>CM056575.1:51032500-52232500 GCA_029721435.1 Gymnothorax reevesii
TTCAGTCAACTTGACTGAGCAAGTCACACTTTTTCATGAGTGACAGACAGCAACATTTTTATGTCACTTTTCTGCCATTTAGCAAAAATATAATCTTTAAGAAGTCTACATCATGAAATCTGATTTGATTTTTTTTCTAACCTGAACTTTCGCTGTCGTCTGCCGTCAATTTTTGAAGTGCGCCATCTTCTCAATTCACTTCTGGTTCTTGCTCTGGTTTCAGAAAAGATTTTTATTTAGCAGAACACTGCCACCAAGTGGGTCTAATTAGTATTATTCTTGCTATTCCATGATGCTAAGAGGAACAAACATCCAAAAATGGATTTTGTCCAGTTTTAATTACCGCAATTGATCGCAAAAAAAGGTTGACTATGGGGTTACAATAACTGTCAAAATTTTAATTAGATATGGGTTAGTGCCTAGTACATACTAATGTCTAAAGACATCATTAAACAAGGAAATAAATAGATTGATTTTGTGATATGACTTTGACCTTGAAGACCAAAGTCATATCCAATATGGTGTGTTTGATCAGCATACATGGTTTATTAGTATCCAATACATACTGTGACTATGAATATCAGGACAAAATATGCCACTTATGGCAGGTCTCACCAAGTTCTTATTGACTAACACATTATAATGTACTCTGTAGGCACCTCTCTGAAAACTCAAAATGTCAAACAGCATGACTACCAACAAATTTCTTTGCGAAGCACAACATACCAGGGCTCGCGCTACCCGTTCGTCAATTCGCAATTGACGATCTCCCCTGCAGTTTGACATTCTCTAAGTCACATTTGACAAAGACCTTTCAAAAGTGGGGTAACTAGATTTGTGCAAATCTGCAATAATATTTGGGGGGGGGGGTAATATAGAATATGGGGTCGGCCAAGAAAACACAACTCACAAGCCGACTCTGGCTCTCCGACTCCGCGTGCCGCACTCCGTCTCCCATCCGGGGCGCAAGCTCCAGGAACGTCGTGAAGAAGCGTGAAACGAACCGCGTGTTGCCTACTGTACCCTTATCAGGACGGAATACCCCACCCACCAACTCATGCTCGAGCCAATAGACTACGCAGCTGTTAATTAGGTTGAATGGATTGCGTAGTAACGTGGGAAAAAAAGCATAGGCTACTACTAGCATACTACATACTACTACTAGCACAGGAAACAAGGAAGGCGAGGCTAATGCTGCATTCCAAACAACTCTTTGGCCCAGGCCACACTGCCTGCAGTTGCAATGTGTAGCCTATTCCGCACATCGCACGCGTATTTTCGTTTCGGTTCCCAGGTTATTCAATGAGAGCGGCCACACTGCGTGTCGGAGCTGCGCGACTCACGCACGCAAAAGCCGTTCTGCTACCTTGCGGGAAATAGATTCGGACTCTTGCCTAATTTTTCCGCACTACGCATGCAGAAAAGGGCAAAGCAGAGCTGAAAACGACTGTCAGGAACAGTCATTTCGCCATAAATGCATGAATTTCGCTAAATTGCTGAGGATGCGTGTCTGTTGCAAGCATGAAGCAGACAAACAATAAGAGCTGAAAACGACTGTCAGGAACAGTCATTTCGCCATAAATGCATGAATTTCGCTAAATTGCTGAGGATGCGTGTCTGTTGCAAGCATGAAGCAGACAAACAAAAATGTAACAACCCTTCCGGCATGTTAATCATATTAAAAGCCCGTTTATATGGACATAATCCCTTCCGCTCAATTCAGCAATGATTCCAGAAATATTGAAACATGTAGCGGGAAATTCGCGACTTTCATCGTAGGCTGCTGTCATTAAAGGGGATATATGGAGCCATTCTTAACTTATTTTTAAAAATAATGACGTTTCTCGTTTCAATTTGGATTTAGATGTCTAGATTTTGCGGGAATATGGCATTAATTGGGGTGCCAAGCCAATGAACATAGCTTATTATGTTGATGATTAAAGTATCACAGCAGTACTTTTCCGTACGTCTCATTATGGCCATGACACCCAAGCGATTGCTGAACCTACATACGACTCCCTATTTGTATCAGCAAGTTCAGGTGACTGTTTCCACTTGTCAAGAGAGAAAATAAACTAAGCTGGATACAGCATGGACCTATAAAACAATCTTTGGATAATGGCCAGACGAATGTTCAGCACATCAGCCAGTTTCTGAATTGTCTGAACTGTTCCTTTCACGGTCGTTCGGCGCCTAGCCTTTACGAATGATTTCAGCCTCGACTAGTATAAATTAGATCGCTTTTGAAAGCACATTCCACATCCCGACACCCTCCCCCTACCCCGAAATTACCTTCGGAAAGAGCAAGACCGATTCAGAAGGGTTTGCTGTGTATTGTACACTGCCCGGCCAAAAAAAAAGTCGCTCACTCAAATATTTAGTTAGAACCCCTGTGGCTCTGATTACAGTGCATATTCGTCTCGTCATTATTTTGACAATTATATGCAATGCCAGAACATTTATCTTCTATCAGAAATTCCATAATTTTTGGCCGAGATCTTGTCTTCTCGACATAATGGTTGAACCACTCGGTGGTCTTTCTTGAGCACATCCCAGTAACTTTTAATGTGTTTAAGGTCAGGACTTTGTGGTGGCAAATTTGTTTGTGAAAATGATTCCTCATACTTGTTTTTGTCATTCATGGTTTTCTTTGCTAAATACAAGCCAGTAACTTGCCCGTTCTGAAATACTGTAACATCTTTTCCACCATCAAGGGATGTGTCTTCCGACATGATTTTTTAAGAAATGAGTAGCAAAGTGCTTCATCAGTCAGGGTTAAAATGATTATTTCCAGCTGAAGCATATTAATAACCGCAATAATGATCCAATTATAGAATTTGTTCATTAGTTTCCAGACGGTGACTTTTTTTTTGGCCGGGCAGTGCAATATGATCGTGTAATTAGATTGTTTGTATGAAAAGCTCAAGCATGCTTCCCCCACTGCCAACACAAAATATATATCACGTGTAGTAGGCTATAACGATGCAAGACGAATATTATCTTATAATGGTTTCTTGGGCAAAGTCGTGCAGAGACAGAGTTGGAAGGAGGAGCCCGCGGCAGACCTGCCACTGCAGACACGCAGGCAGTGTGACCGAACTGCATGCGACCAGCGGTCACAGTGCTCCGCTTGCGGAATACGCATCGCAACTGCAGGCAGTGTGGCCCGGGCCTAAGTCAGAATGGACAGAGGAAAGCACACAGTCAGATAGGACATTTAAAAGCACATGGTTGTAAGTAAAAGCCTAATCGAAATAATACAACGACTGTGCAACAAAACCTACAAGAAACCGATTGGTATTAGAGACCCTGGACATCAGAGAAAAAAAAAAGTTATTTGACTAATTGACATTGCTTTTTGGCTAATCATTTGACTAATAGGTTTCAGAAGCCAGCTCTAGCCCTGCATATAATGCAATTACAAAGCAGTTACACAAAAGTAGCCAAGGTGATTGGTCTTCACATTTATCACTAGTATTAGCAACAAAACACCATAAAAGGTCAAACGCTTTAAAAACCCACAGAAAATATAAGTAGCAAAATGCAGATGACCTTGTCAAAATCACACAGCTGAGGCTTACGCACAAGACATAGCCGCACTTCTTTTGAGACAAGAGCCCAAGCCGGAGTCCCAAGCGATGACCAGGCCATCCTACTTCTACCGTACAATAGCACCACTTCCCGTGAGGACGTCTAAAAAATAATTACGGATCAATGGAAGGAAGCATCAAGCAGGCCGGTGCATTGACTACGTGCTGCAAGCCATCATATCGTTTCAAACATTTCCTCCAAGTGCCCCTGTAAAGCACAGGGACCTATTTTAGAGAACAATAAAAACCACAAGACATTTTTCATGGCAATGGATTTTCTGAGTACAATATCAAAGTGAACTGCAGTGTTCAGACTTTCTAGCTGTACAGTGCAATTTTAAAGTAGTACATCAATACATAAACCAAAGAGAATATGATACTTTTTTTCCTTCAGACAAGCACAGCAATGGCATATTGCAGAATTCATATGATTTAGACCTTTTACCAACAGCAAAAAACTACCTTACATATGGAAATGGGAAATTTTTCCAAGCCAAACTTTTCGCAAGGATAAGGAGTCTTCAGAGATTATACTTCACACCTTTACATCACATACATCCAAAATTACACAACCTTGATGTTGCCGACGCAATATTACCATTAGTAAAGACAATCAGATTAGTTTGGGACATAAAATAATTCATTCATGTAAACAAAAAATTTTGGTGGTTAAGTGGCACAAATAGACTGTTTCAATTTTGTAAAGCACTGCCTGATGTGCTACTGAGCTCGAAACAATCTGAGTTCACGAAATATAAAACCTTTAGATTTACCTTTAATCGCTTTTCATAAGTGGATAGTAAAACTGTGTTTTGCTACTGAACAGAATTAATTTTATGACAATTAATGCACCTTAAGTCTTTTAAACAAGCTGTAAGTTTAAACATCTCAGCATTAAAATACACTTGGTCCATTAAAATGCCTCATTAAAAAGAAAAAGCCTTCTCCCATTTTTACCTTACCTTTAACCAAAAACTTAAATGGTTCAGGGGAACAGGCAACAATGCCTCAGGCTAATCAAAGCCAATAAGAAAAACTTATAAGAAAAAAGCCAATAAGCCAATAAGAAAAAAAATTTTAAGTTGAATAAGGGTCTCTGATAGATGCATTTTGCAGTACTGAGTACGCCGCTCATTATTTCTTCTTCTTTTCGGTCCTGAACCTTGAAATCATTATTATTTCTTCTTCTTCTAGGTCCTGAACCTTGAAATCATTACTATGGTAGACACCTGCGCAGAGAACTGCTCTTTACACCCAAACTCATACTTTCATTCTGCAGCAGTCTCTCAGCTTCATTAGCTCATAAATTTCAAAGGTCACCAAGGGAAAAGAGAGTAGCTACACTGCTAAAATGTTAATGAAGATGGACACTTACAAATTGGTGCCACCATCAAGAGTAAGGATGAAGAAAATAGAGATCACTTAATCAATACAAATAGTATTAGTTTAAGATCAACATAGCACTTTAAAAATAATGTGGTTTTAAAATGGGGGGGGGGGGGGATAACATTGTTCTGCTTTCTGAAAAGGTTGCTGCCCAGCAATTAACATTCTTATTTATTTCTGTTCCACCCTTCTACTTATCAGCATGGCTCACCCTCATAGGCATAAAAGATTGGGAGATTGCCAGTGAGACAAACAAAACTGAAGACATGCAAATCCATTTCAGTGATTTATGTGTGTAAGAAGAATCAAAACATGAATTTGCAAATCTGATTCAAAACTATTGGAAAATGGCTGGATTGATCAAAGTTTCCCACAATTACTAATGAACTAAAATGAGTCACAGGCATCACTCAACATAAACAGCAGCGCTGCATAGCTATACAACTTGGCCAAATGCGGCAATGTTGGCCAGCAAACGTGCAGTGGGCACAGCGTAACAGTTCCTGAAATGTATACAACCCTTTTCCCTCTTTGTTTCCTGGCAAAAAACGACAATTAAAACACATTTGTGAATTTCTGTGAAAATGATATTAAAATGAGAACATTCACAAGTTGTAGTGAGATAATTATCATTTGGATATACGGTACAATTCCGTGCGCTCCTCTGTTCCAGAAGGCAACTGTTGTGTCCCAGTACTCTCACAAATGTTGGCCTCAATTTTTAGTTGATCTCCGTAAGTGGGTGGAAAGTTACAGCAAACTGTACCATGTATAGTAAAGACAGGCGCCTTTCAACTGATATGGAAAAGGGGGAAAATGTATGACAAATTGGACAATGTTATTCAGTCTATATTTCTGACAGCATTGTTCAGCTAGTGTGTAAACAATAAGTGGCAGGTGCCCATTATCAGATTCCCAGAGGCAGCCCATTACCACGTGATCTCAACACTTCATTCCCTCCAGGTTCGGCTCAAGAGTTCCTGTCATGATTTAAATTGGCAACCAAGGCAGGACGCGATGAAGGGCCCCGCAGTTTAACAGTTCAGGAACTGAGTTTTCCCACTTTAAGCACAGGCAGCTGGCCATTGCGGTTGAATATCAAACTGTAGCCCATCAGCAAGTACCCTTGATATCTTCCTCAACGTTATAATGTATAGATGCACCCAGGTGCATCCTTAATAGTAACTGCCCAGTGAAGAACACTGGCTTTTTGCAAGGACAAAGTTTCTATGAGCTTTTGGTGTGACAATATCCTCAGGGTGCAACATCATTCTCACACATCTTAATAATAGTTTCCGAAGTCCGATGTACGGTACACTGCTGAGGATCACTGCTGAGTGACAGTAGGCACAAAAAGTCATGTTTCTCTGTCACGTTTCCTGTAAGGAGTCCATCAATAATATCAATGCAGTAGGGTTGTATATCACATGACATGCCATTACCAAATCATAAATAATTGCGTCAAGCTAAAAGTAGGTGGCCAGTGATTATAAAATAGACAAATTCAATGCTCATCCATGTCACTGTCGAGGTTCTCTATGAGGAGAACGCGTGTATAGGCTTTTCAAAAAATACATACAGTGCATATACAGCAGGGAAAATAAGTATTGAATGCGTCAACATTTTTCTCAGTAAATGTATTCCTAATGGGGCTATTGACATGAAATTTTCACCCGATGTCAGTAACTACTGAAGTAATTCACATATACAAAGAAATCAGAACAAATAAATCCACAAATTAAGCTTTGTGTAATAAAGTGGAGGGACACAGGTAAAAGTATTGAACACATGAAGAAAAGGAGGTGCAAAAAGGCATGGAAAACAAAGAAACCAGCTGAAATCTGTCAGTATTTAGAAAGCAATCCTGCCCCCGGTTTTATGCATGCAAGCAAAACACTAATGGAACTCGTCATCCATGGCGATAGAACTCACATTAACCCTTGCACTTCCATGCACAACAGACTTTCTTGCAAAATTCACACTAGCCGTGTTCACTGAAGCTTGAAAACTAAACCAAGACTCTGGTGTCAACAAAAGGTGAATTACAAGTGGTGGTCAACGAATTAGAATAATTTGAAAAGGCGCAATCGATAAATTTTCTTGATGCATTTTTTGTGCAGAAAGCAAATCAGGTGTTCACCGCGCCTGTCCTACTTGTTAGAGCAATCACAGAACTCGCTACCTGACAATTGCCAGTTACTTTGCCAGTTACAATTAAATGGCCTAAATGGGCCTTTTGGAAAGATCAGCTGAGGAAATTTTTTACAGGTAGCGAGTTCTGTGAATACTCTAACAAGTAGGACAGCCGCGGTGAACACCTGATTTGCTTTCAGCACAAAAAATGCATCAAGAAAATTTAACGATTGCGCCATTTCAAATTATTCTAATTCGTTGACCAGCACTTCTACATGGCCCATCAACAGATATGACCAGATTTTCTAAACATCTTTGCATTTTAGTTTTATGGAGTTTTTTCTGAGAGTCAACTTTTTTTGATACACCCAGTGTTGTGTCAGCTGTGATGTGAGAAGGCATTTCTTCTGTGTAAGCGTTGGTGATTTCACAAAACGGCACAAAAACTCACGTTCCAGGCATCGATGGGCGATATTCTTGGAGTGACCAACAAAGCTACGAGCCCAATGAGAACTTCAGCAGCATGAGCATGACGGAGCCAATCTCGGGCAACCAATTGGTATAAATTGACCAAGATAACCCACATAGCAAGCAAACAAACTTTGTTATTACGCTGGCGAGAACCTCGTCTTGAAAGATTTGAGGGAATTCAGAAAAGACTTGAGCCAGAAACTAAACGGCATAATAAAGTACTGGTACATAAAAATATGCAATAGAATGGAAGAAGCAAAAGGGCGTATCAACACCGCTGAAGTCCAGATCCAATCCACTGAGGATGTGCTGTCGGAGCTGGTGAAGCTCGAGATGTAACCAGAGGCTAAAGTGACTGATTTAGAGGGGCACTCACAGCGCGACAATCGAATATGAATATACGGGGTTAGGGAAGGAGCTGAAGACGGCATAATGTTAATAACTTCTGTGGAAGACATTAATGAAAGGCTTGGAGCTTCCAGCTTCCACAGTGCTAAACACAGAGAGCGCATTGGGCACTCTCCTCAGAAGCAGTCGCCTGAAGCCCCTCCAATATCACTCTGTAAAATTTTTCGAGCTGCATGTTAATTTAAAGGAAAAGGTCTTAAAAAGAGCCTGGCTGAAAAAAGGATTCAATTTCCAAGGCAAAAGGGTACAATTGGACGATGACTATACACCTGAGCTACTGAGAAAGCGGAGGGTATATGCAGAAGCGAAGGCCGAACTCAAAGGAAAAACCATTCGATTCCAGGTTCCATTCTCGGCTACATTGAGAGTACTTTATAAGGACGGAATGGAACTATACGGAATGGCAGCAGAAGCAACCGCGGACATGGCAGAGAGAGGAATACCAGTTACCGTCCAGGAGAAGCTAACCTCCCCGTTGGATCGAGTTAAACAGCTGAATTGGCGTTAGAGCGGACAGGGGAGGGGTTACAGGGCAAATACAAGTTCCAAACAAGGCTTCAGGGAGTGGCTCCAGGCATTTTTTCATCGAGACATCCATTAAGTACTGTTCTAACAGTAGAAATGTACTGAGTTTCAGCATAACTACTGGAATTCTTCACTTATCAGGCATCAGTGTCATGAGTTACATTTTAGCAACCTTTTTTTAAAGATGCCATTGAGTCTTTTTATGAAGGTTAAATTAAGGGCAAATGAAAGATTTAATGAGGGCCGGGACACCTTAAGTTGGACAATATGGACCTACCAATCAGCTCAATGGCTGAAGAGGGCTCTCTTCCACTGTTAGGAGGAAGAGACCTTCCCTCTATCCTCTCACTACACCAGAGGTATGAAGTCAAAAGAGAGGCCTTAATATTAACACCTAAATCAGTTTTTGGCCCCTGGGGGCCAATCTAGAGATCGTAAATTGTCCAAAATCGAATCAGTTCTTCCTCTTTATGATACTTACTTATGTGCAAAATTTGAAATTTGTAATGGAAATATTACTGAAGTTATCCCGTTAACACGTAGTGCGGTGGCGGTCGGACGAAAAACATAATATCCCCGGAACGCCATTCGCTGTTCGGGGATATAATTAAATAAAAAAGCAACAAGCAGAAAACACAAATTATAAAATAAAGGACCCCAAAACCAACGCCATTCACAGCAAATTAAATGATATTCATCAAACATTCAAAAGTTACTATAACTAATTAGACTTCCAAAAGTGAGGAAAGATCAAAATAAATGAATAAATGAAATTGCAGATGAGGAAATTTAAAAAGCCACAACACATTTAAAACCCAAAGTTGCAAGACTGAAGGTTTTTCCCTCAGATTGCTATAAAGAAATTAAGGATTTGTCGTTCCCTACAATGAAGTGCACATATACACTGCCCGCCCAAAAAAAAGTCACCGTTAGGAAATTAATGAACAAATTCTATAACTGGATCATTATTGGCATTATTAATATGTTTCTGCTGGCAATAATCATTTTTACCCTGACTGATGAAGCGCGGCACTACTTATTTATTAAAAAATAATGTCGGAAAAAACATCCCCTGATGGTGGAAAAGATGTTACAGGGGGCCGCCAAGCCGATGTTGACATGGAGATTAAAAAAATTTTTTGAAGTATGTATTATGATTGGTCATTATAAGCGGAAAACTCATTGTAATATATTGCTAAACTGTAAAAATGTAAATAATTATGTACACATTTATAATATATTGAAATAAATACATTGTAACTAATTAATATTGTTGTCATTCCGTGACAATTTGCCTCTCGTAATTCCGTGACATTGACTTTTTGAAATTTCTTGCCCATAAAGCAGGGTTTAAGTCAATATTTGTTTCTATAACTTACAGTATTAACAAAAAACACTTTAAATATGAACATATTGAAGTTTCATAACTCAACTATGATATGAACATCACTTTCTGGATAGTTAAACATAACATTAAAAAAAAACCACATCAATTTTGTGTAATTCCGTGATGGAGTAGTTTTTGCTTGTTTCTTCTATGAAAATTTGTCAAAAAATATACTCAGCAACAAAAGTTTCTGTGACACCATTTATGTGTATGTTATAAATGACACGCAAAGATCTCAATGCAATCAATATGTTTATTTAACAGGAGAAACACTGACTTTTCAGTGCCAACGTCACTCAAAACGAAAAATGTCATTTTCATGCGTCATGAAGCACTTGTCTGACGTCTAACCAATTGTGACCTTCACACTTCAATACCGGGTGTGACTTCCTCGTGCCATGATGCAAGCAACGCATCTCCGGCGCATGGACCGAATCAGATGTGCCAGAAATTGCTGTGGGATGTCATTCCAAATCTGACGTAGACGTTGTCGCAATTCCTGTAGTGTAGCTGGCGGGTTATCCAACCGCCGCAAACGTCGATCCATCTCGTCCCAAAGATGCTCGATTGGGGACATGTCTGGGGATCTGGCTGGCCATGGCAGGACATTGACATGTTGTTGCATCAGATACTGCTGTACAATCCTTGCAACTAGTGGTCTGGCGTTATCATGTTGCAGCGTTATTCCGGGACCATGCTGCATCAAAAACGGTACCACCAATGGCCGTAGCACTTCATCGCGATATCTTTGACCTATCAGATTTCCATCAATAACAAGAAAATCAGTTCTGTTTCTAGCCGTGATCCCTCCCCAAATCATGACACTACCACCTCCAAAACGATCAAATTCCTGAACACAGTTGTTGGCATAACGTTCTCCACGTCGACGGTATACACGTAAACGACCATCACATCGGTTAAGCATGAATCTTGATTCATCAGTGAAGAGTACAAGATCCCACTGACGTTGGATCCACCGTCGATGTTGTTGTGCCCACTGTAGACGCAGTCGTCGGTGGTGTACTGTGAGTATTGGACGTCTTGCTGGCCGACGTGGGACAATGCCAAAATGACGGAGACGGCGACGGATTGTCTGTGCAGACAGTCGCCTCAAACCAGGTATCGTTCTTGCAGTTATGGTTGCAGGTTGGAATCGATTTCGGAGATGGGTTGTTCGAATCCAGTTGTCCTGTCTGGGAGTGGTTACTCGTGGACGGCCGCTGCGAGGACTGTCTCTGACATGTCTTGTCTGCTGATGACGCTGCCATAAGTTCCAAATGGTGTTTCGGTGGACATTCAGGCGATGAGCAACTTCCCGGATTCAATCATGCCAATGGCCCTCCATCGATCATTTTCAGACAGTCTTGGCATTTAGAGGGTAGAGTTCCTGATCCGAAATGGCTGTGTTTTCGACAAGTGATGCTTCCGTCGTTCATCAGGCACAATGTGAACATTCCAAAAATTCTCCTCTTTTATTGCCATTCACAAGCATGATTTACACACATTTTCACGTGCAAAGTCATTTTCTCGCATTTTCATGATTTCCATTTCAATGTTGTGTTTACGTGTACTGTTTCAGTCTGATATCACCATGTATGACAATTTCATAATTGCGTTATGAAAAATAATTAACAATATTGGTGTCACAGAAACTTTTGTTGCTGAGTATATATTTTCAGTTAATAATACTAAAGAACAAGTTAATACCTTCAATATGACATGTCATACTTGATTTTATCTTATTTAGTTGTAGAGTTACAACCCAAAATGTAATGGGACTGTAATTCCGTGACAGCTTGGCAGCCCCCTACAGTATTTCAGAACGGGCAAGTTTTTGGCCTGTATTTAGCAAAGAAAACCGTGAATGACAAAAACAAGTACGAGGAATCATTTTCAGAGACAAATTTGCCACAACAAATCCTGACCTTAAACACATTAAAAGTTATTGGGATGTGCTCAGAAAGACCACCGAATGGTTCAACCATTATGTCGAGAAGACAAAAATTATGGCATTTCTGATCGAAAATAAATGTTGCGACATTGCATATAGGGGTCTATTCTCCCATGCGCTCAAGTCGAAAAAAGCGCGTAGCTACGCGCTTTTCAGCCTACGCGTATTCTCCCCTCGACTTAAGTCAGCGCATTACGCGCCTTGAAGGCAGTTACGCGCTTGGGGCGGAGCAAGGCCAAAATTGGGGCGTTTGCGGGCGTTTCTCATGCAAATAACACTTACGCATATTCTCCCCCTGGCTTACGCGCTTTTTCTGTGAAGCGCTTTTGAGGGCTGTATTAAGGTCAAGCGCCAACATTATGCGAAATTGAATATTGCGTTTGATGTCGGTTATAGGCCAAATTTTAACATTACTTTTATTTTATTTAACATGGTAAAGGTTGAGACATTTAATATTTGATTGTTCTTCCTTATTTCTAAACTACATTTCTCAAAGCCATGATAATTTGTCAAATGAAATCATCACATGATATTACGCATCAGCCTCTTCTCCAATCAGTTAAATTACAAACGCAAAACAATTATTTAATACGAGTACACATAAGACCATCATTCTACCATGCCCTCAAAACCTAAAGCCAAAATGCCAGTCCTGCATTTGCCTGCACTCTTGCGTGATTGGGAAAGAGTAAGAGGAGCGCGCCGAGCTCGAAGACGAACACGCATATATCGGTTTCATTTGGACATCCTGGGACAAATAAACATCGAGTGCATCCAGCGCTTTCGCCTGGACCGTGCATGAGGCAATCATCTATCTTTGCTGACTTCTGGATGAACAGCTATCCAGCGGCAGCAATTATCCACAAAACATACCCGTGGTCATCAACGTCAGAACTGCGCTGTCGCTCCTGGCATCTGGGTCGTTACAGAGAGTGGCTGGTGATGTCATTCACATCACAGGCGTCTGTGTCAAGGTGTCTGACGCAGTTCGTTGGCGCTTCAAGTTCTTCTCCATGCACTTCCACTGCAGAAAGAGTAGATGCCATCCCCTCCTCCTGTGCAGTGAAATGCACAGGGGATGATGGTTGTCCACCACCTGTTGCGTGTACACTTCTCCGGTGTGCAGAGAACCTGGTTTTTACAGCGCCCCGCAGATCTCTCCATTTATGCTTTAAATCGGGAATACTGCGCTTACATCACCCCACCTACGCCACATTCAGTACGATTCGCAGCTTAATTCCTCGGATCAGCCTTCATTGCTTGCTTGCCATACAACACCAACATCTGTGAAATTTGGTTTTCGGCTTTGGCTCGACGTCGCCATCATTGTCTTCCATGTTCTATTAACAAATGCGACTGCCCTGTATGTTCGTGATAATCTAAAAAGTTGTGATATTCTCACGAGTGAGGGGATTGATTTTCTAATTGAGGATATCCGTATAAACTAACTCGAGTCCTAGTAATTTTTTAGCATTGGTAATGCTCTGTAATTTAATGTGTGAATAAAGATATTATTAAACAGGCTACTCTAGATTGAGCCCTATGGCAAATACCAAAGCACTATCCATTTTTTTATCAATTTTAGCCTTTAAAGAATAGCCGACATGGGAAGAATCATTATCAGTAAATGGGATAATTGATTATAATAAAGTATTATGCACAAGTTCAAGTGAATGTGTCGCTCAAATCAAATAGGATGATAGGCTATGGATATGGAATTCCGTCATTACTGAGGCGGTTTCGGGGCGGGGAGATGACCGCGTGCGGGGTAAGAATCCTTGTTAAAGCGTTTCCTTGTCCTTTAGTTGCAAACCTGACATCGGAGTAGTTTTCAAGTGCGCAATTTCTAAATGAGATCATATAAACTGTCTTTGATTGTCTTTGTGTGACTAGAATGTTCCCTTTGTCTTCTTCCCTGTCTTCCACGGAACAAACAGGCTGGTGTAGGAGGGGCACATTTTCAATGATCTGATTGCGCTGATTGAGAAGCGCTAAATTCTTTATTTATTATTTCATAATCGCGGCAATTTGTTTGTTTGCATATCTTTAATGCCATGGTGGCTAGAGTAAGAAATAACAAGCGTTTGTCACTAACATATCCCCCGCCGCCGCAATTTTATGTGTCCGTATGGACGGAGCCCAATGCTATATCCCCCGCTTAAATAAAATATATTATATATAATATAATAAAGATATATAAATAAAGAGATGTCTGAATTACGTCTTGTAATTGGTACGGCCTACTATTACAGCGGCATATAAAACCTTGTATCTTCACAATGACAAACTTCACAGGAAAATAAAAAATAAATGTAAAATAAAATAATAATAATAATAATAATTATGATAATAGGCCTATAAATGGATAAATATAGTTTACAATAAAAATGTTTAATTTTGCATGTAAGAATAGTGGACATGCGAGTTTTCGTTTCTTATCAGTTTGGAGATACGAGGTTTTATCAGCAGGCCGACGATATTCAAATTTAAAGTCTGGTTTGCGTTTTCCATGGACCACAAATGCGTTTTCATGGTTAATCAGAAAATCCTTTTTCCATGTTTTCCTGATAGCCATAATCAATGAGCTTTGTATGGAGTCTGCCTCTCTTTTGGATCAGTCATACCTCTTTCATAAGGCCGCCTACATTCTGAAGTTAAGCGCTGTGGGCGTGATCGAAGCGAGTAGGGGAGAATACGCGTAACTCAAAAGCGCTTAACTCGAAGCGCGTAAAAAAAGACTTACGCGCTAATGGGAGAATAGACCCCATAGTTGTCAAAAACAATGACAAGACGAATATGCACTGTAATCCAAGCTACAGGGGGTCCAACTAAATATTTGTGCACAACTTTTATTTTGGCCGGGGAGTGTAACTATGTGGAGAGAGGAGGTGATCTTTGTGATACCAAAGGAGGGCAAAGACAAATTGGAATGTGGAAGTTCTCACAAAATTAGTGTTTTCAACCAGGATTATAAAATCTGCCCCCACATATTGGCAAAAAGACTTGAAAAGAATCCTTCCCTGCATAATAAGTCTACATCAGACAGGCTTTATTCAGCAAAGGCAGACACAAGATAATATGCACTGCACATTACATGTGATAGAACATATTGTCAGAAAATAATCTCCAGGTAGTATTGTTGAGCCTTGATGCAGAGATGACCTTCCATCAGGTTAATTGGAAATTTCTTTACAGGGCGATTTCACCAGACTTTTATTAATACTATTCAAGCATTATATAATGGCCCACATGCAAAAAAAAGTAAATGGAGCCGTATCAGACTCATTTGGCTTGTAAAGAGGGACTAGACAGGGTTGCCTACTAAGCCCCCTGTTGTTTGCCATCCTATTGAAGCTCTGAGTCAGGGGATTACTCAAGACAATAAGACTGAAGGTGTAAAGATGCTCGGCCAAAAGCATAAAATTTCACTGTTGGTGGACGATATTTTAATTTATTTGACAAACCCAGAATGTACAATTCTGAAACAGTTTTCATTTGTAGATATCTTTGATCATGTTTCAGGTTATAAAGTAAACATTTCAAAAATCCAAGCTCTGAGTTTTATTTTATTTATTTATTAAGCTTTGACAGAAGTCAGGAAATGCTCGCACAGGTGGCAAGGCACCTATTGTGAGGCAATCATCCCACCACATGTACAGACAGTTGAACAATGAGAAGAAAAAAAAAAACATATATATATATACACACACATACACATACAGTACATACACACATATAGTAATAATAAAATAACACAGTTTATCAGCAAGTGTAAGTAACATCAGAGGGACAGACGGCAATGTGAACAATGACATTTGCCAACCCATGTACAGGAATCATCAGAAGAAAAATAGTTGTTGAACTTTTCTTTATAAAAATGAAATAGCTTTGATTTAAAAGCAGCTGTAGTATCAGAAATTTGATAGAGGTGACTGGCATTCCACAAATAAAATAATCTGTTAAAATACGAATGGCAAAAAGTTTCAGTCCTAAATTTTGGAATTTTCATTCAAAATGTATCCTCATTTTGAAATGAAACAAAATGGTTGTAGTTAATGTCATATTCCCCCTTCAAGCATTTGCACAAGAATACACAATCAAATATGTCACGTCTGTAGCCCAGCGGTAAAAGATCAAGCTTCATTAGTCGGGCTTTATAATTGCTATCAACACAATCATTATACCCAAGAATGTACTTAGTGGCTCTCCGTTGCACACCTTCAATATGAAGGAGAGATTTTTTTGATTATACGGCCCAAGATTGGGTGGAGTATTCTAAAAGTGGTCTTATAAGCGAAATATACAGTTTTCATTTTGTTTGAACTGAACACATATGACCACAAGTTCTTTGAATTAATCCAAGCATGCGATTTGCTTTACTGAGCAAGACATTAGCATGCGCATCCCATGATAAATTTGATGACACCACAATCCCAAGATCACGCATGCAGTCGACTTTTTCAATTAGATTACCATTCATTGTGTAATGGTGAAGAATGGGAATTCGCTTCCTTGTAACGCTCAATAGTTTACATTTACCAGCGTTAAATCTCATGTCCCATTCACGACTCCAATCCAAGATGTTTTCTAGGTCGCACTGCAGGTGTGAACAGTCTTGCATGTTTCTGATCTCTCTTATGCATTTAGAATCATCTGCAAACAAGGCAACCCTAGTCTCAGGACTTACACAGTCTGGCATGTCATTAATATACAGCAAAAATATTGATCAAAATTGATCCTTGTGGAACCCCTGATTTAACAGGAGACCAGGATGATAGGGCACCATCGACAGCAACTCTTTGTTTACGATTGGATAAGTACGACGTAAACCACTTTAAAAGATTTCCATGAAATCCGTATGTCTGGAGTTTATATAAAAGTAAGTCATGGGGAACTGAGTCGAAAGCAGATGAAAAGTCTAGATATAAAATATCAATTTGTCCGGACTGATCTAAGCATTTGCCAACATTGTGAAATACCTGGATTAACTGAGTTGTTGTCGACCAACCCTTAACAAAACCATGTTGCAGGTGATGTAGACCAGGCACTACATGAGGGTAGACAAAATTAAGTACGCACCTTTCCAGCACCTTGCTACAAATGCACATTAACGATACAGGTCGATAATTACTCACATTTTCTTTGTGAGATTTTTTATGGACTGGAATAACATTTGCTCTTAGCCAATCAAGTGGTAATTCTCCAGTTTGAAGAGATTTGTTAAAAAGACTACAAAGTGATGGAGCCAATTCACGAGCCTATTCTTTAAAAATCCGAGCTGGTAACCAGTCAGGCCCATATGCTTTATTTGTATCAAGGTTAATCAAAACTGATTCAACTTCATGGGCAGTAATCCATAAATCACCCAAATGATTATTTGAAGACGGTTATATCCGGGTATGTTCGTTCTAGAGGCTGAGGGGTAAATAGGGATTGAAAATACTCGTTGAACAGACAAGCCTTTGTGCTAGGATTGGAGGCAGTTTTATCACCATAAGCAACAAAACTGGGGACACTTTTTGTCTTTGTTTTACTCTTGAAGTATCCCCAGAAACGCTTTTGTGTCGTGGCAAGAGAATCACTGAGAACATCCAAATACTGATTGTACTTGAAAGTACATGCATTTTTTAATTTATTCCTTAGTTTGCGAAATTTTGCCCACAACGCTGGAGTATTGCGTTTTTTAGCAAGTTTCCGTGTGGATTGTACCTTGTTGCTCAGGTGGCGCACTTCACTGTCAATCCAGGCAGGAGAATTTATATCCTTAATTACAGCAATGGGAAAAAATTTGCTGACAGATGAATGTACAAGATCAAGCCAACTTTGCCAATTAACATTAATATCAAGATGAAGAAGATTACAGGCCTAGCCAAATCATAAGTTCTTATATCCAACAAAACTGGGATCTGAAACACATGAGATATTTGAGCTTAAGCATCCCAAAAGATTTAATAAGTTTATACGAATTAAATTTTACTCCAGGAATAACTGATAAGCAATTCAATGAATGGGATAAAAAAAAATTTAAAAAAATCACAGAACATTTGGCATGGGGAAAAACCAAGAATAAGATATAACTTTCCAATTGTCAAAGAACAAAGGTGGACTTGCTCTCCAGTGTTAAAGAGATTTTTACATATCTGCCCATTCGAGGACCCTGGTTTGTTGGTGCCATTCTGATTACCAAGCGAGACAGAAAAAAAAATTGAGGAAAACGTTCGGAACAGTTACAATTCAGGCATGTTGAGGGGCCAAAAGGTTGATGAAAAACCTTATGAAAAATGGATAATAAGTGGATTAATCGGTCTTTGAAAATATGGTAAAATGTTATTGCCAAGAAAGGCTCATCTGTGAAGATGCAGATTCTGAGATGGTGCTCCCATGACCCAAATAAAATGGATGTTACTTATAGGAGATGGGCTAAATTGGGGCCTCTCCTTTTACAGCGCCGTCTTTGACCATGGCACATTAAGAACACACTTTATAGGTTAAATAACAATGCCACCATCACATTACCAGCTTAACTCCAGAGAGGCAAAAAGTGCTTGAGAATAATCTGTTGAAAGTTTTCATTTGTGCTTATAGGGCAGACCTTGGGCTTAAAATAATCTCAAGGTTATGAAGAGGAGAAAGAGAGATGAGAATAGAGAACACCATCTACACAAAACTAAAACGGGAAAGGGAAATTAATCAATGTATCCCTGAGGAGGACTGGACAAAACACTGAATTTCAATGGAAGATACACCCAACTTCCAGAGATCATTTGGCTGGAAGAGTCTTGTTAGATATTTTACTACATCTGTTCAGAAATCTCATCATTCAGGCTTTTCTAGCTGTTGGAGGAACTGTGGTTCCCAGCAAGCAAATCGTAATCTCTTTTGAGTCTGTCCTAAAATATACACATTTTGGTGTTAAACAAAGAACTGAGGAATGTATTCATGACGCATGTTGTTTTTAGCAGGGACCAACTTTTCGTTGGAATCTTTCATTCATCTACAGAAAATAAAAACAAATATTTATTCAGTATTCTGAGCATAGCTGCCAGCCAGTCGCCGTATCTATAGAAAACTGGTACACTGTGAACCATGACAAGTGTGGTGAACTCAAATGTTTTGTGGAAACATTTTTGTGTGTGTGTGTGTGTGTGTGTGTGTGTATGTATATATATATATATATATATATATATATATATATATATATATATAAAAAAGTCACCGTTTGGAAATTAATGAACAAATTCTAGAATTGGATCGTTATTGCGGTTATTAATATGTTTCAGCTGGCAATTATCATTTTTCCCCTGACTGATGAAGCGCATCACTACTCATTTCTCAAAAAATCATGTCGGAAGACACATCCCTTGCTGGTGGAAAAGATGTTACAGAATTTCAGAACAGGCAACTTATTGGCCTGTATTTAGCAAAGAAAATCATGAATGCAAACAAGTATGAGGAATCATTTTCAAAAATATATTTGCCACCACAAAGTCCTGATCTTAGACACAGTAAAAGTTATTGGGATGTGCTCAAGAAAGACCACCGAGTGGTTCAACCATTATGTCGAGAAGACAAGATCTCGGCCAAAAATTATGGCATGTATGATCGAAAATAAATGATCTGGCATTGCATATAGTTGTCAAAACAATGACAAAATGAATTTGCACTGTAATCAAAGCTACAGGGGTTCCAACTAAATATTTGAGTGTGCGCCTTTTTTTTTGGCCGGGCAGTGTATGTATGTATATATGTATGTGTATATATATATTTATATGTATGTATATATACAAAACCCAAAACCAGTGAAGTTGGCACGTTGTGTAAATCATAAATAAAAACAGAATACAATGATTTGCAAATCCTTTTCAACCTGTATTCAATTGAATACACTGCAAAGACAAGTTACTTAATGTTCGAACTAGTAAACTTTGTAATTTTTTGCAAATATTAGCTCATTTGGAATTTGATGCCTGCAACATGTTTCAAAAAAGCTGGCACAAGTGGCAAAAAAGACAGAGAGTTGAGGAATGCTCATCAAACACTTATTTGGAACATCCCACAGGTGAACGGGCTGATTGGGTATAAAAGCAGCTTCCCTGAAATGCTCAGTCATTCACAAACAAGGATGGGGCGAGGGTCACCCCTTAATGAACAAATGCGTGAGCTGATTGTCGAACAGTTTAAAAACAACATTCCTCAACGAGCTACTGCAAGAAATTAAGGGATTTCATCATCTACGGTCCGTAATATTGTCAAAAGGTTCAGAGAATCTAGAGAAATCACTGCACGTAACTGACAAGGCCGAAAACCAACATTGAATGCCCGTGACCTTCGATCCCTCAGGTGGTACTGCATCAAAAAACTGACATCAGTGCGTAAAGGACATCGCCACATGGGCTCAGGAACACTTCAGAAAACCACTGTCAGTAACTACAGTTCGTCGCTACATCTGCAATTGCAAGTTAAAACTCTACAATGCAAAGTGAAAGCCATTTATCAACAGCACCCAGAAACGCCGCCGGCTTCGCTCGGCCCAAGCTCATCTAAGATGGACTGATGCAAAGTGGAAAAGTGTTCTGTGGTCTGACGAGTCCACATTTCAAATTGTTTTTGGAAACTGTGGACGTCGTGTCCTCCGGACCAAAGAGGAAAAGAGCCATACAGACTGTTCTAGGCGCAAAGTTCAAAAGCCAGCATCTGTGATGGTATGGGGATGTATTAGTGCCCAAGGCATGGGCAACTTACACATATGTGAAGGCACCATTAATGCTGAAAGGTACATACAGGTTTTGGAGCAACATATGTTGCCATCCAAGCAACGTCTTTTTCATGGACGCCCCTGCTTATTTCAGCAAGACGATGCCAAGCCAAATTCTGCACGTGTTACAACAGCATGGGTCCGTAGTAAAAGAGTGCGGGTACTAGACTGGCCTCCCTGTAGTCCCGACCTGTCTCCCATTGAAAATGTGTGGCGAATTATGAAGCGTAAAATACGACAACGGAGACCCCAGACTGTTGAACAACTTAAGCTGTACATCAAGCAAGAATGGGGAAGAGTTCCACCTGAAAAGCTTCAACAATTGGTCTCCTTTGTTCCCAAACGTTTACTGAGTGTCGTTAAAGGAAAGGCGATGTAACACAGTGGTAAAAAGGCCCCTGTGCCAACTTTTTTGCAATGTGTTGCTGCCTTTAAATTCTAATTTAATGATTATTTGCAAAAAAAAAAAAATTAAGTTTCTCAGTTAGAACATTAAACATCTTGTCTTTGCAGTGTATTCAATTGAATATAAGATGAAAAGGATTTGCAAATCATTGTATTCTGTTTTTATCTACGATTTACATAACGTGCCAACTTCACTGGTTTTGGGTTTGTGTATATATATATATATATATATATATATATATATATACACACACACACACACACATATACGTATGTATGTATGTATATCTTCTTGTCCTTCATTTATTTAAATTTGTTCATGTAAGGTAGAAAAATAATTTACAGTGGTGCTTGAAAGTTTGTGAACCCTTTAGAATTTTCTATATTTCTGCATAAATATGACATAAAACATCACCAGATTTTCACACAAGTCCTGAAAGTAGATAAAGAGAACCCAGTTAAACAAATGAGACAAAAATATTATATTTGGTCATTTATTTATTGAGGAAAATAATCCAATATTGCATATCTGTGAGTGGCAAAAGTATGTGAATCTTTGCTTCCAGTATCTGGTGTGACCCCTTGTGCAGCTATAACTGCAACTCAGCATTTCCTGTAACTGTTGATCAGTCCTGCACATCGGCTTGGAGGAATTTTAGCCCATTCCTCCATACAGAACAGCTTCAATTCTGGGATGTTGGTGGGTTTCCTTACATGACCTGCTTGCTTCGGTCCTTCCACAACCCTTTTGATTGGATTAAGGTCAGGACTTTGACTTGGCCATTCCAAAACATTGACTTTATTCTTCTTTAACCATTCTTTCGTAGAACGACTTGTGTGCTTAGGGTCGTTGTCTTGCTGCATGACCCATCTTTTCTTGAGATTCAGTTCATGGACAGATGTCCTGACATTTTCCCTTAGAATTTGCCGGTATAATTCAGAATTCATTGTTCCATCAATGATGGCAAGCCGTCCTGGCCCAGACACAGCAAAACAGGCCCAAACCATGATGAAACACCACCATATTTCAGAGATGGGATAAGGTTCTTATGCTGGAAAGCAGCGTTCTCCTTTCTCAAAACATAACCCTTCTCATTTAAACCAAAACAAATTCTATTTTGGTCTCATCTGTCCACAAAACATTTTTCCAATAGCTTTCTGGCCTGTCCATGTGATCTTTAGCAAACTGCAGATGAGCAGCAATGTTCTTTAAGGAGAGCAGTGGCTTTCTCATTGCAACCCTGCCATGCACACCATTGCTGTTCAGTGTTCTCATGGTGGACTCATGAACATTCACATTAGTCTGTGTGAAAGAGGCCTTCAGTTGCTTAGAAGTTACCCTGGGGTCCTTTTTGACCTCGCCGACTATTACACACCTTGCTCTTGGAGTGATTTTTTTGGTCGACCACTCCTGGGGAGGGTAACTATGGTCTTGAATTTCTTCCATTTGTACACAATCTGTCTGACTGTGGATTGGTGGAGTCCAAACTCTTTAGAGATGGTTTTGTAACCTTTTCCAGCCTGATGAGCATCAACAACCCTTTTTCTGAGGTCCTCAGAAATCTCCTTTGTTCGTGCCATGATACACTTCCACAGACATGTGTTGTGAAGATCAGACTTTGATAGATCCCTGTTCTTTAAATAAAACAGGGTGCCCAATCACACCTGATTGTCATCCCATTGATTGAAAATGCCTGACTCTAGTTTCACCTTCAAATTAACTGCTAATCCTAGAGATTCACATACTTTTGCCCGTCACAGATATGTAATATTGGATCATTTTTCTCAATAAATAAATGACCAAATATAATATTTTTGTCTCATTTGTTTAATGGGTTCTCTTTATCTACTTTCAGGACTTGTGTGAAAATCTGATGTAGTGCTCGTGAGCATCCACGAATAGTTCTAGTCTGTAAAAATGTTTAACATAATTAACGCATCCCACTGCAATCATCCACCACATTGCTGCTCTCTACCAACCAGTCACTATGCTCTCCCGCAATGACATGGGTGTTGCACTTAGGAAACATTAAGCCCCGAGCTACATCACCAGCGTTGGTGTCCTTTTGCCGACTCTTTGTGAAGACAAAGCTCAAGTAAACGATTAAAACAGTATCTGGTTAGGAAGGCAAGAAATCAGACTCAACACCATTACACTGACTGAAAACATTACAAGATCATTTATATTCGTAGTTTCAGGGAAATTTCTTTAGAATGTCACCAAAAAAAAAGTGTCCCACTCAGGAAACTGTTCTGTTATAACAATTATATTTACTCTCAATCCTATGAAGACATTACCTCTTTACTGCATGGCTTCCCAGTTGAACACAAGCCAAGCGGAATAAGAGCAAGTTTCACAATGCCAGATACCATTAGCTTATTTTCACCTTCAATTTCATTATCCCTTTTGAGAATATCATCTTTTGGTGATTCAATTTGAATTTGAAATGGCTGCACACCTGCCATCCCCTCACTTCTTGGCTAAGGGGATAACCAGATCACTCCAGGGCTATCAGCATGACTCTCTCAGCTGCCTCATTGGAGGCTTCTTCCTTCTTTGGAATCAGTCTGTGTCCTACTCCTTGCATGTATTCATTTGTGGGACATTCAGCTTTGTTCCATTCAACATTTTGATAAGTCACTTCCCAGCACCTGTGTGTCCCTCGAGTCACTATCCAGGAGTGTTTGGGAGCAGGGGTAGTGTTGGTGGGTGCGTACGACCTTTGTTTTGCAGGGAAGTTTATTTCTACCATCCCATCTTCAAACTTTCATTGTCCTCATAAATGATAAACCAATGAAATAAATCAGCGATAATAGTAGCATTGAGTCAGGCTTGGCCTGTGATGCCAAGAGGCGGGCAAAACCCAAGTGCCTGGATGTGTGTCTCATTACCGAGCAATGATGAGGGATGCGATTTTTCAGAGGTGCTCTGACTACCATTAAAAATAACCCCCGCAAAGATATCTGAACCACGCACGCATAATTGTCTGCAGTCTTTTCATTTCCATCAGCAGCATAAATTTGAGTGAAATCTGAAAAAACCGAACAGAGAAGAAGCTGACCTGTTTGGGACCTCTTGCTGCTTTATAAGAAATCGTGAGTTGTTATTCATCATGGCTGTTCTCCTGGAAGCAGACTACAAATTTAAGCAGGGATACATTTCCAAATTCAGAGATATTCTGTGAATTTACACAAGGAAGCAGACACCGGGGCACACAGTCCCAAATCATTCCTGCAAGAGGAATGCACAACTACAGATAAAAACCCCCCCGGCCCCCCACCAAATCAGAACATGCATGCACAATGACATGCACACACACTTGTGCTTTGTGTTTTCATGGTTTGTGAAGACACACCATTCACTTACATTCATATCCTAACCCCTTACTCTAACCATAACCATAACCATAAACACTAGAAGCCTAGCCTTAACCCGAACCCTAACCTCAACCTCACTCTAAAATGGCTCAGTTACCTAGTGGAGATAGGATAATGTCCCCAAAAGGATTAAATAAAAAACAAAAATACTGTATTCCATTACTTGCAGGCATGTTTGGTCCCTACAATAGTAGGAATACATGCACGCACACACATACACACATACAGACACACACACACACGGATGCACGCGCACATTCCGCCATCTAAACCACAGCACAGTAAGGAGCTTCGGGTCTAAATTTAGTGAATTGTATACACGCGCACAAATAAAAAAAATAAATAACTTAAAAATAAAAATTTCACTCCAGTTACAAGCTAAGGTTCACCTCCGTAAAGCACGATCCTGCTGACTTGTGCTTATGGGACATTCAGATTTATTGAATGTGACCCAGAGACAAATAATGTCCAAAAGAGAAGCTGAATTTGCAGGATGGTACACCAATGCCTTGTTAACCACCTTGCTCCTTTACCCTAGTCATGGGCAATCCGATTTTACTGCTGGAATTGAGCGGTAATAGCCACTGAAACATAATGCAGCAATAATATTTAGCGCTCACTACAATCTTGTTTGTTGGCCTGAAGATAGCAGAGATAACGCATTCAGCCAGAGCATAAAGTGATATTTTAATTAATATAGAGCAAAACCGGCAAGTAGCACCTCGGCCACAGAGTTTCATTCCCCCCTGTCAACCACACTATTTTAGGCAATAATTCTCAGAGAAAATGCCAGCGAGGGAGTGAAATTGAACAGCCGACTGCTGGCAAGCCCCATTTACTCACCAGAAGGGAATCAACTGGATGCACGCACTGGAAAATCTGAGAAATTTAAAAAGTGCATGCAGCCCCCACCCCTTAGCACTGGGGAAAAAAAATTGTTTTTGCTGTACTAGATCTTTTTTCTCTCCATACACTGCAAGAAATGTATTAACAGTCATCAAGAAAAGACAAAAATTAACTGTGAACTGAAGTGGAATTACAGCGCAACTAGATGGACGGAGAAACATGTACAGTAAGGCAACAAATCCAGGCCCTGTCCACAAGCACACAAATATTTCTGAAAACTTGTATTCTTCTGTGTGTTGTGGCCTCTCGTCCACATGCAAACAGGGTTTTACATCACAAAAACAGAGATTTTTTACAAATGCCGTGCAAAGCGAAGGTCTTTCAACATGCCGGTTTCTGCGTACCCCAGTAGACATGTAAAACGGAGCTTTTGGAAAACAATGATGTCACGGCTCATTTCGCGCCAGCCCACTGTTGCCTTGTTTGATGTACTTCTCTGGCATTAGACGATATCAATGTTGATGTTATCACCATCTACTGGCCAGGAATACTTGATTTGAGCGTTTGTATTCGTTTTGCAGTCTCGAGTGAATGCAGATATTTTGTAAAGCGAGGTCATGTGGACAGAATGTCCCTCCCCTCCCCCATTGGAGGCAGGAAAAAATTCTCGGAGAAAGATGTTAGTGTATGTGAGGACAAGTCCTAAATTAGGCCGTATAAAGTGAATGCAACCATATAACGTAGGTCAACATCCTTCACATTTCATTTTTCGGGGGCAAGTGAGAGGTTTCTCCCCTGCCCCCCCATTTTATAATAACAAGAGTTGGAGATCCAAATAGTGAAACAAATCTATTCACAAGCACATGTATTAACAAACAGAATCAAATCTGCCAAACCCATACGTGGTGCATTGATTGAAAGCTGTGCAGATCGTCTGCTGCTCGGGGAGGGATTCTGAACATGTTTCTCACTTCCTTTCAGGCATGATTTTAACAGATTTTTTTCTAAATTTAAATTAAAAAAAAAAAAACTGAGCTGGGATATTTTTCTGGGGTGGGCAGGGACGCTAAACAACTTTTTTTATGGTCTTCTAAGCCCTAAAACATGCTACACAGTTTGTGTTGGATTTGATTTGGCACACTTGCTTTTCCGCGTCTTTCCATCCCTCCAACTCCCACAGACCCCTCCTCCTTTTAACCCTGCATCTAAAAGTTTGGTGTGAAGTGAAACGGAGACAAATCCCATTTCTAGTTTTGATATAATTGCAGACGACCAGACCCTGGCCTAATTTTCATGTGAAATATCAGCTGAAAACTCTGGAGAGCTCCAACAGACATTCGCAGCACCCACCCTCTTCTACAAAGTGGAAACATCTGGAAAAAAGGGAAACAGGAGGTTCTACTCTGAGACCTTGAGCCGGCATCTGCTCCAGAGCCAGGGATTGTGTTAGAAGAGTTGGCCAAGTACACCGCTGCCTGTGTATTTCCTGAGCAGACTAGCTTTTCCCATCCGGCGTACTGAGGTTTCCAGTCCTCTTTGGTAATGACGAAGGTAGCCCTCCTCTGGCTGCAACGTAAAAGGTTCTGTTGAATTTCCATGACGGCACTGAGCAGGGATCTGTCCTCACAAGGTAGTCTTAGAGATTAATCGCAGAGAACGTGTACACAAACAAGCGTGTACACAAACCCCGCCAATTAAGCACCTGTTCGCCTGCAAACTGTGTAATACTCGGGGTGTGTAAAGTTCCACCGAAAATGCAGCCTGTTTGGTAAGCATGCATGCAAACATTCACCCCCCCCTGTCTGTACTTAGCCACCCCACCCCCCTTTTCATGTTCTTGGAGGCACAGTTCACCCCAAAGCCCCGATCAAATCAAAACTCTGACCTGCTCTGTTCATACAAAATTACAAGCCCAGTGCTTGTTATGAAACAAGAAGGACAAAGCCTCCATCATCAGCAGGTTTGCAGGCTTTATTAATGTACAGAAGGGGAGAGAGGGGGGGGGGGGGGGGGGGTCCAGACCTGGGGGATCCACCAAAGAGGCAAACCTACAAAAGGAAGAGGGAGAACAAAAAAAAAAATTTTTTTTAAATGGCGGGTTCTCATGCATCAGTTACAAAATGGGGAGAAAAATTGTATAATGAACTCGTGCCATGAGGCTGTGACAAATAGCACCTGGCAGGGATAAAGTCCCAGCAGGGCTTTCACTCCATTATCTGTGTTTGTTTGTGTGGAATTAGAGGGATGGATTTTAATTACTACAACATATGCGCCGATAGGTGCTTTTGTAATCAAAGCTAGTCTCTCGGTAGTGGTGTGAATAAATTGCCACCTACTCCCGCCCACCCTCCCAATGGACAGTTGGTACAAAATGGCTGTTGTGAAAACAATGCTCATGCTATCACTTTGACATAGTGCAACTCTAAACCGGCAGAATTAAATCTGAGCATGAAGCCTCGCGGAAATTGGACTTTCCTGTGCCAGACGCAAGTGAGATTTACCTCGAGAAATTTGGGCAACTCTTGCTGCTCTTTGGCTTCATGTACATATACACAGTCCCAACACTAAGCCCTTACAAACCATTTAATCACTGAGATTGGGCCCGTCTCCCGACCGCCTCCCAGCTGAGATTCACCAGAGGAAACTAGAACTTGCTAATGTACAGAGCTGAATATTGGTCAATCTGCTTTTGATGACAGGCTAGGATTGGTTCAAAATTATGAATCCACGTAAGAACATTTTTCGGGGTTTGAGATGAGCTCCTGACATCAGCGGCACTGGAGAAAGCTGATGCTCAGCGAATAAAAACAGGGTCTGCTCTGTTTCAACGACAGGAGAATGCATTAGCTGCGATGGCCAGCTCTGAATTCAGCTGCAAAATGAAGGTACCGTGGCATGTGTCCGTGCATCCAGAGTGGAAAAATAGCCCTACTGAGCCAAACATGCAATCAGACCAGGGCAGCGGGATAAACAAGGGTGTTCTGTTCTCTAACGTAGCAATTAAGCCAGGGGCTGGTAAAAAACATTAATGAAGGGCAAGTGTAAAACGTTTCACGTTGGGGTTCCCTCGCTCCTCTCTGTAGGCTGAATTGGTCTTTCTGCAATTTCTTTTTTGCCAAACATTTTCATTTCTACTGTGCCAATAGGCTGCATCTGCTGTGAGGGGCATTGATCAGAGCAGGTCCCTGTTGGCACCTAGCACAGCGAAACCGATGGCCTAGAGAAAGATAAAACAATGGACTTATCTGCAAGTCATCAAATGCTGAAATACAGTCGCGCACAAAAGTTTGCATACCCTAGCTGATTTTGTAAAATAGGTAACATTTTTTAAAGAAAACATGAATGCATGAAGAAAAGAAATGCATTTCTTTTATTTCTTATTGGATTCATATCTGACTGTAGATCATGTAGAATGGCATCGCAATTAGGGAAAAAAAAAATGAATGAAATCTTGTTCAAAAGTGCCCTTAGTTATTAATTCTATGTATTGCCCCTTTCATCAATAACAGGGTGCAGTCTTTTGTGATAGTGGTCAATGAGGTCCCCAATTCTCTCAGGTGGTATAGCAGCCCATTCTTCCTGACAAAACGCCTTCAGCTCCTGCAAATTATTTGGTGATCTTGCATGAACTGCAAGTTTGAGATCTGCCCAAAGCGGATCAATGATATTGAGGTCAGGAGACTGATTGCCACTCCAGAACATTCATTCACGTTGCCTTCATCTTGCCCTCAATTTCCATGAGATTCCCTGTGACGTAAGAGGTCACATACCCCCAAAACATCAGAGAGCCACCACCATCTTTACAGTGGGAATGATATATTTTTCTACTATGGGTCTTGTTGACTGCTCTCCAAACATAGCGCTTATGGTTGTTATATATATGCTTAAGTTATATTTTGGTCTCGTCACTCCAAATGATTGTATTCCAGAGGTTGTGAGGTGTGACAAGGTGTTTTTTTTTTGTGGGATTGGCACAACAATGGCTTCCTTCTTGCAACTCGACCATACAGCTCATGGTTGTTTAAGCACCTCCTTATTGTACTCCTTGAAACAACCTCACTATCTTTGTCCAGAGCATCTTTTACTTCTCTTGAGGTAGCTTGTACAATTTTCTTTGCGTCCCGAACAATTCTCCTGGCAGTTTGGGCTGAAATCTTTCTTGGCCTACCAGACCTTGGCTTGGTATCAACATATCCCCTAATTTTCCACCTCTTAATCACGGACTGAACAGTACTGACTGCCATTTTCAAATCTTTGGATATCTTTTTATATCATTTTCAGTCTTTAAAAAGTAGAATTACCCTGTCACGAAGGTCATGAGTTAACAAACTCAATGACTATACACACTCTAGTCACAATTTATAAAGCTACAGGTGTGGAAAATGAACCCTTAATAGCCATTAAAACCTGAATGTGTCACCTTGTGTCTATATAACAAGATCAAACGTTCAAGGGTATGTAAACTTATGATGAGTCATATTTTCAAAACAAATGGAAACATTTCACAAATTCACCTCGGGTATGCAAACTTTTGAGCACAATTTTAAGTTTCATAACGTGTCCCAAAACTGATATTTCACTCAATTTCAAATTAATGACACTAACAGATGGAGATTATATATTATCAGAGACCATGATCATGCATTTTTCATAAATAAGATCATTTCAATTAAGGGGGTTGTCCTAGGGGAAAGTGTGGCCATTTGGAGACAATAAAAGTGAGAGTAATGGGGAAAGAACCCTTGTCTGTGGGCTGCATCTAGAGCATCATTTCTGTAAGGCAAAGCTCAAGTCACTAGCTTGTGAAATAAGCCAGTCAGATGAGAGGGTGCTGAGTAAAATGTCTGAGCCAGATCACTCGAACAAAAGGCTCAGGATTAGTTTGTCAACTGCAATAAACACAGCATTTTGCTTCCACATAGTGCATTCAGAAAGTATTCAGACCATTTTACTTTACTTTAAGCAGTCCTCTGCTTAAAATCGTTTAAATTAGTTTTTTCACCTAATCATTCTACACTCAATAACCCACAATGACAAAATGAAAACAGAATTTATTTATTTTTAATTATTTATTTATTTTTACAAGTGTATCAAAAGGAAAAACCTAAAATATCTCATTAACGTTAGTATTTACATGCTTTACTTAGTCGAAGCACCAGCCAGTTTTCTCTGCAGATCCTCACAAGCTCTGCCAAGGTAGATGGGAACAGTCATTGGACGGCCATGATCAGATCTCTCCAGAGATGTTCAACTGGGTTCAAGTCAGGGCTCTAGCTGGTGCGCTCAAAGACACTCACAGGACTGCCCCTAAGCCACTCCTAAGTTGCTTTGGCTGTGTGCTTAGGGTCATTGCCCTGTTGGAAGGTGAACTTTTGGCCTGGTTCAAGGTCCAGAGACCTCTGGATCAGGTTCTCATTATAGCGGACTCTGTACAAGGGGCATCACTAGACATAGTTTAGGGTGGCTTTAGCCTCCACAAAAACGAATGTGCCTGGCTAAATGTTTGGCTTAAGTCCCCAATACATGTTATAATCTCACTGTGATCTGTTGAGTCCATAAAAAGTTGATGTTCTGTCTGTCTTAATATAGATTAATTTCAGCAGCACAAAGAACACAGCCCCAAACAACACACAATTAGGCTACTAAAAATGAATGTTGACAAATGCGTATTTTGCATCTAAAAGTTATGATGCATTGAACTTGTGCAAGACTGTCTACCAACAGTCCAGAGAATTTTTGACTTCGCATTCAGCACTTTCTACTAGGTGCAGGCATTACATATGCATTATGGAAAAGCTTCAATACTAAGCAGCCTTCGTAAGTTAAAATGCTTTCCTAACATATTGATTTGTGGCATTATATAGCTTAAGAAATACACTCAACAAAAATATAAACGCAACACTTCTGTTTTTGCTCCCATTTGTCATGAGATGGACTCAAAGATCTAAAATTCATTCCAGATACACAGTATTACCATTTCTCTCAAACATTGTTCACAAATCTGTCTAAATGTGTGATAGTGAGCACTTTTGCTCACTGGGACTTTTTCAGCTTCCAAGAATTGTGTACAGATCCTTGCAACATGGGGCCGTGCATTATCTTGCTGAAACATGAGGTGATGTTCATGGATGTATGGCACAACAATGGGCCTCAGGATCTCATCACGGTATCTCTGTGCATTCAAAATGCCATCAATAAAATGCACCATTGTTCTTCGTCCATAACAGATGCCTACCCATACCATAACCCCACCACCACCATGGGCCACTCGATCCACAACATTGACATCAGCAAAGCGCTCACCCACACGATGCCACACACGCTGTCTGCCATCTGCCCAGAACAATGTAAACCGAGATTCATCCGTGAAGAGAAGACCTCTCCAACGTGCCAGACGCCATCGAATGTGAGCATTTGCCCACTCAAGTCTGTTACAGCGACGACCTGGAGTCAGGTTAAGACCCCAATGATGACAACGAGCATGCAGTTGAGCTTCCCTGAGACGGTTTCTGACAGTTTGTGCAGAAATTCTTTGGTTATGCAAACCAATTGTTTCAGCAGCTGTCTGAGTAGCTGGTCTCAGATGATCTTGGAGGTGAACCTGCTGGATGTGGAGGTCCTGGGCTGGTGTGGTTACACGTGGTCTGCGGTTGTGAGGCCGGTTGGATGTACTGCCATATTCTCTGAAACGCCTTTGGAGACGGCTTATGGTGGCGAAATGAACATTCAATGCCCGAGCAACAGATCTGGTTGACATTCCTGCTGTCAGCATGCCAATTGCACGCTCCCTCAATGCTTGCGCCATCTGTGGCATTTTGCTGTGAGACAAAACTGCACATTTCAGGGTGGCCTTTTATTGTGGGCAGTATAAGGTACCCCTGTGTACTAATCATGGTGTCTGATGAGCATCTTGATGTGGCACACCTGTGAGGTGGGATGGATTGTCTCAGCAAAGCAAAAGTGCTCACTATCACACATTTAGACAGATTTGTGAACAATGTTTGAGAGAAATGGTAATATTGTGTATCTGGAATGAATTTTAGATCTTTGAGTCCATCTCATGACAAATGGGAGGAAAAACAAAAGTGTTGCGTTTATATTTTTTTTGAGTGTCAATAAATACTGCAAAGCAGCACAGATCGCAAGCCAGATAGATGGTCCTTCTCCTCTATAGCTCAGAGGATGCGGTATCCATGATTTCCCAAAACTATTTCACATTTTGGTTCATCTGACCAGAAAACAGTTTGCCACTTCAACTTACTCAATGTGAAATGAGTTTGGGCCCCAGAGAAAGCGAAAGCATTTCTGGATCTTGTAAATATTTTGTTTTATCTGTACACAGTCAAGTTTTAATCTGCTAACTGTCACTGGGCCCTAATAAGGGCCCCACAGAATTTTCAAACAAATTTTGAATCCCTCATTTGAGCGTTTGAAATGTGGTAAACCCATCCGGGTCAAATGTGAGAAAATGCAGGTGACCGTTAAATGGTTAACTTGCATGTGTGAATGTGAATGCAGTGACACACTCTTCACTGACAATGGTTTACAGAAGTATTCCTGAGCCCATTCATTGATTTCCACAAAGAAATCCTGTCTCTTTTAATGCAGTGTCACCTGACGGCCAAAAAATATCACTGCTATTCAACATTGGTTATCGGCCTTTCCTCTTGACTGCAGAGATTTCTCCTGATTCTCTAAATCTTTTAATGATGTATGTGCCGTAGATAATGAAATTGTTATTCACGGTCTTTCACAGAGCAGTGAAGTCCTTTCAAAGTTTACTTCTGAAAGAGTTCGCCACTCTGGGATGCTCTTTTTATTCCCAATCATGTTACTGTCCTGTTGCCAATTCACCCAATTAGTTGTGAGATGTTCCACCTGGAGTTTTTTTTCAGCATCATACAACTTTCACAGTTTTTTTTTTGTTTTTTTTTGCCCTATCCCAACTGTATTGAAACACGTTGCTGGCATCAACTTGAAAATTAGCACATATTTTTCCAAAAACAATTAAATTTCTTAGTTACAACACATGTCATCTCTATGCTCTCTTCAATTAAATATAGACTTTATTTGATTTGCAAATAATTGCATTCTGCTTTTTTTTTTTTTTTTTTTAATATACAGCGTCCCAACTTTTTTTGGAAATGGGGTTGTGGTATTTTTCGATGCTATTTCACCAAAAAATAATGAAAAAGTAGTATGTTAGGACTCTTTTTAGACAAAAGTGGTGGTCTACAATCATCACTGCACACTACTATAAACAGTGAAGTATCTTTTCAAATCATGTCAAATCAGTTCAATTCGCCACAGTTGATGGACAACCTAGAAGCATCTCAAAGATGACCAAGAGAAAGAGATGGCTCTTGAGCTTAATTTCAAGTGTCGCAGCAAAGGGTCTGAATACTCCTCAATGTGATATTTCAGCTTTTCCCTTTTTAATAAATTTGCAAAAATTGCTCAAACTCTGCTTTTGCTTTGTCATTATAGGGTTCTGAGAGCAGACTGATCAGGGGGAAAAGTGAACTTAAATTATTATAAAACAGCAAGAGGAGGAGTCTGAATAAATTCTGAATCAATTGTATGTGTATCTGGCTGATTAAAGTCAATTTTTCTGAATGCAAGACAATCGCTCTCTGCCCTGACCTTCTGTAATGAAATAAAGCCCTTTTTATTCACAAGCAAGTCCCAATTACTCCCTTCATCCCAGGGTGGGTAATGCGTCACGGCTCCCTGAGGGCCTTCTCTAACCAGCCCTCTCCCTTTTCTCACGCTGAAATTATGCCAGGGGTTAAGATACCAGTTTGACACGTCATTCTTGCAGTCAGCTGTCGATGGAGGCAGGTATGTGAAAACAAAGCTAAGGATGACAATACTCAAGCTTGATAGGGGTGATCAAAGGAGGTGTAAGAATAATGAAAAGTACTAACAATATTCGACTCCTCTATTAAAAATAGCCTTACAGCAGTCACGTCAATGAAGAAACTTTACATGACAATTGATGCACTTGTAATAGGTTATGGGCTACATTCTAAGGAGTTCATCTTTTTAGGGGTTCAAGCCTAGTATTCAGCTCCATCCGCCCGCCCGGCTGTCCGTCCGTCCCATCACATTCGGTGTGAACAAGATATCTCAAGAACGGTTTGACCGATTCCATTCGTCTTTGGTGTCAAGGTGTATTAGAGCAGTGCTCACAGCCTACTCGATTTACGTGACCTTGCCATTATTCTCAAGGTCATTACGACCATTTGACCCCTTACAAATACCTTGTCAACATGATATCTTAAGAACGGTTTGACAGATTCCATTCATCTTTGGGGTCAAGGTGTATTAGGGCCAGGGGACAAAGTATTCAGCTCCATCAGTCAATCCGTCTGTCCGTCTGTGCGTCACGTCCCTGTGCAAGGCTCGCAAATATGCCCAAATTAATTTATATAATCTTCAGAATTAGACCAACTCACCAATAAGCTGAAGAGTGGTTGTATTCCGATAGGTTACAAATATTAGTTATCCTCGTCTCCTTATCAGAGATCATAATGATATCTTGCTGGCATCTTTTACAGTATGACTGAACCAAGTAACACTAATGAGCTGTGTGAATTGCTCAGATTCAAAGCATTAAAGCTTTTCGGCTGCCATCAAACTTATTAATTTTTTTAAGCATAACTTATATGCCTCATCCCCAAAAGGCTTACAAAATAATTCAGACTAAATCAACTCTTACTGCAGCAGGTGCACTTCCAGAATGACTCTTCACGTGACTTATTTAAGAGTACTGACTGCTCAATGTGCTCATTTTCTATTTGAATATTCCTTTTTAAAGCATTTAAGCATCAGCTTAAAAAAAAAAAAAAAAAAACCCAGCAGCAGCTGTACATCTGGATTGGTACTTGTTTGCATTGCAATAAACATAAAAACCTTTCACACAACATATATCAGTCACCAAGAGTAATCATATAAAACACAGAAAGAATGGTAAATATGCTTTGACCGCAAATCTTTTCGACATTAATTCGCAAGGCATGTTTATTGACAGTCCGCCTACTGTAGTGGTGGTAATACCCCACCAAAGCTTATGGTGCTGACAGCCAAAAAAAAAAAAAGAAAAAAAAAATGAAGCTGTTCTTTTTTCTGTCTCAAGAAGAGGCATTAAAGGCAGATTATTGTTTTTCATGGGCTTAGAGAGGGAAACAGGCTCCCTCACAATTAGATTAGAAGTGCTGGAATTGCGACTTACTGGGTGAACATGCTGACATTAGAGTTGCCAGCCAATCACAGCGGTGGGGCCTTTCTAACAATCCTCTCCACAGTAATAAGCAGCTCTGACAACTGACCTGCTCGGCTCAAACAATATTAACTGCACTACACGGAGGGTCCATTTCATCTAAATAAAATGAGGACATTTCCAATCATACTGCTGCGGCTTCTTTGACAGGAATCATAGCCATTTATTTGCTCAGATATGTAATGACTTCTAATTTTATTAGCAGATATTGCCTTTGGCACTCAGGTCTTCATAAATTGAATGGACAAAACATAGCAGCATTCTACATAGAGATAAAGGAGTTTTAAAAATGAAAGGAGCACATGAAAACACCACATCTCTGTTCTACATCAAGGAAAATCTCAGCCAAATCACCTGAAATTATAAAGATTGGATGCATTTATTCTGTTTATATAGGCTAAAGTCAGTCCCTGTTGTATATCCTCAAAAATGAAACTACTTGCAGTCCCAGCCACTGTTTCCAATGGCATCACAATAACTTGTAAGCAAAAAATAAATTCTGGGTTCCAAAGGTTCAAGTGAAAAGCTTGATCCTCTGGGAAGTCTGAGGAGACTTACATGCAAATTGGTCATTCAGGTTTAAGTCAGAATATTAGGAGAAAACGTACTAAGGGAGTTGAGTTTTCCCCTCACTTTCTCGCTCAATTTGACGAGTTACTTACACACCCAAGACCCCCTGACAATACTGGGAAGAGAGAGGAACAGGCAAACATGGATCCCCCCTAATTCCGACTTATTATCTAGAAGTTGGGTTCCTAACACCTCAAACATCTCAAAGGCACAGGGTAAGTGTTTCTTCAAAGTGCTTAAAGATATCAACAAATCCCCCTAAATTCAACTTATTTCCCCTAAACTTCAGCCTGGCATAACATGCATTAACTTACACTCCAGCCCAAGGTAGCAATCATTGACATTCCATAGATCCGCATTTCAGGACACTGCACAAATGCAGTCAACCCATATTACTGCAGGAACTCACTTAACGCGTAACCTCCCAAGTGGAAAATACGTAAAAGGCCCCAACTTCCCAAGGCAGTTTCAGCCAGTAAGCCATTTTTGCGGTACTCTTTTAAAAAAAAAAAAAAAAAAAAGCTCTGTGGAACAAAAACTATGAGCAAAACACCATTATGTAACAAAGTTGTAGGATGCATATTAGATACATATTAGACTTATATTTGATCATAACTTTAATTGAAAATATTATAAGAGATCATAAAAAAATCTGTTGTGACTTCAATGTACTAACACATTTACAACAAGTGTTTGCCACTAACATGGCAATATCCCCCGCCGCCTCAATTTTATGTGTCCGTACGGACGGACGGACGTACATGCGTACGTACGAAGCCTAATGCTATATCCCCCGCTTCGCGCTAATCACTCGGCGGGGGATAAAAAAAAATCCTCTAACAACTCAGTGCTTAATTATTTTATTTTTTACAAGCTAATGCCACTAAAGGGAGCAGTATACTTGTCTAATCAACAGTAAGATTCTTCATTTGTAAAACAAAAAAAACAAAGGCAAATGTGAAGAATACTGTTTGATAAAGCAGAAGTTCTTCCATAATTAGAAAGTCGCCTGCACCACTGCACGGCACTCAATGAGTGAATGGCGAAGCAGCAAAGACCAATTTGATTGTGACACTCCAATTTACAAAATAGTAGGCAAAAATATTGAGTGGATCAACTTTCCCTCTTCTGGGATTATAATCTTTGATATATGTTGTACATATTTATCATATCAAAAATGTATTTCAAGCAATAGAATCCCAGAAGAGGGCAAAGTTGATGTTTTTAACTTCGAAAGTGCATGATGAAGTGACTTCTGTAGGCTGCTGTAAACTGTATCCAGGTCAGATGTCATGTAATAAAATGAGATGCTTTTTAGTATTTTTCATTGTTTATTATGTGTAGATTTTACCATCTGAGTTTTGGATACGTTATTGCAATAATAGGTAAGAAAATGGGATAATTCAAATGAGGTTTTTTTTTTTTTTTTTTTTTTTTTTTTTTTTTTTAAGAGTTTTAACTGACATGAGATCTGCTAAAAAGGGGTGTCCTTCACTCTCTTTCATTCTTTATCCACACTTTGGAAGAGATTAAAAAAGTCAAAATATGATCTTTCAACATGTATTGTTCATTCTAACTCAAAATTGGAAGAACTTTGGGCAAGTTTACGAAAGTGGGCTGGACATATCCTTTAAATAATCACTTGGAATAGAAACACTCAAAGCTTTCATCTATAAGGCTTGTTCTGATTGGTTAGGACAGGATGGCAACCAACTGAAACATAAAACAAATAGGTTAAATGACCAAAAAATAGCAACTGCGGCACTCTAAGGAATACATAGGAATTGGAGGTAAAGGGTTAAATAGACAACCAAGTTCAACAGCTGCTCAGCATTTACAAAAACTCAGCAGACACATTTACTGAGGAGCATCTATTGGGTTGGCACAAAATCTTTATACAAAGGTAAATAAAATTAGTTTGTAGCTCCCTGTCATCATGCAGTTTGGAGGACAATGCATAAGGAAAGTAACGGACAAAAAGCTAAAAGCCATGATGTGACAGTTGCCATAAAAAGGAAGAGGAGTTCCCTCCAAAGCACTATGGGTGGGAAGAGAGCTTGGTCATCTGTTGAGCAGACTATGGCTTTGATCTGGCCTGAACGACAGCATAATTCCAGAAAAACACATTCATCATACAATGCCGGGAGGATTCTTTAATTTGAATTTTAAAAAATGTGTGTCCATATGACCACTATGAGAAAAAGAGAAATGCAGACAGAAGGCACTGCAACAACAGACAATACTCCATGCATTTTCATAACTGATCTTCCTCAAAAATTTTTGTCGGAATGGATGACAGTTAAACCCTCATCTACTCTCCAATAATAATATTCATAAAAACGTCTCCTAAGAGGTGATACTCATTAGCTTAAAGTAAGAAAAGGGATTATTACGGAGAGGAGCTTAACCAAAGGAAAGATGGCTCCGAGACTTCCATGGACATGAATTCTAAAACATTGATATGCATTTGCCATTGAAAACGGCCGATTCTAATATCAGACTTATTTGATTATGATAGAATTGGTTTTCTTCCTCATTGTCTTTTTGGGCGAGTCATTTTATCCAAGCTTTGACTGTCACTTAGGCACTGACAGAGAGGCAATTTCAGTTTCCCCATTTATGAAAAAAAAATAAAAAATAAAAAAAAGTGGCGATGCCACTGAGCCTGCTTGGCCGAACATGGCCAAAATGGAAGGCTCTCTACTGGCCAAAGTATCGATTTGATTTGGCTCAAAAATCAAACTTGGTCCAGAGCATATATTCACAAATGAAATATGAAAAGGATCGGTCAAAAACTGAAGACGCTAAAGCACAGACAAGCCAAATGCACGGATGCACACACGTACGACAGACCACCACTGAAGACGCCGAGCGTAGCATAAGCCCCTTGGGCCTTTCGGCCTAGCGGGCTTAAAAGCAAGGCAACAACCTAAACTTTCCCCGCCAGTATAACAGTTTATCCCCTGGGATTAATCAAAGATTGACTACATACAAGAATGTGGCTGTGCCTTTAAAATCATGCTGTTCCAGGAAGGACTAAAGTGCCCAAGACTTACTTATCAGATCTCAAGAGAGAAATAATATTACGGCCCTATAATGTACAAAAAATTGTAAACTTTATCCTTTTATCTGCAGTAAACAAAATGTGCCCGTCTCCCATTTCCCATGTGGTTTAAAGTCTGAAGTGCCACACAAAATAGCCGAGTGCGTACCAAAGTCAAGAAACAACAACGCCTAAAGAATTTAAAAAAAATGAAGTGATGGGAAATCATGCCTGTTGGACTTGAAAAAAAGCAAGTGATTTCAAACATTTGAAATGTACCTCTCCCCTGTCACACCTTCACCTGGGAAGATGCTCGCATCTTCAGATGAAAATTACTTCTATACTAGAGCCCCAGTTAAGCCAATCAAAACATTTCCACCTGTACAGCACCAAATGACCAGGAAGTGACCACAGGTTTAACGGCCTGTACGCCATGAAAGTTTTGGAAAGCGTGGACATACTTGTACATAATCTGTGTGTGTAATGAAAAGCACTGTGGAGAGAGATGAGAGCTTGCAGGGAGCGGAGAAAAAAAAAAAAGTTTTAACTTCCTGCAGAACACAACCTTTTTCAGCAAGCACCAAAAGTCCCTACGGATATATGGAGCCAGGCATAAAGGAAATTCTCTCAAAGGATCGTACTGAATGTGGTCTACGGGTCTAAATCCTGCTTTAGACGATCAATCTGTGATGACCATTATGGGCCAAATTTTTCAGCACGCACTACATCTGACCACACGCACATAGACCGATCGCATCATCTCCTGGCACAAGGACTGACTAGTATTTTTCCTTGAGCACTACATGCAACTGGGCGGAGAGAGGAATACTGCAAGTAATAGTAATATTGCAAGGGGAGTTTTCCACATAAATTAGATGACACCTCTGGGAGTTCTTTTTAAACAAGATTTGGCCAGGCAATCTTCTTGACACTCACAGCGGACCGCATCTGACATGCCAGGACTACGCCTAAACCGAGGCTCAACTTTTACATAATTTCACCCGAAGGTGATAAGAAACAGATTAATCTGTCCGTAATTTAAACCAAAAACGTGGATAATTCATCGTGATTGCAGCAAGTTTAATAGTACGATCAATTTGAATTACTTGCTGGCAGCCGACATTAAAGAGGAACAAAAAAAGAGGTTGTAAGTTTTGCAATTTCTGTGTTTAGTGGTTTCTGCATTTGTTTCTGCATCAATATTGTCAGAAATGTGAGAAGCGCAATCGTATACCTGACCCATCACATCAAATCAGGTATTAAGTTGTATTTTGGGTGATATGAGTTACGCATATTTTCAGTTTCATGACTCAAAAAGCTTCATTTTGGTACCAAAACCATTTCTCTAGCATGTTTGGTTAAAGAGATATGCCACATTTTGTGCAGGGAATTTGGGCAAGTCAACTACCTCATCAATGCAATCATCCTCATCATTCTTATTCTCAGAATGCACAGAATGTAATCAAAATAGTCGAGGAAGAACTGCAACAAATTCTCCTGATCTACACTATCTACATCATACATATTGCAGGGCATCAAGTCACTGAGTATTATTTAGGATTAATATTTATTGATTCTGATGCAGGAGGAAGATGATGAGATATTTACAGACCAATTTATTTCGCTCATTTTGAAAATTCAACAAAATTCACCTGCATTGATTTTGCTCTAGCACAAAATTAGCCTGTGCGACTTAATACCCGATTTGATGTGACGGCTCACGTATGTGAACACCTGCCGTCATTCTCAGACTCAGTTGCACTGTGTGCACTAGCTTTACAGTGTACAAGCAAGCTTAGTGCTATCTTGTATAGTTACAGAACTGTTGGCATAAATCGAGCCGTTATTAGATTGTTAGAGTTGTGTCTTCGTATTGTCATCAGAAAAAAAAGCAGTCGCAACAAAAGCTTGAAAAAACATTGTTTTTTTTAAATGAAAAATATGGCTTGTGTTGCCGCTGTAGCTACTCAAGTTAGAAGTAGAGGATGCGTTCAAATTACGTAGTATCGTTGCTCATTGTTGTTGTTGATGACATTCTAATTTTGCATTTGTGTTTGTTTCTGAAGCACTGGCCAAATGGTGATCCTAGTCATCAGGGACTACTAGGACTTCGGTACGGCACATATCCGAAAGCAAAACCAAAACATATACACAAGCGACCAGTCCTTGCGAGTATGAAGTTGCCATGTTTCTCAGTCGCCTCTGCGTTCAAAGTCCAAAATTTGCACTCATTTTGTGTAGTATACAATGCAAGAATGCGTAAAATGACGGTAGACACGTTTACAATCAATGCAAACTTTTCCTTTTGCAATCCCAGATGAGATCAGAGCTTCGTTCACGAGAAAGTGAAAAAGCCACAAAATCTGGACAAAATCTCCAGCAGCTGGAAGCTTGTATTCGACAAGACTGGAATCAATTTCAAATGGCTAAACTCAAGAAACTTGTCTCCTCAATGCCCAGATGCCTCTGCAGTAAGTTAAAGAAGAGGGGATGCTACACCATGGTAAACAGGCCTGTGTCCCAACTTTTTTGAGATCTGTAGCAGCCATCAAATTTGAAATGAGCTCATTTTGTGGATAAAATTGTAAAATTTCTCAGTTTCAATATTTGCTATGTTATCTCTGTTCTATTGTGAATGAAATACTGTCTGGTGTGATTTGAAAGTCTTTGCGTTTTGATTTTATTCACAATGTACACTTTTTCTATTTCACCATTTCGGAAATATAGTTGTAAAATATTAATCCCAATTCTGCCAAAAGTGAACGGACTATGTCTTTGTAAGCTCATGAATTCATGAGCAACTAACCTTCAGTTCATGTTGTTCAATATTCCTAATTGACTAACATTTGCACATTTATACTGTATGCTGTGATGATAGCTACCATACGTCCACCACTTGAGTTGAGGGGGCACAAATATGATGAATTCATGGCATTCAATGACAAAAATGACAAGCTAATATACCTACCACTTTAGTTGATTAATTCGAGGGAAGCAAATACATGAAGTAAGAATGAAGTAATGGATAAAAACGTCTATTTCTGCCAAAAGTGAAACAACAGTCTTTAACCATGAACTCATCATGGTCGTGCTTAATTACTTTTGATTCATGATGAATTCATTACAGTAATTAATGCCTTAGTTGATATGATGTCATTGCATGAATTCAGACATGAGTAAGCATGAATTCATGTTAACCCATGGTGTATCATAATGCATTCATGCATGAAATCATGCCTGAATCATGATGAACTCCCGAGTGAATCATGCATAAAGTAATGCATGATAACTACATGTTTCATGTCCCCTTATTATGAAGTGTTGCCGAAATTCCTTTCTAAGTGTTGAGAAAAAGCAAACTGGGTTGGTAACGGCACATTTGATTTAAAAGATCTGAGAAACTGCTCAACTGAAACAAGACAAATTTTCTGTCAATTGATTTTAATAAGAAGAATTTGGTCTCATGATTTATATTTATATTTTCATATGAACAAGTAGGTCAGCCTGACTAGATACTGATCCACTTTTCTTTGCCTGTATGGCTGATTAGCAGACAGATTTCTTGAGGGCATTCTCATTCATAAACCATATCTTTGGGTTCCCTTTCTCTCAGTTTCCAGTGTCACCTTAGTAGTTCCACTTTCAACCATTTCTGCTAATGGGTATAGTTCTTGGTAGCTACCGGGGAAAACAAAATGGCAGTTCTCTTCCTCCTTTGGTTGACCAGTGGTTGACACTTCACTGTCCTGTAAATTGAGCCTTCGTTTTCCCAGGAAATTGCACCCGGTGACAGACTGAATAATACTGTGAAAGCACGGCCTCTTGGGAACCTATCAAAATGCTGATGGTCTCATTACTCTACAGCCATTACACTGCTGAATTAATATTTACTTCATAATGATACATTAAAGCAAAAACGTTGTCCATCGCCACACAAACACAAGACATTCGACGATAACACTTCACACTGTGAAAAAACTAACATCAACTAGACAGTCCAGTCGGCTGCGACCGCATGGATGTAGCCCCCAAAAGTCCGCTTCTCCACTTTTTTGCACATTATTTGGTCAATACTGTCGCCATGGAAACCGAAATCGATAGGTTTTATAAATGATGTACATCCCACGTCCATACCAAATATAAAAGTAATCGGTCCAAAATTGCAGCCAGTGCTGCGTGCACAAGGAAATCTATGTTTTGCCACTAATGTGCATATTATTCGGCCAATACTGTCGCCATGGCAACCAAAATTAGTAGGTGTCATAAGTGAAGTATAATTCATGTTGATACCAAATATGAGAGCAAGCAGTCAAAAGTTACAGCCTGTACAGCGTCCTCAAGGAAAAGCATATCTTTCAGCACCAATTTGCAGATTATTCGGTCAATACTGTTGCCGTGGTGTCATAAGTGAAATGTAATGAATGTCAATACCAAATATGAAAGTAATCAGTCAAAAATTTCAGCCTCTACTGCATCCAGAAGGAAATCTCTTTTGACACTCATTTCCTTATTATTCTGCCAATACTGCAGCCATGGCAACCAAAATTGATAGGTGTCAATGACATATGACACGTCCATACCAAATATGAAAGAAATTGGTCAAAAATTACAGCCTGTAAAGCATCCACAAGAAAGTGTCTATGAGTGCAGAAACTGCGGCAGCGGCGGCGGAGACAACACGCAAGTTCACAGTTGCCGCCGGACTTCGTCCGGGGGCTACAAATAGCATAGTTTGTGACATTAATTCCATCCATCCATTATCTACACCGCTTCTTCCTCACTAAGGCAGCAGGGAAGCTGGAACCTAACCCAGCTGACCATGGACGAAAGGCAGGGGACAAACTAGACAGTCGCCAATCCATTGCAGGGCGCACACACAATTCATACACCAGCCATAAACACATTCACACCGACAGGCAACTTAAGAGTCTCCATTTAGCCTGACATGCATGGCTTTGGACTGTAGGACAAAACCAGAGGCCCTGGGCTGTGGGACAAAACCAGAAGACCCTTGCGAACATAGGGAGAACATACAATCTCCACACAGAAAGGCCTCAGGTCAGATTCAAACCCACGACCATCTCATTGTGAGGTGGCAGTGCTCCCCTATCATTAGTTAATAATGTAAACATATTTATACTAATCATGAAATAAAATTATCCTTAGTTCTTGTATGGGTAGACTATCACAATCTAATGAGGATTATTTTTAATTCAGGAAGTTTGGGGTAAACTTTTAATTAGCTGTCCATTAACTTAAAGTATATAATAAATATTATTGACATTTTTAAATACCGATAGATTGGTTTGAGTATTGCAGTTGTTAACATTAATGAGGCTCATCTTTCTGTAGTTAACCACTACTTCAACAACTATTCTGCAAATGCTCACCCACTACATAGCAATGAACTAGACGCATGTCGATGGTGCGCCATCGCAAATCTCTGGGCTCCGCAACAAATGTTATGCGAGTAGTAGTAATGTGTCAGAGGGCAATTCACTGAACTGGCATTCTATTGTACAAATTATAATTTGCTTGTTGCAGTGACAAAGCACTGATACTGATCAGAGTTATAGCAATGTGATATAGTTAGTTAGTTGGATAGAATACTTTGAGTGTCTGTTGAGGGCATGAATTACTCTTCATTTTGAAATGAGTATTATGAAAGGAAAGGACGTACAGTGCAGCGATTGGCACACCAGACGCAATTTGATCTAGAAAATGGTCAAAATTAGATCCTATAAAAAGTTGAGCATCCTAGCTCAATGCATAAGGAACTAATGGCCATTTTTTAATTTTCACAAAAAGGCTCCTGGTGGCCAGAAAAGGAAATGAATTAAAATTTTAAATGCGTTGTGCACCCCTCTGGGTCACAACCTTATACACGCCAAAGTTTCAGGTTGATTGGTCTAACGGCTTCGGAGAAGTTATTGTTTCGGACGGACAGACGGATGGACGCCAAACTGCATTACAAGATCTCCTCGCTTTTTCGGAAGCGCAAAGATAATGAAATGAACTATGAAACAAACAATCAGTGGTGCAAATGTCTGCTAAAAGAGGGTTCCAGAATACAGAGCAGCAAAGACTGCACACTTCCTGCCGCTTTTGGGGGCTGCCTTATCTCAAGCAGTGTGCATTCCAAGAGAAATTCCTCCCAGAGCCACTTTCCCATTAGAATGTAGACAAGAGTATAAGGCACAGTGTTCACCACATGATGGGGTCATCCATCAATAAAGAGGGACAAGAGAGCAGGGTGGTTAGAGGGAGAGTTGGGGCGGGGGGTGGGTGGGTGTAGGAGCTCATCAAACCTGTAGGCATCAAAGGGTCCAGGGACAGTCTTTCTTTGGTGTTGACTTGTTCCCAATCCAGGTCATCATCGCTGCCTTGGCTGTACCCGCATAATGTGTAGGACTTCTCAAAGTTGCAGTCCCCTGTGAGGGAAGACCAGGAAAGTTATAAGTGCTTGCTGCGCGTTCTAAATATAGATTCACCAAACAGGTACACAAAAACACACTGGAATTACATTTACAGGAGAGTGAAGCAACTAGTTTTTTTATGCTGACCCCTCCAGTGAGACATAAAAGTGATGCATACAAAGCAAAGCATTGATATAATAAACTGTACACCACACTCATCTTTACCTATAGTGGCGTGCTAGTCTGGCATCACCACTGCCAGTACGAACAGACCAAATTCCTAAAGCATTACAGTTCAACATAAATCATAAATTAGATTCACTCACAGCAAGATGCTGAGTTGATGCTTTCCCTAATAGTTCATTGAACTCAAATTTCAATCTTCCATTTGACCTTTAGCAGGCCTTAATTTCCGGCGTGAATGATCCTTCAGGTTATGTGAAGGTTACCAGGGATAGAAATTGGATTCCCCCCCCTCCCCCCCCCCCAATAGACAGTCGGACCAGTAATCACTCAGGTTTTACTAGTCCTCCCCATTGTTTACGAGACAGCCTTTTTTCCCTTTAATTTACAGTGCCAGTCAGATCTGTCTCTCAAATCTTTTCATAAGGTTTTTTTACAACTGAAACTCACACCTTGTATGTCAATTGAACAAAATTTATGTTCTCATACTAATTAATAATCAATCCTGTCAATAAACGTTAGAGACAGAGGACACAAAATTGAATTAACCAATGCATTTGCATCAAAAGTTTGAAAGTTGTTTTTGTTCTCCAGTTCATATAGTTGTCATAATTTACCATGTATGTGTGCAGTCCTTTAAACAATACAAGAGACAAGATTTTTACAAAAATCATTCTGATCATCAAGACTGTTCAATACCATTAAAACCACGCCAAGCGAGACCATTGACAGGTTGGAGTTCTGACAGGTAAGCATTAACTGTGGTAAACTGTATGCATTTTTTTTTCCCCTACGAGTCATATCCATTGCCATTGTTTTGCCTCCTACGATTGGCTGCTTGCTTGACGTAATCAGACATTTATGGGTCAATGACGTGAAATTTTCTGAGAGCACTACTTTGGGTTAAAATAATTTAAATGATTCATAATAAGCATCATTTTAATCTATGAAATCTCTTTAATTTGAACATATTTCCAGTTTATCATAAAAATTATATATATTGTATGCTTTGCCCTCTCAAACCCTCAAAATATCAGGTAGCGCAACTGTCCGAGCAAGTTAACACTGTGAAATGTATTAAATATGCAATTTAAAATATGAATGAATATAATATGCGGGTATAATTTTATATTGAAAACCTTTCAAATAAAGTATAATAGTTTACTTGTTCTTAAATTGTTTGGAAAACAAAATACCTGCACCAACAATTAAGAATCCATAGGTTACTTTGGATTCCCAGCTCAATTACAAAATAGTAATGTTTAATAAAGGAATAAGTGCCAAGAAGCAGTAGGTTAGTGATTTAATAACGGCGAAGGGGCGTTCTAAGGCACGACGCGCAGCAGAGTGCCCCTCCGCCATTATAAAATCACTGTAACCCACTGCTTCAAGGGGCTTATTCCTTTTATAAAACGGTTACCCTACATATAACTAGCCCATTAAATAAACACAATAAAAAATAAAATAAAAAATCGACAATTTATTGGTAATAATGCAACAATAAAATTGAGAACTTCTTCCACCAAGCAAGACAGAGTGGACAGAATGGTTGGCCAGCAACATAGATGCCATGATTGCTTTTTCATCTAGCGCCATTGTCATGTCACATCAAGCTATTTGGGCTCGTTAATGTAGATATACTATGAAAGCAGGCTATTTTTAATGTCTCCTTCGGTCTCCCGACGACCCCATTAAATAATTTTACGTTTGGGTTTTCAAGTTTCCTTGTTCTCAACTTGCGCCGATCGGCCAAATCATTACAACCAGCAGCGAGAGTTTGGAACAATTGACTTTTGTTCTCCACACTTGCCGCTGTCCAGGAAAATATGTTCAATGGTGCATTAGTTTGCTAGTCAGCTTATCAAATAGCAAACGTTCACAACAATGGATGTGGTTACCCCACACATAACGCATAAAATAAACACAAGAAAAAGTCAACAATTTATCGCTAACAGGCTACTGAAATAGCGAGCAAGTTAGCAACATAGCTTGCAACGCAAAAGTGATATTGAACTCTGTAATGCAATAGCTAGCTAGGTAGATAGCCAACTGGTTATTGGGTTAAAAGGCTAAACAAAACGGACATTGAAATAGCGAGCTAAAAGTCTTGAAACAAACGTAACCTAACGAGTCAGTTGAGTGCAGAGAAGTTTGTTGCGGGCAGGGACATTTTGTGCTGTGGCCTGCCACAGTGGGTTACAGTAACTTTATACCGGCATGGAACACGGCTCAGCTAATCACATTTAAGGATGGGAAGCACCGGTTTTATAAGATAGAGTAGACACGCTCAGGTATACTTACAAAAACAAGAAAAAGGGGAAGTGTGTGTTTTTTTTCCTCAAGAAACCTTTGGTTGCGCCACATTTTTTGGCTGGTGAAATTGCCAATACAGTCAAACACTGTACCAAAACCCTGTAAATGTTGTGCAACCATTAAGACTTGGTTAAACACACTCTTCCGATTTCAAATAAATATATTCAGTACACTTTTACAGATTTATTTAAAAAATACATAAATACATTTTTAAAAGGCTGATTTGTCATTGACCCTTATACATATGCGCACGTATTGGCGAACACAAAAATGTTCTAGGATCAGCCTGGCTTGGATGAATTTCTCATCATGACAAATGAATAAAGCATGATTAATGCATAGATTAACCATCAGTGGCCCTATGCACTGCTCACCAGCACATTTCTCAATCTCATAATACCACAATCAGATGTGACATAACGTAAGCAGCGAATGTAAGAAGTGAAAGAATACAGCTTTAAAACAACCAGCAACAGCAGAATACATGACCCATAACAGGCGACAGCGTGCCCACACAGTGAGAACAATATTCATGTGTGTGCATAGGCCATATAGGCCTAAACATAAAGCCCAAGCGTTTCGAACATTTTACCTCAAACACATAAGTAAACCTTATATCAGACGTGCACACTCCAGGATCTTCACACCGCCAAGTCATTTGAGCCAGATTTTACCATGAATAGCACCAACAAGAGCCATCTGGCAATGGCGGATCCCCCCGGCTGTAGGTTGTGTAACCCACAGGTTGTGTGGACAGACAGACGGACCGAAACCCCCAAAAGGCACAACTAGACCATAAGGAGAAGCTCCATACCAAATTTGGTGTTTGTAAGTGGTATAGTTTTCGAGTTCTGCACCGGAAATGATTTTATTACGGACGGACGGACGGACGGACGGACGGACACACTGATCGCTATATCTCCCCGCATTATACGCCAGGGGTTTAAAAACGATAATGATTCCGCACTTCTCACCCGTTTCTTTTCTAAGGGGTTGGAAGCAACGATGAGCGGATCAAGCGTGAACATGCAATATAAATGACTATTTGAATGAAATGGCCTAATGTAAGCCCACAAAAAAAATCTTTCAATCGCATTCATAAATTATAAATGCATCAAAGACCTGCCATCTTAATAAACTGGACTATCTACAGATTCAAATATGTAACTGAGCAATCAAATCAACTGTTTGATTGCCAATTGTGAAAAATACCTGGGAACAGGGTGAGAGTAATTGGCTAAAAGGAGAGGATTCTGTAGGTCTCAAGTTGGCGTGGTTTAGCATGTCGCTGATAAATACTGGGTCCGCACCATTATCATGCCGGCGTACGCCTATGGCGCGCCAAGTAGGCGGAGTCTGCGCACCATTTAAATGGCTTATAAGCCAGTGCATACGCCGGATGCCCTGCTGAAGTCAATCGGCCATAACGGCATGTACGCCATCTTCAGCCATAGACTGTACAAAAAGATGGACTAAGCGCGGGTCTGAAAAGTGAATCCCATGCGGAAATCTCTGAAAATTGCATTCTACATCATCGCCAGCAGATGGCGGCATCAGTGATTGCAGACAAAAGTTCAATGCTATAGAAGTGTAAGAGAAAATGACCTTACTTTCCCATCTTAATTATAATTTCAATGATGATTTTCCATAGTATTTTATGGTCTCCTTCACAAGTTTCAAGTCTCCTACGATATATAATGATGTCCATTTTTGTAAATTATGGTCCCAAATAGACTAGAATAAAGGATAAAGCCAGATATGCTTTATGGGGCGTGGCTATCCTCTGGTTCTCGTCAGATACGATCAGATCCACACGTCAACCCACCCTGGATCATCAATTCACTCTCTCGTCCAATAGAAATCGCATCCCGTTTCAAAATGACAAAATTGCATTGTTCAAATGGCCAAAATCCAGGCTTCCTAAATGGCATGCTGAAACCAATTGGTGACGTCATGGTCGCTTCATCCATCTTTTATACAGCCTCAGCACATGGGTGGTATAAACAGTACAAATACAGGGCAAGTCTTGTGGCGCCAATTAACAATGCACTCTGAAATTAATGAATCAAGCCAGTCTATTCAAAACACTGACATGTGGAGAGACCATATTCCCCCAAAAATTTGTAAATCATACAATGCTACAATTACAGTTCGGCCCCAGATAACAGAGTGCAATAAATTAAGATACTAATTGAATGAGCAAATACCACAAAATATAATTGACATAACAGAGCAGCCAGCAGAGCAGAAGTATTATTTTTTTCTTCTCCGTGGCGATGTTAATTTGTCGGCGATTGATGAATCAATGAGCATAGGTTGTTCTGAAAAATCTCTCTTTTGTTTAGTGACAATGCCTCCTCCGCTGGCAGATATTTTCCACTCCATTAAAAAAAAAATTGCTCCTCCCTCGTCATCACTTCATGCCGGATTGTGCACTGGGTGTAGGAAAAGGAGCCCACCCTACTGATGTCAGTTCAGTTTCTGCCTTGAAGCATTTCGCATGGAGTCTGATAAAAGACATTTTTCGGCAGCAGTTCGTCAAAGACCGTATTGGGTTGATTTAAGGAAGAATTGAGGCTCGCATTTTCGCTCTGCGGCAGCAGGTGGTCTTTAAAAGAATTAAAATTAAAAATCACAGATTTTTACTAGTCACATCCCTAGTAGCTACAGTAATTGCAGCGTAAACTGAAACATTTCATTTTCGCATACTGATGACGTGGACAACCGGTTACGTAGACTTCATTTTGCGTAACATAACTGTGGGTTACGCAGTTCTGTAGGCTATTCATGCGAATGGTAAATCGACCATGCAAAGATTTGAAAAATAAAAGGCCTACTTCAGACTGCTGATGACTGCGTGGGTGAGAGGCAAAGCAGCCATTACAACAACAGTGCTCCTTCAGAAACTATCAAAGAACATATCAGATCACAAGCTTGTCATACTCATAAATAAAAAACAACACATCTGGTTTCTTTTATCACTGCCTGCGGACATCTGGAGATTAAAAATAGGCGCATCAGTATTTTTTTGTAAGCAGCTGATGATCTAAATGAATTTGAAAAATTGTTCAGTCATTTCAAGTACTTCATATCAGTGAAGAAATCACAACCAGTGAACACGGGGCCAAAAACTGGCATAACAAAAACACCAACTTCAGTCGTTACAGAATAAATCCATTATGAGGGACTGAAATTGATTGGAGTAAAGATTAAGATAATCAAATCCCAAGAAAATGAGCAATTTGCCATATCTGTTAACAATATAGAAAAGCTTCCAACAACTCTGAATGCTTTTGGTTCTTCATAAGAGCCAGTCAAAATGAACAAGCCCTCAAAAGTAGACAGTTTCACAGCCCAATCTGATCAGTTGTATAACTACAGGCAAGTAAAATGCAAAAGCACCTAAAGCTCCAATCAGTGAGAGATACACATAACTAATAAGTTTGGAATTTTGGATAACAACAATATATTAAGTCATTTCCAATACTTTCAATATAATGATGATGCTCAAGCATCCAGTAAAAAATCAGGTGGTGGCTTGATTGGGCAAGTGATAAATCAGTCAATTTTATAGCAGCTCAAGGCCAGTGGGTCCCCCTTAATTTCCAGCTATATTTTCTAGCCAAAATATGTTGCACTGATGCTCTAATGTAAACATCAAAATTGCATGGAAAGTACTGCCAAATTCCTATTATGGCGCATATATCTTGCAAGACATCATTGAACCAATACATCACCCACTCTGAGAGCCTATTCCAGAATAGATAGTGAAAGAGGCTGGATTACATCCTGGACAGGCCAATCCACAAAATGTACAAATCAGGCATTCACACACTCATACCAAAGTAAATAATAAACTCAACATGAATGACTCTTTACAGAGGCAGAGTAGCGGAATATACCGAGAAAACCAATGAAGAAACTAAGAGAACAATCACAATCTCCACAAAGAGAGTAACTAATACATTTAAAAAATATCAGATCTTCATTTTTTCTTTTTTGGGAAAAAAAAAAAATTTAATTAAGATATGACCAATTATGCAAATATGCGACACATTGATTTAATATGTACAAATGAACCAATAAAATAAGATTTATTCATTCTCAACATTATTCATGAAAGAGAGCTGAAGAGCCCTAAAAAGGAGATTAATTCTTTTGATGAATTAATTTTTCCTTCCTGGGAGAGTGTGAATGAAAAACTGAAGAAAAAAAATTGCATTCTTTACAAACACAACTGGAGGCTGCTGTCGGGGGGGTGATGCAGCTATAATTTCTGAATGTTAGAATGGATATTACATTTTAAGGGTCATGAATTAGAGAAACAAAAAACGGGCAAAAAGATGTGTATTCTGGTTGTTCGGATTGATCTGAAATGTGTGATCCTACAGAATATTACAATTAAAACTAGGACCAAGGGTCCTGTAGCTTACTGGCAAGCAATCTTATTGAGATGATACAAGTTTTGAAAATTATTTGAAGTTTGAGATTTTCTCTGCTCCAATTCGTTCATGCTGCCGTTCGCTGAGAAAAAAATTATTGAAGATCAATGTCAAGGTCACTAAATAAACGTTCGCATGCATTTATGTGCCCCCCTGTAATACCCAATCCTAACTGTGAAGCTGTTTTGAAAATTCAAAATGTCAATTGTGAACTTTAAAAGGTCACAGAGGGTCAAGTTGCGGTCAGCAAATGGACTTCATATGACTTCTAAATGCCTCAAAGGTCGCTGACAATCAAGTTGAATGCCACCAAATGTCTGTAACACAAAACTAGGCTCCATCTGTGACCATTATAGTGATGCAAGTCATTGAGTTTTTTACTAGGTCACATTTGACCTTCGAAGGTCAATATGAAGGTCACCAAGTGAAAGTTCACATATGACTTCCTATATGTCTCTAATACAAACCTAGGCTCCATCTCTGACCGTTTTGGCAATACAAGTCATTGTAATTGTATTGTGTCAAGTTTGACCTTCAAATGTCACCAGGAGTCAAGTTGAATGTTTGTGTGTGACTTCCGTTGAGTCTGTGATACAAACTTAGGCTCCATCTGTGACCATTTTAGGGATAGAAGTGATTGAATTTTCACAAGGTCAAGTTTGACCTTCGAAGGTCAATATGAAGGTCACCAAATGAAAGTACATATATGACTTCCTATACGTCTCCTATTAAACATTGATATTTTGATGAATAAACTTAATAGTATTACAAACTTGATCTCCATCTGCATTTGGCTTCACCCAATATGTAATAATCTTGCTGATACAAGTTAAATTTGGCTGTTGAAGGTCACCAAAGGTCAAGTTCAAGGTAACCAAATGAAACTTCATACATGACTTCCCACAAGTGTTCAATACACATATGTTCCCAATCTTCAATATTTTCAAGCCTAGAAGCCTTTGAAAATCGTAACATCATCTGAGGTCAACTTCAACACATCCAAAATATAGGTCATACATGACTTCCTATATCAAGGGTTTGGAGCACAATAGCGATGTGTCCAAATGTGATTGTGATTTCGACATTTTTACCTCCCGTCACACATTTCCATCAGCTACTTCTTGGAGCACAATAATTATTTGTCCATGTGCCTCATATTTAAACAGAATTCACATTTTCATTTTGTGGCAGGTCCAACAAAATCTGCTCTAATGAATTAAACATTGACATTTTATAAATAAACTTAATAGTAATACAGAATCATCTGTCTTACACTGCAAACAAACTTAAATTCAATCTATCACCATTGTGTTGTGTCACATCAAGTGCTTGAATGGACGGAGCACAGAGCTGACATGTCCATTTTGGCAAATTTGGCCATGAAGTTGCGGTACCACACTTATGAAATTTTACATGTTCAGTATACTTCTGAACCATGCAGTAAAAGTGTGACGGATATACATATTATGTAAATGATGTACCTGATTTAATATAACATTTGCAAACCTATAAAATCAACTTTTCTCAAAACCACTAAAATAGACATAACTATTGTGCTCTGACCCCTAGATATGTTGATAATACAAACTTGATCTCCATTTGCATTTGGCCTTCACAGGCCATCTTGCATGTTCATAAATTACAGCACCCCCACTAGACCCACTTCCGTCAATCAAAATGGTCCTCGCACTGTACATTAACGGCACCAAGGTAAGTTGACTGCCTGATTTAGAAAATTTTCACTCGCAGTTTTAGAGAAATAATCATTAAAAATTTCTCAGTCCTCTCTCGAACACTGGGGCCAAAATTTCAAGGGTCCATTAAACAGATAAAATGATCAAAAACTTGAAAAAAAACTGTTTGGACATATGGGCCAGTAATATGTTATGGCAAATTTATACAAAAATTCATCAGGCCAAAAAAAAAAAAGATTAAAAGAAATGTTCCGGACGACAGACAAAGGATCACGGATGCCACACCATACACCATAATTTTGAGCCCTCATAACTTCATGAGTACAAGAGATAACAGCATGAAATTTTCAGGGATGAAAAACACGTGAGCTTTATTGAAAATGGCCACCAAATCAAATTTACATCTCCTCCGGGTGTCATGAGCGAAAGCAAAAAATCCTGTTTTCATTCAACACGATTTTTCCATAACCAACTTTAAGCATTAATATCACGGTTTCAATAGCAAAATTCTGTCAATTTCATGTCTGTTATTGAGAGTAATGTAAACAACCATTGGTACCCTGAATGTCATTGGTTTTCTGATGATTCATCAGAGAATCTTTAGAAAGACCATTTTTGGTAAACTTGAAGGGTCATACCATGTGGGATATGTGGTTGGTCAAAAAATGTTATTGCATATGAATGGTCTCATTTTTACCTTCAGCTCAATTCCAGGTTCTCCTTTTATCAATGGTTCTTTTGGTATCAAAATCATTTTCTGATATTGCCATTTTTAACTCATGGATTAATTTTTCATGGAGTAACTCAATGTACTATGCTGGATGCAATTTCCATTAATTTCGATGTATCGGCAGTTTACAGCGATTTTAAATTACACTATGATAGTAATTCTTGCGGGGTAGTAATGCGATGCTTTGTGGATTTACTATCATTTAAAATTTTGACCCAAGTCTTTGCCCCGCCCACACAAGCCCATGCATGAATACAATTCCCTCTCTCTTTCTGCAAAGCCCAATTTGAGGCAGTGAATATTTCAACAAGTCAGATATCCAACACCATGGACTTATTTTCTTAACTGTTGCCTTCTCTCACAAAGAGCAACCTACCACTTCATTCTGAACAGCTCTCACTGATGCAAACTTGCCAAATGGTGAGCTTTAATGTCTTAAACCCTGCAATCCAACATGACTGCTTGACAAATGCTGCTGTTTTATTCAAACGTGGAAATTTGGGGATATCTTAAATCCTAGTTGAGATCCCAAAGCTTCCAAAGATTCCAATTATGACCTGCTGCATTGCAAGAAAATGAGTACAAAATGATGCAGATATAGTTATAATGTATTTTAAGGAATGCAGTAGCTGTGAAAACATGGTGCCCTGGGTTGGAATACTTCAATCAGAATAAGTGTGATGTAGGTTCAGTGAAGTGCTGCAATGAATATAGAAAATGTGAAATTTTCCCAAAATGAGTAAAAATGCTTTCTCTACCCTTTGAACCTACTTAAAGGAAAGTTAAAGCATAAATCAGAGTTTGAGGAGTTAAAAATGAGAGAAAATGCCATTCAGTTGAGAGTTTTTGGTTGAGATGGAAGGGTGTCCTGCAGTCATATGGCCCTTTTCCCCCCCATCTTCAGTGGCTCCAGTTCAGTGCCCTCCCACATCGCTCAGCCTGGCCAGCTTTCACAAACAAGAGAAAGTGGCTTTTAGTACCATTTGATATCCAAATCGATGGCAAGTGGAAGGAGAGTGCCTCACTGAGTAGCTTAGCAGTGAGAGACTAGCTGGCACAGCGGTGATATCTCTTTTATTCATTGGGAGGAGGCCTGCAGCCCTCATTGCATGCTGACAAAAATCAATTTGCTGTAACCTGTGTGTTGCCATTAAACCCACACTAAAAGTAATGGCAAAGATGGGTGGTGGGTAGCTAAAAGTGCACATAAAGTAAGATTCATTCAACCCCTAACTTTGCGCTCTCCAGGATGAAAACCGGACGTAGTCATTTCTAACATTTTGAAATGAATGGGTGACCGGGTGATAGGTCACCCCAATATTCTATGAAAAAGAAAGGATAGCCATTACAGGATCTCTGCTGATCCAGGAACAACCCTTCATTGTTCACCATTGCTGGGATTGAGATAACTGCATTGCATCATTTTGATTTGAAAGAAAAGTGCTCAGATGTACACCTTGCTCAGCTCTTTCATCGATTACACTCCACATTAGCCAGGCAATAAAAAGAAGTAAAAAATCTAAAAAGGGCTCCAAATGGGAGTCTACAGGGAATCTAATAACCCAGGAAGGACATCTGGGAGTTTAATATATTTTTAGAAATTTACCATCTTAAAAGGACTCAAACAGGAATTCCTCGTTACCTCGTGCACATTTTGAGGAAGGAATTCGGTCTTGCAGGACAGCTTCACAATCTAGAGATAGATTTCACAATTTTTTCAGATCTTTAAAAAACAGGCGCAACTTTTAGATACTTTGTTGAGTTTGTCATTTGTTTGGACAGCTTATCACTCAATTGGAGTCCTGAAATGCCACAAATCTCATAGAGGGAAAACAAGAAAATGCTGATTGCTTTACATACAGTTAAAAAAAAAAAAAAAAAAAAAAAAAAAGACTTTTGGCTGCAATTTTATCTCCACAGAGTAATGAGCCACAAATCATATAACACATATGGACTTCCCATCACCTCAATTGTTCATATTTCAGCCCCCCTGACTTGGCTATACAGAGATTACAGTGATATCCAGACAATTTACGAATTCACTGCGTAACAATGCATAAAGCCTCAACATGGATTTTCAGTGCCCATGCAAAGTATACTTTTTGTCTTAACAATGCAGACAGCTGGGTAAACTGATGCTTTCATTAAAGAATGAGAACAGCTTTTCACAGACATTTTGGATTACTTGAAAGAGCTTGAGAATGTCACTCTGGGACCTCATCTCCCCCTGACTCCCCAATCAATATGTGCTTTCCTATTATCTTTTCTCTTTCAAGAGAAACAAACAAGGCAACAGCAAAGCTGGTACCAGATTTATGTTGTAAATATTTCAGCTGAATCCTATGTGGAGGTTGCACAATGGTCTTTATAATCTGACACGTTGCCCATTTTTTAAATCTGCCCGTCTTTTTGCAGAAATGAGCGACGGACCTCAATCAGTATCCTTCCCCTGAAAGTCAGGCTCAGTTTTTCCTGAAGTCAGACATTACTTCACCTGCTTAAAGAGACCACCATTAAAAATCTGTGATTTATTTGTACTGTTGTGAAGTAGGTGACTCTCATACTCTAAATTTATCAGTCCACTAAATTGAAAATATCACCTGCTTTGAAGTTAAAGTCAACATGATTTAAAAATACATTTTCCACAAGGAAAGCAAAAATAAAAACCTTTTTTGAAGAAACATCAGCACAATGTTCAAATACCGGCCAAAACAGCAGTTTGAGAAAATGAACCACAAAACTGGTACTGCTTTAACAGGCTTTCCAGAAGGAGAATTTCATTGGCAGTTTGAATAGATTACCAGTACATTGCTAAAAAAAAAAAAAAACTCAAAATTTCATCAACTGAAAACCCAATCAACAAGGACTATTATTTTACAGGCTTCATTTTCATGAGACATTAATATTCAGCTAAAGTCAACCTTCTTTAACCCCTCTGCACAGATGCAGATGCCAGCGAACATGGTGCTGCTCTATTAACGCACGCAGTTACACTATTCTATCACTAGATGGCAGACTTGGAGTTATTGAATATTCACCAGCGAGCTGAGCTCGAACATGGACGATTTAAGTCCCATCCCTGTTTTCAAAGAGTTGCAAGAATTAAACTCCTCAGCTAAGCCTGATGTGCAAACTGCTCAAGAGACTTGCCCATAATATCTTTCCAGCAGTTTTATAAAAATCTCGAGCACCAGAGAAGATTTGTCCTTTGTAGCAACCACTTCAGCTATAGTAAGCCAATGGTATCCCAACGAAGTAGTTAAAAAAGAAAAACTGTTTTCTGAAGCAAAAATTCGCCATGGCTTTGATACTTTGTCATTCTACTATCATTTATAGTCAACAAATATTTAAAAGGCGTAATTATATCCCTGAACGCCGAATGGCGTTCCAGGGGTATTATGTTTTTGGTCCGACCGCTGCCGCACTACATGTTAACGCGATAACATCAGTAATTTTTCAATTAGAAATTTCAAGTTTTGCATTTAGGTAACCATCATAAAGAGGAAAAACTGATTTGATTTTGGACAATTTACAATTTCTAGATTGGCCACCAGGGGCCAAAAACTGAAAAAAATCTCAGTTTTTAATCATATCTCTGGAAATATTTGTCCGATTGACCTCAAATCAAGTGCAAATAAAAGGTCATGACCTGAGGATGTGTCTCACGATGACATTATACCCATTTGGTTCAAAATTGACACAAGGTGGAGCTTTTTCCACATAAAATTCACCATTTTTGCCATATCTTTGGAACCATTTGTCCACTTGACATGAAACTATGTGCAACTGCAAGGTTATAACCTCACAACGTGTCACATGATGATATCATACCTGTATGGTTCAATATTTTGCCACCAGGTGGCGCTTTGTGATGGAAAATTACCGTTTTGGCCATATCTTCAGAAACATTTGTACGATTGACCTGAAATTAAGTTCAAATGAAAGACTATTCAAGTTCTATTCAAGGATTGGGGAGTTGGAGGATTGGGACCTTTCAGGGATAAACCCCAAGCCGTCGCCTCCGACAGCATTGATTGATTGATAGAGATTTATTTCGAGTCTACAACGTATAAGTATATAAAGTACGAGTACATACAATACAAATAAAAATACCCTGTGCCTCCACACAGGTCCAGACAAATACAGGAACATGTACATGCGAAAGCTGTAGCAGCCTTGTTCATTCATACGTTTTGTCCCTATAATTGGAAAACAAAATACATATATATACACATACATATACATATATTCATATATACATATACACACTGACATACACACATAATAGTATAATAGTAATAATAATAGAAAATAATAATAGAAATTAAACAAAAATGAGCTCGAAAAGGAGTGGGAAGAAGACAAGCTTATTTACTCCCACCCTAGCATAAGCCTAGTTTGCATGGATCTACATGTAGATTCTTCCATTGACGAATCCAGCACCGACAAAGCCTCCTACAGACTCATTTATAACCAAGCATTTTAATGCTAGCACTGGCTCATCTGCGTAACACACAGATATACTTCACACCCACGTGAAACCTCCCCACACATTTCTTATCCAATTCAGGAGAGAACAAACTTTCCAGAGTAACTGAAAGACATTGATTGGACCAACAGAAAAGTATTTCAACCTTTGTGTAAGACCAAGTTACACTGTATTCTCCAAACGTTGCGCATGGTTGTACAGCTGAAAATGATGCGACTTCAAAGAAAAAAAGACTTTCAACACTGGCCTAAACTGCTCAGTTACATTTACAGGATTTAAATGAGTTATAGATATAGCCAATGGGAATTATTACAAATGAAACAAGACTTGAAAGTTCCCTCTACTGGGTAGATCTGTCTCTCTGTCGGTGGGATTCAATAAGGAAAGGTTTTTCTTCAATGTATGAGCGATTAAATTGTATATTTTTATTCTCCATTTACCACAGCCATGATGATCACCTAACTTGTAAGCCACATAGGTTTGTGAGAGTAACTGTTAGTCTTTGCTAATAATACTACATGTAATGGCATTTTGGTCAATGTGACTGAGAATTCATACTGTGTTCAATGAATACAAAGGTTTTGGCTGGTTTAAAATGCGAGCAGCTCGGGCACTTCAATAGACCCCATTATACGTTCATTGTAACACACTGTTGGCTCTAGGGCAGCATATTGCCTGTGTTTCCTGATAGTAGAATGACTGTTCTGTTAAAATATGGTATATTTCAGCTACTTTCAGCTTACTGTGTTAGTGAGTTATACTTGTTCCTTATAAGGTGCGGAAAGTGCTTATATAAGCTTGCTAGCTTGCATGTGGGAACTGCTAGCTTTTCATTACAGGGTGCATGTTCTGTTAAATATGCAGTTCGTTGACTCAATAACGTTGTGTGCGCAGGATTGTTGGACTCTGAAGAAAAATTGACTAAATTCGAACCTTTAATCATAGAGAAAACGCATTAAATGGTTTGGAAAGGTTACGGGTGACCACTCGGGTCCAACCGCGCCAAAATTGATGAGCTCATGCTAAAGTCCACCAGAACATCATAAATTCATACTAAATTTCAGGCATCAAAAGTTGATTTGTGTTTAAAAACATGATTGCTCTATGATATGACAGTGCGCAATTTTGAGGGCTCTGAGAGTTTGGGAAGCCACCTGAAGAGCTGTCTTATTTGGCTCATAGAGAGTAGATAATTTTGAATTTCACGCTCAGATCGGGTGCACCTGTGGTATTGAAAATGTATTGTTTTAACTCCCGGCCATGTTTCAATTCGGCTTCTGCGCAAAGGGATTAAAAAGATTAAAATTGACTGGTCTCCAACCAGACCGCAACATTTTAACTAATCTTACTCAAAATTGCTATATTTCCACTGACTTTGTAGTAGGCCTTTTCATGGCAATTGTGACGTGGCATGAAAAAATTAAATGTCCGAATCTTGCAAAAAAAAAAAAAAAACTATTGGATGACTTAGATTGGTATCTGAACTTAACGGAAAAAAGAATTGAGTCGAAATTCTTGCTCCTTAATTAAGCAAATTAGATTTTCTCACGAATACATGGATCCAGAGCGTTGCAGACAGGACACATTTTTTCGTCATTTTCTCGTGGTGCGTTTCATTTTTGAAATTTTTTTCTTGCTGACAGGATACGTTTCATGTCCATTCAGACAATCCATCAGTGAGTTCTCTTTTTCTGATTGTGTAGTGATAAAATTTCCATGGGTGTCAAGTATCCTGTCCAACACAGGGTTGAAACAAAAAAAGTTAATTTTTTTCCTACAATAATAAGCCTATCAACACCAAAGTTGGAATTCTCTTAGCTTAGCTAGTATAAAACAATAAAACAAAAAGGTTTTTGAAAAATCTCAAAACAGCTCACCAGAAACCACAACTCTTTTGTCCTGTCCGCAACGTTTTGTGTGTCAGACAGGACAAAAACGTTGTAGAGAGGACAAGTTAATGTAGTGATAATGGATTTGGCTTTTAGTTAATACGGATATTTCCCTTCTACTTAGAATAAAGGCTTTTAATGTATTAAAATATTGAGGCACTTTTAGAGGAAACAAATGCAAAAGTAGGTCTTTCGGATTGCATACAAAAAATGTCCTATAAATGAAGACAGAAAAAAAGGGTATGAGTTTGGTGCAAGAATGGCTAGTCTTTCAATTCGGTAACACAGATTTAAAGATTATTATTGTTTGACATGTTTCAAGAGTATTGATTTATTTCAGTTAACTTTCTAGGAATTTGAATGGGCGTTTTCATGGCACTGGCAGGGCAGCTTGGTGTTGAATCTGGATTCCCTGTCTCATTTCATTAGGCACTCCTGCTCATTTGTGTAATTAGTGTTTGACATGTTCATGAGCCCTTTTCTTCCAAATTATTTACAAAAATGCAATTGCAATTAATGGCTCTTTGGACATCAGGATTCCTAATTATGCCCTATGACTCCCAAAAATTAATTGTTATCTTATTATAACCTGGCAGCTTTGATCAATTGAATCATTTGTTTTTTGAGTAATGGAGTCTTAATTAACCTGGAATATTGGCTCATTTGAGTGGACTGTTGTTTGATTTCCAGACACTTAGAGTTTAAAATGACTGTTTGAAAGGAATCATATTTTGAACTTTGTCTACACTGCTTATATATCCTACTAGAATTTTCTGAGAATGTCCCATCAGGTTGATGGTGAGGTGGTGGTGGTGGTGGTGGTGTTTTGGGGGGGGGGTCTGCTGAAATCTTTGATATCCTCTCAAACATGTCAACTGTTTTTGTAATGCAGCTTTATCTTCCAAATATGTAAATAATGCAATATAATACATTTTATATGAAGTAAATGTGTATTTTTGCTCATTTTTAATCCAAATGAAAAAGTGTCCTGTCCGACACGTCCTGTCCGCAACGCTCATCCCATTGCAATGAGCCCCCCCCTCAGCACACTGATTAAGTGACAAAATCATAATTCCTTCTGAAACCTACCTAAGATGGAAGGTAGAGAAAAAAATTACCTGGCTTTGGATTATAAAACTCCAGAGGACGGACAGAACTTTTCAGTTTCCGCCGTGGAAAAAAAAAAAACCCATTTCACCTTTTGTCCTGTCCTCAATGCAACTTGCAGCCTCATTTTGAAAATGAAAATCAAAACGTTTGATGTATTTATCAAATGAGGTATTTGGGTAGTACTTGCCTCTCACCAGTTAAAACTTTTCAATTATTCCCAGGAATAATTTTTATTGACGAAAAAAGCCCGTGAGTGTCCTGTCCGCAACAAAATACTGTAAAATGGCCCTAGAGCATCATTTACTGAGCCAAATATGCAATCTACCTTTAATAATACTAAAATCACCAGGCTCTTTCTCCAACTAGCCCGAAGCTACAGAACCCTCCTCTTCATTCCAATTCAATTGAATCATTCAGTTTCCAAAGGGCCCAACTCCAAAGAATACACTCTTTCAAGAAATGGAAAAAAAAATACAGGTGTAACGATTCTGAATCAAGGTTTTTTTAAGGTGTAGTCCCACCACCTGCTACCATGAGGTGAACATCCGAGATTTCCATTTTCCTTTATTAACCCCCGTGCTGTCCTGAACGAAAGTGCAAAACATCTGAGGGCATGGGAAATGTTTCTGGAAAAAACTTGACTGACATCAGTATTTTTTGGCTCCATGCTGAAAGGAGCAGTATCGTCTCCTATTAACCAATTAGCCAACTCTAAGAAATGTACATCTGTTCCCGTATACTTTGCTTGATCAGCAATCAAATGGTGGATTTGTTTACTCTAAGTTGAATGAGTAGAGCTGTTTATTAAGATAACATGTTTGATTGCTGCATTTTAAAATTTAGATGGGCATAGAACAGCACTGCATGAACACGATTGCCATTGCCACGGCATTTCGTGCGACTGTGATAATTTGTGTCACATTCACGTTTCATCCGGTTTTCAGAATGTTTTCCACCTTGTCTATTTTTTTTAGACTCTTAAAATCCAGGGTGATCTTATTACAAATCTTGAATTATTAATCTTGAATAATGTCCTAAAATGCTACAATGACAGATGTAATTCAGAGGAAGATATTTTCTAATAATTCAAATTGGCATTCTTTCAATCTAACACCGTAGCCCAGTTAGGTTTGTCTGCTTTTCACCATCACATCTTAATCGTTATAGGCTACTGTCTAAATTGCTTGATTGTTATTTAGGCCAAGTACACGGGAGCAGATTTAAGGAAGGGCGGAGCACCTGCAATTATCGAAACCTAAACTCAGGCTTTTTCCCGAAGGCATTTTAAATCGTTTAAGCCGCTTCAGGTGTCTATGTTTCAAGAAATTACACGCGACTGCCTACACACCCCATGACAACACATGTTCTCAGTCAGCATTTCATCTCTCACAGTAGTATTTCTAGGGGATCTAGAATGATAAAATAAACATGGAGATTGATTTTCAGATTGCCCTGGATTTCAAGTGTAGAAAAAATACACAAGGTGGAAAACACTCCGTAAAGCAGATGAAAAATGAATGTGAGAGATAAATTATCACAGTCGCACGAAATGGCCAAATACGCGTTTTTGCAAATCTGCAAAATTTGATCACCAATGCGGCAATCAAACATGCTGTCTAAATAAACAGCTCTACTCATTCAGAAAAGTAAATAAGTGAATGTCCTGTTTGACTTCTATTTGAGTAAAGTAAACAAGGACATAGAGTAACCTAATTGGTTAAAAGGAGACGATTCTGTAGTCCTTTACTTGGCTCCGTGCAGCATGACTGACATTTGCATTTTTTGGCGACAAGTTTTTTTTTTTCTCCCCCGGAAGTATGTCTCATGCTCTTGGATGTTTGGCACTTTCGTTCAAGACTGCGTAGGGTTTCATAAACGAAAAGGGAAAGCTCGGATGTTTGCCCCATGACAACAGGTGGTGGTACTAAAAAACCCTGATTCAGAATGGTTACACTCTGAGAAAAAATGATTTATTTTGTTGCCCACACGTGATGACCATTTATCTTTAGTTTACTTCTTTACAAGAGTGTGTCACTGTGTCAAAAAAGTTCCATTATTTGTTAAAAAATATGAAGACCTCTGATTCATTGGAGTTGGGCCCTTTAAAACCCAATGATTCAATTCATGTTGCGTCACTGGCATGACAAGAATGATTTATCTGAAATCAAAGTGAAGATGATTACATTCACCAGACCAAACCAAGACTGCACCTTCTCCTGCATGGGTACTTACTACAAGATCACCAAATAAGGAGGAAGCAATTTCTTTCCCTCTGATAAAACGTGCTTCCTGCCTAGCACTGGGTATTGCTACCTTTTAAATACAGCTGAATTCAGCAACAAAGTCCAATAGACCAGTGCTCAGAATTCGGCAAAATAAAAGGCGCAAAAAGATTTTATCATTTTTGGCCATTCAGAGCAAACCTATCATGGCTTAGATCTAACACAAAAGCACCATGTGACCTCCTCCCCTTTTTCCAATTACCAGACTTCAACCACTCATAGTCTTCACAGGCTTTAAGAACTAGATGTCAGCTTTTTTTTATTGTTCAATGGTCCTTGATGGGGGTGCATGTTTTAATGAACACCTTGTCTTTTGGAATCCCTGAAGCTGAGAGACAACAAAGCAATCTTAGGCAATTTAAACCTGATGTCTGTCTTCTCCCTCCACTTCAAATTTAAGCTCGAAACCTTGCCTCTAAACCCATCTGGGACCCACAGGCCATTTCAATCAAACCTTATTTCCTAATACCCTAGTTTTCAGCCTCAACAGCTAAAGCTTAATTTGGTCACATTTGCTCACGCATAAACTGCCTATTTGGTAACAAAGAACTTTAAGGAAGGATTAAAATTGTTAATCAAAATAATTGCAAATTCAAAACAAAAAAGCAAAAAGCCTTAAAGGAGAAAAAAGAAAGCATTAGTGAACATTCACACATGGGTCATTTCATGTCAACTAGACCTATTTTGCGGAAGTAGAGGACCCGACCCCCTCAAAAAACATTAAAAAAAATAAAATAAAAATAAAAATTCGTATAAACAATTTTAAAAAACCAAATCCAAACTTTTAGCTTCCTAAGTGAAATAGTTGATGAGATATGGCCATTTGAAAGTATGGTATGAAAAAGAAATACACTTTTTTTACTTTTTTTTTTTTGGTTTTCAGGGGCTGTAAACTTGTATTGAGTAGGGGTGGAAGACTGAGACTTTGCATACTTGAACTTCTGGTGAAAATTACAAATTTAGAGCCAGATCTATAATGTAAAATATTTCTGTGGTGCCACCCCGCGGCAAAATTAAGACATTTCAACCACCAACTAAGTTTTTCAGTATTTCAGCAGCCTTTGCATGTCCAGTATTGCATACAGAGCCTCCAATATTGGTATCCTCAAGAGCGTAGATTTAATGTGAGAGTTGTTCGGGACATATGTAATGTGAGCGAGTAGAGCGCGCGAATTGAAAGATTTATGGAAATATTTTTGCAAAATCAGGATATTTTTTAAATAAGGAATTTTTGAGCCATAGGAAACAGTTCTGGTCAAGGAGGCTGAACGAAATACAACCCAAATTCCAAAATAGTTGGGACAAAGGGTAAACTGGATAAAATCAAAACGCAATGAATTTCAAATCACACCAACCAGTATTTTATTCAAAATAGAACAGAGATAACATAGCAAATGTTAAAAATGAGAAGTTTTACAATTTTATCCACAAAATGAGCTTGTTTCAAATGTGATAGCTGCTACAGGTCTCAAAAAAGTTTGGACAGGGGCCCGTTTACAATGGTGTAGCATCCACTCTTCTTTTTAACACAGAGTGGAGGCAACTGGGCATTAAGCAGACAAGTTTCTTGAGTTTAGCCATCGAAATTTGATCTTACTCTTGTTTAATACAGGCTTCTAGCTGCTGGAGAGTTTTGGATCTCCTTTGACGGACTTTGTTTAATTATGCACCAAATGTTCTCAATCGGTGAAAGATCAGGACTACAGGCAGGCCAGTTCAGCACACAGACTCTTCTACTATGAAGCCATGCTGTTGTAATAGCTGCAGTAAGTGGTTTTGCATTGTCCTGCTGAAATACACAAGGCCTTCTCTGGAATAGATGTCATCTGGAGGGGAGCATATGTTGCTCCAAAACCTTTATATACCTTTCAGCATTCATGATGCTTTTTAAAACATGGTGTGGGACACTTGCATATGCACTAATGCATCCCCATACCATCAGAGATGCTGGCTTTTGAACTGAATGCTGAGAAGAGGAGTAGTCTTTCTCCTCTTTAGCCCAGAGGACACAACGCCCATGATTTCGAACAAGAATGTCAAATTAGGACTCGTCTGACCATAGGATACTTTGCTACAGACCATTTTAAATGAGCCTTGGCCCGCAGAACACGGCAGCACTTCTGTATCATGCTCAACAATGGCTTCCTTTTTGCATGATAGAGTTCAGGTGGCATCTGTGAATGGCATGGCGGACTGTGTTTACAGACAGTGGTTTCTTTAAGTATTCCTGGGGCCATTTAGTAATGTCAATGACAGAATCATGCCGGTGAGTGATGCAGTGGCGTCTGAGGACCGGAAGATCTCGGGCATCCGGTAAAGGTCTTTGGCCTTGTCCCTTACGCAAGCCTTCAGGGGTTGGAGAGCCTCTGGCCATATTTACTTCTGAGAGACTCAACCACTCTATGACATTCAGTTTATAGCCAATCATGTTACACACCTGATGCCAGTTAATGCAATTACTTGGGAAATGTTCTTTCAGCTGATTCTCTTGTATATAAATTGCTTTTCCAGCCCTTTTTTGCCTGTGTCCCAACTTTGAGACCCGTTGCAGCCAAAAAATTTGAAATAAGCTCATTTTGTGGATAAAAATGTAAAATGTCTCAATTCCAACATTTGAAATGTTATCTATGTTCTATTGTAAATAACATATTGGCTCATGTGATCTGAAAGTCATTGCATTTTGATTTTATTCACAACTTACACTTCTTCCCAACCATTTCAGAATTAGGGTGGTATAAAAAGGAGGAAAAAAAGTGTGTAAAAAAAAAAATTCACTTGTGATATGGCTGTACTTAAAGCATGGTGCATTCTACCCCTTTTCCAATGGCATATGCAGAACACCAGGACCAGAATCAAGTCTGTGTATTTATCTATGAGGAGGTTAAGGAGGGCCTCCAAAAATGGTCCCAAACCAAAAAAAAGCATACTGCGGGCACAAAAAAAAAAAAAAAAGGGGGGGGGGGGGGGATGTCATCTTACTTAAAAAGGACCAAAACTCAAAAAAACTATTGGATTCTTGGGCCTACAGCTTTGTTTCTCCTCATAAAACACTTCAAGGTATTTTTGTAATTATTTAGTAAAATTTAAGGGGGCCACTGGCAGACGAGCAAATCTAGGTGATTTGGCATGGAATGACCCCAGTTTCTCATTATGAGGGGATTGCACAAAACTTATGGCCAGTCTCTCCCTCGACTAATTTTGTAAATGTAGTTGCACACAATGCTAAACCTCTGAGAATACTCATTATTGACCTTCTGCAATTGGCATAATCTTTGAGAGTTCCGCTTATCATATTATTCAGAAAGAACGACTGCTTAATTTGAATTCAAAACATTATATGTTTCATGAATTTGCAGCAATAAAAATATTTATCATCAGGACCTTTTTTTTCTTTATCTTAAAGCCATTCCATCTTGGAAATTGGCTGTTCAGCGTGCGCATGAGCCATTGTTTCAGTCTTAGAAGAATGAAACTCACACAAATGACAAATCAACAAAAAACATAAAACATAATGCAGTCAGCCTAAAAGAAATGCATCAAGATGACACATCCGTGGACAAGCAATTTTTAAATGTTAAAATTTGATATTAAAACAAAAAGACTTACTCATCAGATCACACACACTCATCTGACCTGAAATTTATTCTTTGTCATGCACGGAAAAATGATGGATGAGAATAAGCTTTACAGTGATTGAACCAATATATTATATCCACATTATCTCCAATGCTGTTGAATAAGCTGGAGAAATTGTTCATGTATGTCAATAGTTGGAAGAAGAACTCCGTGAATTGATGAGCAATCCCATGTGATTAGTAAACATTAAATAAGTAATTGACATGATTCAGCAACTGCAGTAGGATGCTTGCTAATGAGTGTTCAACAAGTGGTTTCACGGAGAGTCTGTATTGATGTTTTGCCACAGGAGGACTGAATCAAGGCCCGGAAAACAGGGCCAAAATCGTTACAAGCATTTAACAATTCTGACTTGCCCCCATACTGCCTCCTGTGGGAGAGAACTTCTGAAACAGGGTTTTCAGGTCAATTAAGGTCGATATGTTAATCTACCTCACAAAGGTCACATACCCCTCATGAGGAGAGAACATAATAAATGGGGAGGACTATCACAGACATCTTTAAGAAAGTCTGTCGGATTACGAATGTCCCACTCACAAAAAAAAGGAACACCGTACACAAAAATTGAGTTCTATCCATAAAATGACAGCGACTGCATTTTACCACTTCACACAACAAAAGAGGATTGTCAAAATCTTTCAGATGTGGTTCTCTTTCAGTAAGACCCAAATGAAGTCCAAAGTTCTTCAGTCTACCTCCATTGCTAAGCAGTGCACAACATTTTTATACTTTGCTTGAGGGGGAATATTTGAATCAATAAAACACCAATGATTTGCACTCTGTTAAACCATGCTGAGAAATTCATTAGAATATCTACCAAGCGACTTCTGTGAACGACTGAAAACAGCTCCCAGACAATAATATCAGCGCAAAATTAACATGAGCATTCACCCATTTAAAAAGCACATAATCTTCTATCAATATATGTAAAATCTGAAAGGAGTTATGATATGAAATATGACAGAATGTGTAGGACCACTGACCCCCAGAGACAAGACCTAATTAATCATGTTACACAAATATTGAGTCTTTTCTCTGCATGCAAAGATTGTAATCACCCTTCGACCTAGGCAAGACAGTCACTTCAAGAGACCCATAATCATCCTCCCCTTTTGATGGGGCATGCTCAATTCTGAGTGGGAGCCTGACAGAGGATTGACACTTACTATGGAAAGCGAAAAAGGAGAAAATCTCAGAAATCCTAAGCTCTGGGCCTCAAATCCATTTCTGGCCCTGGTCTCCTTTCCTGTCAAGTAATTCACTGGAAAAATTCAACTGATTATCCAATCTCACAATTCACAGGAACTAGGAGGGTGAGAGACCAGCAGTTCTTGGCCCTCAAGGACATTAATTTGAGGATGTAAGACTTAAGGGAACAAAGTATGGAGGGAGGTAGAAGCTACAAAGCATGTACTAGTTGCAGTAAGATGAATGAGGCCTTCGAGGCAAACCATACTTGCTGAATGAAATGCTTGCCCCACAGCAGGCAGCTGTCACAGCAAGGACAGGCACTGCAACCTTAAAGCCTACTTCAACACCAGAGCCCAATGGCTAAATTATAGCATGAAGTATTAGGATCCAACTTTGGGTTTAGGGTACTATATAATAGATCTGAAAAACCAGCAAGACTATGGCATGCTAGGAGATAGCAGGACTGCCACAATAGACCGATATAGCATTTCTCACCTTCTCTGCAGCTCCTAATGAAAACCGTTAAGCCAGAACAGAAGTCCACCCTGTATAATGAGTCAAGACCACGCTATTGTTCCAGCATCCCTTGATCTGAGGACACTAATTGCTCATCAAAGACACACTTCAGGTTAAGCTGCAGAAATCATTAGCAGGGCTTTAGAGAACTACCCCGCTCATGTCCGCCCTCCTTGAAACCGTAGGCATCAAGGCTCAAGAGGGAAATAACACACTTTTCAGTGATTGGGTGGGATTAGACAACTGATCTTTATGTGGGATGGGGTACCACCCACCCCTTGATATCACAGTCATTTTGGCTCACGCGCCTATCAATTTAGAGCTGAGCACATTGCACAGCCGCAGCCCTTAGCAACATCACCAGTCACAACTGTATAAGCAGGGCTTATAATGCTTATACACTCCGCTAGGCATACCTCCAATGCTGCAATTGCATTCTGCAAGTACCTAATATAAAATATAAGAACAGCTCTGCCTCATTGACTAAGACAATGGCATCCATGAACCCGGTCCCGATCTACTAGCCAGCCATTTTCAGATTAAAACGGCATATAATATGAAAACACGTGCAAGTCACACAAGTGTGACTGGATTTACAGAGTACTTATGAGCGGGAGAAAATGCGTATATGAACAAATTTAAACCAATACGAGGGATGACAGGCAGTCTTCCGCACACTGCCGTGTTAAATGGTGATGAATGAATACCAGGCAACAACGGAATTCTCTGTGGTGTTTCCAGACGCCCTCCAGTCACATTTGCAGGAGTCATAAAGCAATTCCAGTCAATAATAATGCTAAATCTGTGTCCTGACACAGCAGAATTAAGATGTATCCTGAGCCTTGCCAATACAGTTCTTCTTCAAGAGCAAGTGAAAAAATTAAGCTCGACAACAGCCAAATGAGTCACACTTTAGTGCAGTCGGAGCCATCTTGACCTGACAGATCACTTGCGCGGACAGAGAGTTGGATCAGTAGGTAAAGAGGGTTAAATGCCAGAGAGGGAGCATAAATGTTTGCAAGTGTGTCAGCATAAGATCTCTTTGTGGTTACAATGGATGGGCTATTTGTTCTCACATTTGAATTCTGATGTTTAGCACGCAGCCCAAGAACCTCAACCCGAAAGCGGTTGGAGTTGAGCCTTCACTACCTCCACTGAAACGAACAAAACTTAAGAGTATTTGATTAAAATGTGCAAGTATGTCAATGCAGACTTTCTCCTCTTTAACCAGCTGTTTACCACTCATTCCACATGAGCAAACCTCAAAGCAATTACATAGAAAGGGGGACTACATGCGCCTGAACATTTACAGCCCTTTGAGGTTTGCATAGAAAATTAGAAATGCGTAACCCATTCAACTTCACACTGGCAGACTAACTCATAAATGCATTCACTGATCGGTTTCAAGGCTTCACGCAGTCATTAAAGCAACAGACAGAGCCATGGTTTCAAGCCATGTAAATTCTGATACGGCTGCTACATGCACTGGAGTCACTGAGGGAGGGAGGGAGGGAGGGAGAAACTTATTTTGACGGTGGTAGTTATGCCAAAAAATGACAGCTGAGAGGCAAGCCTGGAAAGCTATATATCCGTTTCAAAAAATAGAAGTATAACCCTTACAAGAGTCAACGCCCACTTAACAACTAGGGAGCTTGCGACCGTTTTAGGAAGTCTTGTCAGCAGCTACAGCTGCATCGGCTTGCAAAAGTCTTACACACAGGGCGCAAACTCTCCCTCTACCCATCACCCTCCTGCTTGGAGTTCAAAAAAGGCCCACTTGGACTGGACCCAGGCAGATAGCAGGGCAGCACCGAGCACAGTGAAGCCCTAAGACCGCATACAACGCCACAAGGATTGAAGATTAATAGAATATTCCAGGCCTAGCTAACATATCCTGGGAAGGCTTGATAGACAGTTTTATGCTCTAGTTCTTCCAGACACAATTAAATAAAAAGAGAAAAGGGGAGAGAGGGAGGGAAGGGGGTTAAGCCTGATTCCACCAAAAATCACTAAAGTAGAAAAGGGAAGAATACCCTGCACCTGCACGAATGCTCACAAAATGGATCTCCAGAGAAGAATCCCATTATTCAATAAAATGAACAATAAGTCTTCTACCCTCTCAATGGTCCATCTTCCCAGACATCTTCTCCAAAATTGAATTAAAGGGGAGGGGAAAAAAAAAAAAAACCCTTTATCCACCCCCAAAATTATTCCATAAAAATGAAGGCACATGTGCAAAGCTGAATGACCTTTTTAAATAGAAACGCTCAGTAGGGCAGGGGTGCAATGATGACCGCCTGAAAGCCCTTTTCTTTACTTGTGCCCAGTGGACAAACACATTTACCATATAATTTACTGCTGGCACATCAACAAAACTGCACAGGGAAATTTAGTAGAAATAATTTAACATTCCTATAACACTTGGAGGGGGGGGGGGGGGGGGGGGGACCATTTAAGAAAGGCCTTTTTATTTTCAAGAATAATTATCAAATATACTTTGCCTCAATTTGAGTACTAGCACCTAACACCTCTGAGGAGAAAAGAAAATAATAATGATTCACAGTTGTTTACAGCTTTAATACTTATCCAATTACCATATTCCAAATTGAAAAAACACATTCAAGTTTCCCTTGGGCTGGTGTGGTTTCAGTCATTCTTTTATAGGGTGACAAGTCTAACAAAGGTCTATATATCCAACAGCCAGATGTCAGACATATCCATGTCATTGCGCTGCTTCAGATAATCATAACTGTTTTCTGAAAATTCCAAATTGAAACTTAACTCCTGAGTCCAGTACAACTTTTATTCCCCTTCATAATAGGATTGCTACAATTTGCATTGAAGAATTGTAGGAGATGAATTTCTATCCTGCAAAATTCGAACATCGGAATATATAAATTAATATGGGCTCTCATTAGTTCTTCATTTCAAATAATAACATATAGGTTTCTCAGGGAACCATGAAAACTGTCAATAAACTGAAAATGACTCACATGAAGAGCTGACAACCTCCTTTCAATAATTTTTTGAACCTTCTCTCAGAACACGTTCTTAGATTTTCACCTGTGTGCGCTTAGAGATGTTAAATTAGCCATCTAATTTAACCGTATAATGCCCAGACACAGGCATCTTTATCGGAAAAATATGACCCAGTAATATTCTTGAAGTAGATCCACTGTTCATCATTAGGTTTAGTTGACAGCAAAATATATACTGCTGAACAGAACTTCTTCTAATTCCAGGAGTATCGCATCTGATACAGCCAAAAATCAGCACCCCTCCAGAACTCAACACTCATTATTTCAATTTATGTATACGCTCCCTATCTATAGCTATCCCTGAACATGTATAAGAATAAGTTTTTGTGTAATATTTACCTTGGAATGCCGAACTTCACTGCCAAAGTCTAAGGAAATTCATGAAACCCATTCACATGAGAGGTACTACCTTGAAGTGAGTGACTAGGGGAGAAACCACTCCTGTAATCTCACCTCTTCCTTCCAGGCGGCAGGACTGTGTATCAGACATGATACAGTGAGCAGTCATGGTTTGGGTGGCACGGTGGCACAGTGGTTAGCACTACTGCCTCGCAGCAAGAAGGTTGTGGGTTCGATTCCGGCCTGGGGCCTTTCTGTGTGGAGTTTGCATGTTCGCGTGGGTTTTCTCCGGGTACTCCGGTTTCCCCCACCCACAAAACATGCAATATAGGAAATACTGTATGAATACTGTATGTGTGAATGTTTGGTGGTGGTCGGAGGGGCCGCATACTGGCAGCCACGCTTCCGTTAGTCTGCCCCAGGGCAGCTGTGGCTACAAAAACGTAGTTTACTACCATCAGAGCGTGAATGTGTGAGTGAATGAATAATGTATCCTTGTGAAGCGTCTTTGAGTGCCCAGAAAGCAGAAAAGCGCGATATAAAATTGATGCATTATTATTCAGTATGGATTTTATGCACATCTGAAAAAATGGCCTGTAGGGACCACTGTAGGGGGCCGCTGTAGGGGCACTTTTCAAAACATGCTGTAGAAGAAGTCTTTGAATCTTTGATTCAATGACAGATACAGATCTGGGTGGCTTTATCCTTGACATGAACCTTGCTCTAGGCTTACAATCTTAGAGGTTGCTTGTATCAATAGCGAATGCCATGGAAATTAAGGTCAAAGTTGGGGTTCACAAAAATATTTTCCACTTTTTCAATCCTAATTACTCACTTATAGTTGGAAGGAGTGATCAACTGATGCCTGGAGCCTTTTATTTCAGGTAGATTCTTGCTATTTCTATCAAAAATCGAAAGAAAACTTTGTAGTTGTTCAGATTAACTTTTTCAAAATAAGTCGCAGCTGAAAAGAGCCCAAGTTTAAGGGCCTGCCTCGCCCCCGTGGGAAAGTTGCACTGACACCACTCTGCACCTGAGCAGTGTCTAATGACCTGAATTACACCGCAATGGCCCAAAAATCCAGTATATAGGCCTGTTTCCCACCAAAAAGCTGGCCTAAAAAGTTGTAAAAATCATTGTTTTTCTTTGCACTGAAATGTACATGGCAATGTGCTATTATATGCTGGAAATAAGAAAACCTGCTTGAACATCATGTGGGTTACTTTATTTGAGCTGAAAACCTGATACTGATATTCTTTGCGATTGTAGTGACCTTACGAAGGTCTTTCCATGCCAAGGGGAAACACCTGGGCCATCATGGCCCTGGATTTTACTTTAACTTTCTCCATTTGTTCATTTGGCTCAAATAATGGATCTCTCAGATTTTTTTGCAAATTGCCCTCTGGTATTGGTTTTATGGACCTCTGGAGAAATGGCCTGTAGGGGGTGCTTTTCAAAACATGCCGTAGAAAAACCCTTATATCTCTGGCCCTATTACTGATATAGTAAGTAGTAGTATAGTAGTCTGGGGTTTGGATGGCTATGTAATATGATGCTTCCTCGAGCACCACCATCATTTACGATGATTGCATCTGTTCTGGTTTCCATGAAAACGGTCTTTGAATTTGGGCAAATTTGAGATTTTTCACTTTTTTTGTGGTGAAAAAAGCCTATATGCTGGACCAATGGCGTTTTCCAGCGTAATTCAGGTCATCTGTAATGCAACAGGTGCAAATTCATAATCATGCAACTTTTCCCCGGGGATGGACAGACCCCTTGAACTTGTGACTTTCTGTTTTAAGCAACTTTGAAAGGGTTAATCTGATAAACTATTATGTTCTGCTTTCATTTTTTGATAAGAGTCGATGATCTATCTGAAAATAAAAGTTTTTGTCGCTTCTTCAGCATCACCAGTAATTGGTGAGTAATAGGGGTCCAAAAAGTAGAAAAAATTTCCAAGTTGTCCAACTTCAAACAGTTTCCATGGAAACAAGAATAGATAAAACCATTGTAAATGATCGTGGTGCTAGAGGAAGCCTCATATTACAAATCCATCCAAACCCCAGACCTGCATCAGTAATAGGGCTGGAGATATAAGGGTTGTAAAACGTAAAGACCACAATCACTTCAAATTTAATTCACAGAGCTGCTCGGTGCGTATGATGGTGTCTGTCCATATTCAATAAAACTAAAAGTGAACTTTGTTGCCAGAGTGCTTTGTTCCCTGTGGATTTCCAACTAGGCTATTACCAGTACAAAAGTGCTTGGATTCAAAGTTTTCAAATGAAAAGCAAGAGTAGTGGCGACCTTCTTTTTCAAACACAACAATAGACTGGCAACACACCATGCACAGTTGCAATCCAGATACTGCCTGCTGCACCCAAGGTCCTGTGGCCCGTTCATTGTTTGACGCAATAAACGGGTACACATGCATCTACGTGCACCTCCAACGCGCCCTCCCTTTCTGCCGGTCCCCGCTTCCCTCCCACTTCGACAGAAAGAAAAATGATGGATGTTTATTTTCGTCTAAATTGATTCACTACAAGCAGCAGCTCAATATCGGGGAGGCTTGAAAGATGATTTATTCCTGGCCCATTTCCATTCGATTAGCTGCGGGCAGTTGGGCCGCCGGGATACGCCATCACGAATGAAAGGAGGGATTTTGTGTGATGATTGGGACGGGGATGGCACTTCCCTGACCCCACTCAGTCTCCGAAATAAACAGACAGCTCCTGACCATGGGATGGCCGACCCTCCTGTGCTCAACCGCCTATTACAAAAGAAAAGGGAAAAAAAACCGCAGCCAACACGATGGTGGATTCTACACAACAAAGCAGAGCGTATAAGCCTCCCCCACACAGTTTGGTTGATGTGTTCTCATTTCTCCCCATGCTCTTGATGTTCTTCAGCATGGTTCGTCAAACACTTCTACTTTTGTAAAACCACATAAACACGAATAACACTGCAGTAATTCTGCTGAATTTGTTCATATTATTTTCATTATAAAGACTGAACTAATGCCTCTTTGGGGTACAGTCTCTTTGTGCAACATGAAATGTTCAATACAAGCCATCAATGACTAACACCTAAAGAGATGTATGTCTCCACCAGGACACTGAAACAGAACAAGAGATACAGGCAGTTAACTGGTTCGGCTATTCTCTGTCGCATTCAAGGTCCTTAGTAGCTCAGCAGTTAGAGCACCGCACCAAAGGCTGAGTCCTTCCCACAGCCGCCTCAGGGCCCATTTCCCAAAAGCGTAGTTGCTAACTAAGTTAGCAACTTACATAGTTTGTCTATTCACAGTCAATGGGCCAAACTGTGCAAGTTAGCATCTGTGATTTTGGGAAAAGCACCCCAGGTTGGATTCCAGCTTCAGCCCATTGCTTAATGTTTTTCCCTCTCTATATCCCACCTTTACAGTCATTCTTTACAATGCACCTGTCTTATACAGCAAAAATGTCGAAAAACATTTTCTTTCAAAAATGAAAACTACTAACTGGACTGACGACACCCAGTCATATTGTTCACACTTAAAAAGAAAATGCACAAATGTAGTTTTAAATACATGTAAAAAAAAAGTGGGTCTTTTTGAATGTTTTTCTTTCTTTCAATATGGTTGAGTCTTCTAGCCCTTCACTTGGAGTTACCAGCAATCATTATAGCAGATTGTGCAGATAAGAAAATTCCAATCAAATATGACCCAAGACCATTAAGAGCAAATTGCAGTCATGCATCATGAAGGAAGAACTTGATTACAACATCAAAAAAAAAGACCTATACGAGGAGGCAATTGCCAGGCCCTGTGAACTGCTTGATTAGATGTGGCCGTAGAGATTTAATCCCCAAGTTCTCTATACGTTACACGGTCCTCCTCTCCCCATCTCCCATATCAGCTTCTGTACCCCCATTGACCCATATAAAACCCCTGCAAAACTCTCTAGCAACAACCTAAAACACACACTTCTCCAGGGGTCACCCTGATGAATCTTAAATGGCCCTGATGAGCACAGCAGATATCCAGGAATGTCCAAATGGGAAAAAAGTAACATCTGATAACAGCTGAACTAACCAGGGGCTGGTTGGGCTTTATTTACCTGAAAAATCAAGATTAAATCAATGAGCCAAAGCACATCCAGCCCCCGATAAGTGTTACAACTATCAGATGTCGTCACTGTCCCGTTTGGAATCATGAGCTTGAAGAAACAGAGCTTTTCTAACTGGGTGGGTTAAGTCTCATCTTAGTTTCATTTCGTAAATGTTTCACAGAGATACTGTACAAATCATTATCGGTTTATCACCCAGCCCTAGTCTATATTATTATGGTTCCTCAGAGCTGATCTGGTGACACCCAGCAATTTACTATGCTGGCCACTTCGTTCCAAGGAATAATAGCAACTACTGTATAAAGCTGAAGAAACGGGTAACTAATGCAGATTTATACAGCCGGTTTCACAGACGCGGATTAAACCAAGGCCTGGGCCAAATTCTATACAAATCTGGAATTTACAAGGCTGAGAGAAGCAAGCTAAGGCTGTGTCCGAAATCACTCACTCATTCACTGTTCCCTACTCACTATATAGGGACTCATTATGAAGGTGACTATATAGTGAGCTCATTGGCAGAGGGAAGAAATGCTTTCGGACACTACCTGGCTCGTTTTGTTGCAGCTGTCGCAAAATTAAATCGTACCTGTTCAACTTAAGTTGAAGGATCGGGACATATTTTTCTAATAACCGAACGGTAAACACACCGTGATTGTGTTTACAATTATCATTTTTAAAAAATCTGCCTAAAATTTTTTAATATCGTCATCTACTTTTTGTCCTCTAACTCATCATTATTCGTTTTGATTGTACCTAAACGTTTGTTTATATCCTGTGCAAACAAACTGGTCTCCTGCGCGGCTAGGTTTCCTATTTATATAAATAAATAAAAAAAATAAAAAATTTAAATTTTCACTAAAGTGACTATATCCCCCGCCATTAGGTCACCAAAACCGACTGGTGTCTGCGCATTCCCAGTTGGCAGGTTGGTACCAAAAAGAATTGAAATAGGTTGACTCCTCCTTGAGATATCGCGCTGACAATGTTCGGGACGGACGGAGCTGAATACTATAACCCCCGCTTCGCGCAAAACGCGCGGCAGGGGATTTAAAAAAAAAAAACAAAAAACATTTTCACACCTGACACTAATAAATGTCTCGTGCCAGTTTTTAAACTCCGTTGACTAAACGCAGCCTTTTCGATTTGTGTGCAGTGCATGATGGGGACGTATAGCTGGGTGACCATCGGAAGTTCACTACATTTCAAGGTAGATTGTGGAATGTCATGAGTTCACTATATAGTGGATAAAAACTCTTAAACAATTCGGACAGCCCAACAAAATGGCGAACGCACTATATAGTGCGCTATGTAGTGAGTAGTGTGTGATTTCGGAAACAGCCTTAATCAATCCTTGTGAAACCTCGTCTTTCACAGTACTTCATCCGTGAGCTCAACATTTCTTTAGAATTTCCAACACCCACGGGATGTCACGCAATTCCAAAGTTCACCAGAAATTACAACCAAGAACACTTACTGAAAATGTTGTTTTGAATCATTATTAGAATTGACAGTATGGTGGTCTTTGCAACCAAGCGCAGTCCCTTTTCCTATTAAGCCTGCATTAATGGGTTGAGGTTTATTCAGCATTTTTCACTTGAGTAGATTTCTCATTCCATTTTTACTCACTCATAGTTAAATCCCCGAGTAACATCTTGTGAACCAGTCCGAAGGATTAAACAAAGATTTATGAAGTAAAGCAGCTTTTGGGTGAAAATATCATTACTGCTAGAGAATGACCCTGTAAATAGTCAGATTTATCAAGTTTAATGTCCAACGGACATCAAGACAACCAGTTTATAAGGGGAAGAACAAAATGATCCATGATGACATGAGAATGACTGCAGCATTTCCTTCAGGATGACAAAGATTTAGGATAATCCTCCTTCTGCAAACCTTCCCTGGATCATATACTGAATATGCACACAGATTAGTTTAATATTCTCAGCTTCATATTGACCATACAACAACAAAAAGATTAGACCTTACTGATCCATTAGTGTGGCCAAAAGTAATTACTGCACTAGAGCTTTGTGAAGATTATTTTCAATATTAATTGAACTTCTCCTGTGACATATTGCTTTATATGTGTCATACAAGTCAATTATGAAAGAGGCTATGTGCTGACATTGTAGGATTAATAGATAAATATTTTGTGAATAGCCTGCAAATTTCCCTGTCTGATGCCTGACTTCAGGTCGTAGAGGTGGACAGGGTTGCATTTAGTGTTATGCTGGATGGAGGAAGTCAGGGCTCGTAAATGATGCATTCCAAGATAATATTCCTTCAGTTTCATTTCTGTACACCCCGCACTCACAAGGCACATGTAATTAGAGGACAAAACTGAATCCGTAATACTTTAGACCTTTGGAGTGGTATCAAAATGTCTTTGTTTGCCCCCATTTTAAGCACATTGTGGTGACTCCTCAGGGAATTCATCTTATGCTCTGATCTGAGCAAAACTTGAACCTCAATAAAGTGTGTGGCACATGTAGGAATTAGGACTTCAAATTCCTTGGACACATTAAGTTTCACTTAACTGAGCAAGATGCTTTATGAATATTCCAAGAATATTGGGACACAAAATATCGCAAAAAAAGACCCAACTGGGGTCTTGCAGAAAATAGGCACTGGAATTCTGATTAAAGCAAATCCAATATTCTCATTTCCCCATTCCCTGTCATTTGATTTGGACCTTTGTGGTGGATATGGCTTTAGTTATTCAATTGAAGCCATTCAATTTGTCTGCCTTGGAATAGAACCTGGCATTGCAATGACAAAGTGCAAAAATTTTGCACCTCGAAAGTGGCAGTGCTGCAGCCATTGACATAGAGGCCTAAAACGTCAATGCCTTGTGGCCTCTCTGAACCACAATCATCAAAAACATACTGGTATTACCGCGATTTTTGGCAAGGACAGACAGACAGACAGAGACAGACAGACACAAAAAAAAAAAAAAAAAAAAGAGGAAAACATACCAGCTCAAATTTAGAAGCCAATGTTGGTCCTGCTCATCATTATGCACGCTGTGTTGTTGACATCAGAGATTGCATTGATCTCTGGCTCAAATTGATAAGGTTGTATCCCAAACTTGTCAAAACTCTCAAAAAAGCTCTTGAGAAATTCTTCACTTGAGCAGTCAGTCTCCTGAATATAAACGATTGTCTGACATGACATTTCTAGTACTGTAGACATAATTTAGGAAAATTTTGTTGAACGGACTGAGTAAAAACTGCATAAAACGCTTGAAAAGAGAGAGCGTGGTCTTTTTAGTTAACCGTTCAGTTAACTAACTTTGTTGAGCCTGCATGCAATATGGCGTCGTTCATACCAGTTGATTCAAGTTTTTAGAATTTTTTTCTCTCAAATGCGGATGGTCGAACGGTTCTAGAAATGACATTACTTTGCTCACAAACTGATGTAGGAATTTTTTTTTTCTCCTTTTCATTTTTTGGCCTCAGTTTCCCTTTCAATGTGTACCGTGTATAGTTCAGTGCATCCCTATTTATTCCCCCTTTCACTCAACCTTTAGCCCCAGACCATCTTTAAAAGGAGGAGACCGCACCTCGGCAAAGTGCATTTCAGCAGAAAGTAGAATTTTTGTAGTGTCTAAAAGGCATAGTTCTATAAATTTTAATTTTAAGTTAAAAATGCATCGCACTGGATCATTATCAAGCTGGCAAGTCTTCAAATTGGCATCAATATCCAGGGGCAGACATTTTTTCTTGGGGAACCAAAGACTGAGTTCGGAATGCACGCTTGTCCCCTCTCTCACTCACTCTCTATATTGTTTTCAATGCAGAACATTTACTTCAAAATGCATTCCGAATGCATTATCCAATCAAACGCCAGAGTGTTTGTGGCTTCGGTTATTCTCTTTCGTGAAATCAGTAGTTCTCTTTCCTTTCATCTTGGCCATGGAGTTGTTCAGAGGGCCTTCTGTAAGCTCTCCCTTTTGCGGCTTGACTGCCCGCAAGCTGTTTATTTTGTTTGTTTTCGGTTTGTGTTTATTTAAGCTGGCCTGATTAACAATCAAACAATTTTTCTACTGAGCGACCAAGACCAGTACATGACCTACAATTAGAAATGATATTGAAAGGGTGAATTCCCATTGCCTACATTTATACAACCCCAATTCCGAAATAGCTGGGACGAAGTGTAAATTGTGAATAAAATCAAAATGCAATGACTTTCAGATCACAAGCCAATATGTTAATTACAACAGAACATGGATAACATTTCAAATGTAAAAACAGACACTTTACATTTTTATCCACAAAATGAGCTAATTTCAAATTTTCTGGCTGCAACAGGTCCTTAAAAAGTTGGGACACTTTAAGCAATTTAATTTAATTAAGCAATTAATATATAGAGGGTTTAGAGCGCAATGGTTATATGTCCATTTTAGAGGTTTTGAGAAAAATTAATTTTTAGGTTTGCAAATGTTCTATTAAATCAGGATGTCAGTCACTCTTTTAGTCCATTGTTTAAAAGTATATTGAACATGTAAGTTTTCATAAGTGTGGTACTGCGACATCATGGCCAAAATTGCCAAAATGGACGTCACCTCTGTGCGCCCACAATTCTAGCACTTGATGTGACATAACACAATGGTGACAGATTGAAGTAAAGTTTGTTTGCAATGGAAGACAGATGATTCTGTAATACTAGTCATGTTTATTCATCAAAATATCAGTTAATTCATATAAGCAGATGAGGCGCACGGACATGGTTATTGTGCTCCAAGAATTAGCTGAGAGAAATGTGTGACAGGAGGTAAAAATCTCAAAATCACAAAATTTGAATATATCACCATTGTGCTCGAAACCCTCGATACAAGAGAATCAGCTAAAAGAACATTTAGCAAGTAATTAAGGGTCATTCCATGTCAGATCATCAAATGGGTCTCACCACCACCTTCTCAATTTTGCCATTTTTTTTGTATGCAGCTGCATAAATACATATCACTGCTAAATCCAAAATTTCAGCTCATTCGGACCAAAAAATAATTTTTGGTGAATTATTTTCTAAGGGTGCCGTCCGTCAGTTTTGTCAATTGACTTTTTTCTTATATTTAACATGGCATAACTTTTTTTATTATTACACCTATAGCTTTGAAACTTTGCATCTAAGCTAATGTTTTACTGATTAATCGAAAATCCAGTCCGGTTTCCTATATCTTTCTTGGTTGCGGAGCTATGAGGATACCAAAAGTGCCTTTAGTTGAGGCAGTTCCATGTTTAGGTCTCCAAAGCACTCCCAATATAAACCCTAGCATAGGCTCTCTGGCATTTTTTCCATTCATTTGTGTCTGCTGAATATAAATCAGGCTAAACTCACCATGAATTCATCACCAACTGCAGTCAGTACCTTGCCAAATGTGAAAAAAAGCTAAGATGCCACCTGTTCAAACCCCCGTAACTCCAGGGGCACACCTTGGATTTTTTTATGGATTCCTCTATTATAGTAGAGAGATCACTCCAAATATTATTGATGTGTTTTGTCGCATATAAATTTTGCAGGGATCTGAACAGGGGTGGGGTAATCTCGAGAATCACTGGAAAAATCTCCGTGCATAAGGGACAGGGCCGAAGACCTTTACTGGATGCCCGTGATCTTCGGGCCCTCAAACGCCGTAGCATCACTCACCGGCATGATTCTGTCATTGACATTACTAAATGGGTCCAGGAATACTTCAATAAACCACCGCCTGTAAACACAGTCCCCCGTGCCATCCACAGATGCTACCAAAAACTCTATCATGCAAAAAGGAAGCCATTGTTGAGAATGATCCAGAAGCACCGCCGTGTTCTGTGGGCCAAGGCTAATGGAAAATGGACTGTAGCAAAGTGTCCTGTGGTCAGACGAGTCCAAATTTAATATTTTTATTGGAAATTATGGGCATCGTGTCCTTCGGACTAAAAGAGGAGAAAGACCTCCCCTCCTGTTATCAGCGTTCATTTCAAAAGCCAGCATCTCTGATGCTATGGGGATGCATTAGTGCATATGGTGTGCACTTCCACTTGCATGTTTTAAAAAGCGCGTTTTAAAAAGTGCCATGAATGCTGAAAGGTATATAAAAGGTTTAAGAGCAACATATGCTCCCCTCCAGATGACATCCATTCCAGGGTAGGCCTTGTGCATTTCAGCAGGACAATGCAAAATCATCTACAGCAGCCATAGACGTTGGAACAGGGGGGCCCCCCACCCCCTCCATCTGCACCACAAGTCTTTTTTTTAAATAAAGAATCTGTATTCAAATGTGTCTGACTTATGTTTATGTCTTTCATATCATAACAAGTAGATCAGAGGGATCTAATAGCTGCGACCTGGCCTAGCATCCGTCACGTGGCCTAGTGTCCATGACTGGTGGTTTCTTGTACAAGTGTGACCTTGAAATTGGCAAATGACCTTGAAAATCAATAGGGAACCCTTCCTCTGTACGAAGAAGCTTGTTGTAAGATTTAATAGCCATCCATCAAGTTAAACTCGAGTTACGGTGCGAAAACTGTGAAATCGGGGCAAAAATCGACACTTTTTTTGACCGGTGTGACCTTGGGATTCTACAGATGGCCTTGAAAATCAATAGGGAATCCCTCCTCTATACCAAGAAGCTTGTTCTAAGATTTCATAGCCATTCATTGAATTCAACTTGAGTTACGGTGCGAAAACCGTCAAATCGGGCAAAATTGTCTTTTTTTTTTTTTTTTTTTAACTGTGTGACCTTGGGATTTGACAGATGACCTTGAAAAAGAATAGGGACCACCTCCTCTATGCCTAGAAGCTATTTCCAAAATTTCATAGCGATCCATGAATTCTAACTGGAGTTACAGCGCGAAAACCCGCAAACAAGGTCGTGACCTCTGAACTTGACCTTTGACCTCGACCTTGTGCATGTACATCACTTTGGTGAAGGTCAATAACTCCTGAAAATTTCATGATGATATGACGACAGGAACTTGATGAAAAAGGTGTCACAGACGGACGGACAGACAGAAGCGTTCATAGAGCTGCTTGGTCGCAGCTAAAAAATATATTCTTTCTATATCTCGTATGCAGCCTACGGACATGCGCCAGATGTAGCCAATAGAGACAGTGCAATTTGAAATTCGTCACCTTTGTTTTGATACGTAAGCACGCACATTGTTTATTTCCTGTTAGCTAGCAAAGGCGGTAAATTCAAGCAACGATCAAGATGATGTCACAGAAGTGGATTTTGCATTTATTTTCCAAAGCAAAGTGAAGCATAGTGGAAGCCAAATCGAAAGAGACACGCTCGAACAAGTGCATGTTGAGGAAAAAGCAACGCAATAGCAGCTATGCGAAGTCCCAAATAAACATAGGGAAAGCATACAAACATTGGAGAGAAATACGGGAGTTGAATGGCATCAATTCTGATGCCCAGGTCGCCTTGTTTCTACTTGAGGCGAGTAGAGCTGGTGCTAACTCTGTTGGATGTGAATTGTAAATTGTCATCCCAAGCAAAATTGAGGGAAGCTTGTGTATTGTTTTCGTAAGGCTATCTTGCATTAATCATTCTGGTCAGAATGAATCGAACAGCAGAGCAGGGGTGTCCAATCTTATCCAGAAAGGGCCGGAGTGGATGCTGGCTTTTTTTAGAGCTCAACACTAACACACCTGATTCTACTCACCAAGGTCCAGATTGAAACCCCCGATTAGTTAATTAGTGGAATCAGGTGCAGTAGCAATGCTGGCTAGGACAAAAACCTGCACCCACACCGGCCCTTTACAGATAAGCTTGGACACCCCTGCAGTTGAGCGATCGATATTTCCTCTTTGGAGCAAGTTAGCAACCTTTGCAAACTCTCGGTTGGCAATGAGTTTGCAAAGTAGTAAATATGTCCAAATTTCGTGTCATTGTTCATTCGAAATAAATTAATTTGCTAGATAACATTCGCTATTCTTGAGCAACCTAGAGTCAACGTGACGTTAGCTAATGTTAAGCACTAATGCTGAACCAACATTTGCATGAATAAATCTATCTAATACCAGACTTTACCATAACCAATCTCTGATCCCTAAATCAGCTGCCAGTCGATCACCACTGTCAGCTGACCATCACTTTTCTGTATGTCAGCAAAACAGTTATAGCGGAGTTCAAAATTATGAAGTAATCTTAGCTGCTCGTGTACAAGTAAACCTAGGGACAAGATCATTTTAGAACGTTGCGTATGCCGCCCGCCTGATGCCAATTTCACAGTATCCAACCAGTTTGCCTGATATGCAGTCTTCATTAGCAAGACCTTTTCTGGCAATCAAGTATCATTAGTCACAACTAAATATTGTCATGTTTCATTACATTATGCAATGTTTTCCGTTACGTTTTGTGGGTTCATTATCAACAAAACCATTTCAAGCTTTTTAGCTAATGTACCTTCCACACAATTGACATCAGGTTCAAGTACGCCCTCAAGCCATGCAATTTATTGGTGCACTGCAGTTTGGCTGGCTTTTATTTTGCCCGCGTACCCCCACCCATGGCAGAAACTGGCATTATGACACAGGACGGTGCGCAGCTATTGATTGACCGTGCTAATTCAGGTTGATATCTCTGCAGCACTTTACCTTGTCATCTTTTTTATGACATCATTTCCCTCATTTCTTCTCTTCCTTTTGCTGTTTCTAGCTCATTTTTTGGATATTTTGACCTCAATTCTAACACAGGGCACCTTTAACGAGAAACCCAAGCGCTGAAATTATAAAGACATGATGATATTTTACGTCGTTATTTATGCACAGAAGATGTCTCAATTATTTTGTGGTGCAATGCATAACAATGCTATCAAAAGTAAATTAGACTGTCGCCGGTTTTTAGCAATTAGTCTGAGCAACTGAGGCTAACTGGGAGATGAAAACTGCGAGAGGTTTAGATTATTAAGCATTTTTTAAAGGCAAGGTTTCCGAAGATCGAATTCAAAATCAGAAGATTCCAAAGTAAAAATGTCTGTCCCCTGATATTGAAGCCAATTTGATGACTCGCAGGTTAAAAAAAAAAAAAAAAAAACTGGATTATCTGGATTATTGCACTGGATTATCAAATTAAAATTTAATATTACACACAATAGCAAGTAGCATTGCGCCACGAAACAATCAGTATTCCTGCTTCTCCTTCAAGATCACAGTGACAAAGGAGCACACACAAATGGTAAGTGCAAACGGCCCATGTACCCACAGAGAGATACAGATACATACAGACAGACAGACAGACACGCACAGAGTGTTCAGTCATTGCTAGTCAGTTCTTCAGCTGTCCTGCATTCCTCAGTGACGCGGCCCCTTTACCCTCCCCCCCTCAGACGCTCAATTTGGCACATCAATTTTCAGGCCACGCAAGGAACACCATTGACTGACATTGTAGGGAGGACAGTAGTCGCATGCTGTGGAAACCCATCCCCCTACAACCAAAATGCTTTAAGCACAGCCCTCCTTCTCTAAAACCATCTCCAGACTCAAATTTTCCTCACAGACAAAGATAAACGGTCTAACCTGTTCGCTTAAGACTGTGGAGTTAGTTGAGCCTCTTTAGAACAACAGTTTATACTTGGATTCATTCCAAACAATTCCCTGCAGACCTGATTGCTTTCATCAACGTCCCAGAGTGACAAAGCATTCCTGAGTTTGTCTGAAAACTAGCCGCCACAATAATCTTAATATTGTTTGTTCAGTGTCGGCATTAGGACATGTAACTGTGTCAGGCAAAAGGTACAACCTATACAGGATTACATACAAGAGATTTTGGGCAGGCAGGAGGGTCCTAGATATTAGAGTTCACTTAAAATGAGGAGAGATCCTCTGCCCTCGTTCTGAACTCGCGAAGATTCAACCAATGAGTGTATAAGAAGCAGTGGCTGATGGGCACGTGCTTCGGAGGAGAGCCCCGAACGGTCTTCACTATCCTGAGTTGGCAGCAAGGGGTCGCATACGAGCAAGCTTTGTACATAGTTCACCAATTGAGCATTCCAGATTCGGGTAGGATTGGAGATGCCAAATTTATTTAAATAAATAAATAAAAATGAGGAGAGAAGTGCCCATTACAGCAATGGTAAGACAAGAAAAGGAGCAAACGATGGAACTGCTGAACGGAACATAAAATGCAAAGTAGACCTCGGATATTCTCCATCTTCAGCAGAGGTCAAGAGCTAATGGAATGTCAGCGGATGAATAGACTCATTGTGAGCATCTCAGTCGTTTTCCATTCATGGGAGAGACGCAAATGCTGTGCATGGCATTTTCGCGAGAAAAAAAATCTTAAGATCTGACAAAAAGCTGAACAAAATGGGCAAACAATGCCAACTGTCTAGTGAATTTTGTTTCCTATGATTCATTTGTCATTGCAGCAGATCAATGACAAACAGCAGCCAGCAGCATATTGCGGTTGGATGAAAAGTACCATTTAAAAATATATATATTAACTTGTCCCAGATTGAGACTTTTTTTTTTTACTGGACTATCAAACAATGTCTATTTCTTAAGTTCTGTGAAAAGCGCTGCTTTATGTGGGCTATTGACCATTCAGCCCCCGGAAAAGAGCCCATTTCCTCCCCAGCTAAAGCTGGTCTAATGCTGATAAAGAGTTTGCAGAAAATCAGAGCTGTTAAAAGATCCCATCCACAGAGTTGCCAATCCTCCCATAAATACTTTCCATCCTGAAAACTCTTGCATCTACCAGACCGCTAACTCTCGGTTTTGCAGCTGAGGAGCATGATCAAGAATCAAACAAATGAATCTGGTAATCCAACAGCCAAGACTGGGACAAGGGTGCCCCTCCAACAATCAAACGCCCAGGTGGTTCCCTGTAAACATGTGAGACCATTTCCTTGAGCTACAATCACTCATTCCAGTGGCCCAGATGTAAGCCAGCCATTAGGTCACTTCTGGTCATTATTCCTGTGGGTACCCGGGGAGGAAGTCCCCCCCCCTTTTTGTACTGCAGCTCCACTCCCTGCATCCTGCTGATATCAGATAAGGGCAGGCAGGTATCAGCAGAGGAAAGGGAAGAACTGTGTGCAGCCAAGAGAGGAGAAAAAGAAAAAAAAAAAAAAAAACAGGAGTTTTTCATCCATTTTTTCATCCAAGGAATGCTCACCAATGTATAGGACACAAAAAACCAATTGAAATTGAGGCTAGATGCCAACAACTGTTGAAAAGGGACAGGTATATAATGAGAGGGGGGGGATTTCTCTTAATGTTAGGTGAAGATGAAAATGCCTTAAAAAGGACCAAATGAAGAGAGGAGAAGGGGAAATGAAGGTGTTAAAACATGGTATATGAGTCAGTCAGGCCTGGGCAGAATTCCTAGTGTTAGGATTAAATTTCCCCTTAATCCAGATGATCTTTGAGTCAACGCATTATTTTGAGCAAAGATTTGGGCTTTTATTTGACCATGTGTGGCACCGCCAGCCCATGTAAAACAATGGAGATCAGTCCCAAAAAGCCAGTCCTTCAGCACTGAAATAAATCCTGGCTTTTACTTCACAGCCATCACCATTTTTAAACAGCAACTCTCCAATCATAGCTCCTTTCCACAGGAAACAAATAGACAAAGCCAGCAGATCCAAGAAAATATAGGTTCTCCAACAGTGCACCTATACATATGCTCACTAACCATGATCCCCAATAAGGCAGCCTAGCATGTAAAATAAGGGCAGTGATTTTTCCACAAGTCTGTTGATGATCTGCATACACCATTAAATCATATTCAGCTCATTTCCGAGCATTAGCTTAGCATTCATTATTTCAATGAGCTTTTTCAATGACCTTTTGTGCCAGCTCAATTAATGTTGCCACAGAACTGAAATCCACACGAACAAAAACATAATTAGATTACTTCAGGCAGTCTGGGCGAGATAATAAAGGCTTCCTTTAATTAATCGCTCCCACGTACTGGCGATTCAAGAGTGTCAACTGTGACAGCTGATTGACTGTGACACTACAGTAGCGTGTGACGCGCGCCTGGAATGGGGTCCTCGGGGATGGCTAAGCGGATCCTACTAATGGATTCAAACTGACAGCAATCGAGGGACAGGAGCTATGTACCATCACATATTTTTACAGTCACTTCTGAGAGAGACAACTGCAAGCATTCCCTGAGGATTTGCCAGGCATTTAACTGGTGCTCATGCGAACGCCTCGCTAACAGCAGGGTGGCACAAGAGGAAGAGATGAAAACGCACAAAAGGAAGAAAAACAGTACCAAATTAACAAGCTGGAGACACTAGATTCCCAACTGGCCTTGAGCAGTAATCTATAGGGAAAATCTCTCAGTTCAGTGCTCTCAGTGCTCTGGAGAAATTCTTCCTGGAAAAATAACCAGGCTAGACACTCAACGAGCAGTACCTGCTACTACCATCCTCCACTGAAAGTGCATTCACAGTTTGAGAAGTCTGCATGATGGGCCTTCTTTCTTTGACGAGAAAGATGCCATTCTTCTCGGAGTGTAGGTCAAAAGGAAATCACTGGAGTGCAGCTTGCAGCCATTTTCTGAACTCATTTTTCTGCACCACGGTCAGAAACTACCAAAACTGAAATGGAGAGATGGTGAGTGAGTCACCCATACCATTTCATGCCCCGTTTTTTCCTACACTGCCCTACTCACATTCTATGCTTGTTCTTTAGTGAAACACCTCAGATGGATAGCCCCCATTGGTGCACCTAGCAGAGATGGCTGAGTGCATGTTCATGGTCCAAAATTCAATGAATGTGAACTGTGAAGCACCTCTACTCACTAAAACTATTCCCTGCTGTCCACCTGTATCCTCGTAGTTTAATTGTTTATAACAGCAGACGTGCTGGACGGCAGGCTATACTGCCCCTTTCGTGTCATCTCAGCACCTAAAGCTCTTTCCATACATCCTCCTAGGCCCGAACACTTGTGTAGTTCACCAATTGGTTTGACAGGGGCCCTCACACAGTTTGGCGCTTGCATCTCCCAGAAAAAGCTCTAATATTCTAAAATACAGGATTTAAGCCTAGGAGCCCTTTCCACCAGGGATCACCAACCCTGTTACCATCCCGTAAGTTTTTACTTCGACCCCGATTTGACAGACCTGAATCTGATCATTTCAAACTCAACAAGATCTCGGGCTGTGGAGTGAGGTGTGCTTTGTTTGACTGGAGGGAAAACCCGCAGGATGGTAAATCACCAGGAACAGGGTTGGTGACCACTGCTTAACACCAATGACAGCCCTTCTCTCCATTGGCTGGCCCAGCCCAGGACATTCCAACCCATGGTCTTGGAACTAATGCAAATGTTTCAGCCAGCTAGAGAGTGCAGAAGAGAAGGAGAAGGCTGGTGTATTTGGAGAGGGGGAGAGATGTTATCAAAAGTCTCATCAAAGGCCTCATTCCTACTCTACGGAGTATGCTTCCCTAGAATGACTTCTTGAAATCATACATGCTAAATCTTAAAGTTTTGCTTCCACTAAAAAACACAATATAAAACAGTCTGAAATATTCCACATCAATGTATCGTTAACTCCAATCATGAGGACATGAAAGGACAATGCAGTCTCGGAGGGTAAATTCCCTGATACCCACCCACCTCCCACTCCTACCGTCTGATCAATCTCCTTTCAAATCTCCTTTCAAGGTTTCAAGGGCGCAAGATACAGCAAAAAAAAAGTTCACTTTGTTGATTCTTTCTTCGGCAAGTATGGGGTTTTGGGGGGGTGGGGGTGGGGGAGTTGGAGAGGGAACGCGATCACCATAAATAAACACTAATTGGTAGCTAATTTTCTTAGTTCTTGCCTGGCTGATTTATTGCCTTCGGGCAAGTATGAATAATTTATATTAGCAGCGCGTAGCTCGGCGCGCAAAGCTACGAGTCTCTGCTTTCATTATGCTATCATGCCGAGTAATTTCTGAGCACACGGTTGGTATGAGAAAAATATTCAAATAGGGAGGCACCCCCACCCTCCCCCCTACCCCTCATATCCTCATTCTCCAGGCGTAAGTTTGGCAGATTATATCTGGTGCTTGCTGCCAGGGTGTGTGTTTGCGTGGTAATGGTCTGGGTGGAGGGGTTTTGGGTGGTCACTCAACACCTTCACTGTCAACAGCCTACCTTTGTGTGTGACGGATAGGAGGGGCTCTTTCTGAAGGCCTACTGACATTTTGCTGATACTTGTGTCGAGGAGATTGAAGATTGGGAGGGCCTTTTGCTGACTTCCACAAGACTGACTTAGACACGCTAGTCTCTCCGTGGGTTCCCCCTGGTGGGTAGACAGCCCCTATAACTATGCAGGCCACCAGCAGATAAGCTGTATGGACACTTGCCTGCAATTCAAATAAACTTATCATATTAGGAGTCCATACAATGCAGCCATTATACTCCAAGAGGATTATTATTATAAATGTCACAAATGTGCGGTGGCCATTTTCATACAGTTCAACCCCTGTTCCGGGGTCAAATATTTGACAAGGAACTGTTCTGATACTGCATGTGTCAGTTGTTCTCATTGTCTTCACAAACCAGAAAAAAAACCCTGCTGTTTGTCTTCACGTAAAATTTCTTAGGCAAAACAGATGACTGAACTCCCTGCTGGGATGCTGAATAAGCAAGCTGAGCACATTCAAGCAGTAGTTGATGAGTGGAAAAAAGAACCAAGTCGCAAGTTTGTCACGTTTGAGGTTTTCAGAGGGCAAAATATTCATATTAGAAATGAAGTAGTGAACTTGGTGGTGTAATTTTATGGTGCCACATTCAGACTTCTGACAGTATTTTAGTGGTAACTGGGGCGCAGTGACATGTGCATTCAAATTGTACCGTGCCTGCGTTTATAAAAAATTCAGCATATCAACTTCACAAAACAGAATTTAAGACTTGGCAGTCAATATTTCATAGCATATAACACTTTAATACACGTTTCCTATGCTTAAACACGGGGTGTATTCTCAATCAGTGTTAAAGGGGAAAATACCTCTTTTGGTGGCACAAGGTGGCACTCAGCAATTTTGGGAGAGTATTCTCGAGGGCCTGGCCTCATACCCCCTGCCCCCCATCCCAGGCAGAGGGCATTGGCCTGTGATTGGTGAGGTGCGACAGACAGGATGCGGGAAAATAGGAATATCAGGCGCGCGAAGTGGCTGGTAAAAGGCAGACAGGGACTGTCAGAGGCATCGGCCTGGCCGTGTGTTCCGTGTCTCTCCCGATCTATCATGTGGCTTCAGCAGGGCTAACAGTGTACGCCTCCCACTCCGTCATGCATGCACGCAGACACAAATGCACACGCACATGCACACGCACACAATATCATACGAGCAAACATGAACAAGCGCGCGCGCGCACACACACACACACACACACACACACACACACACACACACACACACACACACACACACACACACACACACACACACACACACACACACACACACACACACACACACACACACACACACACACACACACACACATACACATACACATACACACACACGGGTCATGGCGTACCGATCGCATGTCTGCCAGCTTGTAAGTAAAGCTATAATCACAGGTCAGGACACTAGCAGAAAAACAGTGGATATCCTCAGTCAAACACAGAGAAGCCAAAATTCCATCCCTGCCATATGGACCTGGGGCAGCCATCTATATCAATATCTATGAGAAATGCTTCTAAATGAAAATTAGTTGTGTACATTTGTCCTAAAATACATTAGTCATTAAAGTCTGGCGGGCAAATAAAAAGGCACTTTTGCCAGCTCAGTCCTTTGCATTCCCAAAAATTTGATATTCAAATACACCGTGACAGCCCTTTTTTTTTGTGTTCGTGAATCCCGTTTCCCTCAGCACGTACTGTAAACTAACTGTCAGCCGTTCAGTGAAATGGACTACTTGATACAATGCCATCTGAATGAACTCTTACTTTAGGGCTAGACCATATCAATACCAAAAAACGGATAACACTTTGAATGTACTATTCATGCCAACCTTCATGAATTATTGGGGAAACGTGTGAAAATAATGAAACATGAATGCCGCTTAAAATAAGAGATTAATCATGTCTTAGGTTGTCTGGTAAAGTATTAGACATTTTGCCGTCCTTAGCGAAAGAGTACAGATGATCCAGAGTTAGAGCTCTTTATGATCAGGCTTATGGGACTACTGTAGCAATGGAGGGGTCTTCTGAAAATTTTTCCCCAAAGGAGGAATTATCAATATGTTTTACGAAAGTCTATGTTCAAAACTTATTTGCTAATAAACAAAACAAAGGTTAAAGAATGTGAGGCACTTGAGTGCTTCAGTGCAAGGTATTCCAAGCTAATCCGTTGATTTAAGTTTTAAATAAAAACCCTTAACACCACCTAGGCTTGAAAACATTCAAACTTCTCTTATGTATTTGCAAATACATTATATGTGCATTTACACAGACCTACATTGCAAATGAAGAAGAAATTCTTGCTTAAAAATGGATCAAATTAAAAATCACATTAACTTGCAAACTACAAAATTCATGAGACTAGCAAAATACCGCCAGTAAAATGGGTAATTCCACAGTTTTGTGGGCAACATGAACTTTCTCTGCAACGGACTGACTCTTAGAAAAATTCACAGATTGAGTACAAATTGTTTCTCAATTGATATCAACATTAGTCACATTATATCTAGGTACATTATGTCACTGCAAGAGTAAGAGTAAGAAGGCCTAATTACCAGACAACTCCGAGAAATTTCAAAACAAACATTGTGCCTCCAACATCTGCAGTTCTCTGATGTTGTCTGCGCAATGGTATCATTTTCATTCTCATTTGTTTCATTTAAATTTTAAAGTATTATTATGCATCAACCTTAGCTTGAACTTTAATCAGATAAAAAAACCTTGCAGGTGTCAAAAAATGTGCAATTTTTAGGTCCACAGGTTTCTAAAGGTCATCGCCACAAAATGTAAAAAAAATGCAGAATGCAGAAATATGAATAAAGAAATAAATATATATATATATATACACACACATACATATTAGACAAATATATACATATAGATATATATATATATATACACATATATATATATATATATATATATATATATATATATATACACACATATATACACACATACATATACACATATACATGCATATATACACACACACACACACACACACTTTTTTTTTTTTTTTTTTTTTACGGGAAATAATGATTACAGTTGTGCATAAAATTATATACTTGGAGCCATTAAAAATGCACAGATGAGGTATGTGCTGTATTTGCTGCAAATGGAAGAATCAATTAATTTGTATTGCCTATCCAGTGAGATAGGAGTGGAAATAAAGGAGAGCGCGTGGTACTGTAATCCTGACACTCGCCACAGGGATGCACGTGGCACTTCAGTATTAACAAACATTGAGTTGCTTTTGATGTGTTCAGAGATGCTTCATTTTTTCTTTAGGGTGTAGTCTATAGCTTACACAAACCAAAAAAGACCCCTCATCTCACAAAGTTTGGATTGCTGTCCCGAATCTTTCATGTGCATGCCATCGCTGGATGTGACGCTCGAGCTACAGTCATTCGTGGCTGCCATAAGCAGGAACGGTCAGCGACAGGGCCCCATTTCCATTCTCGGACAGACAGCCAACCAGTGACAGCCCAAATGATGCGCCACCTCTTGGCGGCTGAGACTTGCCAGTAACATGCCAACGGCTCTTTCTGTCTCGTGTCATAAGCCTTGCCCTTTTCTTCATGCCAAAGTTTTTTTTTCCTCTGTACATCACTGTACACATCAAAAACAACTGAATGTTCATTATGGCTGAAGTGCTCAGCGCGTTCATGTGGCGCAGATCGCGATTACAATACCACGCATTTCTCCATTTCTACTCGTATCTCACTGGAAAAGCAATAAAAATCAATTGATTCTTCAATTTTCAGCAAATGCAGCTCATACTTCACCTGTGCATTTCTAATGGCTGCTAGAAAAGTGTATATTGTTCCATTTAGCTTAAGAATGTGATCATTCCAGCTACTGCATACCTGCCAAGTCATCCTAAATAACCGTAAATATCAAAGATATCCTTTCTTGCCAAAAAAAATTGAATTACTCTGGTCAAGTTTGTGAATAATTAACTACTATAATGCCTATAATAACAATTAACAGACGACAAAGATCCGTTAATTCATTCAGCATATTATCACCATTCTCTCCAGGCCCCAAATCAACGATGTAGGGCAACAACTTTCGTTTCAAAATAATGTACATGCCGAGTTTAAGCGAGTGAATAATAGCAGTCCGCCACATTCGCACAGAAAGTCCCATATATGCCTTGCTGTATTAAATATAGACGATGATGAATTTCCTGCATTTTGCTTAAGAAAGAAACATGGCAGGGCCGTCTTGACTTATGCACAGCCCCCCCAGGTACCAAGGACAGCTTGAGGCAATGTGCCTCCTGACCTAAAATGGAGACACAACTGGGACACGAGCTTCAACAATCACCTCCAGCCCAGAGGCTCAGATTAAGATACATTGTAAATTGCCAGAACCAAGGTACAATTAGATTGTAATGTCAGCTCTTTCTATAAGAGGATCGGCCAGCACGGCTCACAATTGTGGCGGCGCAGTTGCATGAAACTTATAGGAAATAAGAGGTGAGCTATTGCAAAGGGACGAAGTCGAGCCATAATCTCCAAATGAGCGGGACCCTTTAAGAATATTTATGATAAACTTAAATCTTTCCCCGGCTTCTAAGGCTGATTAGAGTTGAATTTCTAAAATTGCTTTCTCTGATACGAGATAATACTCAAGCGACCCGACTGAATCTTAAGGCCCTAATCCTGACCTGCTTTGTGCAAGACTTATTCCATATCCGGAGGATGAAGAATCTTGCCTCATGAATTTAAAAAAAAAAAAAAAAAAAAAACCACAATTATTAAAAAGACTTTTCATCCACCAACTGTCCCTTGACATACCCACCTTACAATCCCCTTCTAAGCCAGTGATAGAACTTGCATTTGCAGGGTCATCATTCACAATGTTTCAATCAGAGATGGAAAAAGGCAGTTTTAAGTGCAAGAGCATACAGATATTCTATGTGGAGCTCTTAATGTTCAGCAAGCATGGGCCAAGGGCAAAGAGGGCATTTAATAAAGGAGCCACCATTAATTCAGGCTTACAGTGAGCAAAGCGCAGCTGGTTGTAGTTATATAGCTTTATTACCCAGGTTCACAGCAATCTCTCTGTGGGGTTATGGGGAGACGTCCAACCATCCTCAGCAGGAAATCGAAGCAGAGGCAGTTACTTTTGCAACAAGCTCAGACCTAGATACTTAACTCTCCCTGAAACCAAAAACCAACTTAAGCATCACAGATGGCCGATCAATAGAGAAATAAATTCACTGCTATAATAAACTTAATCGCAGCCATTTATTATTGAAGCTCATTGACATTAAGAGATTAACCAAATTAGTAGGGTTGGCTTAAATATACTACTCAACATCTGACAGGGGTATTGAATGTTTACACCAATTGGTCAGTGAATCATCACATTTTGGGGAAACAAACTGGACTGTCTGAATAATTTATGCTTCCTGAAAAAAAATCTTGATTGGCACATGATTTAGTCGATTTAATGTGAGAGAGGATGCAAAGGCATCTCCAAAGACACTGTTAGAGCAATGAAGACATGGCAAGGTGGGTGGGAATGCTGGAAGAAGGTGCTACGCAGGACCAGGTGGCAGGGACTTTAAATGTTTCACAGAGCGTGATATCCCGCATGCTATCAAAATACTGGACTTGTAGCCGGCAGCATGGGGGAGGTCGGCAAAGGGTAACTGGGGCCACTGATAATAGGTTTTTGGTCATTCAGGCAAGATGTCATCCGATGCAAACTGTAACGCAGCTGTTAACTGATCTGCAGAATGCTTCTGGCGTGCATTTTTCTACATGATCTGAGCACAGTCGTCAGCAGGACTGTCTGCAGGACTGCGGTCACGTAGATGAGTGCTGCAGGTACTTCTGATGCGGCGTCATGCAGAAGAGCACTTGAAGTTGGCCACAGATCGTGTCAATTGGACCCCGCATGTCTGGAGGCCAGTGCTCTCTGCTGACGAGTCTCGAACCGGTTCTGACCAGAGACATGTTGGAAAAGCATTCCAAAGGCAACAGGTCGCTGAGCATGACGGATATGGTGGGGGCTCAGCGATTGTCTGGGGTGGCATATCCATGGCTGAAAGAACACCTCTCAGAGTCCTTATAGGCGTGGAATGCTGACTGCAGCTTGTTTCAGGGACGAGATCCTCCATCCCAATGAGAGACCATTTACTGGTGCAGTTAGCCCACAGTTCATTCTGATGGATGACAATGCTCGTCCACATTGGGCTACAGTGGCGTCAGGCATGCAGTTTCCACACGAGCTGTGCAACCCCGGGTGCAGAATGAGCTCGTGGTGGCCTGAGAGAGGAACAGTGGCTGTGTCTTCCTCAGCGAGAGATCTGTCGACTCATAATGAGCATGAATCGTCGTTGTCAGAGCCTCATTAATGCATGGGGATACCTTACCCGTTAATGAGCTTTCATTATTCTCCCACCATTAACTTTAATTGATGTCGAAAGTTGGATAAGAGAGCTGGATGGTTTCATCAAAAATTACCGAAAGGCCTTTTTTCTTGTTTAATCTCCTTTTTCTTTCACTCCTAATGCCTGTCAGCGCATTATGTAATCGTTTATGATACAAATAGATGGCATGCATTTCAGTTGAACGCGTTACGACAGCGGCATGCAAAATATTCAATACCTCCATCAAATGTTGAGTAGAATAACTTAAAGTCTCAGCTGGCTTTGATGGCAAAGCTAATGGCAAGTTTTACAGCACCAACTAATACCAGTGCTTCACCATACCATTGCCAAACAAAACAGTATCGCTGTCAAAAAATCATGAAAGTCTTCAATGACTTTAACCCCTTACACACTTCAGCAATACACTTTAACCAGCATTAGTCGTCATATTTGCTGAGCAGACTCACTTTTTTTTTTTTTTTTAAAACAAGAGCAGTCACATGGCTATAAAAGAGTCTGCAGCTGTGCAGCTGTCAAACTTCTCAAAGATGTGCTGCACTTTGTGGTGTGCTTTTCATTGACCTTTCTGCCCAGTGAGTCCCAAACCAGCTCGTCTTAAATTCGGCTGTTGGAAAATTCAAGAAGCTTGTTCATCCGTTTACTTTACAAAATATGGCTCTTTGAGAATTCCAAAGTTTTGGACACTATTCAAACAAGTTAATTTCTCTCTTAACTTCTGAGCGTTTACCCCTTACAATATTCCACTCGAGATGAGAAGTCAAGTCATTTAAATTTCTCTAAAAATAAGAGAGATGTCACATTAGCAAAGAGTGTCCAAACTTTTGACTGGTATTGTATACGATTTCAACTTGTGACAATCCGTGGAGCAGAATTACATGGTGACATATTTCTTCACAATAAAAATAATTATAAGCTCCTGAGAATTAGATGTTACTGTTTGTAAACCACACAAAATGTTCTCAACTTTCAATCTCGCAAGCATATCGTTTGCTTTCTTATAGCCTAGTTGAGCCAAGGGGTTCAGTGAGCTGAGCGAACGTGTTATAGTTCCAGAAAAACTTCAGATTTTGATCGCAAGACTCTGAAAACTATGACGCTGTGCATCAGAAGGATCTCTGGCCTCCAAGTCGTCCATCATTTCCTGATTAATGACACCTCATCAGGCATTATTCCTTACTTAACAGATATATCCCTTCTGTAACACTTTAGATGCATTTTGCGGCAAGTTCTATTCAAAACAAAATTACATTTTTTGGGACTTCAATGTCCTGTTTTCGTGCATCCTCAGAGCATCACTAAATCTACCCATCTCTCATTTTTTCAAGGTTGTTTTCTTACCATCTATAGAAATAAGTTGAGGAGAGAATTATTGATTCATAAAGCACATTTTTGTGCATTTCTTCCTAATAATTTATTTTTTGTGGGGCCCGAGGGAGTCCTAATCAAAGTTCAGCTGAGTGAACCCAGTCAAGAAAACAGGACACAAAAATGCAACACCATATTGAGTGAGAATGGGGGTTAAGTATGAATTTCACAGAAACCTGCTGGCGTATTACAAAACATGGTAACAAGTGCCAGAAAATCAAACATAAAAAAAGATAATATTATCATCAGGAAATACATATGGTATTGGTCACAAGCGATGGTAGAGTACAGATGGAGGCAGAGACATCTAAGCCTGGATATTACCATGGGGGGTGGTCGGGTCAGGGAGCATGATCTCACTGGGAGGGCAAAACAAAAACAAAACGAAAGTTATATTGTCCCTTCCCATACATTCAGAAAATGTCATGAAAGAAGACAGCACCACCTTGCTACCAGTGAACTCCGTGTTTCCAGTCCGGCGCTCAGTACACACAGCAAATGTCTGCAGATGTGGCTTAACTTGACTTGTCACTCAACTGTATCAGACCACATTTTCTACAGTGATATAAAATGGATTAGTGAGCTCTGCCAGAAGAGTCTGAAGGGCATGTGGGTTTTGTTGTAACCCACAGGGCTTCTGACCCGGTGAAACGCACACCAAGAGCGAGAGAAACCGCACACTGAGGAGGGTCTGCACAAGCACACAAAACCAACCTACTCCCTCCGTCACCCCTTCACCCCAGCCTTCATCACCTCCGCCCCCCAACCCCATGCCACCCCCACCCCCACCACAAAAGGTCAAGACTGACACCTCCACTTCCCAGACCCAGACACAAATGAGCCTGGCCCGGATCGCCTCTCTGCTAGAGGAGCACAATTCCCCAGTTCAGCAGCAGGAAGGTCAGCCTTAGCCTCCAGCAGGCGAGCGTGAGCCACAGAGCAGTCTTGCACCCATTCGGATGCGCTCTTAAAGGTCTCTTCCCCAATGGAAAAATTGAAAATCTTCATGCCGTTGGTTATACAATGTCAGACAGCCGCGGTCCCAGTGTGGCCACCCTCAGCCCAGCAGGCAACAAAGGATGGGGAGAAGAGGCGGCGTTCAAAGAAAAGGGATAAATCTTCTTTCCAGAAAAAAACAAGCCCAATGTCTAGATGTTAAAATTATCTGAGGAGCACAGAAAAGCTCTGATTCCGTGGCTACTGGCCTAAAAGAGGCGCACAAAAAAAAAAAAAAAAAAAAGCCTGTGCATTTATTTGTGGGTTCACTCGGAGAATGCAAGCCACAAATGTAGGGGAAAAGAGTATTCATAATACTAAGAGATTCCTGTGGGTCACTTCCAAATTGTGTCAGGTTGTAAATATACATGCATGTCAATAGGGCTTCACCCAGCAGAAAATTTTCACTTTTTGCAAGTCAGCACATTGATTTCAAAACCTTCGCAGCTTCTTTTGCCAGGCATAAAAATAGTTGTCAAGTGAAAGCAGTTTTAACTGATCCAGTGGCAGGAAATAAATCAACTTCATTCTCTGATAGGTAGAATTCTAACCTGATTTACATAACGAGGGGCAGATATAGTGATAAAGTTTCCCCTCAAAGCTTGAAAAACCACATGACTCTGTAATAAGTGTCAGACTGTTCTAGGTATGATAAAAGAATAATGGCCTATACCTGCAAGTGAACTCACCAGAGCACTCCATCTCCAGTGGTAAAACAGAGACAGCAGAAGGAGCCCTATGACGATCCAGAACCAGGCCAAGCATAGTTCTTAGCACTACAGCTTAAATCCTGGACGGGCTGCAGTGTGCAGGACTTAGTTTATGATTTTTACAAAGGAGGTCCAGCTTTGGAAAAATCTAGCATGGTCATGTTCAGCTCTGCAAATGAAGAAACGAGAAAAACGCACCCCAGTAAGCATGTGCTGACACAGTCTCCTGCTACTCTGGAGACAGCCTCTGTCAGATCCACTGCCTTCGTGTCAGCAATTATTGCCTGGCACAGTTCCATTAATAATTCGGCTCTCTGTCCTCTAACTCTCAGAAGACTGTTATCTTGAGGTCTATCAAGCAGGAGATTTGTCCAGCAAATGGCACCGTTTCACGCACTCATTTTGATCCCCTTGTTCAATTTCCACCATAACATTAAGGAAATGTGACACCCATACCTCACAGAAGGACATTTGAATCTAAATGATGGCAATATTGGGCAGAAAAGCATTACTGAGCAGTTCTGACCACTGGAGGTGCTCAATTCCTAACTGCCAAAGACTGCGGGTTTTCCAGTGAAATTTCACGCAGCATTGCTCAAATAAACTTAAGACGTCCACCCTTTCTTTGGGGTAATACTCCTCAGCCCACACAAGAAGCAAAGGATTTCACTCAGAGCTGAAATTAGTACACATATCCAAAAGGCAGTGGAATAGCATGTTCAGCAGTCTTATGACAGTCAAGTGAAAGGGAAACCAGGAGCTTCCAGCTTCTCATAACCACACAAAAGCTTCAGAACAGGACTTGGGCTGTGTTCCAATCTGAAATAAAATGCTCCCTTTGCTTCTTCCCTCCAATCGAGTAAGCCCAAAAAAAGTGATGTAGCACGCAAGGAAGCCCTTCCCATATAGAGCAATAAGAGCAATAGGAGAGGGGGAGTTTGTGGCTGTTCGAATTGGAATGACCCTCGCGTTTCTTCCACACTTCAAGATTTGACAAGCCAACAGGAAGCTTTGGTTATCATGGAGCCGACTTATGGAAAGTCATATGGGTCAATATTAATTTTTGATGTATTCATTTATTTATTTAACTATGCCCATTAAATAAATATGGAAATTTTATTAATCTTGAAATAAATAAATGGGGCAATAAATACTTTAACACCTTTGTGCAGATGTAAACTTCCACAGACATGGAACTGCGAATCGATGAACACTGATGTTCAACTGCACGGATATCAAATTCATGCTAAACTCAACCAGAAAATCATTAGTTCATATTAAATTTCATGCTTCAAAACTTTGAGTTAAATATATGATTATTTTATGATCTGACAGTGCACCATTTTGAGGGCTCTCAGACTTTAGAGAGCCATCTGGATAGCTGTCTAATTTGACATGTAGGTAACCCAGAATGTATTGTCCAAGATGAATTATACTTGTGGTCAAGGAGTTTATGATCCCAGAAATTTACAGATTTAAGCCCCAGCAGATTTTCTCAGTATTATTATTACTTATTTATTTTTGCCATTTCTATGCTGAATTTTCATGAAGATTTTGTGTCTGCAGCCCCTTTTCTCTACCAAGATCATGAAAATAAACTGAAATACAATGGGAAACTAAATGCTTCAAGTGTCTAGACCCAGTTCAGCAACTTTTTTCCTGTCTGTGAAGCTGCAATTTTATATCATAAAGCTTTAAATAAGGTAACCCCCAAATAGCCAGATATGGCTTCTGCGCAAAGAGGTTAAAATATAAATAACTTTAAACATAAATGTAAATATATAAAAAAAAAAATTTAATAAATCTTTAAAAATGTACAGAATACATTTATTTGAAGTTGGAAGAGTGTCTTTAAAAACAAATCTTAATGGTTTTAAGAACAGGTTTAGACTATTTGCAATTTCACCAGCCAAAAAAACAATTTAAGAACAATTAAACCATTAAACTTTGTTTATTTGAAAGGTTTTCAATATAAAATTACGCTCCCATAATTACATAAATTCATATTTTAAATTACATATTTAATACATTTCACATAGTGTTAACTTGGACAGTTGTGCCACCTGACATTGAGGGTTTGAGATGGCAAAACATAAAATATACATAATTTTTATGATTAATTTGAACATATTTCAAGTTTAACAGGTTTAATAGAATAAAATAATGCTTATTATGAATCATTTAAAATTATTTTAAACCAAATTAGTGCACTCAGACAATGTCACGTCATTGACCCATAATTCAGTGAATAAATACTCATTTATTTAAAAATGATATTTTTTTAGGAGAATACTTTTATTTATTTCTATCTCATAATTCCACATTCACTTATGTCACAGCACTTTTATTTCCGAATGCCACATCCATTTATTTCATTTCTCACATTCAAATGAATAGAGCGTGGTTAGCGCACACATTCAGACCAAAGCAACAGCACCCAATACTGAATATACAGCAGTGTTGAATACAAGAGTAATTGCCTCTACACTGTAGCTTTCACAAACTGACTCTGTATCATATGTTTATGGCAAGAAGACTGCATGCTCATCTAATCGCTGCAGCACTGTCACATCTGTGTATTAGCCAGAAGACAAACTTCTATGATGTTTGCTACTTCATTCAACAACTAGTTAATGTTTTCTTGTAAAATCTAGTACTGCAACAGCTCTGTGGGTACTATAGGCTACTACAAAAATTAACTGTAAAGTTGTATACTGAAAAGAAAGGCACAGTAAATGCCTCCCACCTGACCACACAATGCCATCTGCATATGCACCAAAGATATATTGCACAACGGCACACTGCTCAGACAAGTCTTGCATTTGTACGCCATTCCCAGACATAATTCTTCCTTTTGCCACCACAAATAAAATGGCGGCGGTGAAAATTTTGCCATGGGAGAGTGAGCAAAGCATTCTGGGCAATATCAAAGCGCGTAAGGATGATTTTAGTTTGTGCCATTTGAGGGAGAAAAACAGAGGGCTTGAGCAAATGAAAATTTGCCCTTTCCTCAACAAATCTGGATTGGAATCACCCTTCTGGTGGAGGCCAGCTTACATCTGGGATTTTTTTTTGGGATTCCCCCCCTCCACTGGAGGGCGAGTTAGCACGACGAAGCGAGCATTTTTTTCTGACTGGAACGCTGCCTTGATTAGGAGTTGAAACATAGACCCAACTGAAGAGAGAGAGAAGAAAATAAAAAAAAAAGGACCACGCAGGGAACCTCATTGACCCCTAAATCTGCATGACAGAGAGGGCCCAAACACTCTCCACAAAAAATGAGCACACCTATGGCAGAAAGTCTCGAAACAAACCCAGGTGGTGACATCATATGGACAGAGGATTTGGGCGGTTCATGTTTTAGGGGCTAAACAACACAAATACAGTTCAGTTGTAGTTTGTGGGAAGAGTCTTGTGTCGTGCTACAACCTAATGAGTGGGGAAAGGAATGTGCAATTGAGGGGAGGGTTGGGGACTGTTAAAAATTCGTCAAGGCCCCATATCCAGGCCTTCGGCAACTCCTGAATTATTTATCTGCCAGTGTGCACTTGACTCCCGGAGCACCGATGAGGGGTGCGATCATGATTCCTGCCGTTTGATGTCCCTTCTCCACCAGTGAATAACGAGGCTATAAAGCAGCCTGTGGCTTGAGTTTGTTGTCACAGTCATATTAGCTGTAAAGACCTCCCTATTCAACCCTTCCAAGTTAATCCGCCAAAGAGCCCTGGGACTGCTCGTGCTTGAAGGCAACTGTTAAGAATTTGACAACAACCAAACTGTTCCAATTTAATCCATGTCCCTAGGTGAGAAGAATTATAGGTAAACATATGCCTTCATTATTTGCTTTGCTGCATCTCAATACACCAGCCTCAACACAATACTGCCAGACAAGGATTACAGGCAATCACCTCCGGATGTCTTAGCACTGGCTCTACAGAATGGAGAAAAGACTAGGTGGGGCAATAAAGCACATTAAAAGGACGACTGCTACGGTTAGCAGGATCGCAACTCTAAATTCTCCATGACCATTGTTTGAAATAGTTCCAAGTGAACCTTTGGAAATCAGGAAACCAGAAGGTGTGAAGGAAAGGATTTTTCCCCCTCTGGCACTGATGAGACCTGGGGCTCGGTGAGGGCAGAAGGTAACCAAAAAAGAATGAGTTTTTATGCGTTTTATGTAGTTTGAAACCAGTGAGTGAAATGCGTCAACTACCAGTTAAGAGACACGTTGATATTACCCACAGACAAGTGTCTTAAAGGGAGACTGTGCTCTGATCATTGGGGCATGTGCAAAAGGCTACCAAATACAACAAGGCTCATAAGTTTTTGGACAGAGATGTTTTATAATGCTGGGCAATTCCTACACGGTTTGCTTAATGCAAATATACTCACATTTACATTCATATGATGTGAAGCATGAATGAATTGCAGTCCACTTACATTGGCTAACAGTCCATATAGTGATGAACCTTACGACCAACATCAAATCTCCCAAGAGAAATGGTCAGTGAGATAATCTTGCAGCCATGAAGCCAAGTATCGAATAGCCAGATCTGACAGAAAAAGCATGCGGTAGACCTCACAAAATGCATTCACTGGGGATTGGCTGAGGAGCAGGAGACTGCCGAGGGGCTGGACAAGGTCAAGAATGACAGTGCCACTCTTTTGGTGCATGGCTAGGGGCTTCCTCCTGGGGCTGTCCCTGTTAGTGCAAAGCCCAAAACCAAGCCACAGGCATATTCCTGCCATTTAAAGCAGTTGCTAGAGTATAGTAGTATTGTTGCAAGTGTCCAGACATCCTCAGTGTTCCTTGCCTAAATATGTGTATTACCAGCATATACACATTTGTTTATCACAATACACAAGGAATTCTAATGCCCCCCCCCAAAAAAAAAAAAAAAAACCTCTGATGCATTGCTCACAGTATGAAGTCTTAATATGGCACCGGTAACATGAATTTTAAATGGGTAATAAGGTAGCTAAAGGCAACATTTGAGGAAGAGACAAAAAGATCAATCCTGGAGTCTGAATACACCACACAGAACACTGCAAACACATCTGCAGTAAAAGGGCTATGACCAGATGAAATGGAATTGCCCCTTCATTTTCTTCGAGCAGATGTAACTTTTTGCCAAAGTTCTCAGAGCACTAGAGAAGCGCAGACAGCAGTCCACTGGAACCGCGGTTAATCAGTGGATCGGGAGAGTGGGTCATAAAAATAAAGAATCTGATTAATAGTGGATGGGTTGCGGTGGGTGAAAAAGCACAAATCTACAGACTAGACTCTTATGGCCCCATCTTACAGAGTCCCTAAACCCATTATTTGGGGGATTTAGTATTGAATAGGAGGCGCTCCCCTGCAAAAGTTGCAATCTTGCACACCTTCCTTTATCCCTAAAACACCTGCGCTACCCGTTATACTATGCACAGGCGTGGTTTGTGCGTTACGCCAGTGAAACCAATCAGTGTGCCAGGTGCCAATGCCTTTAAGAGCGGACAGCGCTATCCCTCAATCCTCAAACCGTGAAAACATTTGCAATATTAACATATGAAACATTAGTGAAAGACTGAAAAAAAAAAAAAAAAAAAGACACACTGATTTTTATAAGTCCAAAATGCTGAATTTCTCAAAAACCAGGATGTAGAATTTTCTTATTTTCGCAGGAGATCATCAGAACATCATAAAGAGGGCTCACAACAAATTAGACAAAAAGTTATCAGATCATTTTTGAGATATTAATGAAGGACTGAAAAAATGAGCACAAACACTGATTTTCGAAGTCCAAAACGCTGAATTTCTTAAAAACCAGGACATAAATTAGAAAATTTTTCGCAGGGGATCATCAGTAGATCATAAGTCCAAAATGCTGAATTTCACAAAAATCAGGATGTAGAATTTTCTCATTTTCACAGTGAATATTCAAAATATCATGAGGAAGGACGGACGAACGGTCGACTCGTCATTAGAAAAGCTCCGCTGACTGCTGACTATCGTCACAGTGAAGCTAAAAATCTTTTTTTATGCAGCAAATGTAAACCTACTTTGTTTAGGTCAAGGAAACCAATGCAAGTATTAAAATTAACCTACGACCTCTAGAAGATATTTTATGCAACCTGTGACCTAAACCTCAGGCTGCTTCAGGACAATAAGCCCCAAATTACCAGAAATGGCCTTTCAAAGTCACTTTTTAGTCCCTCGCCAACGAACAAGATTGAGGGGCTGCTGATTTAAGCCATGTCTGTTTGTCTGTCCATCCATCCAACCATCCGATCCCTCCATCTGAGAAAGTGTCCTCTGGTGGGAGACTTTTGCAGCATCTGACCAGCTTTTTTTCAATATATATATTCACTGCAGCAATTTTCAATGTGAAAATCTGCTGAACAAGGAAATGATGTTCCCTCAGCTCGTTTGAGCGCTGCCCTCAATTGGCAGATTTTAGGCATTAAAACCCAAGAACCCAAGAGAGGCCAGAAAGTGTGGGGCACCCACTGTTCTGGGCGCATCTCTGTTCAGAAGCTGTAGCACTATATGCTACCAACACATAGCGCATGTTATTCACTTTTTCCCAGAACAGTAAAACATTTGGTTCCCAGCCAAGGAATTGGCACAGTCATAAAAGTAAATGACCGTTAGCAACTTGGATGCCGGCCCCAGACTGTTGCTTGTGAAGCACCCAAGAGGGTTTTCCCCACTTTGTAGGCTGTTCAGCCGTTGTGAATATGAACATAAATGCACATAAATCAGGGCAGAGCTTGTCACCAGTAGTAAATATTCAACTGATACTTGTATCATGTTGTTTTTATTTAACAAATTAGTGTGTTACATTGGCCTAAACTCTTAGTATTAGAATTGTTTCATGACACTAAAAAATAACTATGATAGGAATATATGGCATTTCAGAAGCCATATTCCCGAAAAAATTCTTTGTCTCACAACACACAAAATAAAGTCCATCAACTACATCACAACCTTACCAAATTTCAAAGGTGTGATAAAAATTAAGCAAGCATAAAATACCTTCATCTCAAAGACTTATCAGCCCCAGTTATAGAAGATCTCCGATAAACTCATTTGTCCTTAATATGGCTAACTGCTTCAATTTCAAGCATACTTTTGACCTCACTTAACACATCACAAACCACAGGAGACCTTCCAGGCATTTCTCCCAATCACTCCCAATGCTTTCCCATGCAAACAACAGACATGCAGCACATAATCAATCAGAAGCAGATGAAGGATGGAGAGCAAATACATTTTTCCTGGAGGTCCTCCATAAATTCAACTGTAGAGAAAAAGGTCAGGATTGAGACAATGTCCAAATATAGCCAAGTGCATACACACCCATTCGCATGCTTCGCAGGGACAGCTAGACATAACGCTTAATGGAGGCACACCTGCGGAGGTCACCATACAGGCAGACATTTTAACATTGCTTAAAATATTCTAGACTGAGGGAAATAGTGGGAAAGAGTTCATCATTGTGAAACATAAATCCATCCACCCATCCATCAGTTCATCCATTATCTTAACTACCTCTTCCTTATCAGGGTCATGGGGGATCAGGAGGCTACCCTAGCCAACTATGAGTGAAAGGCAGGAACATGCTTTAAACAGCTCAACAATCCATGGCAGGACAGACTTAACTGCCAACATAAATCCTCAAAGTTTGTGGGATTGAGAGCAGGGTTTTTTCTTCAGAAATCACAGCATGGAATATATAATACCATCTTCTTGATTTTATTTGCGAAACAAAGATAACTAATAAATCCTAAATGACACTTTTTCCCATTTTTGACTCATCTTTTCCCATCCAGTTACTAAGAGCATATCAACTTGAAAACCTAATAACTTGGGCACACCACAGATCCTTTGACATGTGGCTACATCTGATTACATGGCATATCCTGAGCTTCAAAGCTGTATCATTTTTCCTTGAGTTATTGTTTTGTGCTCCCATCATCTTAATACGGGATTAGATTGCAAGTGTCCTGACTGCTATGCAGCTGCAGGATTAGGACCATCCCCCCCTTGTGCGCTGCTAAGACATTATTTAATACTGAGGGTTGAGGATTCCCTTATCTTCCAATCCCTTTAACCCTTTGTTCTGTGACTCTTTTCCCCTTTGCCCATTAAGTAACCAAACCCACCCACTACCCTTTAGTAACCACTATGCAACAAAGGGTAAAGAATGAACTTGTATGTTCACCACATCATCTCTCAATAGTGAGCTTGTGGTTCTAGCCCCCAACCTGTAACTGCAACACCAAAAACTGATTCAGAGGTGTTTACAGTTTCTACACACTCAGCCATCCAATTAAAAAAAAAAAAAAAAAAATTCATTGCTCATCATTAAATGCACCATTAACCCAAGTCACGCATATCTGCTGTAGATGGTAGCATTTTCATTGTGCTCAGGCAGTCGTTATTCTCTTCAAAACAATTTTTATGCAGCTTCAATTCGCATGGCAAAATTATTTGCAGTTGGGGAGGGCGCATTCAATTTGTGTGTTACTGCTGGCCAAGCAGGGAAGAGCAGAGCTATCAATTTAAATGCACTACAGGCCCTAGCTAAACCCCCACATCTCTGATGAACACAGGCCGAGCTCCAACATGCGTGACAAAGAGGTCATTCAAACCATTTCAGAGCTGCCAAATGAAGACATTAAGTGACTTCTGTTGAAACAACAACCAGTCAAAAAGGGAGAAAAAGAGGCCGTCCTCGCACCATGTCAGCAGTGTCAGCAGAGCACGCACTCTTTCAAGTTTCCCACAATGTTCCCCATTAGTGAGTAAAGGAGCCTTGGGAGAGCTAATAGTTTCGAAGTGACAACCCACCGACATGACAATTAATACCATTAAATCTCCTCTCTCCGGTAAGTCAAACACCCCACTGCGGCCTAGCAGGTCTGTTCAGAAAGCCTTGAAGGGTCACAATCAGCCAAAAAACCTGCAGCCTGCAAACAGCAGCACAATTTATTCACACAAAACATTTGGCATGCAATTCCAGCAAGCTTGCTAGGGGATGTACATCAGGAAAGCATGGGAGGGGGGAACCCAGGTAAAGCGCAGTACTGTACTGCTTACTGCAAGGGAAATCTAAATAAATGAATGCTGGTCAGTTTAAGACAAATTGTGAAGATCAGTAAGAGCAAGGCTTTTAAATCTAACGAACAAATGCTCATCTGGGAGCTGTAATCACTGGCCAAATGCATTTTATCCAGACGTAGTGTTTGAGAAGCAAATGGCAGCAGAAGGGTGTATTGACTGAAGACTAGCCACAGCTGACTAAGAGTCGCAGTCCAAATAGGGACAATAAGCTGCTGAATCCGTCACTCAACACCTCGCACTATCCTTCAACTGTTCTCTCGCACACTTCATAAATTAATGCCCCCTAAATAAAACTACTAATACAGACAGAAACAAACACAACCCTTCAGGCTTGCTACTCGATTAATATCAATCGGAAGAGTAAAATGAGCATGGGTGAATAATTATGAAATTGTAAACAATTTGCTACACCGTGCAGCTTGCATTCTGCATAAATATTTATGACCCCTTAATTTAATGCAAGCATAAATAAATCAAGGGGATTAATATCGGGTATCAGAACTCAACAGCTATAAAAATGCCACCCCAAGAAGGAGGAAAAGGGGAGGAAAAAGGGGGGGGGGGAAAAAAAAAAAAAAAAAAAAAAAAACACACACACCACACTTCTCCCTGGGAACTCACTGCAGCCATATGACTATACAAATCTGAACACAAAATTAGTCCTTGATGTTGTCTTCACAGTTCTTGACCACATTAAAGTTAGACAGGCAAGTGCCCCGCCATTACTGCATGCGCATGGACAGAGTAATATGTAATCCTTTGAGGTCATCATTTTTAAAAATAGGTTTTTGGAAAGACAAATAAGTACCTGTGACTGCAATTAAGAGTGTCACACGATAGTAATTCAGCAAAAATTAGCCAATTAAAATCGGCGCTATGCATGAAAGACCAATTGGGGAAAGGCAATGCCCCAGTTTGCACAGACGCAAGCTGACAGTAATGGACAGACTAGCCTGTGGCAATATGTTCATAGGAGGGCGAGCAGAACATTCCCACCTGCCTGCCATCCAAAACCTGGATCTACTGTCAAAAGCAGGACACCAGGAGGAGTAAATTAAGCCATGTGATGTTTTGCACGGTTATAATTCAAAGAATTCCCATTTCAATGCTTTTTCATTGTGCAGGCCGTCCTGCACACTTGCACAGAATCTGAGCCATAATGGAGGACTCGTTGCAGCTGAAGCTTGTATGCACTAGCCAGCCACATTTCTTTTCCCTTAAAACAGACTGTATCCCCATTGAACAGACTGTATTCCCTTAAAACAGACTGAACGCCCCACCTTATTACCCTCTAATTAAATTCTGATGGTAAAGAAAAATTACTGCTTAATTTACAGATATGATATTTATGGCTATGGAGGTGTGTATCAAGTACTGAAGAAGCATTAGAAATATAATGGATTGCAATTTAGGAATGGGAATTCAGATCACACCTCTACAGTCCTAACTGTGTCCCACACGTAGTTAATTTATTTTCAAATGTACGTACTTGCAGACAAGTACATATACACAGGCATATTCATACAGGCCATTTATAAAGGCCTTTCCTGGGTATATAGTGGCATCACCAAGATTTATTTGTTATCATTTTCAGTTTTTGGAACCTTTTTAGCATCACTTTTAAAGAAGAGGCCCACTGAGCATTAATTAGACTGACTGCTGAATTCTTCAGCTCACAAAGCCAACCATGATGAATCCTAACCTTCCCAGCACAGCTCATTCCATAGAAACTAAGTTCCATTTTTTCATAATTAAAAAAATAATCATTTATTGAATTTTCAAGGGACATTAAGATTGTGTTGAAGCAATACATGAAAAACAAAAAACACAAAACTGAAAATCTGGGCTCACAAACTCGTATGCTAACCATGATGAGATCATGCTGAAATGACTGGGCCATGGTTACGACCAACTCTTCATTAGTCATCCTCATGCATGGCCGGGTGATTCATTAGTGTTTTAACCCCTTGCATACAGGTTTGTATTCAATTGTATGTCCAAGGGACTGGTGTATATGCAATACATACAAGGCAGTCAGGCGGGACCCGCATATGGTCGCATGTCATGAGGTGGGCACTGAAAAAGGGTGGATCTGTGACACTCCGCTAAGAAACTGCTTATTCAAAATGTATTTTCTCTAAGATTCATACGTCTTTTATTCTAATTTTGGAAACAACTTGTAGCTGTTGAAGTTCTCTTTCATTTGCCACCAACTTTGTTTGATTTGGTGGGATACTTTTGGTTCAGTGGCCTTTTAAGAAAAGCAATGACAGAGTGGATCGGAACGGGGGTGGAGCGGTGGCGGCAGAGAAGCAGCTAGATTTTGGTTATAATGTTCCATTACTCAAAGGTAAGGCAGTGTATCTTTTATGAACTGAATGTTATCTACAAAATAAAACAAACCTGGGTGAATTTGAATGAATATTAACCAAATAACACTAGTTTTGGTAAAAAGGGTCCATTCCGAGAATAATGGACTTCTGGAAGCGGCTTTCAATGCATTTACCTGTTAATTATATATATGTTACTCTCAATAACATTAGATCGGAATGAGAAAATAAATTTCTGTTTGCCGTTTTTGATTGGGTTGAAGGTATGTAATATGCAGTAGGAGTATTGAAAAAAATGGACCATTTAGACCCTGTCACACTTATGTGGCCCACCTCATGACATGCGACCATCTGTGCAAGCAGCCGATCTGTGGCCGTAGCCGGGAACCACGTATTCGCGGATGGTTATGCTGGATGGCGTGTGGTATCAATATTCAACGGCTGTAAGGCGATTTCCGTGAATGATTTTGTACCAATATTGGGTCAGACTAATGAAGTACTTGATCGCTCATTGGTAGTGAATCCTGATCATGACATAAATTTCGAACTTCCGGGCACGCAGGTCAAAACATACGGGCAACTGCTTCAATTGGTATATGAGCCGAGGTTTTTCAGCACATTTGTCTTTCGTACCTTGCAATAAGACAATCAACAACCAACTGAACTAAACTCTCACATCTTCTACTTCGGCAATTTTCGAGTCATGTCAAGACAAGTCGATCTTGCCGATCTATTCGCCTCCACTGAGTCCGACCGTGAACTGAAGTCGCCAGCTCCGAACAGACTCTGTTGGAGGACACTCCTTGGAGAGCCATCCACCCACGGCAGAGACCCAATAACCGCGGAAACAGTGCACTGTCTGCTCCGAGAACAAAGTTCGCCATGATTCCCAGTTCAGATGTGACACTTGCGAAGTTAGCTTGCGCGTCTAATCGTGCAATATACTGTGCCACACGAAACGGGTGTACTTGAACGCGATAGTAATTTTGTATATTTTTCTGTATTAATTTATACAGAATGGAAAAAATGAAGCATAAAAATTCAGTTTCTTTTATCGTGTTGTGCAATCATCCAAAATTTGTGGCCAAAAATACTTTTCCTGGCAATCATAGCAAACAGGCGGAGAATGAAATAGGCCTACTTCCTTGGCGATCGTCACAAGAGCCAGCCAACAATCACAGCCGCATTCTCAAATCAGGCCATGGTGGTCAACAGAGCACTTGCAGTTCCCGGAATGGGGGCCAGCAAGCCAGCCCACGTATGTGCATTAACCATACGCAAGGGGTTAACTCCTCTTCCCACTTGAAAAAGAGCCTTCTTAATTCGAGCAACACCATTTACTCAGCGTCTTTTACAGAATCACACCTAATGGCCAATGATGATTCAGCTGCAATTAACAGACCGCTTTGGATCAGTCAAGCTCAAAATTTAAAATCCGAGCCATTTTATTGCTTCAGTTGTTTTCATACAAATTGTCAGCCAATCCCTGCAATTGACAAAAAGGGCTACGCTACTCGTGGCCTGATGGAATTCTAAGACATACAGTCTGATAACATGCAAGCAACACACATAAATATTCACAGGAAGCTGTTCAAATGAACATGCACACGCAACAAGAATAATTCAACAATTATCTATTAAAGATAGACTGCATACCAACTTCAGACCAAGGACCCTGAAATCTGCCCCAACCTAGCCCACATTCTCAATGGGTGTACATTAAATGCCTTACCCAAAAATGAAATGACAAATGCATAGTATGGTTGGCAGGAACGCATTTAATGGGACTCGCGTGTATTTTTCAGATTTCAAGGAACATGCTCGCTTCAGCCCTGCTTAATACATGGCAGAGAGAAAGGAATGCAACAAATCAGCAAATTTAAACCCATTTAAAGCACATCCATGATTGGCTAAATTCTAAAGAAACTTGTTTAATAGATTGGGAGAAAAAAAAAATCCTTTATGGAAACTTCTGAACTCTCGCATTTAACCATTCTCAGACGTAACAGTTTTTGTTGATCAACATGCCCCATAGAGACGTCTTTTATTCAATTCTCCAGATTTGATCGAACTAAGCCTTAATTCTTTAAACCAGCCTGTGTGCCAACCATTCTTGGGAGTCTCCAATAAAGCATAGGTATTCTGCCCATTTGCTTGAAAGACAAAAAATATATACACATATATATATATATATATATATATATATTCTCAAAGCAGTCAGAGTTCATATAACTCATGGTCCAATTCTAAGAAAATAATGCTTTAAGTATTGGACATGCCTGGGTCCACTGATGAGCAATATACTGCAGAATTATGCTTCCAGAATAATAATTTTTAAAAAAAAGTCCAAACTCCATATCAATTAACCTACCCCCTTAAGGTGCATTTTGAATCGACATCATCTAAAGTGAAATTCGGTAAATATCCTTTTGAGATATAAATTAGGTGATGATATAAAACTTAAGTTTTTTTTTTTTTTTTAGCTTTTTGAAAACAAGGCCAAACTGGCAGTGTTCCCCGGGGAATCTCAAGTTCAGCCAAATCAGTCAGCTACCTAGGGCCTTCACAAGCTTTTAGTGCGCATCTCCGTCATTATGCCAACCATACAATTGGAGAAAGCGCACCAAACATGGATACCATGAGGGTGGTTGTTAGGCGCGCTACATTTATTGATGGTTTTAATGTTGGGAATGAAAAAGCACTAGTCTGAAATCAGTCTTCATCTGGCAGCCAGCACTGCAAATGCAAAGAGAGGCAGGCCTGACAAACAGTTGGGATATGCAGAAAATATTCACCTTTTGAGGCAGAAAAAAAAATGAACTGCAGCACTTGATTAATTAGACCAAATATTTTTTATTAAAATCAGAAGAGAATTTGTGCTTGGAATTAAAATTCTGTCATGATGATGGACAAGTAAACTAATCTACGGCACGCATTCCATACAAATATTTTCACATTATGATTATACTGTTATTCTAAACACAAGACTATAACTAATTCCCACCCTTCAGTCATATTCAAGACCGTCCTGTAAAAGCACCATGGTACGTGCTGCCACCATCAGGCCTGAACAAAACAACCCTCAAAGCGGTGATAAATTGCAGTTACCCAGCTGTGACCAAAGATGCGGATTGATATAGATTTAGAAAATAATTATCTTCTTAAATCTGTCGGTAAGTTTTTCATTGAATACGTACTCTGCTTTCTTTTGCTTAAAGAACAAAGGTTTGAACTTGTGCGTAAAATATAGCCAAAAAATAAATTAACATGGAAAAAAATCGGCCAGCATCCATGTAAGAGGGGCGAAAATGACTACGTTGTATGAAGTGACTAATCTGGTTTCAACGCAGGCTCGGTATACTATGGTTTAAATACCCTTCCCTTGAAGAAAGAAGAAATGACACGTTTAATGCCATTGCCTTTTTATGCAGTATCCCATAATACAATCACTGACAGCATTCACCATAAAAAAATCTTGTCACAGAATTATTGTCGCTTTCAATGTACACATTTTGTCACAGGCTGAACACATTCCCCACGATAATTAATCTACGAAGAGAAACTGATTCTCCACGCTAGAAATCCTTTAACAAAAAAAATGTTCCATTTCAAACGGCTTGTAGAATGACATCGTATAAATCACCTCAGGTAAGTGCAAACGGCTTAGTCAGAACAACCGCACGTGTTGAAGTGCCTCAAATGCGGCTGAGAAAAGACTTGTACTGTCCCATAGGCTCGAAGGGCAGCTCAATCCGTGGAAAAGTCAATGCTGAGGTCAATGCGAATGAACTTTCGTATGCTGTCAAGAACAATGAATATACAATAAAAGGTAACAAATATTACTGAGTTGTATAATGCCCAATATCCAAAATAAACGAGAGTCAAATTTGAAGACTTTCTTAGGGCTACTCATTTTCCTATTTGCAAACATAAAGTGTACCATTAAAACGGGTGCAGGAAACTATATAAAACAATGTTGCAGCATTCGTGTCTGTGTTAGATTAAGCTCTTTAAATGTGTCAGACACAAGCACAATATGGCATAAAAATTAAAACATGCTGACAAGCAAATTATACGGGAGGATAACGTAGCCTAACTAATCCCAAAAGATGCCACGCTAAGAAATTCAAATAACTCATGTCACGGGACAAGTTTCCTAATGTAGCCTACCCTATTAGATAAATGTCACGCTGTTAAGTTCAAATGATCAATTAATGTGTTTGTTTCCAACAGTCTTCAGAGCTTACCGAAACCCACACCACTAAAGCAGGATAATAAAAATTACATTGAACTTTTTGGCCATTAACGGCATTCTTCGCATTATTAAAAACTTCAGCATGTCTGAGATTGTAATTTTCAGTTATTACAAAGTTCCTTAAAACATGATCAGTAAAAAAATTAATTAAAGACGGATTTTCACAAACAGCCAGGATAATGTCGTTGATTTGGATATGACACATATAGCCTACATTATATTTTCAACTGAACGCACAGAGGCAGAAACATAGCTAGCACATGCCTAACATTTTTATTTACTTATTTTTTTTCCCCTCTCAGCCAAACGGGTAAAAATAGATCTTATTCCATTTAAAGTAATACGGGGTCTGTTTGATGAGATAACGCCGCAGCGGAAATACTTAAATACCTTAAACAAATTGTGGCAACTTCCAAGCTAAACTCGAACAAAACTACAGTAGATAAAGACTGGAATCTAAAAGTAAGCATAAGTAAGCCGATACGGGTTGAGTTTCGACACGAACACAATATAAACTGATCGGTCTACATAAAATGAGGACAAAACTGAGTTTGTCGTAGAGCCTACACAGTTCCAAAGCGTCTCGGAAACATGGCTTGAAACCCGGTGGCTATTAATGGACATAAAGAAGAAAAGTAATGGAATCGTTCATTTATAAGCTCAGCGTTGAAATCCGCAATGTAGTCCGCAACAGACGACAACGCCGTGCGACTTTTCAAGCGGATTCCGCAAGACTGCGCGAATTAAAAGTTCAGATTGCGCTGGACTTAAGCCAGTACTCCGAGAGCGCAACTATTAATATTACCACCCATGTACCGCAAAGTCGATAAAACAAGGGAAAGATGACTTGTCTGGCTACATCATAAACGGCAGTTCAAACTTGATCGAGCGCAAAAGAAAAGCAATCATCATACGAATATGCACGTGTCTGCGTACAATCCGAGAAAACGGACCAGAGCAGGAGGATTACAACCATTTCCAACAGTTTGTATTGTCTAAAAACATTGCGAGGGAAGTCTTACCTTGAAATACTTGTCCTCTCACTGAAATCAACAAACTGAACGCAGCAAGGAAACAAGTTATAACACTATCCATTGCGAGTGTTGAAATCGTCACCCCCCAACTCCCGGGGTAAGATAGACTCACTTCTTCCTTTTTAACAGCTGCAAATATTCCGATTTTTTACAAATACGTGGTAGATATACTTGAAAGCTTTTCACACTGGCTTTCCTACTTAGTTGTGTATCTTTCTAGCGGTTCCACTCCCGCACTGTCTACTCCCAACCAGCAGATGTCTGACGTCACTGAGTAGAGAGCCCGTGTTCTCCAGCAGAGGGGGTATTATGTGCTGCGTGTCGGAATTTTGGAGACGGGGCGAGTCTGAATGACTTTGTGCCTCCCCCTCTTTGTGCTGTGTCTGGAGTTTATTTAGTAATTATATCCTTAATGTCATTTTATTATATTTGGCTGGCGGGAGGTTCGAGGGTCTTTCATCATGAGGGAATGAACAAATTCCGCTCAGAATAATTAGCTCCTTCTCTATCCCAGACATTCTAAATGAGGACGAAATTCACTGGACTTTGAGAACAATAATCGATTAGCAAAAGTGTTGAGACTTCCAAGCCAACCATTTATTTCTTCTGGTTTACGAAATAAGGACTCGAATAACACTGGGATGTCGCTGATTTTTTAGACCTGGGGAATGGCTTGCGCAAAAAAAAAATAGTGGCCACATTTTAAGCTACACCCTTTATAGTTTCAAAAAATAAAATCTCTGTCGATATTCCTCCTGCTTAAACTGTGTAATTTGACTGATGAGGAAACAAACACGTAGAGCTTTTTCTGAATGAGGTGATCATAAAGCCACATGTAAACATCGCAGACCACATTTGCGTTAGAAGCGTATCGGTGTGTATCGTCGTATTTGGATTATGTGAAGTAGTGCTTACTGCGATCACACGTGATGCAATTACACACAACAGCTTAATGATCTTAAATCGAGAAAATCACGAAGAATCCCACATTTGAGTTCTCCACTGGGAATGCTTTTTTAACAAAAAAGATAAAGCACAAGGAGCAGGATAATACAAGTCAGAGGCAGCGTGATAGCAATTTACTAAAGTAGCCTACTCACAGGCCGTCATGGGATTTCGTTCCAGTTTCGTTCCTGGTGCACTTAATTAATAAATTATGATGGCCTTATTTCATTTAACTGCTAGAATTTATAACGGTCAGGCGGATTTCTATTAGGGGTTGATATATGTGCGATAGTAAATGGCCTGAAATTTCTTTTGGTGAGAGATCTATTAGTAAATAGGAAAATTTCAGGTTCCAGAAGTCGACGGTTTGGTCACCCTCCAGAGGGCCAAAATTGAACGTTTAAGAAAAATAGGTTTTTGAGTTGAAATATCTCAGTGCGCCCTCAATAGCCCAGCTTCATTTTTGCAGTTGTCAGTCTATATTAGGAGTTTTGGAAAATTATAAAATTTTGGTGGGCTGTTGAGGGCGCCAGCTATAGGGGGTGCTTGAAAACACCATTTTGGACCAAAGTAGCAGTCACGTTTGAAGCATTCCTTGCTGGCGCCCTCATTAGCCCAAGCCTTTTATGCACGATATGATTCCATAACAGTGCCTAGTATTATTACATTTGAAATTGTAGTGGGATAGTGAGGGCGCAGAACTATAGGTGGTGCTCAATTCGGTGAAAATGCAAAAATAGGGGTAATATGCGGCTGTAGATCTCCATGCGCCCTTATCAGATTAGAATGAAATCTGGTTTATTTGATAGCGCTACATATCCCATATGTGTAACAAAAAGATTGATGTGGGGTTCAACTGTTTCAATCTTTTTTGACCATCATTCTGAAAGGTGTGACGTGACCATTCCATATGCTTGTCTATGTAGTGGTTACGGTACATAAGTCAGCATAGGTGTTAGTTTGAATTCAATGCCAATGGATGAGTTTTAGTGGAGCAATCAGCAATTTAAAGTTCTCTTCTGAACCAATGGATAGGGTCCGGCCTTCTGCTGACTTCCTTTGGAATGTTTTGAAGATTGGAGGCGGGTCCAGATGGATTGCACGCTTCACCACTCATGAAGAAATGAAAAAAAAAAATCATTAACTTCTTGTGTCATGCTAATTTCAGGAAAATAAATCACTCATTATCTCTATCATCCCTACTTTGTTAGAGAAAACTCAGGTGAAAGTATTATGTCAGACACTTGGTTTTCCCCCCCTAGTCTGTTATTTTTTTGGAGATAACGACAGAAAACATGAAACGAGCCAAGAGTTAGAAAGTAAAAATTGTGCATTTTGTCAGGTGAAACTGAAAGTACACAGTGCAACAGCTTGATGCATGCAGAAGTGAATCAGAAAATGTGGTGACCCCTTTTTGATGATCCTTTTCACCTGATGCTCAGCAGAGGGTTCCATCTGATCCCCCCATGGGATAATCCATCCCATGTTTCCTTTGCATAGACTGGACAAATGGTCAGGACGGGTGACTGACTTTCCTGTTTGTGAATTTATTTGGAGTTAATTTGGTTTACTGCATTTCCTAAAGAAATTTTGAGTCTTAAGCTACTCTCATATATGAGCAAAACATCCTTAAGATTGTGTGCGATTTTATATAAATGTCACAATTGCCTAAGAATACGTTACAAATAACTGTCATAACCTATTCGTATCTTTGCCCTATTGTTGTTGTAATATTTGCAGCTTGTCATGTAGTTTTGCGCATTTTTATCCCCCCGGCATTTAATGCGGGGGGATATAGCAATCAGTGTGTCTGTCCGTCTGTCCGTCCGTCTGTAATAAAATTGTTTCCGGACCAGAACTCGAAAACTATACCACTTACAAACACCAAATTTGGTATGGAGCTTCTCTGTGAGGTTTTACGAAATGAGCCAAGAGCGAGAACCAGATAAATGCAAAATGGAGGCTTTATTTCTGAAGGGGGAAACCCCCCAACAGAGCTGGCAACAGTACAATGTCCACAATCCACAAGCAGAATCCAAAGGGCAAAATCCAAAACTGTAACCAGGGCACCAATAACACAACTCAAGGTCAGGCAAAAATGGTTCGGTACACAGGCGTGGGTTTGGTGGAGAGACAAACTCATAAGCCGTAAACAGTCCGAATCCAAATACCAGGGCAGCAAAGACAATAGACGTGGTCGGGCAAAAATAGGTCAAAACTCACGAAGGCAATCAGATCCAAAAGGGCAAACCAAAAAACAAGTGTCGGGCAATCCAGTCAGAAAGAAAATATCACAGTGAGCAAGGCGAGGAACGTAGCACAAGACAAAGGAGTAAAGACGATCTGACAAGGAACTAAAAGTGCAGACACCTTATATACACATCCGGGGTGAACACATGGCAAGGGAGCACAGGTGCGATCAATGAAACAATAATCAGGATTGACACATGAGGGTTTATCTAATTACATGAATTTGGCGAAATGCCGAAACGCAGACAGGGATAACGAGACATTCCTATGAACGAATAAACGGCTCCGGTTAAGGAGTACTAAAGTGTACAGTCTAAAGAAAAGGGAAAGCAAGAGATATAAGAGGAGACTGCAGTAGAGATAATTAGTGATAGACAAGGAGGGCGGAGATACAGATTGGGCGAATGCTGAGAGATCGTTAGTCTATTAGTATGTGCAGCTATACAATCCCGAGTGCAAGTTAGTCAGTTAGTATAAATGTACAATGTTAATCGGGGTTAGTAATTATCGAAAACAACAAACTGTTAGTAGGGTTAGTAGATAGCATAAAGAGAGAGGAAGGAAGAAAATGAGATATGAAGAAAGATTGAAATCCCAGAAACCAGGAAATCACCCGAATGAGTGGCACGTCAGACAAGGGACCGTGGGCAAAGACCTACACAAGACAAGACAGGGTAAACGAAGTGCAGGACTAGAAATCACAACAAGACTATGAGAGAATGGCAAGGCTATGAAACATGGCAAGACTGTGAAACATGGCAAGACTATAAAACATGGCAAGACATAAATAATACAAAACATGAAACATAATAAAACAAGAAATCAAACAACAAAACACAATACATAATCATGGGGATGGTCAGGGGCAGGCAATGGTCACTTAAACACAAAAAGCATACATGGCAAGCCAGGCACAGAACTTAGACATGGAGCTAGGGCAAGCATGGGTAAGATGCAGATTCACAACAGAACCCCCCCCCCAACGAACGCCTCCTGGCGTTCAATTCGAAGAACGTGATGCAGCATGATAGTCTCTTATTAAAGTCTTATCCAGAATGTGTCGGGCAGGAACCCAACTGCGGTGTTCCGGTCCGTAACCCTCCCAGTCGACGAGGTACTGTAGACCTCTGCCTCGTCGACGAGAGTCCAGGAGGGCACGGACCGTGTAGACTTCGCCTCCGTCGATGATCCGGGCGGGTGGAGGGGGATCAGGTCCAGAGGACAGGTGGTGGGTTACGGCAGGTTTGAGTTGGGATACATGAAAGGTAGGGTGTATTCGTCGCATGGACAGGGGGAGACGGAGGCGAATAGCAGTGGGACTGAGGACCTTTTCAATGGTGAATGGGCCCAGGTACTTAGGGAAAAGCTTACCCCCATTACCTCTGAGGGGAATGTCCCTTGAAGACAACCAGACCCGCTGCCCAGGTCGGTACATGGGCGCCGCGGTGCGTCTCTTGTCGGCCTGTTCTTTCATCCGAGCGACCGACCTGAGCAGGGCCTGGCGGGTGGCAGTCCAGGTGCGTCTGCACCTGCGGACGAACTCACGAGCTGAAGGAACGGCTACTTCTTCCTCCTGAGACGGGAACAACGGGGGTTGGTAGCCTAGGCAGGCCCTGAAGGGGGAAACGCCGGAGGCAGCCGAGGTGTGGCTGTTCAGGGCATATTCCACCCACAGCAATTGATGGCTCCAGGAGGAGGGGTTCCTAACACATAAACACCTTAGAACATTTTCCACAGACTGGTTAGCTCGCTCGGTCTGGCCATTAGTTTGGGGGTGAAAACCTGATGACAAACTAACTGAAGTGCCAAGTGACTTACAAAATGCTTTCCAAAACAGGGCAGTGAATTGGGGGCCACGATCAGAAGTGATGTCGGTGGGGATTCCGTGAAGTCTAATAACGTGTTGAATGATGAGATTAGCGGTTTCTTGAGCGGAAGGGAGCTTGGTGAGGGGGACTAAATGAATGGCTTTGGAGAATCTATCAACTATCGTGGGAATGGTGGTGTGGTGATTGGAAGGGGGAAGGCCAGTGACAAAATCTAGTGCAATGTGGGACCAGGGGCGATGTGGTGTAGGAAGGGGCTGAAGCAAACCTTGAGGGGGCTGGTGTGATGTCTTAGCCTGGGCGCAGACCGAGCAAGCAGCTACAAAACCCTGAACATCCTGAGTTATCTCTGGCCACCAAAATCTTTGGAGAATAAAGTCCTTGGTGCGGCGTACCCCAGGATGGCAGGACAGCATGGAGGAGTGTCCCCCCTCCAGGACCTTGGGGCGCAAAGCAGCTGGAACATATAGGCAATTAGTGGGGCAAGCACTAGGGGTAGCAGCATTAGCTTGGGCATCCTTGACCTCTCTTTCAATATTAAAACATAGAGCGTTAATGAACGCTTCCTTAGGGAGTACTGTATCATTGCAAGGGCCTTCTTCTCTAATCTCAAAACAGCGTGAGAGGGCGTCAGGTTTAACATTCTTACTTCCTGGTCTGAAAGCGATGTGGAAATTAAAACGGGAAAAAAATAATGCCCACCTGGCTTGTCGTGGGTTGAGTCTCTTGGCCGTCTGAAGGTACTCCAAATTCTTATGGTCAGTCCAGACAATAAAGGGAACTTTGGATCCTTCCAGCCATTGCCTCCATTCCTCCAAGGCCAACTTCACCGCTAACAGCTCCCGGTTGCCGATGTCGTAATTTCTCTCCGCTGAGCTGAGGCGGCGAGAGAAGAAGGCACATGGATGGATTTTCCCATCCTCCGTGGACCTCTGAGACAGGATGGCTCCAGCTCCAATATTGGAGGCATCCACCTCGACGATGAACTGGAGCTCTGGGTTGGGAATGGTGAGGATGGGTGCAGATGTGAATCTGGTCTTTAATTCCTTAAAGGCGTCCTCTGCTTTCTCCGACCAACGAAACTTGAATTTGGAGGAGGTGAGAGCAGTAAGAGGAGCCGCAACAGAACTATAGTTCCTGATGAACCGCCGGTAGAAGTTGGCAAATCCTAGGAAACGTTGGAGTGACTTACGGTCCTCTGGTCGGGGCCACTTGGTAACTGCCTCCACCTTTACTGGGTCCATGCGAATGGTGCTCGGAGAAATAATGTAACCCAAAAAGGTGGTGGTTTCGACAAAAAACTCACACTTCTCGGCCTTCACGAAAAGGCGGTTCTCCAAGAGGCGACGGAGCACTTGGCGAACATGCTTAACATGGTCCTCCTGGGATTCAGAAAAAATTAGAATATCGTCAAGATAGACAAAAACAAACTTGTTTATCATGTCTCTTAAGACATCATTGACGAGGTTTTGAAACACTGCTGGAGCGTTGGTAAGCCCGAAAGGAAGAACCAAATATTCCCAGTGCCCCGTGGGAGTGTTAAAGGCGGTCTTCCATTCGTCCCCCTCTCTGATTCGCACTAAGTGGTATGCATTCCGGAGGTCGAGCTTAGTAAAGATCTTGGCTCCTTGCAGGAGATCAAAAGCGGTGTTCATGAGGGGAAGTGGGTAGCGGTTCTTAATAGTTATCTCGTTGAGGCCACGGTAATCAATACAGGGTCTTAATGATCCATCCTTCTTAGCTACGAAGAAAAAACCCGCACCAGCAGGTGATGATGACGGGCGTATAATGCCTGCAGCGAGAGACTCTGAGAGATACTTCTCCATAGCTTGGTTCTCTGGTCTGGAGAGTGAATAGAGTCGGCCTCTAGGGGGCAAAGTACCTGGCTTCAGGTCTATGGTGCAGTCATAGGGTCGGTGAGGTGGTAAGCTGGTGGCCCGAGACTTTGAGAAAACCTCCTTGAGGTCATGGAATTCTAGAGGAACCTTTTCCAGGTCTGGAATCTCCTCCGGAGATGGGTTGTGTAGAGGGTCGAGGGCGTTGCGGAGGCATGTCAGGGAGCAGTTGGGGCTCCATCCCTTAATCTCATTCTTGCGCCAGTCGATCTCTGGTAGGTGTTTGGCCATCCATGGATGGCCCAGAACGATAGGAGCATGGGGAGAGTGTAACAGGAGGAACTGAATGGTTTCGTGGTGGTTCCCTGACACCTTGAGTCTGATGAGGCTGGTCGTATGGGTTATTTGAGCGATCCTCTGGCCGCTGAGCGAATTGGCCACTCGATCAGGGAAGATCTTCTCTGTGGGAACGCCCCATTTCCGGGCCAGTTCCACATCAATTAAATTTTCCTCCGCTCCGGTGTCCACGAGAGCCTCGGTGGATCTGCTCTCGCCCCCCCATTCCAAAGTTACAGGAACGCATGTGCGGTTGTTAGTTTCCTGTCCCGGCGTCACCCCTATTACTGTAGCTATGCGGGCACCAGGAGGACCTCTTCTCTTCTTTTTTTTTTCCCTGTTAGGGCACTGAGCGATAAGGTGTCCTCCCTTGCCACAGTAAAAGCAGGCCCCATCACGGCGGCGGCGATCCCTCTCCTCTACAGGAATGCGCGTACGTCCCAATTGCATGGGTTCAGGCTCAGGGGGGCGGCTGCCAGTAGGGGGTGATCGAGGCGGAGTACTCTGGGGAGCTGGATATGGTCGTCTGCGAGAAGCGAGGCGTCGGCGCTCCTCCAATCGCGAATCCACGCGAATAGCCAGGTCGACAAGGTCGTCCAAGTTCTCCGGCAATTCCCGAGACACTAGCTCATCTTTAAGTGCTTCGGATAATCCGTCAAAGAAGGCATCATACAGAGCTCTCTGTCCCCATCTGCTGTTGGTGGCCAACGTCTGAAAATCAATGGCGTAGTCGGCTACGGGACGCCCACCTTGTCGCATGCGTAGGATCTCTCGTCCTGCCTCGTGACCCAACTTGGTGCGATCGAAGATCCGCCTCATCTCTTCACCCAGTAGACGAAAAGTCTGTACACATGGGAGATCAGCTTCCCAAGCCGCTGTAGCCCACTGCTTAGCTCTTCCCGTCAGTTGCGTGATGATAAAAGCAACTCGCGCTCTTTCGGTGGGGAAGGACGAAGGCTGCAGGCTAAAGATGAGCTCACACTGGGTGAGAAACGCCCGACATGCTCCCGGGTTCCCGTCGTACCTCTCCGGCGGTGGTAGACGTGGCTCGCAGCTGGGTAGGGGCGGGGCGGAAGCGGGAGCAGGAGGAGTATAGACGGTAGGCTGGGGTGACTGTAGTTGCTGCGCCTCCTGTACTGAGCGAGTAAGATCAGCCATCTGGAGACTCATGGTTTGCATGTGCTGCATTAAAGCACGGACGTTCCTGAAACTCCAACTGAGTGCCCTGCTGGTGCACTGCCTCCTGCAGAGACTGGTCTGACGCTGGCTCCGTCATGGTCAGATCGTAATGTGAGGTTTTACGAAATGAGCCAAGAGCGAGAACCAGATAAATGCAAAATGGAGGCTTTATTTCTGAAGGGGGAAACCCCCCAACAGAGCTGGCAACAGTACAATGTCCACAATCCACAAACAGAATCCAAAGGGCAAAATCCAAAACTGTAACCAGGGCACCAATAACACAACTCAAGGTCAGGCAAAAATGGTTCGGTACACAGGAGTGGGTTTGGTGGAGAGACAAACTCATAAGCCGTAAACAGTCCGAATCCAAATACCAGGGCAGCAAAGACAATAGACGTGGTCGGGCAAAAATAGGTCAAAACTCACGAAGGCAATCAGATCCAAAAGGGCAAACCAAAATACAAGTGTCGGGCAATCCAGTCAGAAAGAAAATATCACAGTGAGCAAGGCGAGGAACGTAGCACAAGACAAAGGAGTAAAGACGATCTGACAAGGAACTAAAAGTGCAGACACCTTATATACACATCCGGGGTGAACACATGACAAGGGAGCACAGGTGCGATCAATGAAACAATAATCAGGATTGACACATGAGGGTTTATCTAATTACATGAATTTGGCGAAATGCCGAAACGCAGACAGGGATAACGAGACATTCCTATGAACGAATAAACGGCTCCGGTTAAGGAGTACTAAAGTGTACAGTCTAAAGAAAAGGGAAAGCAAGAGATATAAGAGGAGACTGCAGTAGAGATAATTAGTGATAGACAAGGAGGGCGGAGATACAGATTGGGCGAATGCTGAGAGATCGTTAGTCTATTAGTATGTGCAGCTATACAATCCCGAGTGCAAGTTAGTCAGTTAGTATAAATGTACAATGTTAATCGGGGTTAGTAATTATCGAAAACAACAAACTGTTAGTAGGGTTAGTAGATAGCATAAAGAGAGAGGAAGGAAGAAAATGAGATATGAAGAAAGATTGAAATCCCAGAAACCAGGAAATCACCCGAATGAGTGGCACGTCAGACAAGGGACCGTGGGCAAAGACCTACACAAGACAAGACAGGGTAAACGAAGTGCAGGACTAGAAATCACAACAAGACTATGAGAGAATGGCAAGGCTATGAAACATGGCAAGACTGTGAAACATGGCAAGACTATAAAACATGGCAAGACATAAATAATACAAAACATGAAACATAATAAAACAAGAAATCAAACAACAAAACACAATACATAATCATGGGGATGGTCAGGGGCAGGCAATGGTCACTTAAACACAAAAAGCATACATGGCAAGCCAGGCACAGAACTTAGACATGGAGCTAGGGCAAGCATGGGTAAGATGCAGATTCACAACATTCTCCTTATGGTCTTGTTGTGCCTTTTGGGGGTTTCGGTCCGTCTGTCTGTCCACACAACCTGTAGGTAAAACAACCTACAGCCGGGGGGATCCGCCATTGCCAGATGGCTCTTGTTTCAAGATACGATTGAGTTACGACATCTATGAAACCAGGATGTATGCAAATGAGTTATGAACATGTACAACCGATGAAAATGTTCAACATGTTCAAAAATTTTACGACATCCTACGATGCGTAACGAATAGTAACGCATTTTACGATTGTCTACGACCACTCATTACGTACATCTACAAATTAATAAGAACTGTACATCTCACACAATTGTATCCCCATCTAAAGGATGTTTGGCTGATATACGAGAGGTACTTAACACATTAATAAATTGTTCCAAATATCATCCTCACGAATACTGGATACATTTTCTTTTAACTGATCGGGGGTACACTTACAAGAGGTATACCATTGGTGCTGCCATTCCCTTCTCTCAATGATCAAATCACATCCAAATTCTTAATGTTAATGGAATTGCATATTTATAACTAGAAATACGCATGAACATAGTTATTCTCTAATCTCTCTTACTTATTTTTGAGCATTTTCACATGGAAACGTTGTTTTCCGGGGTTCTGGCCTTTGGCTAGGACAGTATTGTTTATGGTTTTAACAGTTTCATGTATCAGGATTTCATAGTTCATAGCCATAGTTCATGTCTCAATTTTAGCAGTTTCTTGTATTAAAATTACACATTTCATAGTTCATAGTTATTGTCCATCTTTTTACTATTCCATGTTGTTTTTGCCAGGTCTGCCAAGCCACTCCACCGCTCGTCTGCGTTCCGCCCCGTGCCTTCGTTGTTGCACATTTCAGAGCTCTGGTCGGCTTTGGTATTTCCCCCTTCCTTCTGTGCTGTGCTGGATTCGGGGCTGTCTAAGCTTAATTGACAATTAACTTTTTTTAAGTTACTAACATTTACTAACATTCACAGGGGGGGTGTAATCCTTAGACAAGCACATTACTAATATTACTAATTTAGAGAGGGAGTTTATTGTCATGATTCCTGCTTTACTATTTCAAGTCTTGCTGTGCTTTTCTGTTCTAAACATTCATGCTGCTTTCAAACTGCATACTTAATTGGTACTTAAGCTGAGCACGCTCATTCTCTAAATGAGCAAGTCTTGTCTACCAATCTCTGTCCATGTCATGATCTTGCCATGCCTCTTGGTTCTCCTTCTCCAGGTGTTACCCCTCATGTCATGATTTCTAGCCTTTATCTGGATGCGGTGGAAGTTGGCTGGCAGACAGAGTCTCTAGTTTCATTCCAAGTTCATGGGTGCACGGTCTAGTTCATGGTCAAGTCTAGTTCTAGTGTTTTGGTTCACAGTCTTGTTATTTTTGTATATATATAGCCTTTGTGTTTTTTTTTTGTCCTTTTTGAAATCTAGTATTCTTTTCTGTTTATTGTTATTTCTGCCTGGTGTTTCCAGTGGTTTTTTTGTTTTTGTCATTTTTGGATTCCTTTGTTTCTAGCTCTGTGAAGCTCACCTTAGTTTGTATTTTGCAACCCTTTGGTTGAAGTTTTTTGTTGGCCCTTGTGCCTGTTTTCTTTATTTTAATAAACTCTTTATTCCCTCCACCTTGCATCTGGTGTCTAACTGGTCCCATATCAAACATTTTGCAAAATGGGTTGGTGCCATATAAAATATCATGGAACAGTGCATTTTATTTATTTACTTATTATTATTGTTTGCAAGAAAATAATGTGCTAATATTAAACACACTTTATGCAGTCCAGCTGATTTGCATCCAACAGAAATTTATTTCTTGCAACAAGTTCAAGGTTTTTTCTTGTGCGCCAGCCCATAAGACCTTAAAGAATGACATCCTCATGATTCTTTGTGTTTTTAGGCCTTCTACTGCCAACACTGAACCGTTTCATGACCATTGTTTGAACATCAAATCAAGACACTCCGTTATGGTTCAAAAATGGTTCCAAAATAAAACGCTGAATCCAAATGTCCGGACGTCACCGTACTGGCAAGCACGTGGACCTTTAATGTGTGCTATTGAAAAGGCTGCAAGTGCTGAGGACTGTCCAAATCTGAAATTCATTTTGTCCACAAGGTATGGGCCAGGCAAGATTACAGACCGGGTCAGTGCCCCGGGGCCTCGGACACTCAAGGGGCCTCCGAGCCTCAGGCCACACGTGACATGAGCCGAAGATTTCTGTGGGAAGTTAAATGCCATGGTCCTCAACGGAGTTATGGCTACTTATAGCATAAGCTAATCACTGGGGATCCCAATCCACAGTCTTGCCAATGTCAGGCCTCTGGGCCCCCTGGTGCTTACAATGTGAGGCCCCCCAGATCCCTGGTGCTTAGAACTTGAGCTGACCCCAAGGGCCCCTGGTGCTCAGCACTCACAGTGTTAGGGCCCTAAAGAGCCTTCCAGCTGGGGGGTTTCCATTCCAGGTGGTGGGGAACTAAAGTATGAGGTCGGGCCTTTTATCAGATCAATGTATTCTGTCAATAGAGTCAGACTTTATCAGACTGCTAGATTTTGAGGATATAATTGATGATTTTCCAAGGAGGAAGGTAAGAAAGGTACCATTATAGGCAGAGCTGGACTGGTCATCTGGCATACTGCCCAGTGGGCTGATAGATTTAATGTAATTAGGGGTTCAAGCAGCAATAGCTGGTTGTGGGCTGCTTGGCCCACAGTGCCTGGGCTAATATTTTTTTGTCTCAGTCCAGCCCTCACTATAATAAAGTATGTTTGTGTCTTAGGGGGTAGGGTGGGTCACCGATGGCCGAGGGGCCTTGAGGCCAGGATGGGGGGGCCTCCAATAGACACGTTTCCCAGGGCCTTACAGGACCTTGATCTGAGCCTGGGTATGGGGGAGTAAATTAATGTTAATATTATTGTAACTGTACAGACTATGAGTCACAAATTTACTACAATTTTAAACACAAACTACAAATACATTTTAGATTCTAATTTGACAAATTAACTGTTCTCGATCCAGAAAAACTGTAAATCACTATCCATAGATTCAAAATCCACAAACACATAATCTACAAACTAAAAACAGAGACTTTAACTTGAAAACGAAAATTTTACTGAATGCAATATGATTTCTCCTTATGAGTGGCTGATATTCTATTTGTAGATTTCACATTGGTTTTCAGAGTTTTGTCACTTATTGTTTTCCTGTTTTGCAATTTATAATTTCTTCAAATGCACTCCTCACAATTAGCAAACACAGCCTAACTTGTATTTTCAAACCACTGTCCCTAGGTATGCGTGCAATGCACAACATTCATGTGTCAAACGTGCATTTGGGGATCAAAGTGTATTTATGGATTGCTTCACATTTTCCTGCGAATAATTTTGACACTGCTGACCACGGAGTTTGTGAATACAATCTACAAATGTTGTGATTCTGATCTGTCTGCCATTCTGTCTTGTTTGGATTTCGATCTCTGCATTGCCTGACCATGTCTTGAATTATGTATTGTGATTTGGATGCTTGATTATGTTCATGTCTTGTCTAGTTTAGTTTTGCCATGTTTTGTGTTTTGCCATTTTCCATTCCTGCAGCTACATTGCGGTCCATGTTTTTGTTTTTGCCATGCATTGCACTTTGTCTCCCCCTGTCTGGTCTCTTGTCTTGCCATTGCTCACAGCCCCGGTTGTTGTGATCTGTGATTTCTGCTTTTCATGTTCTGTGCCTGGCTCTGCCATTTTTAGGATTCTTGTGTTTAGTGACCACTGCCTGTCTGACCATTCTTAGGATTGTGTATTGTGTTTTTGGTAGTTTAGATTTCTTGTTTATTATTTTTCATGTTTCGATCATTTAGTTTTCCATGCCATGTTTTCATTTCCATGCTTTGCACTTTGTCTCCCCTGTCTTGTCGTGTGTATCTTTGCTCACGGTCCCTTGTCTTGCATGCCACTCATTCGGGTGATTTATTGGTTTCTGAGTTTCAATCTTCTTTCATTATCTCCTGTTCTTCCTTCCTCTCTCTTTTACTGTCTTACTAACACATACTAACAGTTTATTGTTTTTGCTAATTACTAACCACACTAATCCTGTATATTTTTACTAACTTTCTAACATGCACTCGGGATTGTATAGCTGCACATACTAATTGACTAACGATCTCTCAGCAGTGCTCAATTCTAATCTCCGCCTCCTTGCCTATCCCTAATTATCTCTGCGGCAAGTTTCTGTGGATTTCCACTTATACTTTGTGCTTTCCTTCTCTTTTATCTTGCCACTTTTGTACTCCTTAATCGGAGCTGTTGTTTTGTACATAGGTTTGTCTTGTGATCCCTGTCTGCGTTTTGGCTACAGCCAAATTCATGTAATTAGTTTATTCCTCATGTGTCTCTCCCTGATCATTCCTACCATTGATTGCACCTGTTCTCCCTGGTCATGTGTTTACCCCGGATGTGTATATAAGATGTCTGTTTGCTTCACTTTCTTGTCAGACCGTTCTCCCCAGTTTTCTCGTGCCACGTTTCTCGCCTTGATTTCTCAGTGTTTATCTTTTGGACTGGATTGCCCGACTTTCGATTTTTGCCTTTGTGATTTTGGATTATTGTTCCATCTGTGTGTTTTGACCACTTTTCTGCCTGACTACGAGATCTCTGTTTGCTGCCCTGGTAACGATTCGGATTACGTCCTGTGGATTCTGGCTTGCTTCTCTGATAGAACTATTCCTGTGTACCAGACCCATTTCTGTCCGACTGCGATTACTGTGATTGCTGCACTGGTTTTTGATACTATTTTTGCCCAACTGGATTTTGACTTTTGGATTGTGGACTCTGTTGCTTTCTGCTCTGCAGGGGTTCTCCCCCTTTGCCAATAAAACAAGCTCTACTGCATTTCCTGGTTCTCGCAACTGGTTCCTGATCGGTACATTACAGTGCGATCTGACCAGCATGGAGCCAGCGAGTTCCAAGCCTCTTCAGGCAGCAGTAGAGGAACAGGGCGCCCAGTTGGAGATGCAGCAACGGCAGCTACGGGCCTTAATGCAACATATGTAGGCTATGAGCAATCAGATGGCAAATATTATTCACTCGCTGCGGAATGCACCGAACATCCACGCACCCCAGCCTCCGGTCGTCACCATGCCTGCATCCAGTCTAGCCCCTGCACCACCTGCTCCACTCCAGGAACCACGTCTACCTCCTCCGGAGAAGTATGATGGTGATCCGCGGTCTTGCCGGTCCTTCCTCACTCAGTGTAAGCTGATATTCAACCTACAACCCTCTACATTTCCCTCTGAGCAAGCACGAGTGGTGTACGTCATCACACAGCTGACCGGTAGAGCGAAATAGTGGGCCGCAGCTACTTGGGAGGCGGGATTACCCTGTGTACGGTCGTTTGATAGCTTTGGAGAGGAGATGAGGAGAGTGTTCGACCGCTCCAGACATGGACACGAGGCCGGGAGGGAAATTCTCCGCGTCCGCTAAGGGGGTCGCTTTGTGTCTGATTATGCCATCGATTTCCAAACTCTGGCAACCAACAGCGGATGGCATGAGAGGGCCCTCTACGACGCGTTTGTTGCCGGTCTCTCTGAACGGATAAAGGACAAGCTTCTACCTTGTGATCTGCCCGAAAGCCTGGAACGTGTCGTAAGCATGGCCATTCACATTGACTCCCGATTGGAGGAACAAAGACGATCTACGTTCCGACCCGGTTCTTTCAAACCACCTGTGATCCCCTCGTTGCCACCATCTAACCCTGGCAAGCTTCTTCCCGAGACGGAACCCATGCAGTTGGATCGGACGAAACTTTCTGGAGAAGAAAGGGACCGTCGACGTAAGGAGCGAGCCTGTTTCTACTGTGGCCAGGGGGGGCACTTCATCTCACGGTGTCCAGAGAAGAGGCGACGCCCACTAACAAGGAGAGGAGCGGTAGTGGGCGTTAGTCCGGTGGATCACTCCTCTAAGAACCGGACCTGTTTTCCTGTTTCCCTGGAGTGGGCTGGGGGAGGAAGGAAGACTACTGCCCTGATAGACTCTGGTGCTGAGGAGAACTTCATTGACCTAGATCTAGCCCAGAAGTGGGGCATTCCAGTGGAATCAGTCTTTCCGGATCAAGCGGTCAATTCCCTCAGCGGCCAGAAGATCGGTGACATCTCTCAGGTTACCAGCTCAGTTAAACTAAGCATTTCTGGCAACCACCACGAGCAGATTAAGCTTTTTCTAATTCAGTCCCCCCATGCTCCAGTCGTTCTCGGCCATCCTTGGATGGCAAAGCATCTACCTGTCATAGATTGGGGAAAGCATGAAATCAAGGAGTGGAGCCCTAGTTGTGCCCAGACTTGCCTCCGTGACTCCCAGGATTATGTTACTCCTGCTTCCACAGACGAGATTCCGAACCTGGAGAAGGTTCCCCCCGAATATCATGATCTGAAGGAGGTGTTTTCCAAGTCTCGGGGTACCAGTTTTCCTCCACACCGACCTTATGATTGCGCTATCGAGCTCAGACTCGGAACCATGCCCCCTTGAGGGCGCCTTTTCTCCCTGTCTCGTCCCGAGACTCAGGCCATGGAGAAATATCTCTCCAAGTCCCTCGCCACTGGAATCATCCATCCATCATCTTCACCAGCTGGAGAAGGGTTTTTCTTTGTGGGGGAAAAAGGATGGCTCTCTTCATCCCTGCATTGACTATCGCGGTCTGAACGAGATTACTGTCAAGAATCGGTACCCTCTCCCCCTCATGAACACAGCCTTTGACCTACTACAAGGCTCCAAGGTGTTTACCAAGTTGGACTTACACAATGCCTATCATTTAGTGCATATACGTGAGGGGGATGAGTGGAAGACAGCTTTTAATACGCCCACAGGGTACTGGGAGTACCTGGTTCTTCCGTTCAGCCTTATTAACGCTCCAGCTGTGTTCCAGAACTTGGTTAATGATGTACTGTGCGACATGATTAATAAGTTTGTGTTCATCTAACTTGATGATATTTTGATCTTTTCCAAATCACAGGAAGAACATTCCCATCATGTAAGACGAGTGCTCGGGCGCCTGTCGGAGAATCGACTATTCGTCAAAGCAGAGAAGTGTGAGTTCTCAGTCCAGACCACCTCCTTCCCGGGATACCTCATCAGTCCTGATTCTATCCAGATGGACCCCGTCAAAGTTGAGGCAGTCACCAGTTGGCCCACACCACAAGATCATAAGTCGCTCCAACGTTTTCTGGGCTTTGCCAACTTTTACCGGCGATTTATCAGGAACTATAGTTCAGTTGCCGCTCCGCTCACTGCCCTCACTTCATCTAAGCTTAAGTTCCAATAGTCCAAGCAAGCAGAGGAGGTCTTTTGTATGCTCAAGTCGTGGTTTACTTCTGCCCCTATTCTAACCATTCCTGACCCCAAGCTCCAGTTCGTGGTGGAGGTGGACGCCTCCAATGTGGGAGTCGGAGCGGTACTCTCCCAGAGGTTCCCCAAGGACAGCAAGATCATCCATGTGCCTACTTTTCCCGACGTCTAAGCCCTGTTGTACGCAATTACGACATAGGGAACCGGAACTGTTAGCGGTCAAATTGGCGCTTGAAGAATGGAGGCAGTGGCTAGAGGGAGCTGAGCTACCATTTTTGGTCTGGACTGACCATAAGAATTTGGAGTACCTCCAGAAGGCCAAAGGACTGAACCCCAGACAAGCCAGGTGGGCCCTGTTCTTTTCTTGCTTCAACTTTCACCTAGCTTATCGTCCTGGTAGTAAGAATGTTAAACCCGATGCTCTCTCCCGCTGTTTCGAAACTGAGAAAGACCTACCCAATCCAGATACCATTCTACCAAAAGAAATGTTTGTCAATGCTGTTACTATGGACATTGAATCAGAGGTAAGGAGTGCCCTTGGTGATGCAGCTGCTCCTAGTGCCTGTCCTGACCACTGTCTATTTGTCCCTGCTCACCTGCGCTCCCAAGTCCTCGATTGGGGACATGCTTCCAGCCTCTCGTGCCACCCCGGAATCAAGCGGACATTGGATTTCTTCACCCAACCGTTCTGGTGGCCTGAAATTAGAAGCGGCACCCAGAAGTATGTCTCCGCCTGCTCGGTCTGTGCCCAAGCCAAGGTTTCACACCAACCTCCTCATGGTCTACTGCAACCCTTACCCACTCCACACTGTCCCTGGTCACACATAGCATTAGATTTCATTACTGGTTTACCCCCTTCCAATCACTTCACCACAATCTTCACCATTGTCGATGGGTACCAGACCCATTTCTGTCCGACTGCGATTACTGTGATTGCTGCACTGGTTTTTGATACTATTTTTGCCCAACTGGATTTTGACTTTTGGATTGTGGACTCTGTACTGTTGCTCTCTGCCCTGCTGGGGTTCTCCCCCTTTGCCAATAAAACAAGCTGTACTGCATTTCCTGGTTCTCGCGACTGGTTCCTGATCGGTACATTACACCGGTATCGCGTGCCACTCTTTCGGGTGATTTAATGGTTTCTGGATTTCAAACCTTCCCTCCAATCTTGTTTACTTCCCTCATCTTGCTTTTTCTAGATTACTAACCAACACTCAGTTTGCTGTTTTTTGTTAAATTACTAACCAAGACTAACATTGTACATAGTACTAACTTACTAACAAGCACTAGGGATTGTATAGCTGCAGTCTACTAATTGACTAACGATCTCTCAGCATTCGCCCTGTTCTGATCTCTGCCTCTTGCCTTCACTCAATTTACTTTGCTGTGCTTCTAGCAGATTCTCTGCACCTGTCTAATCACTGTTCTGCCACACTGTGCATGTAGAAATCCCTAACCGGATCTGTTTGTTCTGTCTATAGGCCGTCTTGTGATCCCTGTCCACGTTTTTGGCTTTTGCCTCTTTCATGTGATTAGGTTCTCCCTCATGTTCCCTCCTTTCTAATTAGTCTTACTTCCTCCACCTGTGTTCTGTTAAGCATGTGACTTCCCGTATGTGTATATTAGGAGTCTTCGCACAGCATTTCTTGTCAGAACGTTTCTCTTATTTACCTGTGCTGCTATCGTCCTACCTTGTACTCCTAGTGTTACTCTTCTGACTGGACCGTCCAAAGATTTTTGATTCTGCTTTTTGGTACTATTGTCAGCATCTGTTCACGAACCCTTTTTGCCCGACTAGGAGTTTTGTGTTTGCTGCCCTGTTACCAGTTTGGATTATGCCCACTGGATTTTGGCTTTTGCTTCTCTGACAAACCTGTTCCTGTGTACTGAACCCGTTTGCCCGACCACGAGTACTGTGATTGCTACTGGATTTGTAATTTTTTGATTGGGGACTTTGTACCTTTGCCTTCTGCCCTGTGGGGGTTCCCCCTCCTCTCGATAAACTCATTTACTGCCATGCTTGGTTCTTGCGTCTGGTTCCTGAGCGTATCATCACAAATGTATTGATCGGGTAAGTACATTGGTGGATCACATTCAGATGCTCTGAAGTCAATGTCAAAATTATTTGTAGACAACTGCAAACCAATCCACAAGTACACTGTGATCCACAAACACAAATTGGACACTTGAATATTGAACATTTGTAGTGTCCTGGCACCCACAGGAGTTTAAAAGGGCACCTGGATAGTGATGGGACATGAGGACCCAAATTCAGGGACATGATTTCATTGAATAAAGGTGACATAAAACATATACAAAAAGGAGTGCATTAAACCAAAGGGTGTTGCACATTAAGGCTACCTGCCTGTGAGGGGGAGAACTAAGGTTTAAATGACGGGCGTTCACACCCTGAATTATATGAAATTTGGATTGTGATGGTAAAAATCAATCTTTTGCACCCATTCGCATGCAAGGAAAAGTTTCTCTTGACACCGTCCGAACTGCACATGCCTAAAAAAAGATTGACCCCAATGTTGGTCTTCGTGCATGCCCAAATAGATGAGGTCAATGGCGGTGTCTCATTTGCGAGGAAGCATCCTAAGTACATGGCAAATTTTTCGGAAATACGGCTGCTTAGGACAGCTTCAACTCAATAGGAAGCAAAGGAAACAACTAACTTAGGTGCCTCATTCTAGTAAAATTTTAAGGAAACATGAAGTGATTCCCTCTCAGCAAAGGAAATCCCAAAATGCCTTGCAACCAGCTGGGGATTCATGGTACAGATCATAGACTGTATATAAAGATGGACGCAGCACCTGGGTCCGAAAAGTTAAGCCATCGCGTAAATCTCTGAAAATTGCATTCTATTTAATGGCCTGCAGATGGCAACGTTGGTGATTGCAGAAAGAAGTTCCATGAGAAAATGACCTTTCCTTCCTACTTGATTTATTATTTCAATATTTGATATTTAATTAATATTATTTCAAAATCCACATTTATTTTATGTAATCTATCACAAGTTTCAAGTCTCCTTCGATATATCGCACTGTTCATTTTTGTAAATTGTACCAAATAGACTAGAATAAAGGATAAAGCTTGAGATACTTCAGGGGCATGGCTATTCTCTGGTCTTGTCAGATCCACCTGTAGAACCACCCCTTGCACCTCCCTGGATCTTCAATACATGCCCTCGTCCAATGGGACTCATATTTGGTTTCAAAATGGCGCTACCCAAATTGCCATAATTTAGGCTTCCTAAATGGTATGCTGAAACCAACGGGTGATGTCATGATTTCCTCGTCCATCTTTTTAAACAGTCTACGGTGCAGATTAAAGATGAAGGACGACAACGGTGAGTATTTGATCGAGTTCACATACAGTTTCATAAAATTTGCTGCTGATCATTTTTGAAGCAAGAGACTGACTTTAGATTCCAAATATCGGCTCTTTTTTGGGAAAGGAGGTTTAATTGAAATCTTGTGCCAACATTTTCAAAGCGCTGAAGCTCCACGAACAAGGCTGACAGAAAGCTAATATTTACGTTTTCCCGTGGAAAAGCTGAAGCAGCACTACAACATAGACTCTTCCAATACAACATGACTCTTCCTTGTTGGAGTGTTTCTTTTCAAATAAGCTTTTTAACGAAGTCAGTGTCCTAACTAGGCACCAAGGTGATCTTCCTTTGGTTTATTGGCAGATAGCAATCTTTTCCTTAGAAGGTGCATACCACCACCTCCTGTACCGGAGTACACAAACATTTCATGGTGTATATTTTGACTTGAATTGAGGAAACTAAGAGTCTATCCAGCTAACCTATTGGCTGCATTTAACAGGGATTTAAAGAGAGAGGGGAAAAAAGATATCAATATCAACTTATCTAAATTCTGTTGTACAATGGGGTATCTCTTCAAAATTGTACAATGGCCTTCAGAGCACTTTCCACCCCTTTTCCTGTAGTTCCTAATCAGAGGCAGACTTTGCCATTAGGCAAGGTAGGCAATTGGTCGGGGCCTCCAACATCCAAAAGGACCCCTGTAGACCTAAAAAAAAAAATATATATATATATGGTTTCGCTTATTTTTGACTCTTTCTTCATTAATCACGTCATTCTAAAATCTATACGCTAAAATTGCGTCAGAGAATTTGAATTATTCACAAATTAATGGGCTAAACTCCCCTGACTTATTACAATGGACTATTTTAAGAACGCGTCTACGGAATTATGATGCATTCCATTTGTTCTCCGAAGTCGGAATTTCCGAGTTACGAGTCAGAAGTTTCAACTGGAATGCCCTCCGAGGTCGGATTTCCGACTCAGAAAGTTGGAGAATCTTCACTACCCCCGAGTTAACATTCGAAGATGGCTGCCTAAGTAAGAAGAGTAAGTAGTAGTACAGTAAGTAGACGCTCCTGTAATATTCCAATTACTTCTGACTTGTGTTGTCAGCCGTATACATTGTTTGACGAATGTGGAAATGCTGCTATTGTATTTTTTACATTTTTAATGTGGTATGTGCCAGCTACAACGCAGGGTGTGCAAATGGCTAACAATAGCTGGGTAGATCAGTGCCAGAAATTCTTTTATGTTGTGATTATGTTTTTTGCTGTTATAAAACACACATATTGAACTCTTTTTATACAAAGTACAGCCAAACACCATGGTAAAGAGAGAGGAACTTTTTTTATCTGTTCTGTCCTTATAGGCGAAGGACATGCAGACGTCCATCCATCGTCTCAGTCCTGTGCATCCCTACTCTGGATATTAAAAAAAATGTTTTCCTCCAAAATATTTTTCATGTAAAACAATAATGAGGGGAATAGCTGTGATGTAAACCTTTTTTTTCTTTTTTTCCCCCAGTCTATATGGACAACAACACTGGCCTTGTTCGTGGATCCACACAGGACGACACCTTTTCCTGGCCTTTTGTTCCAGAGAGCACATGATGCATCCATATACTATGTGAAAGCGGACTGCACCATCGTGGCAAACCTGGCTGTGACTGAGGACAGTCACACCACAACAGGTTAGATAAAATAGTAATAATATCTTCACCCTGCATCATTTTTGCTGAATAAAATCCAATTCTTGTTTCTTACTAACTTTAGGGTGGGCAGGTGGCCCCAACTATGTTAGATGGCATTTGTGCTTTGACATAAAACTTCGTGCAGCAGGAGTTTGATAACCAATGAGATTGCTTGTATTTGTTAATATCCAATCCTTACCAAATTATGGGGGAAATCGCGCCTTCTCACCGACAAGCCACACCCAACTAGGGAAGTATTTTCTTTTTAATTTTGTTAGAAAAAGCACGTGAGACCTCGACATCAAAAATGCAAAGCCAGGCAGGGCAGTCTGTCACGAAAATGAAAAAGAAAAGTGGCAAACTGCGTTAGCGATTTAATTATGTGACAGATATCGCTTCTTGAAAAAGAAAAAGCATTTCTGACAATGTATTTGCTTTAGGAGATTAGTGTTTTCGATTTAGTCTTGTTAGAGATATTGCGGGGCACTTCCTACAAATGAAATCAGCGCCTACATGGTCCAACAGTCCAAATCCATTTGCGTCAAAATGGAGTCTGCACTCTAACCTTTCGATTGACACCTCACTTGACCGGTTACGAGCTTCTCTGCCCTGTCTACAGCCTGCTATAGCCAACAAGTGCCTGTGTTGAAACGAAGCTCATGCCTCCTTTTTTTGCGTGTACCCCGAGCAACCAGCAACCAATCGAGACGACGATTGTTGCATAGTAAAGCCAAGGAAATTCTGCAAACGCCGATATATAGCTTGTTGGGGTGGCTACAAAGCTGAGGCTGCTTGTTGCTCGCGTAAGAGAAAGGACAGAATATGGCTCAGCCATGCGTAATGCGTGCTTTCGCGTTCCGCAAAACAGAGCGAGGCAGAGAGAGATTTCCAGCGAATGTTTGTTGGTTGTTTACGGAGTTTGAAAGAAAAAATAGCGAAAAGGTTGCGAAAAAAATCATTTTCAGTTCAGAAGTTGCAGAGCTGTGCACTCGGCGTGCAAGTGATAGCTCAGGGGAAGAAATATCTGACCAAAACCGTGATGGCTCCGTAGCAGAGGAAATGTTTCTCGGGGGAGATGACATTACTCTTGAAAAGTAGGCTAGGCATCATATTATTACTTATATTTCATTATATAATAATATTACGTTTATATTTAATTATTATTATTATTATAACATTACGTTACGTATTATTTGCATCTGTCTCGGAAGGTGGAAGGACGTCATGTTTTCACCGGAGTTGATGATTCTGTTTGTTGTTCTGTAATTCTCGGTAAGGATTACGGGAAAAGGATATTGCAATATTATGCTGATATTATGATGATTATATTATTACCATATTACGCATTATTACCTCCGTCACCGGAGGTGGAAGGAAGTTATTTTTTCGCCGGCGTTGGTTGTTGTGGAAATTTTAATTTTCATCCCTGTAAGAAATCAGAGTGAGATAGTGAGAAGTCAGTAAATAGGATCCATTTTACCATGTGCCACATAGGGTCTTCCTTACAGGCAAGAACAAAGACAAAGGAATCTCTCCTTTGCTTTGGATATATTTAAAAGAACTAAGTCAGAATCTCCTCCCCTTGGGGTTTATATGCACAAATTTGAGTTTATGCCTCAGTAACCTTTTAATTTTTTTTATTTTTTTATTTATCATATATTGTAAATAGTTTGCTATGGAAGGGTTATTTGTTTGTTTACATTTCATATAAAAAAACATTTTTTACATAACAGCACTCGTTTTGACTTTTATATGCACAAATTTGAATTTATGCTTCAGTAACTTTAAATTTTTTTTATTTATCATATATTGTAAATATTTTGCTGTGAGTTTGCTGCGTAAAGGTTATTTTCTTTGTTTACATTTCTTATAAAAAAGCATTTTTTTACATAAGGGCACTCGTTTTGACTCTTATGTGCACAAATTTGAGTGTATGCTTCAGCAATATTGATAGTGAATCTGGGATTGGATTCCTCCTGGGAAGTGTCACCGTTCATTAGAACCCAAAATTATGACTGTACGTTGAAGCATTCAAGAGTTATGCCCTTTTATCCTAGGTATGTGACCATGGTTGGTTATCCAAGGGGTCTCCAAATGGCCATTTCTGGAAACGCCTAGACATGGCCTTAGAAAAACATGTGTAAAATGCTCATTTTCTGTAGGATTGTTTTCAAATTTGAACTGGAACTAAGTAAGGCTTCATGCTGTGGTCCCATTGTGTTTTTCAGCTAATAAGTCCCAGCTGCTCTTATCTACAGGCATCTGTTTGCAAAAACAAATTTTGGCGAGAGCAAAAACCTTCTACTTCAGTGTGCTCCAGCTTGGATTACTCAATGACAGTAGCACTTAGAGTGTTTTTTTCAGTTGAAGGAACAACTTCAGAGTGTTTCCATTCAAATGAGACCATAACCATCCATATAGTCCAAATGGTTCAAGAACAGCGTTCAATTTACTTTGGGTCCGCTTTTGATAGGCATTTTAGGCTAATTTTCCCGGAGTTTTAATTTTCAATCACCTGACAAGAATCCTTTTGAGATCAGGGCATTGAAGCTCAATTTCTTCTGACACGGTACATATTCAATGGACGACACTGATTTTAAGCAATAGATATTCTGAGTCTAGACAATGTTTGTGTCATAATATCAGCAACAATCTAGAATACTCCCTAATGTAATTAAAACCTCACCCACTGGCTGGCATCTTTTTCCAAAGAAAATGATTATAACAGAATCTATGATCATATTGATATCAATAACCGACAACCCCAATTCTGAAATAGTTAGGATGAAGTCGAAGTGTAAATTGGGAATAACCTCAAAATGTAATGACTTTCAGATCACATGAGCCATGTTATTTACAATGGAACATAGATAACATTTCAAATGTTGAAACAGAGATATTATACATTTTTATCCATAAAACCAGGTCATTTCAAATTTTCTGGCTGCAATAGGTCTCAAAAAAGCTGGGACACAGGCAAAAAAGGGCTGAAAAAGCAATGAATATATAAGAGCTGAAAGAAAAGAATATATAATCAGCTGAAAGAACATTAAGCAAGTAATTTAATTAACTGGCATCAGGTGTGTAACATGATTGGCTATAAAAGGGATGTCTTGGAGAGGCCGAGTCATTCAGAAGTAAAGATGGCCAAAGGCTCTCCAACCGGCGAAGGATTATGAGAATTGCGGAATACTTTAAAAACAATTTTGCTCAACTTAAATTGCAACAGCTTTGAAGGTCTCATCATCCACAGTGCATCATCAAAAAATTCAGAGAAACTGGAAAAATCTCTGTGCGAAAGGGAGAAGGCTAAAGACCTATACTGGATGCCCGTGATCTTTGGGCCCTCAGACGGCACTGCATCACTCACCGGTATGATACTCTCATTGACATTACTAAATGGGCCCAGGAATACTTCAAGAAATCACTGTCTGTAAACACAGTCCGCCGTGCCATCCACAGATGCCACCCAAAACTCTGTCATGCAAAAAGGAAGCCATTGGTTTTTTTTTTTTTGTGACAAGGACAATGTGGTACTGCACTCAAGTTGTTCAACTTATTTTATCAGTGCCAGATACACAAAGCAAAATAAAGTTAATAACAATAAATAAACATCAATATAACATAATAATAACAATGAAATAATACGATAAAATAACAAAATAGTGAGCTGAAACCCACCCACCCAAGACGTGGAACAATACTGGGCTAAATAGATATAGCACAAGGGATCTACCTCTATATCTGCTGGACAAAAGGATATCCCAGTGAAACAGACCTAGAAACACGAGGATTAAGTAATTAAAAATGTGATACCTTCTATATCTGCTTGACGGAAATATATCAGTTAAGTAGATTCAGTCATGCAGAGCCAGAAGCCATTGTTGAGCATGATCCAGAAGCGCCGCCATGTCCTATGGGCCAAGGCTCTTTTAAAATGGACTGCGGCAAAGTGTCCTGTGCTATTGTGCTATTGCAACAGCATGGCTTCTTATTAGAAGAGTCCGGGTGCTGAACTGGCCTGCCTGCAGTCCTGATCTTTCACCGATTGAAAACATTTGATGCATAATGAAACAAAAAGTCCCTAAAAGGAGATCCAAAACTCTCCAGCAGCTGGAAGCCTGCATTAAACAAATGTGGGATCAAACTCCAATGGCTAAACTCAAGAAACTTGTCTCCTCAATGCCCAGATGCCTCCACTCTGTATTAAAAAGAATGGGGGATGCTGCAGCATGGTGAACAGGCCCCAGATCCAACTTTTTGGAGACCTGTAGCAGCCATCAAATTTGAAATGAGCTCATTTTGTGGTTAGAATTGTAAAATTTCTCTGTTTCAACATTTGCTATGTTATCTTTGTTCTATTGTGAATAAAATACTGCCTAGTGTGATTTGAAAGTTATTGCATTTTGATTTTATTCACAAGTTACACTTTGTCCCAACTATTTCAGAATTGGGGTTGTATTTGAAATGTATGTTGTGCGTCAATATAAGGCATTTCATCATGTTCAGGTGATGTTGACTTTCATTAATCCAGTAGAACTGCCTCTAATTTGGGGCCCTCTTGTATACATGATTATAAAACGTGGCCAGCGTATATCATCTGAGATCTCTGTGGGCATCTCATGTCTCTTTATATTTCCCATGACTTCTGTCTTTGGCATAATGAACAAGTTGCTCATCATCCCATGAGTCATAAGGATGCATGAACACAATTGTAATCTTTAGACTTAATGAATGTCAAGCCTGGTGAAATTGCACAAATTAAATGCGGAAAGGAATGCAAAATGTGTAATACTTTCTTTTCTTTTCTTTTTCTTTTTTTTTAAAAAAGCCGCTTTAAGTCTTGTGGCTCAAGACTAAAGCTTGTGGCTTTGTCTTAGAGAACTCTGATGTGTGGTGGAAGGAACCAAATCTGAGTAGTTCAAAATGCAAAAATCGTGGTCTTTCTTTCAGTCCAAGTCCAAGCCAGGTAATCAGAGAGATAGTGCAATCGAGGGGCAAATCCAAAAATCAGAGTCCAAAAACAGGCAGGGGTTCAAAAGCCAGTAAGCACAGATTACAGCACAAAATCATAAGGAAGTAGGAGAGTCTGAAATCCGAATTCAAAAGCCAGGGCAGCAATACACAGAAATCATGGTTGTCCAGAGAAAGGGTAATAATCAGGAGGCCAACAAATCCAGGTAGACACAGACTGAAATCATAATCGGGCAGGAGGGTGTCACAGAATCTCAACCAAATCACTGGTGTACAAAGAGCTTGGCACAGGAAAAGATGATCAACTGTCTGACAAGGGATAAGCAGAGGTGAGGAACTTAGGAACTTATACACAAGGAAGGTAGCAAGCTAGGTGGAGCAACAGGTGTGTGGGATAACCAAAACATAAACTGAGAGGGTAAAACAGGGTAATTAACCAATACAAATTGGGTAACAATGACAAAGACTAGTTTTACAGGACATCCTTAAACAATCACAGCTCCATTCAAGGAGTGCCTAAGTGGGGAGAGATGGAAGAAACAGATTAAGGGATAGTTGCAAAGTCTCTGCAGAAACAAAGGCAAAGGACTGGGAGAGCAAAGAGGGCAAAGTTACAGATTAGAGTGGAAAGAAGAGAAAATGAATTAGTATAGTAAGTAGTCTGTGCAGTAATAATATTACCTAAATGTGCAAGTTAGTATGTTTACAAGATTAATATATTAGCAAGGGTTCGTAGATAAACTAGACAAAACTGCAGTGTTAGTGTGATTGGTACTTAACTGGTAATTAGTGTTGAAGGAAGTAAACGAGGCATGAAGGAACTGGTGAAACACCGGAAACTTCCAAAATCACCCAACATGTGACAGATTGCAGACAGGGGCGTGCACTGGCAAAGAACATAGAAATGCAAGACATCACAGGACACCACGTGAATGATATGGCAGATCATACAGGATGCATGAACTCATCAAACCAAGTGGAAATGAACATAAAACCAGAACAGGCAGAAAATGCAGAATGTAACAAAAAAAGCCAGAAAGTTCTTCTAGTTTGTTTCCTTACACTGATACTTCCAGCCAACGATCAAACATTATTTTATTTATTTTTATTATTTTCATACCCCTTTATGCCATTAAAATTTTTTGCTGTTTTTGATTGAGCTTCACTGTTTATGCTGCAAAATATGCAATATCCTTGACACGTTGTCTACAAGATATTGCCGTTAAAAAGCTCCAGCTTGGACATCCTCGAAAAAATTAAATCTCTTTAATTTTTTCGCAAATTTCGGCGGTGATGGCGAATGGTCCCGTACCACTGTGAATTAATTCACGGTTCTTCAAATCAATTTTTCTTTTTTGGGACGAGCTGTTCAGAGCGGAAATCACATTCAGGAAATCACGTTCTTAGGTTATGGAAAAAACCCTGTATCATATGTTTAGAAATTTTACAGAGGTTGAGGATGGACATCCAACATTGTAACATTACTTGTAAAGGCTTGTGAAAAGCCGATAAAATCGAGAGGCCAAGTGCAGTGGTAGGAGAAAACCAGAGCGGCACGGACTTAACACTCACAGAGAGATGAAACAACAGAGGCAGCTCTCGCGCATCCAAAAGGATGCCCAACCATCCGAAACAAGGAAGCAAAGCGAGAGAGAAAGAGGAAGTATCTCAAAACCGAGAAATCAAAACACTAAAATGGTGCAACACAAAGGTAAGAGAAGGAAAGGAAGAAAAAGGAATTTCCCAGGAGAAATAGGAACCACAAAAATAATGCAAAGATTTATTGCCAACAACTCCTGATGAAACAGCTGGAAGGAATCTGAAAATTAAAGGAACAGAAGTGGTTCCGAAAAGAGCCACAAAGAGAGTCTAGAAACCACAAACACAGTCAAAACCATGACAGGACCCCCCCCAAGGAACGACTCCCGACGTTCCCATAGAACCCTGCGCACAGAACTCAGATATCAGGGTGGGATCCAGGATATTCCGAGAAGGGACCCAACACCGCTCCTCCGGACCATATCCCTCCCAGTCCACCAAAAACTGGACCCCGCAACCAACACGCCCCTCGGCCAGAATGCGACACATGGTGTAAAACGGTCCCCCCTCAATCATCTGCGGCAGCAGTGGTTTGTCGACCTGTGCCAGGACGCCTGAGCTCACCAGTTTAAGCTGAGAAACATGAAACGAAGGGTGAATACACAAGGATCTAGGGAGTTTTCATCGAATGATGACAGGGTTGATCTGCCGCACTATCTTGAAAGGACCAATGAGGCGAGGAGCCAACTTCCGTGACTCCACTCTCAAAGGAGGGTCCCAAGAGGAAAGCCAAACTTTCTGGCCAACCTGATAAGATGGGGCCAAACGGCACCTTCTATCAGCGGCGGTTTTTGTTTCCGCCCAGAGCGCAACAGAGAGGACCGGACCCTGGCCCTCTCAGTCTCCGGAAAAAGTGGAGGCTGATAATTCAACTGAGCCTCAAACGGGGAAAGGCCTGAGGAGGTGTTACACAGTGAATTATGGTAGTATTTGGCCCATGCCAAAAAATAACTCCACAAAGAAGGATTGTCAGCCACTAAACACCAAAGTTTATTTTCTAGCAACTGATTCATTCGCTCTGTCTGCCCATTGGTCTCAGGGTAGAAACTATACGAAAGGCTCACAGCGGCCCCGAGCTGGTTGCAAAAAGCACACCAGAATTTTGCCGTAAACTGTAGGCCACGGTCCGAGACCACATCCTGAGGCATACCATGCTGCCGGAACACATGTTCCACAACAAGAAGGGCCATCTCCCACCCGAAGGGAGATTAGGCAGGGCAATAAAGTGGGCGATCTTAGGAAAGCGGTCGACCACAACCAAAATCAAGGTGTTGCCTTCCGATACTGGCAGACCCATAATAAAATCTAGAGCAATATGGCTCCACAGACGGTTGGGAAAGGGCAACGACGGCAACAGATCAGAGGGGGGGAGATGGGAAACCTTGTTCCGTGCACAGATGCAACATGCCGCCACAAATTCCGGGATGTCTTTATCCATGCTGGGCCAACATAAGCGTCAGGCCAAGAAGTGCTTAGTCTGATGAACTCCCATGTGACCAGCTTAGCGGGAAGAGTGCCCCCACTGGAGAGCTTGGCAACACACCACTACAAGAACAAACAAACAGCTAGGCGGCTCCCCTCCAGAACCAGGATTGGATGGCAAGGCCTCCTTACCAGCACCGGAATGGGATCGTGGCCCGAGCGGTCGTAAATCCACAACAAGGCATCAGGCTTGATGTGCTTGGGGCCGGGGCGATAAGTTAACGGAATGTTAACTTGAAAAACAATGCCCACCATGCCTGCCGGGAATTACGTTGCTTAGTCTGCTGGATATATTGGAGATTCTTGAGATCCGTCCAAATCGCAAATGGATGTTCAGCTCCCTCCAACCACTGGCGCCACTCTTCCAACACCAACTTAACTGCTAACAGTCACCAATGCTGTAATTCCGTTTGGCCGCCGACAACGACCGGGAGAAGTAGATGCAGGGATGCAACTTACTGTCCCGAAGGGAGCACTGAGACAAAATGGCACCCACTCCGACCTCTGAAGCATCAACCTCCACCACAAATGGGAGGCAGGGGTCGGACAAAACAAGAATGGGCTCAGAGGTAAATCGTATCTTTAACTCGTGCAAAGCAGCCTCAGCTGCTGGAGACCAAGCAAATGACGAGGAGGCATTCTTCTTAGTAAGCGCAATAATGGGGCAGCCACTGCGCTAGAATTGCGGATAAACCTCTTATAAAACTTAGCGAAGCCCAAAAATCTCTGAACCTCCTTAACATTCTGAGGGGCAGGCCAATTCCTGACCGCTGCCGCCTTGTCTGTGCCCGTGCGGTCCGACCGTGCTTATACAATGAAGCCAAGGAACGAGACTGTCCTTGATAAAAAGTTTGGCTTTAAGGAGGGCCTCAAGCATTTGTCTGACATGTTGTTTATGCTCCAAGAGCATTGAAGAAAAAATCAGAATATTGTCAAGGTACACAAAGGCAAATTTCTCCAACATCTCTCGGAAGAGGTCATTAACGAGTGCCTGGAACACAGAAGGGGTGTTAACCAATCCAAAAAGCATGACAAGATATTTGTTGCACCCGTCATGGGTATTAAAAGCCATTTTACATTCGTCCCACTCCCAGATCCGGACCAAATTGTACGCGTTGTGGAGGTCTAATTTAGTGAAAAACTATGCCTCCTGCAGGCGTTCAAATGCAGAGCCATTAAGAGCAGAGGGTACTGATTGTTAATGGTAATGTTATTCAAGCCCCTGTAATCGATACAGGGCCTCAAACCGCCATCCTTTTTTCCCAACAAAGAAGAACCCTGCTCCAGCAGGAGACGTAGAGGGTCAAATAAAACCATTGGCTAGAGCCTCCCGAATATACTCATGCATTGCCTTACAGTCTGGTCCTGACAGTGAGTTTAACGCACCCCTGGGGGGAGTATGCCAGGGAAAAGTTTGATCTCACAATCGTAATGATGATGCAGAGGCAAAGATGTAGCTCGCTGTTTTCTAAATACCTCTGCGAGATCAACATAATCACTTGGAACGTTGAGAGGTAAACCAAAGTTCAGTGTGGCCCCTACTCGCCAATCTTATTCAGAACCCAACGACTCAACAACTGACTCAGAGTCAGAAAAATCCTCTGACTCGAAATCCTCGTCTTATGGCTGCCGCCAGTAAAATTAAGGATCCAACTCTTCCTCCGCCCCATTATCTAAATCGAGTGTGAAGTAAACCTCCCTCCTCATCATCAATCCAAGCGTTAGCCTCCCCCATAGGTTTACGTTCAGGGCGACAAGCTAGAATCTTGCGACAGTAAGACCTACAGTTAGAGCCCCACTGGATGACTAGATTATTTTGACTACCCCAAAAGATACGTGGCCTATGTTCAAGCAACAAAGAATGACCTCAAACTACAGGAAAAACCGAGGAATTGATCAGGAAAAAACAAACTCTCTCTAAATGTCCGCCAAATGGGATAAGCATAGTCAATATTTCAGAGACCTCGGTGACCTTGCAGTCATATTACAATCAACGGCCCCCGCATCGAAAAAAGCCTCAACAATTATTCTCTGCTTCCCCACAGTTAATGTTTGAACAGGAGATTGAGCCTGTCCCTCTAATGCTCCCCATACCACTAGAGGGACTTCCCGTTTCCCTTGAGCTCAGGACAACGTGGACGGATATGCCCCGGCTTGTTAGAATGATGACAAATTATTCGTTTGCGAACAGGCTTACGATTCCAGCTCTCATATGAACCATCAACCTGCATAGGCTGACTAGAAGCGGGAAATTCAGTGGGCGGAGTTAGACCTGTGTGCGTGTCGTAAGGAGAATTAACCCCTTTGCTGGTAGGAGCCAGTGCAGTTTGTTTCTCCTTGTTACGTTCACGGATTTATTATCAATCTGCACAGCTGTACGAACCAATGAGTCAAAAGATACACAAGGCTCTAATGTCGCTAGGGCATCCTACACTTCAAACGGTCATAAGAAGTGCTTCTGGCCACCCTGTCTCTGTGGCCAAGGAGCAAAACGAAATAGAAAACTCCAAGACGCTCTCACAGCCCTGCATCAAATGCATCAAACGCGTAGCTGCGTCCTGACCACACATGTCCTGATCAAAAACAGAAATCATCTCCCTCACAAGAGTATCTATCGTATTAACAACCGGCAATCTAGATTGAAAGTGTGGCCCCACCCAAGTGAGGGCTGTGTCTGACAACAGGGATAGAATGAACGGAACCTGTGATTCTTCATTCAAGAACCGTAATGAAAATATATTTCACATTGTGCAATGAAATTCTTGCATTTCCCTGCCTCGCCTCCATATCTTGGGGGTAACTGGAGTTTAGGTTCTTGAGGAAGGTGTGTGTATTGTGCTTGTGAAACATTTTGTGTCATCTGAGCAGACAATGCTCTAATACTCTCAGTGAGACTTAATAGGATGCTTTCCTGTCGCTGCATAGCATTCTCCTGTAGGCAAACTCTCTCCGCCAGCTCTACCTGTTGATTGCCTAAACTCGTAAGGCCCTTGCCATACACAGTTAGCACCAAGTGTTGATTAGCAACAGTCTTCTCTAGTGTAACCGCTGCTGGCGACTCCATGTCTGGCTGGAGTGTTCTGTAAAGGCCAATAGAATCGAGAGGCCAAGTGCAGTGGTAGGAGAAAACCAGAGCGGCACGGACTTAACACTCACAGAGAGACCAAACAACAGAGACAGCTCTCGCGCTTCCGAAAGGACGCCCCACCCATCCGAAACAAGGAAGCAAAGCGAGAGAGAAAGAGGAAGTATCTCGAAACCAAGAAATGAAAACACTAAAATGGTGCAACACAAAGGTAAGAGAGGGAAAGGAAGAAAAGGGAATTTCCCTGGAGAAATAGGAATCACAAAAATAATGCGAAGATAGATCGCCAACAGTTCCTGATGACAGATATCTTCTGGCTGTTGTGTTAGCTAAAATCAGACACTCCAGCAAGGAAGGCGTGGCAGAAATCTGGCTTATATAGACTCAGAGGAAGGTGTCGCCCACACTTGACAAAACAGCTGGAAGGAATCTGTAAATTAAAGGAACAGAGGTGGTTCCGAAAAGAGCCACAAAGAGAGTCTAGAAACCACAAACACAATCAAAACCATGACAGTATGTATTAAAAGAAGGATCAGCATAATGGGTCCCCTTTAAGTAAAATCCAATTAAAGTCTGAGATTTTTAGCATAATCACTCAAATTGAGTGGTTGTTACTTACTGTAAATGTGGAACCAGTTGACATCACATTTTGTGTAATTTTTTTTCATTGATATTGTCTGTATATTCTTGGTCTACTGGCCCTAAATTATTTCTCATACGTCAAAACTGTGTCCTCCTTACCGCACTTTAAATGATGTGAATGATGTGAATTCTGGAGAAAGTCCTTCTTGTGGATGACCAGCACATTGGTTTCTCTGTGTAGTCAAGGTTACACAAGAGGTTCCACTGAAATATTTAATACTCCCATGCAGTGCTTTAAGTGGAAAAAAAGAAGTGCCGATACTCCCCCTTTTCAACTGTTGGCAGGTAAATTAAGTTGGCGGTGGGCGGTCGGTACCACCAGATCATTAAGTGTAACATTCAAATACTAGAACATGATGCTCATTTTAAGAAAAATTGTTTTAAAACTCTACTAAGAGTTTTAACAAGTATTTTCTCGTTAAAATCCATCTATGAATTATCTCCCGATAAAACACGTCTAATTGAAAGGAGATGTTGCCCAACACTCCGTGCACAATGACACAGTTCTCTTTGGTTTTTGGGAGAGGCATGATATAGACTAGAGTGTAGAGCTTGTCTAAGAAGATCTTACAATGGTCAAGTCCACCAACCTCCTTGAGAACATCGCCAACTGCCAATTCCTGACGATGACTAGAGCAGTGCCACACAAACAGGTCTGGATATCTGCTCCAAAGTTGTGCAGCAACTCTTCTGTCCGGCATTACTGATGCTCCACTACATACAAATGCCACAAAACACTCACCCAAGAGTCATCACAGCCATTATTATGAAGACATGCAAGCTGTTTCTCTGTAATATCATTTGCTTTGGTCCCATCCAACTCAAGCAGGTCAAAAAATATTGTGTCTCGCTCTGCGTTGGCAATAGCTGACCACAAACACACCACCAACACAGACTTTCCACTGATGGTGGCGGATTCATCAATCAACACATAGTATTTTCGTCTGTTTTTGACTATGTCATCAGCCACTTATTTTTTTGTAATTATGCTAGCTAGCAGATAGTTGAAGAACCCAATATGGCGTTCAGTGCATCACACTCTCCAGTCCATATTATCCAACATGTAGATCTGACCGAGCAATCTGATTAGTTAGTTAGACGTTTAGAATGTTATCAATGTTATCAAATGAACAAGACAGTACGAGTAGCCTGTGCTCGAATGAAAAATACCTCATCACTGAAAATATTACTCCATCTATCTTAGGTGCCTAGGCCATTGATTTAACTAATTTGTCAATTTCTTTTACATTTGTGCGTTGATGAACATTTAATAAATCAACAAATCTGTGAAAACTGCTTATTTCAGAGGTAATTTGATAATAGTCTGAGAAGGTGATTAGTGAAAGCCCCTGTAATGGCCCAAATTTGTTATTACATATATGACATTTACGACTGCAAAGGATGACAGACAAAATTTTAAAACTTAAACACATTTAATAAAACAAACACTTTTAACTAATCTACTATCTACTCTAATGACCAAGATTGATAAATTCAAAAACAGAAATATTTACAGTCCCTTTGGTGGGGGTTGCTTGGTGATGTCCTGGGTGAGGAAAATGCTCCAACACAGGCAAAAATCCACTAAAAGCTTCACAGGTCATGAAAAGAGTGACAGGTCTGGTCAAAGGTATCCTTCTGCTTGCAATCTCTCCTACTACTCCACTCCCTCAATTTTCCTCCTTATATACTCTTTTGCAGACGCCTCCCACATTTAGACCTCTTTTTTTTAATTCTCTGGGACTTGTCCCAGACATGCCCAAACCTAGCTCCAGTCTGGGCTTAACATAAGAAAGGTCAATACTGCTAGTGGCTTCTATTCACATTACACCCTCAAAAGGTGGGGTTGAAATTATGTAACTCTGTTCAGCCTTAATGTTGCTGGTTACCTTTGCTGCTTGGCCACATTAATCGGAGCTAACGTTAACTAAGCATTTTTACATGCAAGGGTGTGCTTGACCGTCATTCTTGTCACGACAGTGATGCGGCCAGGCGCTGAGTTCGTCAGCATCACCAAAGTGACAAGAATGACGGTCAAGCACACCCTCGAGTGTAATAACGCGATTATACAACTATTACCACCAAAATAAAACGTATAATCTAAATTTATTCATACTATGGGCATTTTGCTCTCAAAATATTAAAGTTTTTTGCGAGTATTCTCTCCGTTGCTGTGGAAATACATGAGATTGTGATTTCCCAAAACTGAAAAAATACCACACATAGCAACACAAAACTGCTTTGCAAGTTCAATCATGTTGTAATTAGAATATCCGCTCGAAAAAGTATTTTTTTTCATGGACTGGTAGTTATACTTCTGCCAACATTAGTAATTTTTAAGCTAACAGGTGCCGTGACAACGACTCAGCTCATCTTTATCGAACAAACTTATATTGACGGTTATATTTCAATGTAGGCAACAGCTTTCCAGTGTCAGCGCCAGAACAAAAATCTATCTTTTAGTAAACTCACCTGCAGATGTTTCATTTCAGATTGGGGTGTGTCACTCCAATGACTATAATGGAGAGATCTGAGCCATTTTCTTTTAAATTAAAGGGTCTGCTACTGTATTTTCAACACACACGTAACTGGAATGCATATAAGAATAAGGGCCGATTCATAGTCGACGCAAAGGCACGCAAACATGAACACATCGAGACGCATCGCGACGCTTCACAACGCTTTGGCCGCCATGATGCGTTCGATTGTGTAGTCTGATTTTTCAATATGCGACTCAGTAACGCATGTAATACCATCCGTCGCCAACGGCGGCGGTAATGTATATAATGTACTTATAAACACTTTTAAGCCAACATAATAGAAGAAGACTGTAGTGAAAAAAAAGAAAAACTGATACTGTTGGGTATTAGTGACAGTGCCACTTCAGCAGGAATATATTTCCACTGGAAACCTAGTAAAATTAGATTCAAATCAGATTTTTGGGCGAAACGATGGCATTCACTTTGTTTGTGCTGGTTGAAATTAGCCTTGATGATTTAACCAGTGACTGCCTAGCGTTACCTTAGCTTTAGCCTAGCGTCCGGGCATCTGTCAGCCTATGGACCGATCGTGCTTTCTAAACATCAACATATTCACGATCATAAGCAAAACAGGCAAAGTATTGGTATTAACCTGTAGCTAACTATGTGGAAAAATCCAATCAATTATCTTCGTCTATGTTGCGTGAATATCTAACAGAACAAGAAGAGCACTGCCAACGGTGCATAGTACGCCCGTCATGAACATGGATCAGGAAGTGGACAGACAACATGATACCAATATCCAACAGACAACAGCCCCATGTGAGCTTTGACCTTTGTCCGTGACCTTGACCTTGGAGGAAGGGCCGTAAACATGGCACGCGACACTCCGCTCAGTGATGGTACACGTGTGTGTGAAATATCATGGATGTATCTGAAGCGGTTGAGAAGTTATGCTCCGGACAAGCCCCATCTGGGCCCCATGTGACCTTTGACCTTTGCCAGTGACCTTGACCTTGACCGGGTGAATGAAATCATGGTGCGCAACACAGCGCCAACTGATGGTGCACGTGTATGTGAAGTATGACGAATGTAGCTCAAGCGGCTCAGGAGTTATGCCCCGGACAAGAAATTGCTAACAGACAACAGACGGTCGGACGGGGGTGATGACATAATACGTCCCGTCTTAAGACGGGCGTATAAAAAGGAGAAGATGTGGACTTTGAATGCTTCGACAGCGTTCGCTTGGCTGAGACGCTGAGTCACTTTTACATGGATTTAAGAACAATATATAGGTTGCCACCGTCAGATAAAAACGATAAGATAAAAACGTTGTACAGCTCTATCAATGGAGTATATGGCGTGATGTACCCTGCCTCTGAATCTATGTTCCCCGCGGCTTCGCCTTGGGGAACATAGATTCAGAGGCAGGGTACATCACGCCATATACCCCTTGAAAGAGCTGTACAACTTATGTTACCACGCTCGCATGCTTCCACTCCAATGTGCTGTTTCCCATGTGAAACAGAACTTGACATCGAATCAAATGCAAATCGGCGTATGCAGCTCTCTCGGCGTATACAGATTAGATTGGAACTCTCTCCACTCTGGCGTCTCAGTCCTCATTTTCCAAATAAGGCAGGCCACGCCCGCTTTTTTGGATACACGCTCAACTAACGTAGGAAAAGAAATTATGCGTACCGGCCTACTTAAAGCACTGCTCCCATGTTTTAAACTGCTTGCTTTCTCAGTGAAAATCTCACCTTGCTGGGAGTAGAAAAAAATTCTCATCTGTCAGGAAATTTTTTGCTGTCTGTCAGAATAGTATAAAGCCTCCTGGATGAATTGTATTAAGGCCTGTACTTCCCTTCATGATATCATATTGTACCTCAACCTTGATAAGTGTGCACAGAAATGAATTATTCTTTGACAAACTGTCTTGCAAGATTTATGGTATTGCCTATAGTTATAAAAAATGGTGATATTTTGGAGTTTTTCTTCAAATTAATTCCCTTACTGGAGTGTATTTTTATCAATTATGCTTCATCAATTCACCAAGCCCTCAGTCACCTTTAATTCATCACCCCCTGCACCAATCACACATCTTTGAGCAATCAATCCATGATGTTGAATTTTGCGTGAAATTTTTTTTTTGTCCGACTAATTGCTAAAGGTGACTTCATTTTCCCAAAGTTGGATCCAAGCATAAGACGTATTACCACTTGTGAGCTTACATGACACTAAAGCCTGAAATAAACAAAGTGTGCTAGAGTGCCCATGGCACAATTGTTTCATTTTAATTTTATGGGGGTCAAATTGACTTTGAAGATACAACCCCAATTCCAAAATAGTTGTAAATTGTGAGTAAAATCAAAACGCAATGACTTTCAAATCACACCAGCCAGTATTTTATTCACAACAGAACAGAGTTAACATTGCAAATGTTGAAACTGAGAAATGTTGCAATTTCAGTCACAAAATGAGCTCATTTCAAATTTGATGGCGGCTGCACGTCTCAAAAAAGTTTGGACAGGGGCCTGTTTACCATGGTGTAGCATCCCCTTGTCATGGTTTGGGAGCTTTGAGAGCTGTTTGTGGCTCTCGTCCGGGACGATATCGTTTTGCTCCCTATCGGACTCCTGGGCCACCCGGCATTGATTGGGGGTGTGGTCCGCACTCTTTTTTCGATCAGGACATCTGTGGTCAGGACGCAGCTATGCGTTTAATGCACCTAAAACAGGGAAAAGAAAGTGCAGCTGAGTCTTCTATTGCTTTTCGTTCTCTGGCCACAGAGACAGGCTGGCCGGAGGCCCCTTTGATGATGATATTTAGCCATGCCCTTACGGAGGAGATTAAGGATGTGCTGGCTACGTTAGAACCCTGCTCGACTTTAGACTCCTTAGTTCATACTGCTGTGCGAATTGTCAATCGCATACGCGAACGCAGCCGGGAGAGACTAAATAAATCACAACTGGCTGACAATGGGGCTAAAATTGCTAGTGGCGAATGTGCACCTTGCATTCCACCCATAAGAGATTCTACTCCGGTGGAGCCCATGCAAGTTGATGGTTCGTTTGACTGACAGACTAAGACCAATGCGCAAGAAAGTAATCTGTTTTAATTGTAATGTGCCAGGTCATATCCGCCCACATTGTCCTATGCTTCGGGCAAACGGAAAACCCCTCGAGCAATTCAGGGGGCGCTAGAGGGGCAGACCCAATTTCCCTTCCGAACACTAATCCCCGTAGAACTTACTGTGGGGAGCAAGAGATTTACTATTCAAGCTTTCGTGGACTCGGCGCTGTTGATTGTTTCACGGATATTAAGTGGGCTAGGAGGCACTCCGTCCCAACTGTTGCGCTTTCACAATTACGTTCTGTAAGAACTTTGGACGGTTGCTCGCTAGGAATGGGAATTATAAACAAAGTTTCAGAACCACTAAAAATGTTCATCTCCTTTGGTAGCCACTCTGAAGAGGTTTGATTTTTTTAATATCAGGTCCCCCACTTTCCCAATAGTTTTGGGTCATTCAGGGTTACGGGAACATGAACCTAGTATCAGCTGGGGGGAACAGATTAATCCTATCGTTCGCTGGGGTCCCAAGTGTAGCACTCATTGTAGAACTAATGAGATTGGTTCTTACGGACGTGAAGCGATGGGGCAGGCTGACACCGAGAGCGAGTGTGATGAAGTTATCACTCCGTGCCCTCCTAGACTAGAAAAAAGGGCAGAGGAATGGGATCCATCCTCGATTCGACCGGCGAGAGCCAGAGGACGATTACTTTTTGGAGGACTTCAGCGATTCTGAATCAGTCACGGATTCCTTAGATTCTGAGCAGGGTAGAGAATTTGGGGCCACCCTGAACTTTGACTTGCCTCCAAATGTTCCCAGGGATAACGCCGATCTGGCTGAGGTGTTTAGTAAACAACGAGCCCCTACGTTGCCCTCACATCGTCCGTACAACTGCGAAATTAATCTTTATCCTGGGACAACTCCGCCTAGGGGTTTGCTATATTCGCTGTCAGGACCTGAGCGTAGGGCTATGCGAGAGTATATTCAGGAGGCTCTCGCCGATGGTTTTATTCGGCCATCCACGTCCCCTGCCGGAGCAAGATTCTTTTTCGTTGGGAAAAAGGATGGCGGTCTGAGACCCTGTATTGATTTCAGGGGTTTGAATAAAATCACCATTAAAAACTGATACCCCCTTCCGTTAATGAATTCCGCGTTTGAACGTCTGCAGGAGGCGTCATTTTTTATGAAGCTAGATCTTCATAATGCATATAATTTGATTCACATTCGGGAGGGGGACGAATAGAAAACGGCTTTTAATACTCAAGACGAGCACTACGAATATCGGGTCTTTCCGTTCGAGCTGGTTAACGCCCCCTCGGTGTTTCAGGCATTTGTTAATGACGTGCTCCGAGAGATGTTGGAGAAATTCGTCTTAGTTTATCTTGACAATATTTTGATCGTCGGAGGACAAACAACACGTCAGACGTGAACTGGAAGCCCTGCTCAATGCCAAACTTATTGTTAAAGCCGAAAAATGTGTTTTCCACACCCAAACTGTCTCATTCTTTGGTTTTATTGTTTCTAAGGGGTCGGTGCGGATGGACCCGGACAAGGTGGCTGCGGTCAGGAATTAGCCTGCACCACAGAGTGTGAAAGAGGTTCAATGCTTTCAGGGCTTCGCAAATATTTATAGGATGTTTATTCGTAATTTTAGCGTGGTTGCTGCCCCCATTATTGCGCTCACTAGAAAGAATACCTCCTCAGTGTTTTTTTAGTCTCCCGCAGCTAATACTGCCTTTCAGGAATTAAAAAAACGTTTTAGCTCGGAGCCTATTTTGATTTTGCCCGACCCCCCCCTCCCATTTGTTGTGGAGGTAGATGCTTCGGAGGTGAGCGTGGGTGGTATTCTGTCCCAGCACCCTCGTTGGCATAATAAGCTTCACCCATGCGCGTACTTATCCCGGTCTTTGTCCGCCGCAGAACGCAATTACAGTATTAGTGACCAGGAGTTATTAGCGGTAAAGCTGGCCCTTGAAGTGTGGCGCCACTGGTTGGAGGGAGCTGAGCACACTTTTGTGGTATGGACGGACTATAAAAACCTCCAATATATCCAGCAAACCAAGCGGTTTAATACCCGGCAGGCGCGATGGTCATTATTTTTTGACCGCTTTGATTTCACGCTCACCTATCGCCCGGGCTTTAAAAATATTAAACCTGACACCCTATCACGTACGTATGATTGCACTGATCGCGATCCCACCCCGGAGCCGGTTATTCCTACTACTCAGATCGTGGCACCCATTCAGTGGGAGGTTGAAGCGGTGGTTCAGGCGTTGAGGTCTGATCCCGGTCCTGGGGGGGAGCCTCCTGGCTGTTTATTTGTCCCGCATAGAGTTAGACCACAGGTCCTCCAGTGAGGACACTCTTCCCGCTTGGCGGAGCACCCGGGGGCCCATCGGACCAAGCAGTTCCTGGCCCAACGTTTTTGGTGGCCGGAGATGACGGGGGACATTCAGGAGTTTGTTGCTGCCTCGGGCGTCTGTTCCAGGAATAAGACTTCCCATCTCCCCCCCGCTGGTTTGCTGCGAGCTCTGCCCATTCCCAGGCGCCCTTAGTCACATATCACGTTAGATTTTGTTATGGGGCTGCCTGTATCTGACGGCAACACGGTCATTTTGGTCGTGGTTGACCGTTTTTCTAAAGTGGCTCATTTTGCTGCGCTACCCAAGCTGCCCTCAGCATGGGAGACAGCGCATCTTGTGGTCAACAATGTGTTCCGGTTGCATGGGCTTCCAAAAGATGTTGTGTCTGACCGAGGCCCTCAGTTAACAGCCAGATTTTGGCAGGCATTTTGTAAACAGTTGGGGGCCACAGTTAATCTCTCTTCGGGGTTTCACCAGGACACCAACGGGCAGACAGAACGGACAAATCAGTCTCTTGAAAACACTCTCCGATGTTTGGTGGCGGATAATCCCTCATCGTGGAGTCGATTGTTAGCTTGGGCCGAATATTCTCATAACTCGTTGTGTAATTCCTCCACGGGGCTTTACCCGTTTGAGGCCCAAGTGGGTTATCAACCTCCACTATTTCCAGAGACCGAGAACGATTCCGAGATTCCCTTGGTCAACCAGTTCATTCGGCGCTGTTGGTCGGTTTGGACTAAGGTCCATTCTTCATTGTTGCGCTCAGGGTGCAAACAAAAATCCTTCGCTGATAGAAGGCATCGTTTGGCCCCGTCTTATCGGGTTAGGCAGAGAGTTTGGCTGTTCACCCGGGACCTCCTTTTGAAGGTAGAATCCCGAAAACTGGTGCTCCGCTATAACGGCCCGTTCAAGATTGTGCGGAAGATCAATACGGTTATGGTCCAGTTGAAGCTCCCGAGATCTTTACGAATACATCCCTCATTCCACGTCTTAGCACTACCGTTCTGGCACCCGCCAACACGCCCCCACCGCCGCCGCAAATGGTTGAGGGGGGGCCGGTTTATACCGTGTGCCGCATTCTGGCCGTGAGGCGCGTAGGTCGTGGAGTCCAGTTCCTTGTAGATAGGGAAGGATATGGGCCCGAGGAGCGGTGCTGGGTCCCCTTGCGGGATATTCTGGATCATGCGCTTATCTCGGAGTTTCGTGCGCGGGGTTCCTTGGGGACTTCTGGAGCTGTTCCTTAGAGGGGGGGTCCTGTCATGGTTTGGGAGCTTTGAGAGCTGTTTGTGGCTCTCGACGATATCGTTTTGCTCCCTATCGGATTCCTGGGCCAGCTGGCATTGATTGGGGGCGTGGTCCGGACTCTATTTAAGCTCCTGTTTCGCCTCGCTCTCGCTGCTAGAGTGTCTGTTCATCTATGACGCTTTAGCCGGTAAGGTCTCTTGTGAGATTATTGTTTATGGATTTAGCTGCATAATAGGATCCGCGCTAGTGAGTAAGGGAATCTTTGATTTATTTCCCATTTCTTTTGTTTTCCTCGAGCTCGCTTATTTTCTACCATGGATGGCATCTGGTCCGTAGGTAGCGCGAGCCTTATTTTTATCTGTTTTGTCTCTCTCCACGCAGTGAGGTTTGCCTTCTTTCAATATTTTGCTGTTGCTCTTGACGTCCACTGTCAGCAGCTATCACACCTCTCCTCTTTTTAACACAGATTGGAGGCATCTGGGCATTGGGAAGACATGTTTCTTGAGTTTAGCCATTGGAATTTGATCCCACTCTTGTTTAATACAGGCTTCCAGCTGCTGGAGAGTTTTGGGTCTCCTTTGAAGGACTTTTCCTTTAATTGTGCGCCAAATTTTCTCAATCGGTGAAAGATCAGCAGTGCAGGCAGGCCAGTTCTGCACACGGACTCTTCTACTACAAAGCCATGCTGTTGTAACAGCAGCAGTTTGTGGTTTTGCATTGTCCTGCTGAAATACACAAGGCCTTCCCTGGAATAGATGTCATCTGGAGGGGAGCATATTTTGCTCTGTACCTTTCAGCATTCCTGGTGCTTTTTAAAACATGCAAGTGTCCCACACCATATGCTCTAATGTATTCCCATACCATCAGAGATGCTGGCCTTTGAACTTAACTCTGATAACAGGAGGGGTGGTCTTTCTCGTCTTTAGTCCGGAGGACACCTCGCCCATGATTTCCAACAAGACTGTCAAATTTGGACTCATCTGACCACAGGACACTCTGCCACTTTTCTACAGTCCATTTTAAATGAGCCCTGGCCCACAGAAAATGGCGGCGCTTCTGGATCATCCTCAACAATGGCTTCCTTTTTGCATGGTAGAGTTTTAGGTGGCATCTGTGGATGGCACGGCATTCTGTGTTTACAGACAGTGGTTTCTTGAAGTATTCCTGGGCCCATTTAGTAACGTCAATGACAAAATCTGTGAGGAGAGATCAGATGAACGCCAGTTGCAGGATCCAGAAGTGTTTATTCAACACAAATCACTAAGGGAAAATTGGCAGATACGCCAGAAACAAAACACCATGCACAAGAACTGAACAAATGGGAAAACTAAGGTACTCTGCCAAAGGCAGGCAGAAACAGAAATACTCACTCCAAGAGTGGATAAACTAAGAAAACAAAAACTGAACCTAACTAACTGACGGATAACACTGGGAGACTTAAACACGGAGCAGACAAGACAAGGGCGCAGCAAACTATGAGACTCGGGAATCATACAAGGGGAAACTCAGGAGAAACAAAGAACTGAGATTTCACCAAGTAGAACAGAGTCAATACGAGGATCCATCTGATGATCGCTCTCACAAATCTGCCACAAAGTCACGAGAGGAGGCGGGGACTCGGAATGCAATCTCGACTGAAACAGAAACACATGGGATTAATAAACAATTACTTGAAAACTGGGTTAACAATAATGACTCAAGACAAGACGCTGAGACTATCAATCAAGCTTGACAGTTTAGATGAAGGCATTCTAAACGTGACGAGTAAAAAGCACCACAAGAGAAGCAAAGGAAAGCACAGTTTTAAACGCAGTAATTAATCAGGGACAGCTTAGGCAGAATTCACGAAAGCCAGAATCACACACACTCGCTAATGAGTTAATTAAGGTTAATACTACGTGTCAAAATATTTACAATCACCCTCAAATAAGTGCTGGTTAGTACGGGTTAGTAATATCCTATCAGAGAACGCGTTCACTCAGAGTTTTGCAAGACCCAGAATTAAACACAGCTGGAAACAATGAATGAAATACCAGAGCCGAAACCAAAAGAGGAAAAGTGATTGGACGACGAGACACAGGCATGCTGAAGGCAGTCACGCGACATCACTGGAGAATGCAGATTGGGAGTGGATCGTAGGACTGCAGAAAACAAAGCTGAAATATAAAACAAAAGTAAGGTACAAGCACAAATAAGCACGTGACAACACAAAAAAGGTAGAATCAAAACAGAATCTTGCCGGTGAGGGATGCAATGGCGTCTGAGAGCCCAAAGATCACGGGCATCCAGTATAGGTCTTCATCCTTGTCCCTTACGAACAGAGATTTTTCCAGTTTCTCTGAATCTTTTGATGCTGTTATGCAGTGTCGATGATGAGACCTTCAAAGCCTTTGCAATTTGACATATAAATACTTAGTTTTTCATCCAAGAGGAAACCCATCTTTTCACCATCATATTGAGCATCTAACAAAAAAGTTTAGGGTAAAACTAGGATTCTTTTATTGAAACAAAAGCTGTTTCTCTTTTGTTACAAGGAAAAAACTGATTCAAGCAACATTTTTGGCTGTAATCGACTATAGTGATGTTCTATATATGCATGCAACTGCATCATCTCTGAAAATGTTGGACTCTGTGTACTATCAGGCCTACCAAAGAAAACGTAGCCTCAGCACACAAAAACTTTGAAATGCCTACATTAATCGCGGAAATAGCAACTGAAAAATAATAACGTCATATTTGGAAGTTTTACTTACCAACCGAAGGAGACACGCCTGATTCCGCTATCTCTGAAAGCAGCCTGGGCCGGTACGCGCAAGCGCAGTAAATGGCAAAGACGGATGCGATAGAAGATGTTGCAGTTTCATAGTCTTATGCTACGAGTCAACAGTTTATGTTGCGGTTTTTGCAGTTTCGCTAGCGGGGTATTATTTTTCAGTTGCTATTTCCGCGATTAATGTAGGCATTTCAAAGTTTTTGTGTGCTGAGGCTACGTTTTCTTTGGTAGGCCTGTACTATGCTGCACTGCAATTTATCTCTGATCTGGGTTTCCAAACGCATCGTTGTACTTTGTATGAGAAAGTTGGCTGGTCTTCATTGTACAATAGAAGAATGGAGCATTGCTACGTCTTCCTGTATAAGGCCATCCTGCATGAACTGCCATTGTATCTATGTTCTCTGCTGACTCCAAAAAATGTAAGCAGTTGAAATCTGCGTTCATATGGACACATCATGTTTGCCATCCCTCGAACTCGCTCTGTTTTTGGAAATCAAGCTTTCTCTGTTTTTGCTCCCTCCTCTTGGTCCGGGCTTCAGAATTATCTTAAACTGGATCATCGAATAAGTTTACATGTTTTTGAAACCAGAATTAAGGCTTATTTAACAAGTGCATGTACATGCTTTATTGCTAAAACCGGTTAATGTATTTTTTGCCTTGTCATTGTCTGTTGTTGTTTTCTGTGTGAAACTTTTATGCTGCTGTCTTGGCCAGACTTGGCCTTGGAAAAGAGACTTGTATCTCAATGGGATTTATTCCTGGTAAAATAAAGGTTAAATAAAAATAAAAATAAAAATTGAGGAAAATTGTTTTTAAAGTATTCCACAATTTCTTTACACAAGCCTTCACAGGTTGGAGAGCCTCTGGCCATCTTTACTTCTGAGAGACAGCCTCTCTAAGACATCCCTTTTATAGCCAATCATGTTACACATCTGATGCCAGTTAACTTAATTACTTGCTAAATGTTCTTTCAGCTGATTCTCTTATATATCAATTGCTTTTTCAGCCCTTTTATGCCTGTGTCCCAACTTTTTTGAGACCTGTTGCAGCCAGAAAATTTGAAATAAGCACAGTTTCAACATTTGAAACGTTATCCATGTCCTACTGTTAATAACATATTGACTCAGGTGAGATGAAAGTCATTGCATTTTGATTTTATTCAAGATTTAGTCTTCGTCCCAACTATTCCAGAATTGGGGTTGTAATAGGACAGTTAAAAACTTTCCTTCCAAACTAATAAGCAGTGTTTCATAGACAGAATTCCCTACCTTGTTCTTTATAAAAAATGTATGCACTGGTTTTGGAATGTCTTTTTCAACAGGCAGTGATTGCAAAGAAGGAGATCTGTACATGAGCAATCATCCCAACAATTCCAGTTTGTGCCTTTAGTCATTCCTTGTTGGGAGAAAGCCCAAAACAGGGATTTTGTCATAGCGCAGTCCATCTGTCCATCTGTTCGTCTGTTCGTATTGCAAGGTGTTTAGCTGATGAATTCAACTCCCCCTGTAGTTTTCATAGAACATCCCTGAAACTTTGCACATATGCTGCAGATAGACTGATGATATGAACATGGCAGTTGGGACACCAGTGGGGGATGTTGTGCTCTTGGAGCAGTCTTGTTTTTTTATGCCAGGAAGAAACAGCTAGCTCCTATTAGGCTATTGCTCCTCAGAACAAAGAACAAAAAAACAGAACAAAAAAACAGAAAAGGTCATGTTCCAGCAGCTGTTTGAGAATCACTAGGGGAACTGTGCATTGTTCTTTGAAAAAACGGGTGGTGTATGGATTGCAGTTCCTGTGGAGACATTGAAATGTTCAGCATATGGAACAACTAACAATTAAAATGTCTACACGTGAAGGACAACTATTTATGTGGCTGTAGTATTAAGGATGGAGAGGTAGATTTATCTGCAAGCTGTATAACAGAGCCTTGATAAGAAGAGGTTATTTTCCTGACAGGCTATCCCTAGAATAATTGTGCAGTGCTATCACTGCTATTTCCCTACAGATTGCCAATATCATTGTTTAATTCTGCTTCTGAACACAGTTGCTCATTGGAAGCATAATAAATTCTGGTCCTGCGAAGACTGATTCTTCAACTCTGATTCAGAAAAAAGTTGGTTTGTCAGGGAAAATGCAAATGAAATCAAAAAGGACGGATTTGTAAAGTCCACTGTATTGAAAACAGCATAACATATCAATCGATGCTCTTGTATAGTATGTATTTAATAACTGAAAATATACAATGTGATGTCTGCAACAACCCAGTAAAGTTGGAACAATTGACTGTTTATCACTGTGTCACACCAACCTGTCTTTTATTCATACTCATGATGCATTTGGGTATTGAAGATGGTGGTCAAGACTAGCAAGTGAAATTTCCCCCTCATTCCTCCAAGATGCTGGTCTTCAGCTCCCCAATTATTCAGGGCCTTTGCTGCACTATATTTTGCAAAATAATGAACCAAACATTCTCAATCAAACACAGATCTGGACTGCAGGCGGGCCTGTTTAAGACCCGCACTTTCATGTTACGTAGCCATCTAGGCAAAAAGTTGTTTGGCATGATTAATTTTGATCAAATCAATGTTACCCTGGTGACTGTAAGTATCAATTTCAATTAAAAATAAAAAATAAAACTTTTCTGTCATTCCAAACTCTTAAATGGTTCTTTACTTTTTGGATCATGAATTGCTTTCAGGAATGTAATCATATATGTGTCATTTTTCAGATATCTAGCAGGCCTAGATAAAGATGCGATATGATCTATTAGATTCTTTTGTAGCTTTTTGGCAAATGGTCTCAACTTAATCTTGACAACTTAATTTTGTTTTAATGTGTGAGAGCTCATGTGATGATGCATCTACATTATTCAAAACATTTCATTTTGAAAAATAATCTTATTCAAGGGAATAATTCCATCACTTTCTGAGAGGACCTGTCAGTTGTGCCTCTCTCATCTGCTCTGATTACAAAGCTGAAGTTTTCATTTGCTTTTATTTTAGGGGAAGTAATATTTCAGTCAAAAAAAAATTAAATGCAAACAATGCAGTATGAAAAGAATTGCTTGAAATTACAAAAATTGTATTTAAAAACAGTAGCACAAGTGCTACTAACTGAATTTCTTTGAGCCAGAAAAAGAAATGCTTTAATCAACAGAGGTACCCCACAGAATCAGAAAACTCTGACACTAGGCAGACACAAAAAACACCCAGGGAAATTACATATTTTTGAGTGTATACATAAAATGCGCCTCCAAGATGAAATGCATAACTGTATACAAAGTACACTGGGACTTGTTTCCGCCCAAACTTCGGGAATGTTCTTAGAGTGTACTGTGGGAAGGGAATTGCTTACCCTGAAGAAGCTGATCCAGAGCGGGTTTGCCAGAGGACACAGCAATTTTATCTTTTTGCAGCATGATGATTTATGGTTCCCTCTACTCTTCAAAATGAGTATCCCTACCACTAGGGGGCAAACTGCCTCTTGTATCATTTATGACCTGATATGGCCCTGCACCTGTAGGCACAATGATAGTTTGGAGGAGAGAGAGGGGGTTGATTAATATACTCTACAAGGAATTGTATTAATACATTAAGAGATGGTCTCAATTAGATAATTTTATGTGCATTTTATTCAAACTTGGCTGAAACACCAAGATATGTATTTCCCGCTGGCCCATTGCAACTGCACCCACATTTCTGAAACACATTTCTCCTGTGCACTTCACAAAGCAACAAAGAACATTAGGTGATCCATCATTGCATAGAAATAGAATTTGTCACCTGCAATGGGAATTAGCCATTGTTTATTCCTATTTCATGACTCCATACCATTTACCCTGTACTTTCTTAATTTTATTGTGAGCATCACTGACAATGTCTTACAGATCTTTAGCCTTAATAATGCTCTCTTCCATCAATTTGACTCAAGTCTGATCACGCAATCATTTTGAAATTATGAATGTCTTTTTTACACTCCACCACTTTGTCTATTTAAGGAATATACAGTGTGATTAAATGTACAAACAAATGAAAAATGAATAAACATATTGCAAGAGAACATACAATAATCATGCCGCATTCATTTTTGTGATACAGACCATTGCTGATCTCATTAAAAATTCTGGATCTCATCATTGATGATCTCTTCCACAAGTACTGGGACAGGCTCCAGCTGTTGCGATTCTGCTTTTTGGTCATGTTTATGTTCAGGTTCTATGTTCATGATTTTGTCTTTTATTTATTCATTTTCGGTTATTGTTATACTCAGGTTTTTGGTTCATTCCATGTCTCAGTTCCATTGCACTTGTCTCCCCTGTCTTGTGATCGAGTTGGTTCAGTCCGTCTTCCCTGTCTGCGGGCTCACTGACTTTGGGTGATTTAAATGAATCACAGTGTTTAAAATATTCCTTCGAATCTCTTTTTCTTACGTCACCTCCCTGTTCTGATTACTAACAAGACTAATATTTGTACTTTGTATCAAAGTCTACTGACACAACTAACCCATGTATATGAGATTACTAACTTACTAATGAGCACTCTAGTTTAATATGTAAAGTTGCACCGCTAATAATTTAGACTAATTCCCTCTCCGCAATTGCCCTGTTCTATACTCCACCCCTCAGCCTGTCTCTATCCTCTCCTCAGCTTTAGGGAGAATTTCTCGCACGTGCTTAATCACTCTTCTGCGCTCATTATCTGTGCACGTAGAACTCCTGGACCAGAACTGTTTAAATGTCATAGGCTGTTTGTGTGATTCCCGTTCATATTTCGTCTTTCACCAATTTTCATGGTGTAATGAGAATAGAAGCCACTAGCAGTATTGACCTTTTGTTTTGTTAAGCCCTGACTGGAGCTAGGTTTGGACATGTCCTGGGCATGTCTGAGATGGAAAGTCCCAGAGAATTAAAAAAAGTCTAAAAGGTGGGAGGCGTCTGCAAAAGAGTATATAAAGAGGAAAATTGAGAGAGTAAAGTAGTAGGAGAAATTGCAAGGAGAAGGTGACATTTGACCAGACCTGTCACTCTTTTTAAGACCTGTGAAGCTTTTTGTGGATTTTTGCCTGTGTTGGAGCATTTTCCTCACCTGGGATTGCCCACCTGAAGCTCCATTGCAGCCTATTCAATTCAGTCAGACTAAGGTAGCAATTTCACTTCCGGATTGTTTCAGCAGGTAGTGTATGAACTAGGTGCGAAGCAGATTCTTTCTAGTGTGCATCATCCAGAGAGTCAGGGTGCCTTAGAGCGGTTTCATTCCACTCTCAAGACTATGACGAGGATTTATTGTTATGAACATGAGAAGGACTGGGATGAAGGTGTTCATTTGCTGTTGTTTGCAGCTAGAGAAACAGTGCAGGAGTCTACTGGATTCAGTTCGTTTGAGCTAGTGTTTGGCCATGAAGTGAGAGGACCTTTGCTATTGTTGAGTGAACAATGGTAAGAGAAAGAGCCACATATCAGTCTTTTAGACTATTTTAGCAAGTTCAAGGAAAGACTGCATGCAGCTTGTGACCTAGCCAAAGAGAACTTGAAATCAAGTCAGGGAAAAATGAAAACTTGGTTTGATCATAAGGCTAGAAGCTGTGAGTTTAAACCAGGAGACAAGGTCCTTGTGTTGTTTCCTTTGCAGTCCAATCCATTGCAGGATAGATTTCATGGTCCTTATGAAATTCTGACAAAACTCAATGATCTCAATTACATTGTGAAGACTCCAGATAGGAGAAAGCCAAAACAGTTGTATCACATTAACATGCTGAAGCCTTATCAGGATAGGAATGCTTGGGTTGCCGCTGTCACTTCAGATCCTCCTATGGCCGAGACTTGTGAAGATGAGGGGGAGTTTCAAGATGATGAACCTAGAATTAAAGCTGAAGTTCTTTCATGTAAATTGACAAATTCTGAAGTGTTGCAAAATCTTGATGTAAAACTCCAGCACTTAGAACCCTCAAGATCAGTTTGAGAGGTTGATCAAGAAATATAAAGATCTATTTCCTGATGTTCCTAAGAGCGTTCCTATAGCTTCTCATGATGTAGATGTTAGTGATGCCAAACCAATAAAACAGCATCCATACCGGATGAATCCTGAAAAGAGAAAGATTGCTGAGAAAGAGGCTGAGTACATGTTAGAACATGATATTATCAAACCCTCCTACTCAGATTGTAGTTCACCCTGTGTGCTAGTTCCAAAACCTGATGGAAGTACTAGATTCTGTACAGATTATCGCAAAGTCAATGCTGTAACTAGAACTGATGTGTTTCCAATAGCTAGGATTGATGATTGTATCGATAGAGTAGGGCAAGCAAAGTTTCTGACCAAGATTGATTTATTGAAGGGTTATTGGTGTGTGCCTTTAACTGAGAGGGCCAAGAGCATCTCTGCTTTTGCCACACCATCTGGGTTGTACCAGTATGAAGTCCTACCCTTTGGCATGAAAAATGCCCCAGCCACGTTCCAAAGGATGATACAGCCTACAATCGCCGGATTGCCTCACACAGGTGCGTACATCGATGACCTGATCACATGGAATGACTCCTGGGAAGAACATCTGAAAGATGTAGAGACATTGTTCCAGCGCCTGACCCAGGCTAACCTGTCTGTTAACCTGAACAAGAGTGACTTTGGTCGTGCTACTGTCACATATCTTGGCTACGTCATAGGCCAGGGTCAGGTGGCGCCCATAAATGCTAAAGTCCAAGCTATCATGGACTTTCCAGTTCCTGACAACAAAAAAGCTTTGCACCGCTTCCTTGGAATGATCGGGTACTACCGCAAGTTCTGCAAGAACTTTGCTGGGATTGCTCTCAGTCTCACCAACCAACTAAACCAAGGCGTAAAGTTCACTTGGGATGAAGCATACCAAAGAGCCTCCGATCGCCTGAAGTCTCTGGTGCGTCACTTCCCCGTGCTAAAGTCTCCTGACTTCAACAAACCGTTCTCCATCGCGGTCGATCCTTGCGACCAAGCTTGTGGATCTGTGCTCCAACAGAGAAGTGACTCTGATGACATTGAACATCCCGTGGCATACTTCTCCTGGAAGTTCAATCCCCACCAAAGGAACAATTCCACAATAGAGAAGGAGCTGTTGGCTCTGGTTCTATCCTTACAACACTTTGAGGTTTATGTTTGTACAGGGAAAAAGTCAATGATTGTGTACACTGACAACAATCCGTTAATGTTTTTGAGTAAGATGAAAAATAAGAATTGGAGATCGTTGAATTGGAGTTTGATTTTACAGGAGTTTGACTTGGAAATTATGCATGTAAAGGGTACTGACAATGTAATTGCTGATTGCTTATCCCATGTTTGAGTATGTATATATATCACGTGTTTATTAGAATATTGGTCATATGTATATATACACAAGTGTCTACTTAACCATTTTTGTATTGAAAAGAAAAATTTTGCCTCTATGAGTCCAAATTTTTCCCTTTTGGACTGGAGGTGTAATGCGAATAGGAGCCACTAGATGGCAGTATTGACCTTTTCGTTTGTTAAGCCCAGACTGGAGCTAGGTTTGGACATGTCCTGGGCATGTCTGAGATGGAAAGTCCCAGAGAATTAAAAAAGTCTAAAAGGTGGGAAGGGTCTGCAAAAGAGTACTTTTGTATATAAAGAGGAAAATGTCCTCTTTCCTCACCCGGAACATCACCAAGCAACCCAACCAAAGGGACTGTAAATTTTTTTTTTGTTGTATATATCAATCTTGGTCAGTAGAGTAGATAGTAGATTAGTTAAAAGTCTTTGTTTGATTAAATGTGTTTAAGTTTTAAAATTGTGTCTGTCATCACTTGCTGTCGTAAATGTAGTAACAAATTGGGGCCAAAGCAGTGGTTAGGGCTTCCCTCATGTGATTCTCCCGCTGTAATTAGCCTGATTCCCTACACTTGTTTTCTGTATAGCATGTGACCTTCCCCGTGTGCATATTAGCAGTCTTTTCACTCACAGCTCGTCAGAGCGTTGATCAATACTTCTTTGTGCAGAGCGCCTCGTATGCCATTGAATATTGTTTCGCTTCTACTGGATTGTCCGACCTTGATTCTTTCCATTGCCCTTTTTGATTTGTTTTCGTCTTTCTGGATTTCGACCCATTTTGTATGACCACGATTTCTGTGTTGGATGCCCTGTGTATGACCCTTGGATTTGTTCATCGTCTACGACTTTTTGCTTATCGTTTTTTTATCTGCTCATCTGTCTTACTGGTTCTGACCCGTGCCCATCAAGTCGATACTGTTTTTGGATTTTGTATTGTGGCTCGGCAATTCCTGTGTTTTTTGGCTTTGACTCAGACCCCATTAAAGGCATACATTTTTTGGATTCCTGTCTCTCACGTGTGGTTCCTGAATAGTACCGCACACCAGCATTATAATCAATAGCCTTTTCCAATACAGTCCCCATCCTACAGAAGATATGGAAAAAAATGCTACCTGATCTAAGGATTAGCCCAAGGAATAACTGCTCAATGACTTCCTAGGTATCATAATTTATTGGTCTCTTTTATTGATCTGAAGAACCCCCTGCCACTTCATCATTAAAATCCTGGTCATGTTTAAATTTGATGACATCATTTAGCATGTATTATATGGACCCCATGGACCTTGTTATATACCTATATATTTATAGGAGCACACAAAATGCAGAATACTTTAAAGGCATAGTTCACTTTTTATTATTATTATTATTATTATTATTATTATTACTATTATACGCCCGTCTTAAGATGGGACGTATTATGTCTTCACCCCCGTCCGTCCGTCTGTCTGTTGTCTGTTAGCAATTTCTTGTCCGGGGCATAACTCCTGAGCTGCTTCAGCTACATTCGTGATACTTCACATACACGTGCACCATCACTAGGCGCTGTGTCGCGCACCATGATTTCGTTCACCCGGTCAAGGTCAAGGTCACTGGCAATGGTCAAAGGTCACATGGGGCCCAGATGGGGCTTGTCCGGAGCATAACTTCTCAACCGCTTCAGATACATCCATGATATTTCACACACACGTATACCATCACTGAGCGGAATGTCGCGTACCATGTTTACGGCCCTCCCTCCAAGGTCAAGGTCACGGACAAAGGTCAAAGCTCACATGGGGCTGTTGTCTGTTGGATATTGGTATCATGTTGTCTGTCCACTTCCTCATCCATGTTCATGACGGGCGTATTATGCACCGTTGGCGGTGCTCTTTTTGTTTGAAGTGGGGTAGTGTGAGCTACAAATAGCCTCTAGATATATTATATGCAATAGAAAGCTCCGTGCTCTCCCCCAGTTAGCCGCATAAATGCATTGTGCTGGACAGAGATTTACACGATTCACTGTTGTGAACGGACCCAAAGTAACAGTGTATTTTCATGGCCTTAAATAGGTCATACCTGAATACCCAACTTTAATTGTACGCTATCTTACAAAAATTAACTGCGCTTCAGCTGCTCTGAATAAACACAGTCGCTCTTGAACTAACCAACTGATGTATTCCATCGTAGTTAACTGCACGCTGTAGCGATCAGCTGTTTGGGTCAGAGTCCTAGCGGTTGGTGGCAGAGACAGCATTTCAATGGCATAGAATTACATCTCAAATTTAAAAAAAAATTCCCAATTATAGCCAGCACATCAGATACACAGTATGAGGCTGCATAGACCCTATGTGATATCATTTTGTGCTGCAATGTTACATTAGACTTTTTCCACAGGTGTTTCACTCTCTTACCTGACGCATGGGTACAGCAGTGCTCTTCAGCGTGCACCATTGAGATTTCCCTGAATGTAGCCTCATAAAATCCTCTTTGGAAAAATGAATACTGCAGAAACGGAGCTCTTTTAGGGATATGGGTGGCGTATCAATATCCATGTTGAGCGCAACTAGCCACAGCTGCCAAAGTCCTATATCCCGTAAAAAGGAATGCAGTGGAAGCTGTAAGCACACCTGGAAACAGCTTTGCTTTAACGTCCAGGAAAGCAACACACACGGACCATTTTCGAAATATTTGCACATGATTAATGACTGTCCAACTTCACAACCGTAGTAACTGTGACCCAAACAGCTGATCGCAACAGAGCGCAGTTTACTCCGATGGAATACAACAGTTGGTTAGTTCAAGATCGACTGTGTTTTTTCCGAGCAGCTGAAATGCTGTTAATATTTGTAATATAGCATTCAATTTAAGTGGTGTATTCAGGTACGACCTCTTTTAGGTCGCGAAAATATACTGTTACTTTGGGTCCGTTCACAACAGTGAATCGCGTAAATCTCTGTCCAGCACTATCCGTTGGTGCAGCAAACTAGGGGAGAGCAGGGAGCTTTCAACTGTATTTAAAGTATGTAGAGGCTATTTGTAGCTCATACAACCTCACTTCGAAAGTTGGTTAGTTTTAAAGGGGTTTCAATACATACAAGAAATGTTAAAATGTTGGATGTCCATACTCGACCTCTATAAGGTTTCTAAACATAAGATTCAGGGGTTTTGCCTTAATCTGAGAATGTCATTTCCTCTCTGAACAGCTCGTCCCGAGATCTTCATGAGGTCTGGGCAAAACCTGATGTCAGGTTGTGCCATCAAATTAGTACAGACCTAACCATAGCTAATCACGGCACTGGGCCTGCTCACCCCGGAAACTATTCTAGGAGGCACGAACAACTGCGTATCATATTACGCCTTATTAGCGTCTACACTTCTGGAAATAAATAAGAAGAGGAAGTAGAAGAACTGCGGATCATTTGAGGTGCAGTTTCGTCAGAATGTCTCCCAAAGCTACTCGTCCCTGTTTTTTGGATGTAGGAAAAAAGCGCAACTATTTTCTCTTCCAAAAGACGATGCCACCAGAAAATCAGTGGGAAGCTATTTTGTTTGCCCACTGCAAACAACCACCCTCTAAGGGAACGTTAGCTGTTTGTGTTTCACCAAAGACAGCTGTGTCAATACAGGATAATTCAACGCTGGATATTGATTTCAGCTGCCTCTCAAACCTGGAGCAGTTGTATCCATCAAGCGCTCGAAGCCACAAGTTGTAAGTAACGATATAACATCAAATGATATAAATAAAGCTAATGTGTCACGGGTGGCTAGCAGGACTGCTAATGATAGTTAGCACTAACAACTGGCCTCAAACGCAGGCTTTGTAAAATATCGTTGGCCTCTACCTCTCAATTTGCCGGGTTTTTCAACATAGCTAAGTAGCCGTAGCTAGCCGACAGGAAGTTTCAAGACTATTGCGGAAGACAAAAAATTTTTTAAATGGCTGAATAAGGTGAATACCTGTCTGTTTACTTTGCTTGATTAGCAATCAAATGGTGGACTCGTTTACCCTTTAAGTAAAATGAGTAGAGCTGTTTATTAAGACAAAATGTTTGATTGTTGCATTTTGAAATTTAAATGGGCATTGAACAGCACTGCTTGAACACGATTGCCATTGCCACGGCGACTGTGATAATTTCTATCTCACATTCACGTTTCATCAACTTTTCAGAATGTTTTCCACCTTTTGTATTTTTTTAGACGCTTAAACTCCAGGGTGATCTTATAACAAATCTGTTTTAAATTAATCCTGAATAAAGTCCTTAAATGCTACAATGACAGATGTAATTCAGAGGAAGATTTTTCTTATTATTCAAATTGGCATTCTTTCAATCTAACACCATAGCCCAGTTAGGTTTGTTTGCTTTTCACCATCACATCTTAATCATTATAAGTTACTGGCTAAATTTCTTGATTGTTATTTAGGCCAAGTACACGGAGGCAGATTTAAGGAAGGGCGGAGCACCTGCGAGCAGCGAAATCTCAACTCAGCCTTCTTCCCCACGACATTTTAAATCGTTTTAAGCTTTAGGTGTGTATGCTTCAAGAAATTTCACGCAACTGCCTACACATCCCATGACGGCAAGTTGTCTCATCAAAAATTCTCGTTCAACATTGCCACAAGCATCTAAAATATACATAAGATGGAAAACATAAAAGAGGATGAAACGTGAATGTGAGCCATAAATGATCACAATCACACAAAATGGCCAAATACGTGTTCTTGCAAATCTATGCCCATTTAACTTTCAGAATGCAGCAATGAAACAGGCTGTGTTATTCAAGAGCTCTACTCATTCAGCAAAGTAAAAAAGCAAATCACCTGTTTGATTGCTAATTGAGCAAAGTAAACAGGGACAAGATTAGAGTAACCAAATTGCTGAAAAGGAGACGATTCTGTGGTCCTTTACTCGGTTCCGTGCAGCATGTTGCCGAAACAGTCAAGTTTTTTTTCTGGACTCATTTCTTATCCCCTTTGATGTTTGGCACTTTCGTTCAAGACTGCATCAGGTTTAATAAAGAAAAAGGGAAAACTCAGACGTTCGCCCCATGGCGGTCCTATGCCTTAAAAAACATTGATTCAGAATCGATTCCGAATCGTTACACCCCTAATGTCATGCAAGTCTAACTACAGTGCATGATGAACATTTCGGACCTCCCTAACTGGAGTAGACTACTGGTAACTCCCTGGAAGTGCAACGACATGAAAGAAATGTATTCGTGGCTGAGAGATATGTTGTTCCTGCAATTTAGTTAATTCTTGGCCACAAGATTTAACTCATGGCCTAGATTTAATTAACTCTATCCCACGATTTAGCTAACTTGTGGCCACAATTTTGGTAACTGAAATTGAGGGAATGAGTTAGATGTTGTGGCCACGATACAGCTAAATCATGGGAAAGAGTAATATTTTTTGAGGCTAAGACTTCTATGTCTTGGCCACTATATATATGTGTGTGTGTGTGTGTGTGTGTGTGTGTGTGTGTGTGTGTGTGTGTGTGTGTGTGTATATATATATATATATACAGTGGCGCTTGAAAGTTTGTGAACCCTTTGAAATTTTCTATATCTGTGCATATGACCTAAAACATAATCGGATTCTCACACAAGTCCTAAAAGTGGATAAAGAAAACCCAGTCAAACTAATGAGACAAAAAACATTATAATCAGTCATTTATTTAATGTCAAAAATCAGTCATTTAAGGAAAATGATCCAATATTACATATCTGTGAGGGGCAAAAGTATGCAAACCTCTAGGATTAGTGATTCATTTGAAGGTGAAATTAGAGTCAGGTATTTTCAAACAATGGGATGACAATCAGGTGTGAGTGGGCACCCTGTTTTATTTAAAGGACAGAGATTTATTAAAGTCTGATCTTCACAACACATCCCCTGCGAAAATTTCAAGAACAGTTCTTGAACTGTTCTTGAGAGGTATTTGGGACAGTTCTTGAAATCTGAATTCAAGAACTCAAATGTTCAAGAATTCAGTTCAAGAACAGTTCTTGAATGGAGTTCTTGAACTGAGTTCTTGAACGCAGAGTTCAAGAACTGTCCCAAAAACCTTTCAAGAACAGTTTAAGAATTGTTCAAGAACTGTTCAAGAATCGTTCATGAACTGTTCAAGAACTGCTCAAGAATCTGTCAGGAACCAGTTCAAGGACTGTCCATAACCTGTAAAAGAAAATTTCAGTAACAGGAAATCTTCTGGATCATGACTTTTACATAAATCCAATTACAAAGCACCACTTGGGTTCAGATCAGGGAGGCCATTCCTCCCAATCACTCCCCTCCAAGTGTCTCCATCACTGCCCACATGAGCGTTGAAGTCTCCCAGTACAACTATAATATCCCTGGTAGGAACCCTTCCCAGGACCAAACCCAGGTACTCCAGGAAGGTTGGATGCTCTGAATTGCTGATTGGAGCATAAGCACAAACAAAGGTCAGAGCATTCCCCTCTGCAACCCATAAGTGAATTGCAGAGACCGTCTCATTCACCGGAATGGACTGCAATGTAGTGGCACTCAGCCGAGGGGGCACAAGTGTAGCGCATTTTATCCCTTTGAACTATGAAGGATAACACTCCTGAGTTCTCTATATACTTTGTATCTTTACACTATTGAAGTGTGTTAACTTCTCTTTTTATGTGTTTTTAGTATGTTAAGATTTGTTCCAAATATCCTGAAATGTCCAAAGATAACTTCAATAGAAAATATACGTGGGGCCCTTCAAGGTCTTACGAAACTCCAAACATCACTGTGGGTCACTATTTGACTCCTAGTAAAATTCTGGATTATTACTTTAAATTTGCAAATACAAGCGTGTCATGCCCTTTAACCCTATACACCCTATATTAGCTTATATTCCCCACAACAGAAAAAGACTTCAAGAACACATTCCACATCAATAATTACACACCACACAGGCACATAGAATTATATAATAAAAAATTTATTAAGAATAAAAGGTCACAGGCCAAGTCCACTATGTCAAGTCAAAATTTATTTTACTCCTTCCTATTTAGCAGTATGACAAAAAAATGTCACATCCCATCCAAAATTACCGCGTTAAAAGTGAAATTGGTCACAAATAACAACCCATAGCCCAAGCCAGTCGAGAGCCCAGCCGAATAAAATTTAGTTTCAAATCACGCCGCTAGGGGGCCTGCCAGTGACGTCACAGTTGTCAAACAATTGAAGTTCACTCTATTCATCTGCATAGCATAACAACGTTTTACACGTTTCCTTTCAATAAATCCCGGACTTCCGACGAAACATGGACAATAACGTTAACCCTACAGACATAATTGATTTTGATGAGGATGAGGAGGCGAGTTCTGTAGAAGTTTACGGCCTGCAGCCGTATTTATTCGAGCCGGTTTTGAATAAAGTCTGCAATAAAAAAAATCTAAAAATTATTACTAGTTGATGAAATTTATTTGTCACAAACTCTGAACTGAAGAAATGGGCCCTAAACAGCCTCGTTTCAAATTAGAATATTAATTTTATTCATCATTTACGGATTATCTGGATTTGGCGTATTCGAGAAGAACAACGGTGACTCTTTATGCAGATGTGTCCGTCAGTGGACGTGGAGCTGCAAATTTATACACGCAATTACAATATTCTATCACTAGATAGCACATCAGGATCAGTTATTGAATATTATCACTGCCACCAAACTCAAAGAAGAAGTGATTTCATTCCCCCCAATATCTATACTTTTTAATTTCAGTGGGACTCCTCAGTGTAATAAAGGCTAAATTAAATAATTATTTTTTGTATTTGTACCGTTTTGTCTGTCACAAACATTGTTGATGTTGCGGCACTACCTCTGACACCGTCACCGTAATTGTATCATTGTATACAGCTAAATAAAATCCATTCTCTTATTCTTTCCAATAGCTATAGCCTTTCTCTCATATTACTATTGTACAGTATACAGTAATATTTTACATGCATGTTTTTAACTCAAACTATCCTTTGTTGTACACAAAATTATTTTTAACCCATGTAAAACAATTAAATGATTTCCTCTTTTTATCTCTTTAAATCATTTAACCATGAAATTATGATTAACATTTCTTAAAAAATTTAATTATTGACTTTTTAACCAATTTGAAGCTTTTGTAAATCATGAACTGAAATACAATTTATTTATCTCATTACTAAGGAGGAAATAAAATAATAGCTTCCATTATTCTCCTTTAAAGCTATCTATTGTGACCGTAAAACCCTATCTGGGCTACTGTTTTAGCATTACATAGGAGTTATTGTAAGCTTTCATAAAATAAAACCAAAAACTGTGCATTTAGCATCGAAATAAACATCACATTTTACTAAAAATAGTGTACAAAAAAAACGACCAAAAGTGCTTACTTATTCCTTTATGAATTAGAGTACCATCTGGCAAACCTTAGAACAACCAAAAATAGCTTTTATATAGCTTTTTAACAGAAAAAATCCACTCGCGATTAGCGTTAGCATAATGCTGATACTAGTATGGCGCTAGCATGTTTTCTTTAGCATGCGTTGTCTGAACTCACCAAGATGAGGTATCGCACGGCACACGGCAAGGAACACCGACCACACAGCCACTAGCTCGTGCTCCCATCCACTTCACACAATAAATATTTCAAAATAGCTTTTAGACAGTGCAAATATTTGTTTACAACACTGTTTTTCATCACAACTCACCAAAACTATTCATGAATTTCGGCACAGACCGCCAGACAGCCTGTCCTGCTCATTTCTAGAGTGCAAATGACCGATGCACTAATGCGTAGTTCAGTCCGCTGTTCAGAAGGCGTGACTAATATCACTCTTAACAAATGAGAAGGTCATTATCATCCAACATGACCATGAATACAGGAAAATAAAGTTGGAGGGAGAGGACCACCCTTCCTCTTTTCAAAATACACGTTTTTTTTTGTTTTTTTTTCAAAATAAAATGCTGCAATTGTATTAACACAATAAACTTCAGAGAAAAAGAGTCGTTTTCTCTACTGGGTTACACCAGCAAGCTAGCTAGCCAGCTAGGCTAGCTCAATAATAATTCCCACTAGGTCCGACCTCCAGGACTTACAAACAGTTAGTCCAGTCTTCTCCGGTCCAATCCTTAACAGTTCACGAGTCGTGGTCTCGTAGGGACACCTGCACACATAAAACTGATGGATAAACTTGGCTTACATTACTTATTCCACTGAATACAACACTAAACACTCGACATAAAGTATCAACCGTCTCTCTCTCTGACGCTGTCAAAAAAAAATACTCAACCACCGCTCTCTCTCTCTCTTCAATGCCTTGACGTTGCCCACCCGCTCTCAACCAATCACATACAGGCTAAAATCTTTCTCCACAATACTCACCAGTCACAAGTGCTGTAACGAATATAGTCAAAGTAAAGGTATTTCTACATTGTCAAACAATGGACTTGGATAACATCTGTATCAAAATATCAACAATAAAACGGATTCAAATATTAAAGGTATCAACAATAGAACAGATTCAAATATTAAAGGTAAGTAAAATAACAGACATAGGCCAACCCCTTACTAAATAGTGCAATATTAAATATTAAATATTTAAGGCCTATAATTGTGTCCTTTCAATGTACCAAGAAATTTCAATTTTCATATTAAAAAAGTTGAAGAACATATTTAAAACTCGTTTTTGAACTGTTTTTTTTTAAGAACTAACAAAGGAAAGTTCAAGAACAAGGAGTTCTTGTACATTGGTTTAAGAACAGTTCAAGAACTTTTATGTTCATGAACATTATTTCAAGAACAGTTCAAGAACTTTTTATGTTCATGAACTTTAGTTCAAGAACAGTTCAAGAACAGTTCATGAACTAGAAGTTCAAGAACTCGGTTTAAGAACTGTTCAAGAACTTTTATGTTCATGAACTTTAGTTCAAGAACAGTACATGAACTAGTAGTCCAAGAACTCGGTTCAAGAACAGTTCAAGAACTGTTCTTTAACTCCACAAGTTCATGATCATCTTTTCGCCGGGGATGTTTGTGGAAGTGTATCATGGCATGAACAAAGGAGATTTCTGAGGACCTCAGAAAAAGCGTTGTTGATGCTCATCAGGCTGGAAAAGGTTACAAAACCATCTCTAAAGAGTTTGGACTTCACCAGTCCACAGTCAGACAGATTGTGTACAAATGGAGGAAATTCAAGACCATTGTTACCCTCCCCAGAAGTGGTCGACCAACAAAAATCACTTCAAGAGCAAGGTGTGTAATAGTCGGCGAGGTCACAAAGGACGCCAGGGTAACTTCTAAGCAACTGAAGGCCGCTCTCACACCGGCTAATTTTAATGTTCATGAGTCCCCCATCAGGAGAACACTGAACAGCAATGGTGTGCATGGCAGGGTTGCAAGGAGAAAGCCACTGCTCTCCAAAAAGAACATTGCTGCTCGTCAGCAGTTTGTTAAAGATCACATGGACAAGCCAGAAGACTATTGGAAAAATGTTTTCTTGAAGGATGAGACCAAAATAGAACGTTTTGGTTTAAATGAGAAGTGTTATGTTTGGAGAAAGGAAAACACTGAATTCCAGCATAAGAATCTTATTCCATCTGTGAAACATGGTGGAAGTAGTGTCATGGTTTGGGCCTGTTTTGCTGCATCTGGGCCAGGACGGCTTGCCATCATTGATGGAACAATGAATTCTGCATTATACCAGCGAATTCTAAAGAAAAATGTCAAGACATCTGTCCATGAACTGAATCTCAAGAGAAGGTGGGTCATGCAACAAAACAACGACCCTAAGCACCCAAGTCATTCTACCAAAGAATGGTTAAAGAAGAATAAAGTTAATGTTTCGGAATGGCCAAGTCAAAGTCCTGACCTTAATCCAATCGAAATGTTGAAGAAGGACCAGAAGCGAGCAGTTCATGTGAGGAAACCCACCAATATCCCAGAGTTGAAGCTGTTCTGTATGGAGGAATGGGCTAAAATTCCTCCAAGCCGATATGCAGGACTGATCAACAGTCACCGGAAACGTTTACTTGCAGTTATTGCAGCCCAATGGGGTCACACCAGAAACTGAAAGCAAAGCTTCACATACTTTTCCTCTCACAGATATGTAATATTGGATCATTTTCCTCAACAAATAAATGACCAAGTATAATATTTTTGTCTCATTTGTTTACCTGGGTTTTCTTCATCTACTTTTAAGACTTGGTTGAAAATCTGATGATGTTTAAGGTCATATTTATGCAGAAATCTAGAAAATTTTAAAGGGTTCACAAACTTTCAAGCGCCACTGTATATAAATATATATATACAGTATATTCTAATTTCATTGTGCTTCCCAGGCTCCAAAGAGCTGAAACATCTCCTTCATTGTAAAGACTAGCAGCATCTCTCATCTTGAGTGTAAATCATGAAAGAAACATAAAACACAATGAAACATAAAACACATTTAAAAGGGCAGTATTGCCTAGAGCTGGAGTGCGATGTCCATGCAGGTGCGAGTCTATAAAATGAAGAAAATAATTAGTGGGGGTGGGTGATGGGTGGATGATTTAAGTACGCGGATTTGGATGACATCAGTGCCGATCCTTGTTTCTCTTGTATGTGTGTACAAATATAATTTAAAATTATTCAATATAATAATACTAAAATTTGTAATTTCTAGAAATTCCCTGACAGCACAGCTACGTAGCACCGATGTAGGTGCGATGGATGCAGGAATGTAGGCACAACGTCACATACGCCTAACTTGTCTTTTTTCTTGAAACTGCACTGTTGGATGTAAAGTTCTAATATGCATGTGAAGGTTGTTAATAGGCCCTGCTTGATATGATAGTGTTGTCTAACAAATCTACACTCTGATCCTTATCTGTCATCACATGTGATTTGTCCCACAGCACACAGATCAACACAATGTTCAGTCAGTGCATACATGTGCCATCTACAGTATATATTCTGTTGCCTGAGCCTATTTGCTTGGGCTTGGCCACCTAATGGAGACTCCTGAAGGGCTTGTCAGTCACTGGAGTCATGTCTTGTATGCATGGAGTTTTATGTCTTGTATGTTTAAAAAAAAAAAAAAAAAAAACCAGCTCTGAGATGGGAACCTGCTCTCATCATTACGCATCATTCATGTAAAGGAGCCAGCTCACAGAGTCACTAGCAACTGACAAATCACTAGTCTGCTTGCCCCCCAGATCACTTGTAGGCTAACGTTACATTTTCATGAGCCGAGGTGGTAAAATGGATTGCCCAACTTTAGCTCGAATGGTGCATGAACCATTACCAGAGACACATAAAAAATATGTTCAGTGTCATGCTATATGCTGCAACACATTGGTTTGGCTGTTAGCAGCACCTTCATTTGATTGAAGCTTTTAGTTAGAAGCTCTCTGTTGTTCAGAAAAAAAAGCTAATTGCTACTGATAGTAAGGATGCATATTTGGTAATAAGGATTGGTTCATTGTTTTGGATACGTGCAATTAGCTTCATGCAGCAACATTTTCAAAATAATGCAGAGGCGAATAGATATCTCCACTCAAATGAAGAAATTTAATGCTTGCTCAGAACTTAGGCAGATTAAAACATACAATCACGACTGGATACTACATGCAAACACTTGGAGATTTATGGAATAATTTGTGAGTAGTTACATTCGCGTGGTTGTAACAGAATTATAGATCAGTGCTGCGACAAACTAAAGATAATGGGGCAGCGATGTTTCAAAGTGCGGGACGCATTGCAGAAGTCTGGCAGTAAAGTTAAATATAGACACATTTTCGTGGTATGAGGCAGTTGACAGCATAATCGGCCAAAAACGCGAGGGCGAAAGAATTCCGTATGTAACACCCACCAATGTCGAATGTAATCAGTACATCCTCGGCTTACCTTGATGTTTGGGTACCCAGAGAAAGATTCTGATGTGTAAAAACATCAAGCATTCAGTCAAGAAAACTTTTTCGTACTGCTGTACGTGGTAATCTATGTTACAGATGGATTACACATTGGGTTGCAAGGGCACGCGCAACATATGTATTCGTATTCGCATATGCAAATATTCAATTTTAATATTCTAAACTCCCTTTTCAATAATAAAACCCCACTTCTTTAAAAATCATTCCCCATTTAAAACCACCAAAGTGCATACTGCAACGCGCTGTATCGGAATTTTGTGAATTATGCCACTGTATTCGGGTACAGCTTGATATTATTAGTGTGAAAGCTGCCCAGTGGGGGGAGGGCTGAGGGGAGATGGGGGGTAATCTTACTGTGGCACGATACAGAGCAATAGTACCTACTGTGACAGTATGGGGCGTGATTAGTGCCACAGCTTAGCTGACAGATATGGGGTGTGATTAGTGCCATGGATTAGCTAACAGAGCTCACTGAGTGGATAGCTGACCTGTCTGACGTACGCCCCCTGTGTGTTGAATAAACAGTTTGATTATCATGGGAGTAAATGGAGACGTGACGTAGCGGGCGGCGACAAGCAGTCACATGGCCTAGCTCATCACTGTGCTCGTGGCGGCGCAGCGGAGTGACGTGTGAAATTTTGTTATTTTTTTCCGAAGCGCGTGGATAAGCAACATGTGGACCAACATGTGGATGTGTGCGTGAATAACCTCCACGTGGATAAGCATGTGGACAAACGCGAGGATAACCTACTGTATATGTGGAAGTACGTTCATCAAAACGGGTAATGTAAATATATTATGTTGCTATCAGCCACTGTAATGATAATGTAATTCATCGAGGTTTACTTTGAACTGTAATACTAACTCAATATCTTCCAGTCTAACTTTCACAAAAGTGCAAAATCAGGGTGTTATCAAGAACTAATGTTTGCCTATGTTTTACGAATCTACACTGCCCGGCCAAAAAAAAAGTCGCACACTCAAATATTTAGTTGGAACCCCTGTAGCTTTGATTACAGCGCAAATTCATTTTGTCATTGTTTTGACAACTACATGAAATGCCAGAACATTTATTTTCGATCATACATGCCATAATTTTTGGCCGAGATCTTGTCTTCTCGACATAATGGTTAAACCACTGGGTGGTCTTTCTTGAGCACATCCCAATAACCTTTACTGTGTCTAAAATCAGGACTTTGTGGTGGCAAATATGTTTGTGAAAATGATTCCTCATACTTGTTTTTGCATTCATGAGTTTCTTTGCTAAATACAGGCCAACAAGTTGCCTGTTCTGAAATACTGTAACATCTTTTCCACCAGCAAGGGATGTGTCTTCCGACATGATTTTTTGAGAAATGAGTAGCGATGCGCTTCATCAGTCAGGGGGAAAATGATTATTGTCAGCTGAAGCATATTAGTAACCGCAATAATGATCCAATTCTAGAATTTGTTCATTAATTTCCAAACGGTGACTTTTTTTTTGGCCGGGCAGTGTATATAATGGTACTCAAACGAGCTAGATCATTCTGAGGTTCCTGCCTTTCTTCCCAGTCTTCAAGATGCATATGAGACCCTCCTACGAGCAAACAATGATCCTTTCCTCACAAGTGAGTTCTATCATGGCATAGACATTTACATGGAGGCTTTGAGGATGGTCCAAGAACATTTGGCTGGACATTGCGATCGCACTTTAAACACTTGTGAGAAAAATGTACACTGATTACCTTTTGCAATTCACCGCCAGTGTTGGTTTACATGTGCCAGTTCGTCTGCATGAAGTCTGATTTAATTTGTCTGCTTAGGAATAACAAAGCATCTTGGAAGTATGAGAATCAAATCTATGGGCGAATTGAGATCAAGGGTGTCAGTGGAATAAGAGTTCATTGCTTTACATAATGATACTGACAACTAAGGACATTACTGAATTCATTATCAGTCGATTCTGGAAGAACCTGCACCCACTGTATCCCGAGATTTAAAGAGAACAATAATTTCTATTAGAATCGCAAACATCCTCGCAACGTAATTCTGGAGTGGAGTCCGTTTGTGTGTCTGAAGCATCATTTGAAGCCTATTGCATGTTAGATTCTCAAGTTTGGCATGGTAATAGCGCCCGAAAAAAGGAAGAAAATGCCAAAATCGGGAAGTCTCTACATCTTACGGTTGCTGAGAAATCAACAAAAATGTCACTATTGGAGGCCTGGCTTGCCTGTAGGCTTACTCCTGATGTTGTCACACATTCTCTGGCTCCCCCCAGTGGATTGGAGCCCCAGGAAACTACTGGAATCCATGGATTCCCACGGGAAACTAGTGCTAGTCTAAGTCATGAAGGTGGCACAAAACATTTCGAAGCATGTCTCAGCACTATGAGACCAATAATTTTCTAATGTATATTTGGAATTTCAAGATGCTAGCTTTTGAGATAACCGTGGCCAATGCTACAACAATGAACTGCAATATTAAATTAACAGACGTCTCTCAATGAATATTGCGTGCCTGAGAGGATTAAATTTCATACATTTTTACTTTTACTATGAATATTCGATCAGAAACCTTCTTAGTCTCATTTTCCAAACTCTGCACTCAGTTGGCTAGTTCACATTTTTCAGAGTAATATAAGAAACTTTAAGTAAAACTTTCTTCAGAAGTAGCGACGACGTCAGGCCATTTAGTCACGGTGGTAGTCACGCCGCTCGTTCGTTTACCCAGTTTCTTCAGATGTAGCGGCGGCATCAGGTCAGCTAGTCACAGGAGGGTCACGGATGCTTGTCAGGTCAGTATGCTCTGTAGCTAAGCCGTGGCAATAATCACACCCCATATGAAAGCGCCCAAAGTCGGGTCAGCAGCCATTAATCTGTCTCAGCAAACAGATCAAAAGCAGAACGCACGCAAGCATTTAAGGGTTTTTATTGCTTAGTCCTAATTAGGATCAGCTGGCCAAACTCGTTAACTCAAGAATTAAATAATAATATATTGATAATTTCTCAAAAACCTATTTGATGCATTTTTAATGTTTAAGTTTTAGAACTTGTGTTTCCGTGCATTGCACAAGGAATTTGTGGACAGAGATAACAGCTCTCTGGTAAGAGTGCTCTCGACCACTCGTAACATTTTCTCTTACCTAAGAGGCACCGATTTTTTCTTATTTTGTTCTTCTCATAAGTAATGTTTCTTTCTTTGTGATGCATATTTATTTCATGCTATTGATATATAAATCATTTTTTAAAGGTGATGTAAAAAAACTTTTTTCACCTGTTCCTGTACATTGTGACCGGTTGTTATTTAAAGGAATGCCATGAGGACAATGGAAAGGGAAAATAAAAATATTGTTGCTTCTCTGGAGGATCTGAAATGAAAAATTTGTTTTTAATCTCTGTTCAGGACTGTCCTCGTTATCAACGACATTGATAGACAATTTCTTTTGAAATGAGTGAATGCCCTGCTGCTGCATCTATCGTGCGGGAGAAAGTCCTGGAGGACTGCCGTGTGTTATCCCCCTCCCCCAGCACAGTAGAACAGACCAAGATAAAGCAGTTTAATCAGTATCTGGAGAAGCTGAAAGCCAGGAAGGCAGCCAGGGGCTTCCCTCTCTCTCTCTCTCTCTCTCCTTCCCTCTCTCTCTCTGTCTTTCTGCTCTCAAAGAGATAAATGTTCCTCCTGGAAACAATATTGAAAACTTGGCTTGGAAAACAGGGTCATAGACATTGGGGGTGGTGGATAGCACAACAGCACAAAAATGAGAACTTAAGCGCCTGCCAATTGCTGGGGCCAGATGAATTGACCGTTTAACCTTGCACTCGGTCTCTAGGCAAGAGAAGGACACGGGACGCTTCTTGATCTTGATCTTGTGCAGAGAAATGGTGGATATAGAACTACGTAGGACAGAGGGGGGCTCCCCTACATGCAAATTGCTCTTTCTTTGCTATACTTTTTGTCATGGTTGTGGTTTTTGGTCATGCTTATGTCCTTGTTCTGTGTTTAAGATTATTGTCTTTTATTTATTGTTTTTGGTTATTGTAACACTCAGGTTTTTGGTTCATTCCATGTCTCAGTTCCATTGCACTTGTCCCCACTGTATTGTGATCTCGTTGGTTCAGTCCATCTTCCCTGTCTGCATGCTCACTGACTTTGGGTGATTTAAATGAATTCCAGTGTTTAAAATATTCCTTCGAATCTCGTTTTCTTCCGTCACCTTCCTGTTCTGATTACTAACAAGACTTACATTTTTATTTTGTATCATAGTCTACTAACACAACCAACCAATGTATATGAGATTACTAACGAGCACTCTAGTTTAATGTGTAAAGTTGCACCGCTACTAATTTAGACTAATTCCCTCTCCGCAATCGCCGTATTCTATACTCCGCCCCTCAGCCTGTCTCTGTCCTCTCCTCAGCTTCAGCGAGAATCTCTCGCACGTGCTTAATCACTCTCCTGCGCTAGTCATCTGTGCACAACTCCTGGACCGGAGCTGTTAAAATGTCATAGGCTGTTTGTGTGATTCCCGTTCGTATTTTGTCTTTCGCCAATTTTCGTGGTTAGGGTTTCCCTCGTGCAATTCTCCCGATGTAATTAGCCTGATTCCCTACACCTGATTCCTGTATAGCATGTGACCTTCCCTGTGTGTATATTAGCAGTCTTTTCACTCACAGCTCTTGTCAAAACGTTGATCAATATTTCTTTGTGCAGAGCGCCTCGTATGCCATTGAAAATTGTTTCTCTTCCACTGGATGGTCCGACCTTGAATCTTGCCATTGCCCTTTTTGTATTGTTTTTGTCTTTCTGGATTTCGACCCATTTTTGTATGACCACGATTTCTGTGTTTGGATGCCCTGTTTATGACCCTTGGCTTTGTTCATCGACTACAACTTTCTTCCTATCATTTTTGTACCTCTGCTCATCTGTCTTACTGGTTCTGACCCCTGCCTGTCTAGTCGACACTGTTTTTGGATTTCGTTTTGTGGCTTGGCAATTCCTGAGTTTTTTAGCTTTGACCCGAACTCCATTAAAGGCATACATTTTTTGGATTTCTGTCTCTCACGTGTGGTTCCTTAACTGTACGTCACACTTTTACATCCACTGTTTCAAAACAAACTTTACTTGTGAAGCAGTTGAGAAGCAGTGAAGCAGTCTACTGGATTTACTCGCAGTAAATCAGCAAAACTTTACAACAATTAATTCTGGACACTGAATATCCTACCAGATATTTTGGTGACCTTAACTTTGACTTAGTAAGGTCTGCAATTTAATCAAGTGACCAGCTGTGTGACCATTGCCAGCTTTTCCTGAGATTATGGTATAAATTGATTAAACTGTTTTTTGCATGACACTGCTCTCATACACACACACACACACACACACACAAATATACAAACAAACAGACAAATGTCTCTGAAAACAATTGACCTTGCCTTTCCTCAGATGGGGTAATAAGATGCACAAAATTTTGAGTTGTTGCCAAAGAATAGATTAAAAATGAATGAAAAACTACAGCGCCCTCCATAGTTATTGGCACCCCTGGTTAAGATGTGTTAAAAGCCTTTAAATATATTCAATTTTTATTGGAGAAGCATATTCTCACACTGAAAATTGTAGAAAAATGTAACCTTCAACTTAAATGAATTTTAAGTGGAAAATAAATCCTTGAGAACGAAAAGCAATAGAAAACTCAGCTGCGATTTCTTTGCCCTGTTTTAGGTGCATTAAACGCGTAGCTGCGTCTTCACCACAAATATCTTGATCGAAAACAGACAACATCTCCTTAACAAGGGCCTCTACCGAATTTACAACCGGTGAGTTAGATCTAATTAGTGGGCCGACCCAATTGAGCGCTGTGCCAGCCAACAGGGATAATATAAATGCAACCCGAGAATCCTCATTAACAAACCGTGACGGCTGAGCGTTAAAAAATATTTCACACTGGGCAATAAAATCCTTACACTTTCCGGCCTCGCCACTATATCTTTGGGGCAGTTGTAACTTAGGTTCTCGGGGAGGATGTATGGATGGTGCTTCTTCAACTCTTTGTGAAGTTTGTTATGTTAGAGATTTAATACTCTCAGACAAGTCTAACAGAACGCTGTGCTGATTCTGACGAGCGGTCTCCTGCAGGTGTAGTCTCTCAGCAAGTTCAGATCATTGATTACAAAAACCTGACAATGTTTTAGCAAACCCAGCCAACATCTCTTGTTGGCTAGCGATAGCCCTCTTAATTTCAGCCACCGCTGACGTCTCCATAGTGGCTAGAGTGTACTATGATGGCTGCTGGAAGTGGACGCCAAGAGGAGCGGCCAAATATAAAAAGGCAAATCTCACAGCGTGTAGAGAGACTAAAAACAGATAGAAGTAACGAGGCTTGCGCTACTTACGGACCAGACGCTGTCTGTGGTGGAAAACAAGCAAGCTGGAGGCAAACAAAAGAAAGGGGAATTAAATCACAGATTCCCCTACTCACTAACACTGATCCTGTTATGCAGCTAAGTCCCTAACAATAATCTCTCAAGAGACTTTACCGGCTAAAGCGCCAAAGATGCTCTGACACTCTAGCAAGGAACGCAAGGCGAAACTGGAGCTTAAATAGAGTCCGGGCAACGACCCCAATTACTGGCAGCTGGCCCAGGACTCCAATAGGGAGCAAAACGATATCGTCCCCAACGAGAGTAACAAACAGAGCTCTCAAAGCTCCCAAACCATGGCAATCTCAGTCCCCAGACCTCAATCCCATTGAAAACCTGTGGAGTGAGCTGAAGAGGAGAGTGCAGAGGAGAGGACCCAGGTCGCTGGATGATTTAGAGAGATTGTGCAAAGAGGAATGTTGGAAGATCCCTCTTTCTGTATTCTCCCATCTTGTGAAACATTAAAGGAGAAGATTAGGTTCTGTTTTCTTGGCAAAAGGGGGTTGTATAAAGTATTAACATCAGGGGTGCTAATAATTTTGGCAAACATGATTTGATGTAAAAGAATTACTTCTTAATTTGGGATTTTTTTCCCCACTGAATAAATGCACTTGAATTAAAGGTCGGATTTTCCTCTTTTTTCATTGTGGTCTTATATTATTTAGAAAAAAAAACTGAATTTATTACAAGCTAAAGAACACATCGTAACCAGGGGTGCCAATAATTATGGAGGGCAGTGTAACTGCATGTAAACCATTAGTAAATGAGATCTTGTGGAGATGCAAACCAAGTTTTGAACAGTAGCTAAATATTATTTAATGATTTCTTAAATGAGAAGTTGAGAAGCGGCTGTGAGATATAAATGAGCAAATCTGTCATTGTTTGCTCATTGTTTGTTCGTATCTGTGAAGCTTAATGTTTTTTTAGCTGATCGGTAACTGGAGAATAAACTGGGACTTCCTGTATTAATAATTTATTAGTCAATGGCCGCATTTGACTGGTGCTTTCGCGTAGTTTCCATAAAACGCTTATGAATGATTTGATTGGTATCGGAAGCACAGAAATGTGATTTCTTTACTCCCGGTGTTGGGGGTAATGCATTACAAAGTAACTAATTGCTGTAATCAGATTACATTTATCAGTAATGCAGTCATTTAATTCATTACTTTTATAACTTAAGTAATTGCATTGCAGTTACAATCAAATTATCTAGTTACTTGCGTTGCTTTAAATTCTTCCAATATTGGCAGGACAGGAGGCCCGAAAAACTTTTTCTTCTTCTTTCTTTTCAGTACATTGGCGATTGAGACTGAGAACAGAAAAACAAACCAAACATCTTTTTTCATGCGTGTTTATGCCAGTACTGTAGCTGTGTACTTGACTCACTTTCCGTGAAATGCCGTTTAGGCTGATTTGTACAACTTTGCTGTTGGCTTTGCTGTATTAAAGCGCATGAAAAATAGGTCTTTTGTGTGTCCTCCTCACTAGAATAAAGATTAGTGCTGATCTGGGCATATGCCAGGTTTTGACATGATATTGTCAATTAATTAAGTTATGGTGAATTTCAGATGATGGTCCTGAGTACTGTAATGTAACTTGTAGTGTAGCAATTTACTTTCAACAGTGAGTAATTAAGTCAAGTAGGGGATTACTTAAAGTAACTGGAAACGTATAATGCATTACTTTTTTAGTGACTACCCCAACACATTTAGTCTTTCCCCGGGACTGTCTTGGTTGTTTCGCATTGGGCTTCGCCTGCAGCAGGTTGTACAGAGGCTTGAGTATGTGCAAAAAGTCTTGCACTTGTGTGTGGTAATAGCTCAGGAACCCAAGCAACTGCCTGAGATCCCCATTGGTCTGTGGCTTTCAGTGTTTAGGGCCTGCACAGCTTCCAGGTCCTTGGGGTTCACTCTCACACCCTCCGCTGACACCAGACGACTGACAGATCGGACCTCCTTGCAGAGAGGCTTGCACTTCTTAGGTTTCAGCTTTACGCCATGGTGCTGTCGAGCTTTGAGGACCTTGAGCAGCACTAGCACATGTTCATCAAAGGACTTGGAGAAACTCAGCACGTCTTCAAGGTAGGGGATGCAGCACTCATCCCTTAGAGTGTCAAGCATCTCCTCCATGCTGCTTTGAAACACTCTTGGGGCATTTGATAGTCCAAAGGGTATCCTAACCCATTCGTATAACCCCCAAGGAGTTGTGAAGGCTGTCAGATGCCATGACCCTTCCGCTATGAAGCCTAGATGACAGGCCCTACCCTGGTCTAGGATAGCAAACCAACTGTACGCTCCCAGTGAGTCTGTGAGATCCTGGATTCGAGGAAGAGAGTGTTGATTGGGGACCGTTTTGCTGTTTAAAAGGCGGTAGTCAATACATAGACGCAGAGACTCATCATTCTTCCTCACACATATCACTGGGGTGGCATAGGGTGACTGGGACTTCACTGTCCAACCTTTGACTAACAGCTCTTGAATATGCTCCTTCACCTCTCTGTAGTGGGGTTTTGGGATAGAAGCATAGGCATTTTGCACTAGTGTCTCGTCATTGAGCCTAATCCCCATCTGTAGAGACAATGCATCCAATGTCGCCCTCATCACGAGAGAATGTCCCAATTTAATTGTAGAGCACTTCCTTTACCACCTGTTGTTGTTCGAGGCTCAGGTGACCAATATCCACAGGTGGTAACCAGGGCTCGGTCGAAGGGGCGCTGGGGCAAGCAATGCTGTTAACTTCCGCTGCTATTACTTTTGTCGATTTTGAATCTGTTAGTTGTGGTTCAAGTAGTCAAACGGCATAGGCTAAAATACCACCACAATATTTTACTTTTTGAAGAAATTGTGAAACTTTGCACATTGATAGTGGACCCCCTTAAAATCATTTTTCGATTAGGACCCAACTCTGAAACACCCCAATCTTGAATTTAAATATGGCTGCCACTCAGAACCTATAAATCCCTATTGCTGAAAAACTAAACAATCAGTTTGTGGCTAACCCCCCATTTTTAGGGTCAAGGAATCTCATAAAACCAATATGATATCCGGTTGACATCCGCCATCTTGGATTTCAAGATGGCCGACACCAAAAACCAAGAATTCTTAATATCTCAGGAAGTAAACAAGATGTAGGCAAAATCCAAAAGGTTTTCCCTAGATTTCCAGGATCCAGGGACAAAACCAATTTGTTTTCCCTGCCTTTTTACTGTCAGCCATCTTGGAATCCAAAATGGCCTCTATTAGGGACATACAAATACCTGTAACATTTTTACTAAGACAAATAGAAATGTTCTGTTTGTGGCAAGACCCTCATTTCCAGGGTTCAAGAATCACATAAAACTGGCAAAAAGTCCTTTTGACGTCCACCATCTTGGATTTCAAGATGGCTGACATTCGCCATCTTGGATTTCAAAAGGTACAATTTTGAGAGTAACTGTCTACAGTGGAAATTGTAACACACATGCTTTCTGTTCATGACACCCAGTCCACATCTAGAATGCGATGATTATCTCTGTGAATTAAGATTTTTCATCCCTCAGCACCCCATATATTTTCAGTGCTGCCATCTAAGTTGATTGAGATAAGTTAAAACAAAGTAGAGATGAAAAGCCAGAATTTTCTAAGAAGACCACAGTTCTGGGAACCATACTTTAAGAAAAATATGGAGATTCTAGAGAAAGTTCAGAGAAGAGCCACTAAGCTAATTCCAGGTGTAAAAGATGAAAGCTATGAGAGGAGGCTGAAGATCCTTAATCTCTTTAGTTTTAGGAAAAGGAGACTAAGGGGTGATTTGTTTGAGATCTTTAAATATGTTAAAGGGATTAACAAAGTGAATTATGTAGGATTCCTTTGACCAGGTGTTGTTAGTAGAACTCTGCTAATCAATGGTGAAAGAGGTCATGTGTGCAAGATGGCATTGAAAATGACAAATCGGCTGTCAGAGCGTCTACAGTAGGCATCATAGCTAGCTAGCTGTACCTCAGCAATTGCTTTTAGACTCACTAGCAAGCTAGCGAACGTCTCCGAAATCTGCAAGCATACTTGGGTTGCAGTTGCACAACACTGCCGCGAAGCCTCAGATAAGTTCATGCATATTATGGCTAGCTCAGTTAATTGGGACAAAAATCAAATCATTTTGCTTTTATGTGATGATCATTTATTTTCCTTAGTTAACGTTAGCTAGCATACTAGCTGCTGAGGTGGCTACATCCAAATCGCAACACAGCCTACTACGCGATGGCACACAATACATAGCAGCCTAGCCATCATGATATTATCAGTAAGCCTCCGTGCGTACAAGCGCTACCCAGAAGTTGATTGGTTGGTATGCAAATGAGGAACAAGGTTGCCGCTCACGCCCCTAATAAGTGACGTCCTAGCGGAAGCCCCGCCTTAATGAGACGCTGGCAGATTGCATTTTAATTGTGTCCCAAAAAGAGCGTGGTGACATGTATTTGACTGGGAGGCGCTGGTTCCCTTACTGCATTTGAATATTGTCCCATGTAATGCAGGAAAATGAAATGTCAAATGTCGTCATCATTATTATGTCATTATTGTTTCCAAATGATTAGAAAACAGCATTTTCATTATCATGTTGACCCTAAAAGAGCGTGATGACATGTAAATTTAAATGCAATAGGCTGGGGGTGCTGCTGTGCTTATTGCATTTGAATATTGTCCAATGTATTGCGGAGCATGACTTTGAAAATGAAATGTCAAACAGCTTTTCATTATCATTTGAGTATAGTCATAGATTTCCCAAATGTGTATGTGAAAATGAAAGTGATAATTGGATTATTGCATTTTCAATTTTATATTGTCTCAAATAACTCATTCATAAGTGGAAAATTATAATGCAATAGTGGGATTACATCTTCATTTGAATATTGTCCACTTTGGGCTTCCATACAATAGTATAAAGAAACTGGCGAGCGTAATTGGGCTGAACGGCCTGTTCCAGCCATTTATGTTATGTTATCTTGTGGGTAGTACACTTTCATTTGTATTTGTCAATTTCAGGATGATTTTTTTTTTACAGTACCTATGTTTCAATGCAGAGTAACTGCTAAATCCACTGAGTTGTGAATTTTTTTATTTTTTTTTTACTTTTGGAGATGCAAAATGCATGTGCTATACTTTACAGTTTTTTCAATTGCTTACTGACAAATCCTTTATATATCACACTGTTTCTAAAGTCTGTCACTCACACTTCACAACTCCACCTCAAATCAGCAAAACCACAAACTAATTCTCAGCCTTGACACAGTTTTCAATTTAGCTAAATCAATACACACAATTCTCTACCTAACACAAAAAAAATTTAACAGGAAGTAACTTGATGTCCTATTTCAAACACAACCAATCAAAATGCTGCATTGATTCATCAGTGCCTCAGACTATGTCCTCGCATGTGCAAACAATAATTTCTTTACTGAGCACCAACTAATCACTGCCTGTCATAGGCCTATAAATAGGGTAAAGGTCAAGTTATCAGTCTTGAACAATGGATAACAACAATGCAGAGAGAGCCAGGGGAGTCAGAGGAAGACAGAGAACGACGAGCAGTTTGGGTTTATGGAGGACACTTTGGAAGGGGAGCAGGACGAGAACGAGTTGACGGAGGAAGGGACAAAGAACCAAGAAGAATAGTCTCTGATGAGATTAGGGCTACTCCAATTGATCATGTGATCAATCATGAGCTGAACATGAGAGAGGCTGGACTCAGAGTCCAGCCCAACTTGAGTTAATTTACAGTGGCGGCCATAATTTGAACTTTTTGAAATGAGAACAGGTATGCAACAATCAACAGTACTATAATGTACATGTAATAGCCATTCCTGCATAGCTGTAAAATACATGTATACTATTGTAGCTCCAAGCATCCGTTTTACTGCACTATACTGTATGAATGGTCACAGGGCAGTACAACCTTGACTTTATACAGCACTCTTACTACTGTATTTCTGAATTTTCTAGAGAGGAGAGACAACAGTATCATGGAGGACGAGGTTGTATATTCTCACAAGAGCAGAAGACCGCTATTGTGAATATGGTTTTGGAAAATAGTGCCATTAGAATCCATGAGATTAAAAATCATATTTTGGAAGATGTCACCATATTAAACAATATTGATGCTGTTAGTGTCATGGTTATGGTTTATGTAAATGTTTACGCTCATGTTTATGATTTTGTCTTTTATTTATTCCTTTTTGTTATTTTACTTATCAGGTTTTAGTTCAGTCCATTTTCAGTTCCATTGCACTTGTCTCCCCTGTCTCGTATTCTAGTTGGTTCAGTCCGTCTCCCTGGTCTGTGTGCTCACATGCTTCGGGTGATTTCAATGTTTTCTGGTATTTAATATTATTCCTTCAATTCTTCTTTACTTATGTGATTTCAATGGTTTCTGGTGTTTAATATTATTCCTTCAATTTTTGTTTACTTCCTTCGTCTTTCTGTTCTGATTACTAACAAGACTAACATTTGTATTTTGTATCATAGTCTACTAACCCAACTAATCCATGTATATGTAAGGGATAATTAACGAGAAGGTGTGCATTCCACGGTTTTAATGCACAACGCGGAGGCAAATAACCATGGTTGCCTCCGCGAAGTGCCTTAAAACCGTGGAATGCTCACCTTCGAGTTGATTATCCCGCTTATACCATGGTCAGTTGCCAGCAGTATTAACTCGCAGCATTCAGAAATTTTTGGTGAAAATTTTGCATTTGCACTAAAAAAAAAAAAAAAAAACGAGCTGGTAATCATTAAACAGGTCTTCTCATACCCAAAAGCCTACTATAGGCTAAGTTAAATTGAACCAACTATCTTAGTTCATCTTACGTTCATTACGGAGAAGGAATTTTTTGCACATGCTTACATCCGTTCACCAGCTGATTTGATTACGGATTCCAGCTGAAATGGAGATTATTCATAACGCAACATTATGTGCGATTATGCAGACTGTAGCTAACTTGCTACCCACAATTACAATCAACTTTTGACGGTGTCCGTAGTCAGCGAGTTGAAGTCTGCTGGCATAGCACGTAGCTAGCGAACTGTCAGCAGTTGCTGACACATGAAATGGACACGTTAGCTTTCTTTGTAACCGTACACAATTACAATCATTTAATGAATAAAGCCTGATTACTTCGCTGCTATAATATTTACGGTCATTATCACTTGAGTACCTATAGTTAACCGCCCCGCAAGACACAACTTATGTGACGCCGCTAAATTTACTAGAGAAAAATGAGCAGCTAGGTTACCGTTGTACCCAGTAAAATACCAGCTCTACCGTTGCTATGGTTACAAGTTGGCTTGTGGATGAATTTCGAATGGTGAAACGACCGTAGCCGAACTACCTGTGCGGTTCCACGGTTTTAATGCATACCTGCCAGCCAATCAGAAAAAAGTATTCACCCAGACCATGGTATAAATATTACTTACTCACTAACAAGCACTCTAGTTAAATCTGTAAAGTTGCACCACTACTAATTAGTACTAATTCCCTCTCAGCAATCGCCCAGTTCTAGTCTCCGCCTCTTGCTCAGCTTTACCTGTCTCCCTCTGCGTTTCTGGGAGATCTCTCACACGTGCCTAATTTCTGTCCTGCACTCATTATCTGTGCAATTAGAACTCAATGACCCGAGCTGTTTAAATGTCATAGGCTGCTTTTCGTGATTCCCATCTGTGTCTTAGCTTTCGCCAGTTTTCGTGGTTAGGTTTTCCCTCGTGTTCCTCCCATTGTAATTAGTCTGATCCATCTCACCTTTTCCCTGCATAGCATGTGACTTCCCTCCTGTCTATTTAGGAGTCCTCACTGCTGTTCTGACATTGTCAGAACGTTGATCAATATTTCTTTGTGCACAGCCTTTCGTATGCCATTGAGTATTGTTTTCCTTTGACTGTTTCATCCTGCTGAGATTCTTGCCATTGCCCTTTTTGTATTGTTTTGTCTTCCTGGATTTTGACCTATTTTTGTATGACCACGATTCCTGTGTTTGGATGCCCTGTGTACGACCCACTGTTTTGTTTACTGACTACGACTTTTTGCCTACCGTCTATGTACCTTTGCTCATCTGTTTTTCTGGTTCTGACCCCGGCCTGTTTAGTTGTTTGGATTTCCCTCTCTTGCGTATGGTTCCTGAATGCACCGTCACAGTTATTCTGTCTACGATTCATCAGGTCCTCCAGAGGAATCAGTTATGGATGAAGCAGCTGTACAGGGTCCCATTTGAAAGGAATTGTGACAGAGTCAAGAACCTGTGGCGTGACTTTGTGGAGGTATATACATGGCCCTGCCAGTACATCAGACTTTCAGCTGCTGAGACAGACAATTATGCATATCCTAATCTATTCTTTTGTCCAATCCAGAGAATTTTGGAGATGGATGCCCACCCCATCTTCCATGAATACATTTATGTGGATGAGGTGGGATTCAATCTCACAAAGTCAAGACCGAGGGGGAGAAACGTCATTGGACAGAGGGTAATTGTCAATGTCCCAGGCCAACGTGGAGGAAATGCCACCATGTGTGCCGCCATAGGGCAGAATGGTGTCCTGCACCACCATGCAACACCTGGCTCCTATAACACTGGTCACATCCTAACATTTCTGGACACTATTCATGGTATTTTTGCTCGAAATGAATAGAATCCACAACAGGCAAGATATGTGGTTATATGGGATAATGTCAGTTTTCATCGCTCCCAGCTGGTCCAAAATTGGCTTGTCAACCATCTACATTTTTCTGTTGTCAACTTGCCTCCATATTCACCATTTCTTAACCCGATCGAAGAATTCTTCTCAACATGGCGTTGGAAAGTGTATGATCGTCGTCCCTACGCCCGCCTTACACTTCTCCAGGCAGTGGAGGTAGCATGTGGTGACATTGATGCTGCTTCTATCCATGGTTGGATATGCCACTCAAGAAGATTCTTTCCTCGATGTTTGGCAAGAGAAAAATATAGCAAGCGATGTTGATGAAATATTGTGGCCAGACCCAGCCCGGAGGAGAGATTAACCCTAAATACACACCCAACTACCTCTCCCCCATCCACACACGCGCACACACACACCCACCCACGTTTTCATAAATGTCTAGTTTTTGGTTGCTGTATCACCATATGTGGTGGTTGGTGTACTTTGCTTTGTTTTTTCTTATATGCTGTACAATACTGCATTCACAACATCAACTGAATCATTCAGAAAATTAAATAGTTTTTGTTCCAATATTGCTTCTGTTGACTTATATCTGCATAATTCTGTATTTTCATTCTTTTATTTCAATATATTTTTAAAAATCAGCTTTAGATTTAGAGCTACAGTATGTAAATAATATACACAAGTATGTGATACTATGGTGAATATGTTCATGTTGTGAGACAAATGGTTGCTTCTGAGGTGTGTGAAGAATATTTTGAATACTGTGTTTCACTGCAGGAGATAGGGTGCATTTTGTGTGAGCAAAAGTTGGATTTGTGAGTAAAGTTTTGAGAAAAACAAACAGAGCTTTGAAAATGCGTGTATGCAGATGAAGAAAAACTAATGTGACCAATAAACATTTCTCCATGAGCTACATGTCTTGATCACTGTTTTCCATTTTTTGCTGTAATGACTGTTTAACAGTTCTATTTTGACCAATTAGTTCAAGATCTGACAACATTGTTCAGTTTTCAGAACAGGTAAAACTATTTTGAGGTGATAATATGGTTTTGCAAAAATGTATTATTAAGAGTTTTGTGTTTAAAATTCTGAGAAAAGGACAGGAGCAATCAAATGTGTTTTAACAATTGTGAAAAACTGTAAATAATTTGCTAAATACAGATATTTTGACTGGAATATCGATGGCAATGAGGTAACTGTAGGTTTTGGCTTCACCACCAAGGACAAGTTGGCTTTTAATCGACCAGCCCTGGTTTATCCAGTAGGAATGTACAGGCTAGCAATTAGTTTCAATAAAGCCATTTGAGTCTCTGTGCTGGCTTATTTTTAAACCTGATTTCAGTGTATTAAAATAACCATGAGTGGTCTCTGTAAATTTGCGGTTTACATTTCTTGAGTTGCATGGAAAAACCTAGTCAGTCTAATTTTGGTCAAAACTGAGTTAGGACCATTTTAGACCTTACCAGGCTTTGCCTTATTTCATAGAGTAAGACAGATAAAAATAGATCCCTGGTTCTTTATATTTTGCTATGGCAAAACCTAGCATCCTTTCTGAAGCTAAAACCTAAGAAGTTCATCTTATTGGGTTTTTCCACAAAACATTTTTTTTTTGTGACGGCAGAACCAAGAAAGTCAAATTAGCCAATTATGAAGCAGCGTAAGTGTCACCTGTGAGGCCAGTTCCCTTACAGAGCAGTGGCTGTGCAGGACATTCATGATCTTAATTCATAATTCACATAATTCATGTATTAATAACAACTAAAAAAAAAGGGAAGCAGATGATCAGATCAGCATTGAAAAAATAAACGCCACTGCAACTAATTGACCTTTTGCGAAACCCCGCCCCCAAACAGTCATTGTCCAATCATACATTCTAGCAGCCGTTACTATGTAAACAAGGTCCGTCAAGCTGCAGACCTCCAACAAGCAAAATGGTGAAGCGATGTGCCTATGGTCGGGCAGTAGATACCCCAAGAGTTTGGCTGGGGGAGTCATGTTCTTTCCTTTTCTAAAGCTGAAAACACAACAGGAGAGGTGCCTACAATGGATCAAGCAATGTGGAAGGCCCCACTCCCAGCTAAATGCTGCGAAAATAGACAAGCGTACACTCTGCTCCAAGGGAAGGCTAGGCTAGGCTAACGTCCTCTAATGTTATGTTTCGTCAGTTTACATCAAAGTTGAATATAGCATCCCAACAGGATAAATTTAAACTTATTTTTTTCATCTTTCATGTTGCATTTTTTGAATGGACGGCTTACCCCTGAGTATCCCAACCCTGCACTTGCTGTACAAGTGCCTAACCAGACTAGGGAGCAGCTCGGAGGCTGGCGAAAGCCACCCAAAAAACGGTAGACTACATGCCCATAATATTTGATTTAAAGTATAGTATATAACTTTACATTCAAACTGTTAGTACATGTACTATACAGTATAGCCTAACTTTACTGTTACCAGAGGTTGTGTTACACTTTCTGATTGTCCGTCATTGCGACTGACGGGCATAAAAATTCCGTCATAATCAATTGTAATTTTATTCTTTAAAATGATAATCCTTTTTTCTTAATTAAAATAAACAGAATAATTTATAGATTACACTTTAGCTGATGCCGACAGTGATTCATGTTGACACATTGGAGAATCGAGGAGACACAAGGCATTTCATTGCATACAATCCTTCACATGATTGCCATGCCGTGTGAACTGAATAAAATAAATAAAATACAAATCAGTTCAATACAAAGCATTCTCGAAGCGAACGAGCGTTAAAACATTTTACAAATATAATTTGCCAACCCATCGGCTTTTGAGGGCTATGAGCCATTAACCTTACAGAACAACTATTCTTCAAAAAGCATTTAAATGTTCACTGTGGCGTGGATGGTTCAACGTGTCATTATCGCAAGTGCTTTTGATCGTATTACCATATTAGCTGCACGTTATTTTATCCGCATCTTTAATCTAGCACATAGCACACAGCTAAAATAACAGTGAATACAATTAACGTACCTCATTGGCCGCATTAACTCACAGGGAGTGAACAGAAATTTTCAACTGACGCAAGTCTTATAACTACTAACTTCGGAAGTCCATCCACAACTGCACAACTTCACGAAATATAAAACTTTTTATGTTATGAATATAACCCTCCACGGCATATTGTAACCCCTTTTGCCCCTCTCTGGAGAATATCGCACAGGAATTGCTCCAAAAAGAGTCACTGACCCGCTCCGGTACACTTCTCCCCGCCATGACACTGTGTTGAGCCACACTATAAAAAGCAACAGGTGAGTTCAAGCACAGGTCTTCAAGCACAATGGAAAGCGTAAGACGAGGAGGAGAATGAGGAGAACAAGGAGAACGAGGAGGACGAGGAGGAGAAGGAAAGGGAGGAAGAGGAATGAACAGCGGAAGAGATGGAGGCCATGCTGGAGTTACAGTTAGAGGAAGAGGAAGAGGAAGACAAGAAGGTGCTCAAACAAGACCGAATCTGACAAGTGAGATCCGCGCAACACTGGTTGACAACGTTGTCAACCACGGCTTGACGCTGAGGGAGGCTGGACTGCGAGTGCAGCCAAATCTAAGCCGATATACAGTGGCAAGTGTGATCAGACCATTTTGACTGGAAAATAGGTATTGTAAAAATATCATCATATCAAAAAAATCTGCACGGTTTCAGTAACTGCTTACAGTACTGTATTCTATGCACTATCAGCACTTCTGTTACCTTTTCCTGTGAAATTACTGTACTATTGTATACTGTTTTTTTTTTTCTACATAGGATTGAGGGTCAGGAACGACAAAGGGAAGGCCTCCTATGTTCACAGAACAGCAAGAGAGGGAGATAGTAAACATGGTTTGGTTAACAATGCTATAACACTCAATCAGCTCCAAGCTAACATTGTCAATAACCACGCCATTTTCAACGATATCCATAAGGTCTCAACATCAACACCGGCACGCGTCCTAAAAGAAAAGCCATATTCAAATGAAGCAAATTTCGAGCACAATTCCAAAAGGGTGAAACGACTGCAGCATGATTATGCAGAGGTATGTATTCACTTTAGCAGTGTGATCTTGCATACTGTCTTTTACTGTATAATCTTTTACTGTACTGTAATATGTATACTAGATCAACACTGAACTACACAATTTTGCCTGACACTGTTTTTCAGGCGGTTTTACGAATGGATGGAGTGGAGATCGAGCATGAGTTCATTTACGTAGATGAGGCTGGGTTAAACCTAACGAGAACACGAAGGAGGGAAAGAAACATCATTGGCCACAGGGCTATAGACAATGTCCCAGGGCAACGGGGGGGTAATATAACACTCAGTGCAGCCATTACACAGAATGGGGTCCTCCATCGCCATGCCCATATGGGCCCTTACAACACGGCACTCATACTTACATTCTTGGACCAGTTGCACAACATAACAGCAGCAAATCAAATTGATCACATGTAATACATTGTTGTATGGGACAATGTGTCTTTCCTCTGCTCTGGTTCAGAACTGGTTTCAGCAACACCCACATTTCACTGTCCTATATCTTCCACCATACTCTCCATTCCTCAACCCTATACAAGAGTTTTTCTCAGCATGGCGGTGGAAGGTATATGATCTCCGTCTTCAGGCTGAGGTACCCCTCATCCAAGCCACGGAGGAGGCCTGTGACCAGATGGAGGTAGCAGCAATGCAAGAATGGATTCGTCATTCAAGACGTTTCTTTCCAAGGTGTCTTGCTAATGACAACATTGCCTGCGATGATGATGAAATTCTCTGGCCAGATCCAGCTCGGTGAAGAGAAAATGTCTGGTTTTTTTCGTTTTTTTTTTTTTAATTTTTTACTTACAATACCTAAAGTGACATTTTGTTACAGTATTATGAATCTCCTTGTCAACATTTTGGGCGTTTCGAGAAATAAATGAGTTTCTTCGGTCTGCAACATTGGTCTTGTGTAGTGTTAGGTGAATTTAGATTATATTAGTACTTTGTTGAAAGTAGCCTACTCTAATCATAGGGAATTAGAAGTGCTAAAAGTGTTTTAGATTTATCACAGTCTAACTCGTGCAAACAGTATAGTAATACAAAAAGTTTTTACAAGAGTGTTTAATTTTGCAAAGGATCTGTAGTGTTTTGCTAACTGGGTGTGTGGTTGTGCTAATTGTGAGTAGTGTTTTGAAAACACGGGCTCGGTTTTGAAAATCATGCTTAAGCAATCAAAAAAAAAACTGTAAACCACGTATTTTTTAAAAAAAACCGTCCGCGTTACCGGTGACCCAAAAGTAGCTGCCGCTATCAAAGAATATTTTAATCCAGGACATACATATCAGGTGATACTGTACATGCTCAGGACTAATCACGACGTTTCAATTGGTTTGCGCTCGCTAAAAACCCATTTAAAAGCAGCCCCTGCTGAAGTTCAGTGACCACTCAACCAGCTCTTTTCCACAGTTTGAGCTATACTTCGCACTGAAATGCATCTTTCCACCTTTTTCTTGGAGTTTTTTGGCCGTTATGTTTCTTTCCCGTGCCAAACACACCAAAGGCGGAATAACTTTGTGGTCAAAGGATGAACGGTGCCTTCGTCCAATCAAGTCCCTCTCTCTCTCTCCTCACACACAAGGGAGCACACTCTTCCAATCAGCGATGACTCATGTCACCCACGAGTACCTACCTCTTCCGGAACGTGAATTTCATTGCGTTTAGTTATTTGCTGTTGTGTTTTTTTTATTTGCTGTTGTGTTTAGTTATTTGCGGTTGTGTTTTTTGATTTGCTGTTGTGTTTAGTTATTTGCTATAAAAATGGGGTCCGTCCATCCGTCAGACACGTTTGTTGTCCGGGCTATAACTTTGAAACTAACCATCCGATTCTGATCATATTTGGCATCGAGGTGTAAAACCACATAAAGGTGTGTCATGAAAAACAATTTTGAAAATAATTTTGTAATTTTTCACGTTTTGGGGCAAAAAGTGACAAATTTTTGGGAAATCTGTCAGGTGTCGTGTCCGGGCTATAACTTTGAAAATAATCATCTGATTCTGACCATATTTGGCAACAAGGTGTAAAAACACATAAAGGTGTGTCATGAAAAACAATTTTGAAAATATCTTTACACTTGTTCGCGTTTTGGGTCAAAAAGCGTCAGATTTGTGGGAAATCTGTAATGTGTCCTGTCTTGGCTATAAATTTGAAACTGATCATCTGATAGTGATCATATTTCTCATCGAGGTGTAAAACCACATAATGGTGTGTCATGAAAAACAATTTTGAAAATAATTTTGTAATTTTTCGCGTTTTGAGGCAAAAGCGACAAATTTGTGGGAAATCTGTAATGTGTCGTGTCCGGGCTATAACTTTGAAAATAATCATCCAATTGTGATCATATTTGGCATCAAGGTGTAAAAACACATAAAGGTGTGTCATGAAAAACAATTTAGAAAATATCATTACAATTGTTTGCGTTTCGGGTCAAAAAGCGTCAGATTTGTGGGAAATCTGTAATGTGTCCTGTCTTTGCTATAAATTTGAAACTAATCATCCGATCGTGATCATATTTCGCATCGAGGTGATATAAAGGTGCGTCATGAAAACAATGTGGTATAATTTTCAGAGTTTCTGATGCATACTCCCTGGCCAATTTTTTTTGCAAGGAAATTCACAGCTTTGCGATTAGAACAGTTTTTTACAAATCTAAATGCATATAAACATTCTCTATTCAAAAAAGCAATGCGAGTTGCGGGGGATATTGCTTGACAATGTCAGCAGCTTGTTTAATTTTCTGTTGTGTTTCTTAATTTGCTGTTGTGGTTTGCACTTCACGGCCACTGTAGTACAGTATTTTTTATGAATGACTAGTGGAAAGAGGCTTTATACTGTATCACAAGGGCAGATGACGGGCCTATGTTACCAAAATAGCAAATATGATGTTGGCCAAGACAGGTCAAAAGAATTGCAAATCCAAAAGGCTTTGCAAATTTGAAAAACACAAGCACGTAAACAGAAAATTCAAATGCAAAAACAAAAAGACGAACACATTAACGGAAAACACAAAAATGGTTACAACACAAGCATAAACACAATACAAACACATGAACAGAAAAAAGTAAAAGTCACAACATGAACGCAAAAGTCACGACACAGGTGCAAAACTCACAACACAAACGCAAACGCCACAACTTAGGGGAAGTGAGCAAAAACAGATGATGAAAATGAAATGGCGGACTGAAGAGGCATTGCGCCGTGGAACGCACCGCTGCGTTAAAATGCACCATCTTGTGAGAATGCGCACGTCATTGTACTGATTGAAATGATTTAACTATAAACTTGCTGCCAAACTGGAAAAAAACTGTCTCATATTTTGATAGCAAGGGGAATATCTATTTCCTGGAGTGTAAATCGTTGTGTATTTAATAACTTGTGAAAGGATCTATTTTTCAGATTGTAAATGACCAAAGTGATAGCTTCACAAAATACCATCCATAAGGGACCGAATATAAATAATAGTGAAGGCAAATTAAGCTTGCACCTATCCTTCTTATTCCATGGATTTTACGGCTTCCTATGGAAATACAGCCCTTCTACACAGCCAAGCTGAGTCAAAAATGAAAGTAAAATGTTTGGAGTGAGTGTATTTCGCATTCCATTTCAGGTCTGGTGATAATCACACTCCTCTGGTTTCAGGGAGAGCTGGTTCCTTTGTACAAGCTGGATGACACACTGCACAAGCTCAGGTTGCTCCTCTAGGGTGCAGGAGAACACCAGGATGTCATTAGCGCAGACACACACAAAGCGAGAGATCATGTCATGGAGGACAATGTTGATGAGATTCTCGACCACTGCTGGGGAGATAGTGAGCCCGAATGACATCACAAAATGCAAGCTCTATTTAGGGGGGGATGTTAAAAGCTGTCTTCCACTCGTAGCCTTCATTTATGGGCACCAGATGGAAAGTGTTGTGTTAGTCCAACTTCTTTAAATAAAGGCACGATTGAAGGCTATAGAATGCTGAATCCATTAAAGTCAGTAGTTTGCAGTTTTTGATCGTGATTAACTTTTTGTGATGGCGTAGGTGTTTGGACGCCAGGGGCAGTGGCTCGAAATAAAAGACAAATCCAGCAACATGCTGATCTAAAAGGATTGGAAATAACAAGGCTCGTGCTACCTACAGACCTAACATAGTTCGTGGTAGCCCAAAGGTGAGCTCAATAATAAACCAAAAGAAAAGGGAAATAAACCCAATAAATGTCTTACTCACTCCACTAATATTTTAATGCAGCGAAGATCCTGCCAATACTCTTCCTTCTCAAATACCTTACCGGCTCAATCGTCAAAAGCAGAATGACACTCCAGCAACACGAACGAGGAAGGGCAGGAGCTTAAATAGAGTCCGGGCAACGCCCCCAATCAATGCCTGCTGGCTAAGGAACCTGAAGGTGAGCAAAACGATATCGTCCCGGACGAGAGTAACAAAAGGAGCTAGCAAAGCAACCAAACCATGACAGGACCCCCCCCTCTAATGGACAGCTCCAGAAGTCCCCAAGGAACCCCGCGCACGAAAATCAGAAATAAGCGAGGGATCCAGAATATCCCAAGAAGGGACCCGGCACCGCTCCCTCCCAATCAACTAAGAACTGGACCCCGCGACCTACGCGTCTCTCGGCCAGAATGCGGCGCACGGTATAAACCGGCCCGCCCTCAACCATTGGCGGTGGCGGTGGAGGCGTGGCGGAGGGCGCTAACCGGCTTAATCCGCGAGATGTGGAACGCCGGATGTATGCGCAGAAATCTCGGGAGCTTCAACTGGACCGTAACCGGATTGATCCTCCATACAATCTTCAATGGACCAATATAGCGAGGCGCCAGTTTTCGGGATTCCACCTTCAACGGGAGGTCCCGGGTGGACAGCCAAACTCTCTGCCCAACCCGAATAGACGGTGCCAAACAACGCCTTCTATCAGCGAAGGATTTTTTTTTGCGCGCCGAGCACAACAGAGCAGAACGGACCTTAGTCCAAACCGGCCGACAGCGCCGAATGAAGTGGTTAACTGAGGGAATCTCAGAATTGTTCTCAGTCTCAGGGAAAAGTGGGGGTTGGTAACCCACTTGGGCTTCAAACGGGGAAAGCCCCTTGGAGGAATTACACAACGAGTTGTGAGAATACTCGGCCCAACCTAAAAATCGACTCCAAGATGAGGGATTATCTGCCGCCAAACATCGGAGAGTGTTCTCGAGAGACTGATTAGTGCGTTCCGTCTGCCCGTTGGTCTCCGGGTGAAACCCTGAAGAGAGGCTAACAGTGGCCCCCAACTGTTTACAAAACGCCTGCCAAAATCTGGCCCTAAACTGCAGGCCTTGGTCAGAAACAACATCTTGCGGAAGCCCATGCAACCGGAACACATTGTTGACCACAAGATGCGCTGTCTCCCGTGCTGAAGGCAGCTTGGGTAGCGCGACAAAATGAGCCGCTTTAGGAAAACGGTCAACTACCACCGAAATGACCGTGTTGCCGTCAGAAACAGGCAGCCCCGTAACAAAATCTAAAGCAATATGTGACCAAGGGCGCCTGGGAACGGGCAAAGGTCGCAGCAGCCCAGCGGGAGGGAGATGGGAAGTCTTATTCCTAAGGCAGATGCCACAGGCAGCAACAAACTCTCGAATGTCTCTCATCATTTCCGGCCACCAAAACCGTTGGGCCAGGAACTGCTTGGTCCGATGGGCCCCCGGGTGCCCCGTCATGCGGGAAGAGTGCCCCCACTGGTAAACGTGTGACCTAACGCTATGTGGGACAAATAAACAACCAAGAGGCTTCCCCCCAGGACCGGGATCAGACCTCAACGCCTCCTGAACAACTGCCTCAACCTCCCACTGAATAGGTGCTATGATCTGGGCCGAAGGAATAACAGGCTCTGGGGAAGGATCTCTATCCGTGCGATCGAACATACGTGACAGCGCGTCAGGCTTAGTATTTTTAGAGCCTGGGCGGTACGTGAGCGTAAAATCAAAACGGTTAAAAAACAATGACCATCGCGCCTGCCGGGAATTACGCCGTTTGGTCTGCTGAATATATTGGAGGTTTTTGTGGTTGGTCCAAACCACAAAAGGGTGCTCAGCTCCCTCAAACCAGTGGCGCCACTCCTCGAGCGCCAGCTTGACCGCTAATAACTCTCGGTCACCAATACTATAATTGCCTTCGGCGGCAGACAAAGACCGGGAGAAATACGCACATGGGTGAAGCTTATTATCCTAACGAGGGCGCTGGGACAGAATAGCACCCACGCCCTCCTCGGAAGCATCTACCTCAACAACAAATGGAAGGGAGGGATCGGGCAAAACCAAAATAAGCTCCGAGCTAAAACGTTTCTTTAATTCCTGAAATGCAGAATCAGCTGCAGGGGACCAAAAAAACGCTGAGGAGGTATTCTTTTTTGTGAGCGCAATAATGGGGGCAGCCACCATGCTGAAATTACGAGTAAACCTCCTATAAAAGTTCGCAAAACCCAGAAAGCGTTGGACCTCTTTAACACTCTGTGGCGCAGGCTAATTCCTGACCGCAGCCACCTTGTCTGGGTCCATTCGCACTGAACCCTTAGACACAATGAAGCCCAAAAATGAGACAGTCTGGGCGTGGAAAACACATTTCTCGGCTTTAACGAAAAGTTTGGCATGGAGCAGGGCTGCCAGTACACGTCTGACGTGTTGTTTGTGCTCGGACAGTGTTGGAGAAAAGATCAAAATATCGTCGAGATAAACGAAGACAAATTTCTCCAACATAAGACTGAGCTTCTCTGAGCACGTCATTAACAAATGCCTGGAACACCGAGGGGGCGTTAACCAGGCCGAAGGGTAAGACCCGATATTGGTAGTACCCGTCATGCGTGTTAAAAGCCATTTTCCATTCGTCCCCCTCCAGAATGCGAATCAAATTATAAGCATTACGAAGATCTAGCTTCGTAAAGAATGATGCCTCTTGTAGACGTTCAAACGCGGAGTTCATTAATGGAAGGGAGTATCAGTTTTTAATAGTGATTTTATTTAAACCCCTGTAATCAATATACTCTCGCATAGCCTTACGCTCAGGTCCTGACAGCGAATATAGCGAACCCCTAGGCGAAGTTGTCCCAGGATAGAGATTAATCTCGCAGTCGTACGGACGATGCGGGGGTAATGTAAAGGCTCGTTGTTTGCTGAATACCTCAGCCAAATCGAGGTAACCCTCGATTTGGGTAGCCCCAAATTATTTACCCTGATCAGAGTCTAATGAATCCGTGACTGATTCCGAATGGCGGAAGTTCTCCAAAAAATCATCATAATCCTCTGGCTCTCGCCAGTCAAATTGAGGATCCCATTCTAACCCCTCCTCTGCCTCTTTTTCCAGTCTAGGAGGGTACGGAGTAATAACCTCCTCAAACTCGCTCTTGGCGTCAGCCTGACCCATTGCTTCACGTCCGAAAGAACCATTATCATTAGTTTTACAATGTGTGCTACACTTGGGACCCCAGCGGACGATAGGATTAATCTGAGGTACACTGCCAAAGGGGGAAACAGAAATACACTCTCCAAGAGAGGATAAACTAAGAAAACAAAAACTGAACCTAACTAACCTGACGGATACACTGCGAGTTTAACACGAGGCAGACAAGACTAAGGCGCAGCAGACGTGACTGGAGAAACATACACAGGAAAACCTTGGAAGGCACAAGGAGCTGTGACTTCACCATGTAGCACAGAGACGATACGGAGGATCCGTCTGACAATCCATTCCAATACTGCCACATAAATAGCCACAAGAGGGGGCGAGGACTCGGAAAGCAATCTTGGGCTGAAACAGAAACACATGGGATTAATAAACAATTACACAAGGACCAGGTTAAACAATAAAGACTCGAGACAAGACGCTAAGACCATCAATCAAGCTTAGACAGTTTAGATTAAGGTAATCTAAACGTGACAAGGAAAAAGCACCACAAGAAAAGCGAAGGAAAGCATAGTTTTAAATGTGGTTAATCAGAGACTGCTCTGACTGAAATGCAAAAGCCAGAAACGCACACGCTCGCTAAATGAGTAAATCATGGTTAATACTACGTGACGAATTATTAACAATCGCCCTCAAATAAGTGCTGGTTAGTACTGGTTAGGAATATCCTATCAGAGAGCGCATTCACTCAGAGTTTCGCAAGACCCGGAATTAAACACAGCTGGAAGCAATGAATGAAATACCAAAGCGAAACCGAAAGAGGCAACGTGATTGGACGACGAGACGCAGGCATGCTGAAGGCAGTCACGCGACATCACTGGAGACAGATTGGGAGCGGATTGTCAGACGGCTGAACTGAAATCTGGAATTAAGAAATGAAAGTAAACACAAGCACAAATAAGCTCGGGACAACACACGAACGGGCAGAATCACAGCAGGGCCTTCCTCACAAGCTTGTTGAGCTTATTGGCCTTGCCAGTCTTAAGCCCACTCCACCATCACACAACTGCAAAGCAGAGTGCACTGTTCACTATAGACTGGTAGAAGGTCTTGAGAAGTCCACTGCAGACACCAAATGATCTGAGTCTCCTCAGGAAATACATCCTGCTCTGTGTTTTCCTGAAGAAGGCATCTGTATTATTAGTCCAGTCGAGCTTATTGTTAATGTGGACCCCGAGGTACTTGTACGAATCCACCATCTCCACAGCCGCACTATGGATGACAATCGGAGCAGGTTGCTTCCAGTTCCTCCTGTAGTCTACCACCAGCTCCTTAGTCTTGTTAATGTTGAGCTAAAGGTGGTTTCAGTCAGACTATGCAACAAAGCTCACGATCAGCCCTCTGTACTCTTCCTTGTCATCATTGCTAATGCAACCCACTATCGAAGAGTCATCGGAAAACTTTTGGAGGTGGCAGGAACCAGAGTTGAAGCGGAAGTCTGAGGTGTATAGAGTGAATAAGAATGGTGCCAGTACAGTTCCTCGGGGCAACACAATGTTACTTCTTAGGACCTCAGATACGCAACTGTCCACCCTAACATACTGTGGCTGGCCCATGAGGTCATCCAGAATCAAGGCATCAAGTGATGCCTGGGTCGATTTGCATATCCAACAGGTTGTCGCTCAGAAGGCTGGGTTGGATGCTGTTGAAGGCACAGGAGAAGTCAAAGAATATGACTCTCACAGTGCTTCCAGGACTCTCCGGGTGGGATAGGGCCTTCTGAGTGAGGAAGATGATGGCATCCTCTACACCAGGGGTTCCCAAACTTTTCCAAATCAGGGCCCACTTGAAAATCTAAAAAATGTCCGCGGCCCACCTTTGTCCTATAAACAGTACATAGACGAAAGTATGCATTCTCAGAACACTTAACAGCAACAATAATTGTTGTTGTTGTTAAGAAAATAAAATAAATTAAAAACAACAATAATTGTTTGTTTTTATTAATTATTATTATAAAGATTCAGGATTGAAATGAAAGCAGGGGGATAAAGGAAGCCCAAACTTTTAATCTGTGGTGTACACACAAGACAGAATTCAGTTCCGATGATAAACTATATAAGGTTCCTAAAATATTGTGAGGTCAATAACACTCAATAGGTTATTACTTCTAAATATTTTTTAAAATTGCGCAATAAATATTTATTATGGCCCCAATTTGTTATTACATTTATAACACAACAGCAACAGCAAGGGATGACAAACACAGTTTTAACAACTAAAACACATTTAATTTTTAACAAAGACAAAGACTAATAACAACCTACAACTAAAGACCAAGATTGATAAATAAGAAAAAACAGAAATAATTACAGTCCCTTTTTGGTGGGGTGGCTTGGTGATGTCCTGGATGAAGAAAATGCTCAAACACAGGCAAAGAAATCCACAAAAGAAACGTCACAGGTCTTGAACAGAATGGCAGGTCTGGTCATCTTCTTGCAATTTCTCCTACTACTCTAATGTCTCAATTCTATTCCTTATATACTCTTTTGCAGACCCCACCCACATTTAGACCTCTTTTTTTTTACTTTTCTGAGACTTGCCCCAGACATGTCCAGGACATGTCTAAACATGACTGCAGTCTGAGCTTAACAAAAAAAAAGGTAAATACTGCCATCTAGTGGCCTATATTCACATTACATATTTTACAATAAAAATAATTTAAAATATCATATTTTTAATGACCTCTCACGGCCCACCTGCAGTACCACCACGGCCCACCAGGGGGCCGCGGCCCACACTTTGGGAATCACTGCTCTACACCAATGTGCTGCTGGTAAGCAAACTGCAAGAGGTCCCGGAAGCAGAGAGCAGTGGCCTCAGGTGATGGAGAACCAGCCTCTCAAATGTCTTCAGGACATGTGATGTTAGCACCCCTGATCCGTAGTCTTTGAGAGTGCTGGGACGACCTAAGTCTAAGTGTGGTCTAAAAAATGTATAGTATAAGAGTGGTATGACTGCCTTAGAGTTATACTCCATACCATTGACTATATATTCCAGCATCTTGTTGGCATTTTTGTCATGGTTATGGTTTTTGGTCACGTTTATGTTCAGGTTCTGTGTTCATGATTTTGTCTTTTATTTATTCTTTTTGGTTATCATAATACTCAGGTTTTTAGTTCATTCCATTTCTCTGTTCCATTGCACTCATCTCCTCTGTCTTGTGATCTAGTTGGTTCAGTACGTCCTCCCCGTCCGCATGCCCACTGACTTCAGGTGATTTAAATGAATTCCAGTGTTTAAAATATTCCTTCGATTTTCGTTTTCTTCCTTCGTCTTTCTATTCTGATTTCTAACAAGACTAACATTTGTATTTTGTATCATAGTCCACTAACACTACTAATCTATGTATATAAAATTACTAACTTACTAACGAGCACTCTAGTTCAATTTGTAAAGTTGCATCGCAACTAATTTAGACTAATTCCCTCTCAGCATTCGCCCTGTTCTAATCTCTGCCTCTCGCTCAGCTGTTTCTATCCTCTCCTGAGTTTCAGTGAGATCTCTCGCACGTGCTTAACTACTCTCCTGTGCTCATTATCTGTGCATGTAAAACTCCTGGACCGGAGCTGTTAAAATGTCATAGGCTGTTTGTGTGATTCCCGTTCGTGTTTTGTCTTTCGCCAATTCTCGTGGTTAGGGCTTCCCTCATGTGATTCTCCCATTGTACAGTATTTAGTCTGATTCCCTACACCTGATTCCTGTATAGCATGTGACCTTCCCTGTGTGTATTTAAGCTGTCATTTCACTCACAGCACTTGACAGAACGTTGATCAATATTTCTATGTGCAGAGCGCCTTGTATGCCTTTGAGTACTGTTTCTTTTCTACTGGACTGTCCGACTTTGATTCTGGCCATTGCCCTTTTTGAATTATTCTTGTCTTTCTGGATTTCAACCCATTTTTGTATGACCACGATTTCTGTGTTTGGATGCCCTGTGTATGATCATTGTCTTTGCCCATCGACTACTACTTTTTGCCTATCGTTTTTGTACCTCTGCCCATCTGTCTTACTGGTTCTGACCTCTGCCTGTCTAGTCAACGCTGATTTTGTATTGTGGCTTGGCAATTGTGTTTTTTAGTTTTGACTCTGACTTCATTAAAGGCATACGTTTTTTTTTTTATTTCCCGCTCTTGCGTGTAGTTCCTGAACACACTGTCACAATTTAACTCCCACGGCACCCAAAAATTTGACTAATTTGCTGTAAATGTTCCTGCCAAGGTCATTAACGTAGATAAGAAAAAGCAGGGGTCCCAACATCGATCCCTGACTCCGCTTAGCACAACGCCTACGTTGGATGAGATCCCTTGTTCCACGACTCTTTGTGTTCTGTCCCATAACCAGTTCTGAATTCATTCCAAAATGCCTCCTATGATTCCTGCCATGCTTATTTTTAAAATTTGCCCCTCCTGAGGTACCTTGTCAAATGCTTTCAGAAAATCCAAGTGTATGATATCATAGGCCTTGCTCTGATCATAAGTCTCTGTCGACTCTTCAAAAAATTTGAAAAGGTTGAAAGGTATGACTGCCCTTTATGGGAACTAAGTTGGCTATTCTTTAGGATGTTACTACCTCCAAGGAATAATTGAAACCTGTTTTGAATGATATCGTCCAGTATTTTAAGCACAATGCAAGGTAACTGACGTGTTTTCCTGGCTCAGAATGGTCCCCTTTCTTATATGTTGGTATTGCCCTGCCTCCAATCATTTGGTATCATTCCAGTTTCTGAAGACCTAAAAGTAATTGATAGTGGTTCAGAAATTATCTCCCCCTTCTTCCCGGCAAACTTTTGGGTATATGCCACCAAGGCCGGCCACCTTATTTGACCTTAATTTACGCAATTTACTAAGTACTTCTGTATCCCCAGTCTCAATTTCTGTCAAATTTTAAACATTGGAAATGGCCTCTGCCAGTTAGACATCGGCTCCTTGGTAAAACCCACAGCAAATATGTAAAGCATCAGCAATACCCTCATTCTCATACAGCAATGATCCATCCTAATGCTAAATATACAACATTGTACTTTAACTCCTCCTCAACCCCTTTGCACAGAATACAAAATTATGCCAATATTTCCTGTTTATTTTTTTCCCTTATTTCCATTTTTTCCTATTTAAGCTTTATAACTTAGTATTTGTGTCACAGAGTTTGGAAAATTATTTCAGTGGAGCGATGCATTTGGAAATTCAATTACATAATTGTCTAGGAATTAAATTTAGGAATTTACAGACGCCGGTGTCTATATCTGCGCAAAGGGTCCTTTTTCAACTATAATAGTGAAAAATCTACTTAAATTTATCTTAAGTGTCCACTGCAATTCGCCTTTCATTGGGTTTACTAACTTTCCTTAGCTCTTTCTTTTGACCTTATCATGAATTTCACAATATTTAGCCATAGTATTCTTATTGCTGTCCATTATTATGTCTTATAAAGAGAATTCTTTACCCTCAAACTCTTCTGAGTAGCTATAGTCATCCATTCAGGATTCTTCTTTTTAAACTTGCACACATTTTGAATGAATTTACTTTGTGTATCATGTATAACTCCCTTAAAGCAATGGTAGTGAATTGGGCATACCGTTGCCATGCAATGAAATCACTTTTTTTTCATCATTAACAAGGCTCAAAGTAGCTCCACACTTCATTGGTAGAATTCAGACGGCCCTGACACGTAAAACGAGGCACTGAGAACTTATTAAAAAAAATAGTTATTAAAAAAGAGTGTTTATGCAAACAGTACCTCATGGTAGTTTCCAGTCACCTCCATCTAGAAAGTCACGATAAGTGGATTGACGAGCAAGAACGAATAGATTGCATTCTGTTCCCCTATCCTTCCTATTCGTTTGTGCTCGTCAATCGTGACTTTAAAGATGGAGGCGACTGGTTTTAACTGGTTTGGGGCAACATGATTCTGCAAAATTACCTCTGATGGTGAGTTGTTCCAGTACATAAGGTGACAGTGTCACAGTATTAAACACTATGGCACAACAGAAAGAGCTCCCTGAGAGTCGTGAAAAAAAAAACTGCAAAAAAGAAAAAGTCACAACGATTCAGCCACCTGTAAAGTCTAGTGTGCAAGCCATTTATCCCCCTAGGGTGTGGTGCGAGTATGACAAAAAAAAAAAACAATAAAACTTAACTATGTTCTAGCTTCCACACAAAAGAACAGAGTGCTTCATTTTCGAGTTACAAATTCACAACAGAAGTCGGCTGATTAATAGAGATAAAAGAAAACACAATGCATGTAGTCAGAAAAAGACAAGTAAACAATAGCGCCCAGCAGGCACAGAACACAGAGGCGGAATGCTCACTTACAATCACAGCCACGTTTTGGCAAATTCAAATGTGACCTTTATCATCTCCTGATATGATGCTTTTGGAGTAGACGCTTGAGAACAGTAGTGGAAGAAGACAGCTGGAAGCCCCGGATTGGCTGACAGAGAGATGTGGAGAGGAGGATATCCGAATCTTGGGTAGTCAAGAGGCAACCCCAGAGCCTAGAAGGGAATACCAGATGACATCATCCCCAGCCAGCACGGTCAAACGAATTGGACTGCCAGATGTATTGGACTAACAATCAATGAACTGGGTTGCTACCAGAGCCCGGAACAACATTAAATGCTCCCATGGCACTGTAAGAAACACTATCAAGCATTTCAAAGAGACTGGTTTATTGAAAACTACAGGTGCAAAACGGAAGTGCCTCTGATGTTCGTTATCTGTGTATGACAAGTGAAGAAAGAAACTGGTGGTTGACAGCACGACAACTCTGTGATGGTATTAATAACACCAGATGGAAGTATCAAATTCAATTATCTTCAGTGTAAAAACTGACTGATTGGTCGTTTTGCTGCTAAGAGCTGTAAACATAGAAAAAAAAGACTTGAATTTGTCAAGTAGTTCAAAGATTGGACACCAATAGACTGGGAACAAGTCTTGTGGACCGATGGATCAAAATTCAATATGTATCACCCAAATGCAGAACTTATGTGCTCCGCAGAGTTGGAGAATATTTCAGAAATGACTGTTTATCCCCTTCAGTAAAACTTTGAGGTCGTAATGCTTTGGGGCAGTATTATAGTCTGAACTTAAAAATGTGTACGCTCAGAACATCCCTTGGTAACAATTATTAGTCCTGACTTGTTCTCAATCATTTTTCTTAAAGGTCCCCTATTATGCCACCAGGTGCACAGCTAATTAGCCATTATGAGCCAGTTCAAAGGGTGCGTTCCAGGCAACTTGTAACCCGTGATTTACCAGTTAAAAGTGGGCGGAGCCACCATCAAATCTGTGAATTCACGCCGGTGAACTCGATTGTGCTCAACGTAGTCCGACTTCCTTGTTTGACATCACGCAGCTCAACTAAAATGGCGGCACTGGCTTTTTTTCAAGTGGCAAATGGTAAGACACGCTATGAAGTCGTAACTCGTTACTTTTGCCTGGAACGCAATGAAGTCATGACTTGTAACTTAGAAGTCGTGATTCACAGGTTCAAACCTCTGCTGGAATGCAGTGAAAGTCTCCCCTACCTTACATCACAAGGGGGAGAGACCAACTAGAATAATGAAATCTGATTGACTGCTTGGCTGAAGGTGATCAGTTCTTCTTGCCTCTGGTTGGTTACTTGCATCAGTCCATCTTAGATGAGCTTGGGCCCAGCGAAGCCGGCGGCTTTTCTGGGTGCTGTTGATAAATGGCTTTCGCTTTGCATTGTAGAGTTTTAACTTGCACTTGCAGATATAGCGACGAACTGTAGTTACTGACAGTGGTTTTCTGAAGTGTTCCTGAGCCCATGTGGTGATGTCCTTTCCACACTGATGTCGGTTTTTGATGCAGTACCGCCTGAGGGATCGAAGGTCACAGGCATTCAATGTTGGTTATCGGCCTTGTCGCTTACATTGATTTCTCCAGATTCTCTGAACCTTTTGACGATATTACGGACCGTAGATGATGAAATCCCAAAATTTCTTGCAATAGCTCATTGAGGAATATTGTTTTTAAACTGTTCGACGATCAGCTCACGTATTTGTTCACTAAGTGGTGACCCTTGCCCCATCCTTGTTTGTGAATGACTGAGCATTTCAGGGAAGCTGCTTTTACACCCAATAATGGCACCCACCTGTTCCCACTTAGCCAATTCACCTGTTGGATGTTCCAAATAAGTGTTTGATGAGCATTCCTCACCTCTCTTAGTCTTTTTTGCCACTTGTGCCAGCTTTTTTGAAACATGTTGCAGGCATCAAATTCCAAATGAGCTAATATTTGCAAAAACATTACAAAGTTTACCTGTTCGATCATTAAGTAACTTGTCTTTGCAGTGTATTCAATTGAATATAGGTTGAAAAGGATTTGCGAATCATTGTATTCTGTTTTTATTTACGATTTACACAACGTGCCAACTTTACTGGTTTTGGGTTTTTTTATGGATGGTTATGGTCTCGCTTGAAAGGAAACACTCTGAAGTTTTTCCCCCATCTGAAAGAATCACTCTAAGATTCACTATCAATATTGCTGAAAAAAAGTTACTGAAGCATAAACTCAAATTTGAGCGCAAAAGAGTCAAAACGAGTGCCGTTATGTAAAAAAATGCTTTTTAATATGAAATGTAAACAAACAAATAACCTTTACACAGCAAACTCACAGCACACTATTTGCAATATATGATAAATAAAAAAAACTAAAAGTTACTGAAGCATAAACTCAAATTTGTGCATATAAAAGTCAAAACCAGTGCTGTTATGTTAAAAAAAATTTTTATATGAAATGTAAACAAACAAATAATTTCCATAGCAAACCATTTACAAGATATGATAAATAAAAAATTTTTTAAATGAAAAGGTCACTGAGGCATAAACTCAAATTTGTGCTTATCAATCCCAAGGGGAGGAGATTCTGACTTAGTGCTTGTACATATATCCAAAGCAAAGGAGAGATTCCTTTGTCTAAGTTCTTGCCTGTAACGAAGACCCAATGTGGCACGTAGTAAAATGGTTCCTATTTACTTCCTTTGTCTCACTCTGATTTCTTACAGGGATGAAAATTAAAATTCCCACAACAACCAACGCTTGTGAAAAAATTACTTCCTTCCTTCCTTCCTTTGGTGACGGCGGTAATAATGCGTAATATGGTAATAATATAATCATAATAATATCAGCATAATATTACAATATCCTTTTTACCGTAATCCTGAACACAGAATTACAGAATAACAGACAGAATTACCAACGCTGGCAAAAACATAACTTCCTTGCACCTTTGGTAACAGAGATAATAATGCGTATTATAGAAATAACATAATCATAATTATATCAGCATAATACTATAATATCCTTTTTCTGTAATCCTGAACACAGAATTACAGAATAACAGACAAACAGAATTACCTACTCTGGTGAAAACATGACTTCTTTCCACCTTCCGTGACGGATGCAAATAATGCATAATGTAATAATAACATTAATAATAGTAAAATATAAACGTAATATTATTATATAATGAAATATATCTTATAATATGATACTTACTAGTCAAGAGTAATGTCTTCTCCCCCGAGAAACATTTCCTCTGCTACGGAGCCATCAGACGAGATATCAGATATCAGGTTCTCAGATATTTCTTCCTCTGAGTTATCACTTGCACGCCGAGTGCACAGCTCTGCAGCTTCTGAACTGAAAATGATGTTTTCGCAAGCTTTTCGCCATTTTTTTCTGTCAAAGTCTGTAAACAACCATCAAACATTCGCTGGAAATCTCTCTCTGCCTCGCTCTCTTTTTCCGAACGCGCAGCACGCATTACGCCAGTGGCGTGCCGTCAGATGTCAGGAAGGCCTTCAGTGACATCACCCTTTCCTGTATAATTGCTCTTAAACTGTTTGCCAGGTTTGCCTGATTAACAATCAAACAGTTTACTATCTGAACAGCCACCACCAATGCATGACACGTAATGATTAACGAATGACAAAGCGATTACCTATTGGCTATGTTGACATAATTGATGTGACTCCGCAAGGATAACAATCTGCAAAAAATCCAGAACTTTCGCTGACTTCGCGCCTATTATTTTCATTATTATCACCCAGCTGTGCATCGTACCTAACAACGCACTTTATCTGTCACTACATTCAGACTATAGAACGGATTCTCATAGCTTATTGCTCATTGAACCTTGCGTACTAATTTACGCAAATCCAGAAACTATAAAGACGTAGGGGATTGATATTTTCCATTGTCATTGGTGTGCGGAAGTAAACGTCGTATATATTTGTAGTGCAATGTAAAACAAGGCTTTCAAAAATAAATTAGATTGTCGTCAGTTCCACCAATCAGTCTGAGCAACTGTTCTAATCGGGGAGGTAAACTGCAAGAGGTGTCTGTCCTTAAGAAGTGAAAGGTGAGGCTATTGATGGCCCTGTTTCAGCCAACAGACCGTCACTGCATTACGCACAGCTGAGCGATATTCTGTACTTCCAGTAACGCAAGCCATTTGCAGTTTCAGCTTTGTGTCCACCCTGCAAAGCTGTATATTGTTGTTTTCAGAATTTCATTGGCTATACAATGCAACAATCGTCCTCTCAATTGGTTGCTGGTTGCTCAGGCTACACGCAAAAAGGAGGCATGAGCTTTGTTTCAACACAGGCACTCATTGGCTATGGCAGGCTGTGGACAGGGCAGGGAAGCTCGTAACCGGTCGAGTGAGATGTCAATCGAAAGGTTAGAGTGCAGACTCCATCGAGACACCAATGGCTTCGTACTGTTAACATGTGCACCAGAGCAACGACTTCAAATACAGAAAACTTTGTGGATTACCACCGACTCATTTCGAATGATGCAGCAGCTGTTCATGGATATTTACTGGTATAATAGTGTGTTTTGGACTAAAACCTTTACTGGATTGGATTTACTGGAACTTTGTGGATGTAACAAGACCGTGTTTGAGGGGATATGTTGGACTGGAAGAGTACTAGGAGGCTTCATTGGTGAGTTACATCAGTTTTGTAACTGTTCGATTGTTTGTTTGTGGTCTGACATAGGCGTTGACTAAAGCTGCTGTGATGATTATACTTGAAATGGTTGGCATCAATTGAATTTCAAGAATCTTAGCTTTCCGACGATATGCGGCATGATTATCTCAGTTACATACTACGTCATTTACACAGCTTGTATGTTTTAAACCAGAATACGGGCCGTCGGAGTGGAAACGGGTTAAGAATTGCAGAAATATTTGAATTTGGTTCAATTTAGGCAATTTAAACAATCATAAAATGCAAGTTAGATCACCTGTTGTGCCAAATAGGTAGTGTGGAAGTTTAATTTTCAAAAAGTGAATACCTACTTATGAATACATTCTTTTGCTGAACCAAATTTAGCTCATTAATGAGTGGCCCTTAGATTGCATCAGGAAAGAAGCTGCGTTTTTTGGATTTTTATCCCCCCGGCATATAGTGCGGGGGGATATATCGATCAGTGTGTCCGTCCGTCCGTAATAAAATCTTTTTCGGACCAGAACTCGAAAACTATACCACTTGCAAACACCAAATTTGGTATGGAACTTCTCCTTATGGTCTAGTTGTGCCTTTTGGGGGGTTTTTTTTTTATTTATTTCGGCATGATTGTAACTCATTTCATGACAATTTCAACACGACACAACATGTATCATGACCGAAAGGGTCGCGGGAGAAGCGAAATCGCTTATCAGAGTCCCGCCCCCAGCTTCCAGAAAAACAGTTTGGTAATGGTTAAAATATCATAAGGATTATAAATCTCAGTAGAGTTAATGTCCATGTACGCTACATTTTAACGTCAGAAAGTAAGATCATGAAAATTTATGAATATCATAATAATTATAATTTCTGATTAAGTGAGTGTTCATATAACTTAGATTCAAATGCCACTCTTGATCCAAAGCCACATTATCCCGAAAACCCCATTCTTGATCATTCGATTTGTTCCAGCTAATTTGGAGTAGATGAGAGGAAGCACTTCCTCTACATCCTCATGTCCAGGACTGTCAAACACAGTGAACGACACTTTCCCCATGAATCCATGACGTAACCGGCCGGGAATGTCCCATCCAGGCATGTCGGGCATGTGAGTTGCCTTTCGGACAGTTAGTCTGAAGCGTCCAGTGACAGGATACAATTAACAAAATACAATTAACAAGATTGAACATGTTTATAGTTACTCAGATATGCACATTTCAACAAATATTTGAAGACCTTCAGCTCTCCAGCCATCCTTATATCATCATCAAGTACATTCCATGCCCTGACTCCAGCCACAGATAGGGAATGCTCCCTACGTGTCGTTCTGACCTTGCTTGATTGTAATAACATCCTACCTCTGGTGTGCTGCATACAGTCATGCTGAAGAAACAGGTTTTGTACATTTTTGGGCAAGCAATTTTTATATCCCAAGTAGACAAGTTGCAAGGAGTTGAATTTTACTACATCCTGTAATTTAAGAAGCTTTGCCTTAATAAACAAATCATTTGTATGAGTTCCATTCGGAACGCAATAAATAAATATAAGGGCCTTTTTTTGTAGTTTAAATAAAGGTTCTATAGTATTTTTGTAAGTGTGACCCCATACTTCAGCGCAGTAATGTAGACGGGGTGCTATGAGGGCTGAATAGATTAGAGGTTTAATAATTTCTGCATTTTCCAAAGAATACATACACTTTTAGCTAACTTTCTTTGAACTAAATTTACATGCGGTTTCCAGCTTAAGAGATTATCTATCATAACTCCCAAGACTTTATATACGTTTACTCTTTCAATGCTGATACCATTTACTTTTAAGTCAATGTCGTCCTTTAGGCCTTTTTTCCCAAATATCATAAATTTGGTCTTCGTAAGATTTAATGATAGTTTGTTTACATTAAACCACGTGTGAAGTTTAGACATTTCATTATTAGCCAATTTGACTAATTGGTTGAGATCAGCACCAGAGCAAAAAATAGTCGTGTCGTCAGCAAATAAAATTAATCTTAGGATATCGGATACCTTAACAATGTCATTTATGTAGATTATGAACAGCTTAGGACCTATGACCGAGCCCTGAGGAATTCCACAGGTAATGTCCAGGCAATTTGATTTATTATTGCCCATCTGTACAAATTGCGTTCTATTTGCTAAATAATTTTAAATCCATTTTAACGCGGTCCCTCTTATTCCATATTTATACAGTTTTTCAATCAATATATTGTGATTTATAGTGTCAAATGCCTTCTTCAGGTCAATAAATATACCTATAGAATATAGCTTTGAATCTAGTGAATCTTTGATCATCTCAATAAGTTCTGTTAGGGCTAGTGCTGTCGAATGCTTTTTCCTGAACCCATACTGACTGTCACATAGAATTTTGTGTTTATCAATGTAATTGTCCAATCTATCATTGAAGAGTTTTTCTAAGATTTTTGAACATTGAGGTAAAATCGAGACAGGTCAATAATTTGAGAAATCATATTTATCCCCACTTTTGTAGAGAGGGATAACCTTTGCTATCTTCATTTTATCTGGAAACACTCCGCAAGAGAAGGATAGATTACATATATGCGTAAGTGCAGTTACAATTGCACTGGTAAGTGTTTTCAGTAATTTCATATCTAATTGGTTTACGTCAACAGACGTCTTAGCTGCACAATTATTCAGAATTGATACATTATCCCATTTTTGATGGGATAACAGATCTATTTCCAGATCCTTTAACCTTTTTTCACTTTTAATTCTGATTTCTGTGTATTCCCGGATTTTCGATCTGGCCTGATCTTTTATATCTACCTTGCAATCACAAATAGCAAAGACTGGCAGATGATCAATAATGTCATTTATCATGATGCCACAAAATATATCAGAATCCAGTTCATTAGTACAGATATTATCTATCAAAGTGGCACTATGCCTAGTAATCCTGCTTGGTTTTGTAATTAATGGTTGCATACCCATGGCATACATGGTGTTAATATAATCCTCTATTACAGAGCTGTTATTTGGATTTATCAAGTCAACGTTAAAGTCCCCACACAGGGGAACATTTTTATGGCTTATATTAGTGAGTAGTTCGCCCATATATTTGCTGAAAACATCAATTTGCGAATCCGGTGCTCTGTACACACAAGAAATAACAGTATTTTTACCTTTCAATCTGGGAATCTCAATTGTAAGGCATTCCATGACATTTTCCACAACATATGATTTACATTCTATTACCTGGAAGTTTATGGCCTCATCAATAAATAGACCAACTCCCCCACCTGCTTTATTCAGTCTAGTCTTGCACACAAAATTATAACCCTCCATGTAGAAGTCCTTGCCCTTTTCCTCTTTCATCCAAGTTTCTGATAAGGCGATGATGTTAAATGGGTTAGCAAATGACTGAAGGTATTCCTTTATTTGATCGAAGTTGGAATATAGACTCCTACTATTAAAGTGGATAATGGACAAACTCCCATCCATTTTAATGCTTTTGTTGAATTTGTCCATAGAGAAAAGTATTCGCATATGTTAGACACTTTGTAGAAAAAATGGTTATTTGGATCGATTTCTTCATTTTGGTCTATTTCGGAAGAATGGTGACTTCCTGTCAAAAATCCATTTCCCGAAAAATTTATTTCTGTAGGTTGATGACTACTCATGAATGTCTGTCAAGGACCTCAGTGGTCGTACTTCTCCAAATCCCGCATCATCTTGATCGGCACCGGTCTGGTGGTTTCCGGTGAAGATCCATTTGCTTTGATAAAAATTCTAAAGGTTGTCGACCAGGTGCTGTGTATCTTACCCACTTTCCTTAGTTGACGAGCTTTCCATGCGAGTGTTGCATTATGCTTGGTGAGGTTTTCATTCATGAATACATTGGATCCTTTTAGATTTTTCCCTCGCTTCAACGGAGAGATCTTGTGCTTGTTACTTGTAAGTCGTAGCAACACGGCTCGTGTTGTTACATTTTGTTCTTGGCTTACATTCCTTTTCGGTAGCAGATAACATGAATCCACATTGCTTTGGTCCAAAGAAATATTTCTGGACTGAAGGAATTCCATCACCTGCAGTTCCATGGATTTGTTATCGTCCTCGTCTGGCTCATCAGCACTTGCTGTTGCCCTGTTAGGATAACATCATTACTTTTTCTTGTTGTTCCAGCTCCTCCAGATTGCTTCCTAAAGATTTGATCTCCCTGTCTTTCTTAGCAATCTCTTTTTTGAGATCACGGTTTTCCTCTAGCAGCCGTTCCATTTGCTCCCTCATACTGTCCCTCCATTCCCTCACTTTCTTCCTCAAATCAGTGAGAGCCTCCATGACTGCTGCGGGATCCAGTGAGCCTGATTTCCCCTTTTCCTTGCTTCCACCAGGCTTACCCATTTTCTTAGTTTCGAGAAAAGGGATTTTATCGATTACAGAGATTGTGAGAAAGTTTATCACTCAACTTTTCTCCCGACTCTGCTGTTGTATTCCAGTATTTCGCGCAGTCGCTGTTCAGAGCTGTTACTCCTTCAGTGGCCATGAGAAGAATGGATGGGTTTCGGTCCGTCCGTCTGTCCACACAACCTGTAGGTTACACAACCTCACAGCCGGGGGGATCCGCCATTGCCAGATGGCTCTTGTTCTTATTATATGAGATTTTCACGTAATTCTGTTTTTATGTACACTTTACACAGGTTGTGGATTTATCTTCTCTTTTATCGGGGTTCCATTAATTAGCCAGCGGTAAGCTGAATAGTATTTTGTCAATTGGACCAGATGTTCAAAATATTGATTCAGAAAGTCACTGGTAACTCCTCCCCAATAATGTAATCCAGTGCTGAATATCCCCCTTTAAGAGCTTTGGTGGGTTCTCTAAAGATCATTTTCAAACCTGATCCTAACACACACAAGTCTCAAGATAACTGTCAAGTTTTGTCAGTAAGCTATCAGCTTAGTTTCAGCTCAATTTAGCTCATATTTCATGATCAACATAGGACAGGCTCTGGGCAGGCACTCTTGGTAAATCTAGGACAAGGTGAAGATCACACAAAAGGTCAAAAACACATAAGATGCCATATCTTCGTTCTAATCGTTGTAAACACTTCAAACCAAGAGCATATTTTTGATAAACACAAGGTATATCTTACTTGACCTAAGAATCTCGGTCAAAGGTCAAGATCAAGGTCACACAAAAGGTCAAAAACACATAAGAAGCCATATCTTTGGTTCTAATCATTGTAGAGACTTCAAACCAAGTGAATATTGTTGAAAAACGAAAAGTCTATCTAACTTGACCTAGGTACCGCACTATTTTAGTGAATATAGATCAATGGTCAAGGTCACTAAAAAGGTCAAAAACATATAAGAAGCCATATCTTCGGCTCTAATCGTCGTAGAGACTTCAAACCAAGTGCATATTGTTGATTGACGAAAGGTCTATCTTACTTGACCTAGGTACTGCACTATCTTGGTGAATCTAGATCAAAGGTCAAGGTCACACCGAAGGTTACAAACACATAAGAAGCCATATCTTCGGTTCTAATCATCGTTGAGACTTCAAACTGAGTGCATATTCCTCATAAACGAAAGGTTTATCTTTCTTGCACTAGGAATCTAGGTCGATGGTCAAGTTCAAGGCCACATAAAACACATAAGTAGCCATATCTTCGTTCTAATCATCGTACAGACTTCAAACCAAGCGCATTTTGTTAATAAACGAAATGTCTATCTTACTTGACCTAGGTACTGCATTACTTTGGTTAATCTAGATCAAAGGTCACGGTTAAGGTCACAAAAAGGTTAAAAACACATCAGAAGCCATATCTTTGGTTCTAATCGTCGTAGAGACTTCAAACCAAGTGCATGTTGTTCATAAATGATGCTTTGATGCTTGACCTGGGTACTGCACTATTTTGGTGAATCTTTTGTACATCAAAGGTTAAGGTCACACAAAATCTCACAAACACATCAGTGGCCATAGTTACGCTTCTAATCTGTGTGAACACTTCAAATTAAGTGCGTAATTTGTTGATGAACTCAAGCCCTGCGTTACCTGACCTGCGTTACCTGCCGTTAGCACGGCACAATTTTGGTAAACATAGGTCAAAGGTCAAAGTCACCTAAACAGTGCTCTATTTTGGTTTATTACTTGCTGGAATCTGAGGAATCTCAGATTGGCAAGTGTATTACTCTGTTCCTTTGTTTGTTTGTGTGTTTGTTTATTTGTATGCACTGTGGCGCAGTGACGTGCATTTGGAGGTTAGTTTGGTGAGGCAGATACCTCCCCTTTGCTTAATTAGCAATCAGACAATTAACTAGTTTAGTAAGACTATTCGGCAGAATGACGGGCAGTGTAAGTTTCCGCTGCTTTATTGCTCAGTAGGCTACAACTTGAAATGCTCACGAAACTGCAGTTTTGCGAGTATTTGCTTACAGGAAGCCAGAGACGTAAGGTGAGGTGAGGCAGTGACCCAAACTTTTATCACAGGATTTTGTGAATCTTTTCCCACGTACTATTCCTAATTGACAATGAAAACAATTAAGCCTGTAGGAAGCCTGATACTGATAGAGGAGATAATGACTTCATTCACGTATACGCTGCAATTCGAGACTGCAAGGATGGAAATCGGAATAATAAATTAGGAAAAATTCTCTTGGTAATTCTGTATATCGTTTAAACACTTTGTTAATTGGATTAAGAAGACTGAAAATAAACGCCCGCTTTTTTTTGGGTGTAAAAGTGCGTATTTGAAGGAGAATACATTATATAGGCTATTGATTAAGCATTGAACTCTGCATAAGTCGAACTGTGTTAATATTTTTTGATGACATTGCTTCGGCTTCCTGGAAACAAGTACACGCAAATCTGTTGTTGAGCATTTCAGCTTCGATGTACTGAGCAATAACGCCGCGGAAACTTAAACTGGCCCGTCATTCAACCGAATAGTCTTACGAAACTAGTTAATCGTATGATTGCTAATCAGGCAAAGGGGTGGTTTCTGCCTCACCAAACTAACCTCCACCGCACGTCACTGCTGTGGCGTCCCCAGTTCCGGCGCAATTTAGCTCATATTACAGGATCAACATAGGGCAGGCACTGCCCAGGCACTGGGCAGGCACTGCACTATATTGGAGAATCTACATCAAAGGTCAAGGTCACACAAAAGGTCAAAAACACATAAGAAGCCATATCAAGACTTCAAACCAAGTGCGCATTGTTCATAAACAAAAAATCTATCTTACTAGACCTAGGAATCTAGGTCAAAGGTCAAGGTCACACAAAAGGTCAAAAACACAAAAGAAGCCATATCTTCGGTTCTAATCATCGAAGAGAGAATCTAAATTTGTGCATTAAACGTCAAGGTCATGTCAAAAATGTCAAAAACACATAAGTGGCCATAGTTTCGCTTCCAATCGGTGTACACACTTCATTTGTTGATAAACTCAAAGCCTGCGTACCTGACATAAGCACTGCACTATTTTGGTAAATCTAAGTCAAAGGTCAAGGTCACCTAAGCAGCACTCTATTTTGGTTAATTTTTTTGTCTGTCTGTCTGTCTGTTTGTTTGTGTGCACTCTACAGCCCACAATTTTCACATTATCCTCACCAAACTTGGTAACAACATAGTCTACCTTTGTGTCTAGAGACCGGTCTCTTTTCAAGGCCGAAGGTCAAAGGTCAAGGTCAAGCTCACCAGAAAGGTCAAAAACACATTTTGGTTCATAACTTCTCTACTATTACAGCTAGAGACTTGAAACCAACTCCATTTTGTTCATTCTGTTTTAGAGATCAGTGCATGATTCTGGCAAGTTGTCATTCTATGAACGACCTTTCATGTTTATGTTGTCATTGTCATAGCAGCTATTCAACCAAATTTGGCATTTGCCAAATGCCGATGTCTCGGTGACGTATTCCCAATTAGCAAACGGTCTCCATAATATGTCTCTCCAATGCAAATTTATTCATCATGCGTACATTATCCATTTCGATTAACAGTTGGAAGCATATGTTCGTTTTCAAAGTGTATAATTTATGCCGATTAGGATACTGATCAGACACTATTAAAAACAAAGTAGACGTGATCTATAATATTTCAGTTTAGATTTGGTGAAATTTCATCGTATTTTATCAGAAACTTTTTTGACCAACTCAGTTCCTGAGGCTACCGAACCGTGACCGAATCCTGAAACCATTATTTTCGTGGGTAATTTAATGCAGCAAAAATTGCATGAGCTAGCTAGACAATACTAGGATTGACGATGCCATACAAGACATAGAAGCTCACCGTTGGCCTCTATAAAATATTCAAAATCCCCGGGATGCTACATGCTAATTGCTTACTTTTTTTCTTAGAAGCAAGTGTTGCCCCGTTTAAAACAATGTCACCGATGCGTTCATATCCCTTTCAGAAGCTTCGTAATCCAACCTTAAACTCAGGTGTCATAATGGAAATTTCCCATAATAGATGGCAATAGATACCACTGCTTTTTGTACATTACCAGTGACATTGTTTAATTCTTTTAATAATGGCAGGAGCAGCCAGAGGCAGTTAACTCTAATGCCTAATGTTAGTAAAATCAATGGGATTCAAAAGTGGGGGTGTGGTGAGCATATACTGTTCCATGTGCTGCGCATTGAGCGACTGAAAGACTGAATGACTCCTGCAAGTACCTTAATCTTATTGCTCTTCTCCAGTGTTAAGTCATTAATCTTGGGCAAATTTTGACTTCATATGAATTTGCTCACTGGCGAGCATTATGTGCGTAAATAATACTCAAATGAAATATAGATAATATTTTCTTAAATTTTGGTAATCACTTTTTACTATGAGATTGCTCTTTTTTAGAAAATGCATTAACTCTTAGATGGTCGGACTCGACGCTGTATTGAGACAATCCAAATGCAATGAAATTCCGCGATTTCTCTATGCCTTGTGGCATGCAGAGCCTTTGTTTTCTTCTCTAACGATCGATTGCCCTCAGAGCAATCGATTGGTACCAAATGCATATGGTGTTATAGACATTTACCGCGCAATTTTCGCTTGAAAAGTTTTTAATGAATTCAGGATGAATGTCGATCAAGTACTTCACAAATAATTTGCTTATGAGGACTCAGGGGATGAAGATTTCGGGTCTGAACCGAGTGACAATGAAAATAACGATGATTCTGGCAATCGGTCGGAGGGTTCTGATGTTGACTATGTACCCATTATACAAATGCATGGGCAGTCATGCTGCTGAACATGACTCAGAGTCTGAACCTGGTCCTAATGATTCTGGCCAATCTTCCTCTGAAAATGGCCCCAGCAAGAGATAGATATTGATAGATATTGGCAAAAAATGCAGTTTGTACACATTTTCATGCTTTTTACCCCAAAATGGTGGGTAACATACCAGCTTAATTGGTACTACCAAATACTTTGGACGATTCCCTACAAATTTTTGAATTCTGTAGGATGATTGGACTTACAGTTTCAGAGCTACCGGGCTTCAAAAATGAGGTGCAAAAAAAATTGCGACATTACCTAAAACATGTTTGAATGTCAAAGGGTGCAAAACCCTGTGTGCACATCAATGCTTGTAACAGAATGCTAGTTCAAGTTCTATGAATTAGATCACAAACAGAATGACCACATAAAAATGTGATTTTCCACCTATTTTAAACTTCTGTGATCATGTTAATCCTCTTAAAGGGCTAATCAATCTGTATTATTATATCCCCGAATGCCGAACAGCATTCCAGGGATCTCATGTTTTTGGTCCGACTGCTGCCGCCACGCCACCCTACGTGTTAAGATTCAGATTCAGATGAATTTATTGTCATTGTTACAGAATAACAACAAAATTACGTTTGGAGAGAAAGTGCTCCGGGCTGCTGCAACGTGCGTCGCGCTGCGAACTCCACTTTCTTCTTCGAAAATTACAGAAAGGTTACAGGTTACAGTTAACACAGAAGATGACATCAGACATAATGCTACACATCAGGTTATAACGCGCAGGAAATGCGTTGGAATTTTTTCAGGGGAATGGGAGGGGGAGAGAGGTGGGGGAAGAAGGGATTAAATGCAGGAGGGCAGCCTTGACAGAGTCCAGAGTAATTATCAGGCAGATAACTTCAGTAATATTTCAATTAGAAATTTCATGTTTTGCATAAAGATAAGTATCATAATGAGGAAGAACTGATTCGATTTTGGACAATTTACAATTTCTAGATTAGCCACCAGGGGCCAAAAATGAAAAATCACAGTTTATATCATATCTCTGGAAATATTTGTCCGATTGACCTCAAATCAAGTGCAAATGAAAGGTCATGACCTGAGGATGTGTCCACGGTGACAGTATTGCTGTTTGGTTCAAAATTTTGACAAAAGGTGGAGCTTTGTCACATAAAATTTTTGCCATATCTTTGGAACCATTTGTCCAATTGACATGAAACTATGTGGAACTGCAAGGTCATGACCTCACAACGCGTCACATGATGACATCATACCTGTATGGTTCAATATTTTGCCACCAGGTGGCACTTTGTGATGGAGAATTACCATCTTGGCCATATCTTCAGAACCATTTGTCCGATTGACCTGAAATTAAGTTCAAATGAAAGTCTATTCAAGGTCTATTCAAGGATTGGGGATTTGGGGATTGGGGGCATTCGGGGATATACCCCAAGCCGTCGCCTCCGACGGCATAAGCCTAGTTATTCAGGTTTTTAAAATGTAAATGTCCATCCAGCTATTAGCAAAAAGCAAATACTGCTGTTGCCCTCCCCTCCCATCCTATCACACATGTAGTTCATTGACAGTGTAAGCATGGAGAAACTCAAGTCAGGTCACATGGGAAAACAACATTAGAAGGAGTTGGGAATATATTATTTTGACACAAAAATATACATACTTGGTTTGACTAAAATTTGAAGGTTCGAATTTGAGTAGCACTACTAGGAAGCAACAGAAAATATAGATATAAAAGCCTTAAAAAATGAAACAATTGAGAAGTAGAAATCAGAAAGAAATCAGACATCATAAAATGCAGTATGCAAATTCATCCCTATAAGAAGAATTTTTTCAGTTTTTTTTTGTATTTACCAAAAATTAAATTTGATTCAACCTGTGCAGACCCAGATTCGGCCCTCCCTTCCTCCGCCTTGATCGGAGGTGTGGTTTTGGGGGCTTAAAAGTAAGAGATTCTGACCAGGAGGGCCCGTTTTTTCAAGATCTCGCGTGCGGAAAGGTGGGCAGTCTTTTTTTTAGGGAGAATCACATGCCACCTCTCTCCGCCCGCCTGGGTCTGTGCGTAAGTAACGGATCTAGGCAGGTGGAGAGGGATGGCATCCGAGTTCTTCCCGGGCACGTGGTGCGGCCTCACTTCGCGTGGTTGGCCTCCATTTTTCCAGGTACGAATTTATTTTCCCTTTCTAAATTGTTTGATCCAAGTTTGTGCCTACCTGGTGATTAAATTATTGTTATCCCTTGCAGCTTGTGTGGTCTCCTTGACTCATTCTTACATTCTTTCTAGCCTCATTACGACTGGTACTTTGTGGGCGATTCTTACCGTCTAGCTAGCTGATGCTGTAAGTAGCGATATGTTCTAAGTTGGATTGTAGATTACATTCTACCCCTGAAGGGTTTATGTGATACTGGTCCTGAAGATTTGGCTCTTAAAAGGTACCCCTGGGGGATAAGCTGGTCGGTTAAATATTCTTAAGGGACCCTTGGGTGAACATAAACCTGGGTTCATGATATGTTTATGCTCAGTGCTACTTTGTTTATGCCTAGATGCTACTATCATGGTAATTTCTTCCATCCTCTAGAACTATCACCGAATTAAGATCCAGCGGCAACGTTTTTTACCTTGGGGGCGTTTTTCTGAGTGACAATGGTTTTCGCAGACAAGTGTCTGATGGCGTAACTGCCTCGAGATTCACGCATGCTGTCCCCAAACTATAAATTCTAATTCTAATTTGGAGTCAGATATTTAACGAGGGTGTAACTAAATTTGGTATTCTAAATGTAATATGGAGTCAGATTGATTGTAACCATTGTGTTTTTATGCCCCGTCTTTGGACGGAGAAAAATATCCATTTTATTGTGATTCACACCAGCCAGGAAGTTGCTTGAATTAATGCCAGCCAAGAAGAACACGTGAAACCTTCAGCCCTCTGCAATGTCCGTCCTTGGTATTGCTTTGTGGGGTTTTACAAAATGATGATTTAATTTAATCAGGGAAAAAGCTGTCCAAACCTACCTGGCCCTGTGTGAAAAAGTAATTGCCCCCCCCCTTGTTAACTTATGAATTAACTGTGATTAACCAGATTTTTTAGTTCAATTTCACCAGCCACACCCAGGCCTTATTACTGCCAGGCCTGTTGAATCAAAAAATCACTTGAATACAAAGTGAAGTATGCTAAAAGATCTCAAAAGCAACACATCAAGCCAAAATCTAAAGGAATTCAAGTACAGATGAGAAACAAAGTAATTGACATCTGTCAGTCTGGAAAGGGTTACAAAGCCATTTCTAAGGCTTTGGGACTCCAGCAAACCACAGTGAGAGCCATTATCCACAAATGGAGAAAACAGAACCGTGGTGAATCATGCTGAGTTTTAAAGATCAAACAACCTCCACATTATTTTATGAAACCTTTCCTTGCACTGTCCTTTATACTTTGCTATCACAAAGACTTGCAATTGAAATCTGCATGCACAAATCCACGAGGCTGATTCTGCCATAAAACAGGATGTTATTTTCCACCAGGAGCTAGAAGACACAGAATGAATATTTTCTATAAGAATGAGAGCTATTCTCGAGAAGTAAATGATAACTGCAATGAAGTGAAAAGAAAAATAGCTTCTAGTAATAGTATCATTGTCAGTACAGAAAATGATTATGAATTCCAAATAAGTTTTTACATTGTACTTGCAAGTTATCACCAGTATTATTACTTATTTCCAAATGGAAAACAGATAAAAGCATACCTCTGAATAGCATTTATTCAGAATAATTCTACAATTCATTAATCATTTAAGAGAATGTAATCATCCAGCAAGTGTCTAATACAAAATTATTTTTTCATTTTAATTATGAACTGCCCTACTTGTCAGGAGCTTTCTTTGACCTTAATTTACAACAGCAATCATAAAATGGTTCTTGTAGCATATGTGCATGGTATGTTTCACAATTGATTGCATTTTAAACATTTGTTGGAAAAGTTGTAAAGACAAAAAAACTCTTCCACTGACCCTTTAACTCAATTCCCCATGGACTTTCCCCTCCCTTTCCCTATAATGACTACAAATTATGACCCTGGCCATATTGTTGAAGATGACATTTGACACCTTGGGGATACCCTCATTTTTCAACCAATGGAGAGGCTAGGGAAAAGGTCCATTTGTAAACGTATAGACATCATATGTTGTCATTATGGGATAAGGAGTTAAGGCGTCATATGTAGTCATTATGGGGAAAAGAGTTTATGCTTTTTGACACATAATCTGACATCACCATTAACATTTTCTCCCAGGCTCAACAAAGTAATGTTCGTCCAGGCATAACATTATAGCCCACCAATGAAGAGCAGCTCTGCTATAGTGATGTCATGAAATCACTAAGGTTTTACAACTGTGAATTGCACACAGCTAACAAAGATGTTGTTTAGCAGTTCAAACCAGTGAACTCCCAAAGATGCACAATTTCAGATTAAAAGTGATGAGAAAATTATTCAAAATTTATAAGGAAAAAACAGTCTGGGTTTCCTTTATAATGTGCATGTTTGCAAGTCACTGCTCATTCGCATGAAAATATTGCTGATATTAGCAAGCTAACTTTAGCCAAAGAAAATGCATGAATGATTGCTATTCATCAGTGGAATATTATGTTTGTCCCGGACATGCATTATTGTTCTGATCTGGGAACATCTTTACAAGTCCCTATCAGATTATGCCTTTTGCACATATGTCAATGCCTTAATTCAAGGCAAATACGGGCATTTTCTTATATATCTGAAATACTAACACATTTAAATGCATGCACAATATTCACTGTGGACCAAAATGAGATCAATGATCTAATTATTTTACGATAAGTATAAATTATGAATAGATCAATTATATTGCAGTGCTCACGAGCCATTATCTACAGAAAAGTGCTCGCCAGATTGTTTTATCATCATCGTGGTTTATATTCAGATCTGTTTCCCTGCATTGATCAAAGCAGCATAAACAACATTATTCTTTATGATCTCATGAAATAAATCAATCAACATGAAGCGGTGGACAAGGTTTACTTCTCTGCTCCAAGAATAGTGCCTACAAGCTCCACCTGCACAGGGATCACTCGCATGCTGCCAGCAGGAATAACGCACATGGATACAAATGCACCAGGAATAACTAACAGGTATTTTGAAAATTGAATATTTCAATATATTTCCTGGACAGACTTAATGTTGGCTCATCACAAATACAAAAAAGGTAAATCCGCAGTGGAAGGATTGTGACAAGCCCCATTAATTAAAATTTTGTGTTGCAAGGAAATCATGGAGATCAAACGTCTGGTTTCTTTGAGATGTTCAGTGCAGCTCTCCGGTGAAACAGTAGTTAATGGCAAAACAGTGCTACACTTAGCTCTTTGCTGAAGAGATTAGCATTCCAACAAAGTTCATGCCACCCTTTGAGTTGGATTTAATGTCCTTCCCGTAGTTTCCGGTCAACCTAAATAGTTGCTGTCTGAGACCAAGAGAGGGTTAGATGATGGAAAGAGTGAGCAGACTTGCTGTAAATGAACTTGCTCCTCCCACTGGTGTTGCTCAACCACGGGAAAGCAGTAAAGTCAGCTGATCTGAGTCAACAGCGTGCAAGGTAGAGGCAAGTGCACTGAGCACAAGAGCTTGAAACCTGTGCTTGTCCTGGCTGAGGATATGGCTGGCTTCTTAGTTGACCTCAAGTGGCTTCAGGAAAGTATTTTCTTCAGGACCGATCCAGATTCCTGCTCCTCATTGATGTGCTCATTATTTCCATCCAATGGTATTATTTTTTCAAAATTCATCTTTTACTTTAAGTTTCATTTACTCTTTAATTAATGTTTCTTCACACAAATTCCTTTAGTCTTTAGAGAGGCATGTGGTTGCTCCGCAAAATCAGACCAATGTTTATTGCTCTGCCTACTTTAATCAACAATGTAATATGGGAGGTTCAGTTGTGATCCTTCAACTAACCTTAAAACTGTCTTGGCAGTTCCCTAATACTTCATTAAATAGCTCTAACACAAGGTCATCCAATACTTACCATTTTGCTCATGAAATAGCGCAATACTTACTAGTATTTATGAAGCATTAAAGAGTTTAACTGGAAGACCCAAAAACCCAGCTGTGACAAAAGTCACAAAGAACATCTTGTGTCAGTGAGTTGGCTTCTTCTATAATGTAATCTCACCCTGACTTGAGGTAGCCATAGAGGGCAGTAAGTCCACCCTCCAACACCTCTTTGATGGGCTTCAGCAGTGGGTTGTGCATGATGTGCAGGCCCTTGTCCAGTGGGTGGCAGGCGAGTTTATCCAGCTTTTTCAGCAAGTACATTTCCTCTGGAACATTTTGGATGTCATTGAAATCTACGTTGAGAAGTTCCAGAGAGGTTAGGGAGCAAAGGGTCTTGGGCAAGGAATGAATGCAGTTGCCTTCAACAATAAGGATTTTCAGGTTGACCAGGGCCTGGATCTGATCAGCGATGCTCTCCAGTTGGTTGCATGCTAAATGCAAGAAGACCAAACTCTTCATAGTGTAGATACAGGCAGGGATGTGAGAGAGGCAGTTGTGGCTGAGGTTGAGCTTCTTGAGGTTGCTCATGCTCATCAGGGTGTTGGGGAGACCCTCAATCTGGTTGTTTGCTAGGCTGAGCACCTCCAGCTTAGTGCAAGACCCTAGCTCCTCTGGCACCTCACTAAGCCGGTTATGGTAGGCAAAGAGGACCCGCAGTTGCTTCAGCTGGCCAATCTCAGGTGGCAGGTTGGTTAGCTGGTTCCCCCACAGGTTCAGCACCACCAGGTTTTGGAGGGCACCCACAGTGGATGACAGAGCATGCAGGCAGTTGAGGGACAAGTTCAGTTTCTCTAGCTCTGTAAGCTCCCAAAGCTCTTCAGGGGCTTCGGTCATGCCACGTTTGGCCAGGCTCAGAGTGCTGTACCCAAAGTGGGTGGTGGCATGCTTGCGGATCCTCTCCACGGTGGAAAGGTACTCCTCCTGGCCCAAATTTTTTCTGACTTGCTTTTTCAGTTCCTCGGTGGAGAAATCCTTTGATTGCTTGGTCCCCATACCACCAGAAGTCCAGTGCTATCGTTTCCTGTGCTGAAATGTCAAAGCTCATTCTGTCAAAGCACTGCCCTGGTTGGGTGGTTATGAGCAAATGACAGCCATCCGTTTTTCAACAAAGATGACTCTGTGGCCTGGGAAGCCCCAAAGAACATTTTCCGCTCCTCGTGGCTTCTGCTGAATAACTGCCTGGAAACAGTGCCTGAGTGAAGCCAAATGAGTTAGTGACATTCAGAGCCTTGTTGTGTGTGCAAGAAACAGCCCGTGGCGCGCTGCCCAACTTGCAGTCACATACTGAGTTTCATCCCCGACAGCTGTCACTGTCACTTCACTGCTTCCGTTCAGTGATAACTAACCTGCATTGTATTAAGGGTGCCAGGATACCATTTTTGTCAATGTCATTTTATGTCCCAGCTCAATGAGTAAACACCCTTGACCTCTAACATGTCACTCATTTGGTCAGTGTCACATAATTCATCTCTCTGCTTCAAGACAGCAAGGGATGACATAGCTTATCCAGTGTGTTTGCAGCTTTTGAAATGAACCGTCTTGCCTCTCAGAATAGGAAAAACCTATGAAGGAAAATGAACTGTATACGTAAAGCTTAAAGAATCATGCAATGAAGTTATGTAATCCTCAGCATACTCCTCATATTGATGCCAAAAATGTAAATAATTAAAGGAGGTTTGTGAGCTAAATGCAATACCAAACCACACAGAATTAGTTTCCCATGTAGTGATTGACAAATTTCTGTAGGCATTATCAGAAATATTAGTAAAGATTCTGTCTTACACGGAAATAAAAATTAAGTGATCAATCTCATCTACCATGAACATTAAAGCTAAAATATATGTCAGTTTTAGGAAGTATTGTTCTCCCATGCTCAAAATTCTCACTGTCAATAAATGTTGAGTGCAACAAGTGTGAGAACAGAACTACATGCCCATCACTGATATTGTATCAATACATTCAAATAATTCACAGATGTTTAATGTGAGAAGGTTAACCTAGGTTGAACCCTAAAACAATTCAAAGCAAGTCCATTTATAGATGAAATCAAATACAAGTTTATTTTTACATAAAATATTTAAGAATATAATTGCTGTAATGTTAGAATTAGTCTTTGTTGTCAGCCATTTTCCTCATAAGAGATGACATAAATCACTAGATATTTAAAAATGAATTTTCCATACCTTTCCCTGTTGATTAACTCAGTCCCAAAATTTGCATGCAGGGAATTTCAGTCTAATATTTTTCTGCATTTGTTTAAATCAGTTTTGTATTATTGATGAAATATATCTGAGTCAGTAGAAAATTGAGGACAGCTCCTTTAAGGAGAACAGAAGAATAGTTTTAAAAAGGATTATATTTTCAGGAATTCAATGTGACAGAGGAAGAGAGAATCATTAGGCTTTCAGACTTTCCTTTAAAAACTTTAATTCTTCAATCTTTAGGATCTCAAGGCACTTGTATGACTGCAGTGTTGTATATTTCAACACACTGCCTTTCCCATTTTCCATAATGGCCATGGGTCCTTTCTACGTGCATCATTAAGCCACATTCAGTGACCCACTCAAAATATGATGCAGTTGCAATGCCATTTTCTGTTCAGATGATGCATGTTCTTGAGCTGACATATATTTTTGAAGTGAGCTTCACACTGATTACATGACATGTAGAAACTGAACCATTTAATGCAATGCATTTGAACACTCTAGCACAGTGCTTAGCCTTAATCGATTTAGTAAATACCTGTTTCATAAACTGAAGCAAACTAGAATATTGCCATATAAGGCACTCTGGACAAAGGAACTGATGAAGCAAATGTTCCAGGATATAATATGATACTAGAGAACCAGCTTGTACCAAGAATTTTATCAAGTCTGGACATATCCTCATTGTACACGAGCTGGCTAGCTATGCTTCACTATGACCACTCTGCTGGGAACAATGCTGTTTAATATCTGTGTGGAATTTAAATGTTCCAGTCTTCCATTTATGACACCTAGTCCCATAAACAGAACTTAAATAATCTTAGTTCATTCACATTGTAAATCTGTTTAAACATACAGTATTTCAAGGTTAATTGAATCATGAGACAAGAGTCTCCTTTTACGAAGGCTGAAGAGACTACACTGCAAAAAAATGAAAAATAAGGTTAAGCATTTTAATTTTGTACTTAGACTTTGAACACTTCATTCTATTAGCTTCGACAAAAATTTGCCCAAAAGGTGAGATAAATTTGAATCATTTGTAGGTTTTCCAATGGAATAAGATAATTTAATTTGACGGGCAAATGGTAACAAAATTAGCTATTATAGGAGGTTAAGTCTCATAGTTAGATTAAAAGACGAGTAAAGACAGACACTTGTTGCATTGTAAGGTTCCTCGGTCATTCTTCAAAATGTTTATCATTTATGCCAGAAATTCATTTAGAGACCTTTAATTTGTACCATTGTGAGGGACAGATCAGTGAGGCATGAGGACAATAGGGAGTTTGTCCAAAAAGAAGGATTTTTTTTACCCTAAAAACAATCAAAATTAACAAAAGCCAAAACTAGGCCTATGAAAGAGGTCAACAAAAAAGTAACCAAATTTATACCCATTTAACAAGACTTGTAACTGAACAAAAACTGACCCAACACAATGAAACAGAAGGGGAACATTTATACAACCATAGGGGGGTAAACTAAATGCGTAGGCTCTAAACACAATACAAAGCAAAAGCAACGTAGGTCAAAATCCCCTCTGGCACACGCAGACTTGGTACAGCCTAATTTGCAGGCACCAGGACTCAAGTCTCCTCAGCCCTCAGCCGCGTCTTTGCCCAAACAGGAAGGGACCGTCCCCAACGCTCAGATAACTCCAGACAAAGAAACATGTGGTTAGTAACAAACAAATTTCATAACCTTACAGTGTTAAAATGTGTGCACCCATGTAAAACAATGTAAGGCTACAGTAACTAACCTTAACAAGAGCCATCTGGCAATGGTGGATCCCCCGGCTGTGAGGTTGTGTGACTTACAGGTTGTGTGGACAGACGGACAGACTGAAACCCCCAAAAGGCACAACTAGACCATAAGGAGAAGCTCCATTCCAAATTTGGTGTTTGTAAGTGGTATAGTTTTCGAGTTCTGGTCCGGAAACGATTTTATTACAGACGGACAGACAGACGGACGGACGGACACACTGATCACTATATCCCCCCGCATTATATGCCGGGGGGATAATAAAGCAAATAAATCAAGTGTTGTGTCAGTTATTTAAATATGATTGTACATGTGACTGCAAATGATGAAGTGTGCGGCAAACTAATATACTAAAATAAATTAATAATGTGTATAAAAAGGGTGAGGGCTGATGTTACCCTGTGTGGCTGTGGCCATCACAACCTTACTGATTGTTTTTACTGCTGCAGCATCTTGCAAGGCTTTGGTCAAGTTCTACTCCCTTTTTTGAGTTGAGCGCATTCAAATTTTGAACCTTCCATGCAGTAGTTCTGTCTTACATCTTTATTTCAGCTACTGACAAAACCTCAATAAATGTAAGGATAAAAATGACATATGCAGATGCCTCCATTCATTTTCCTGGCATGCTCTTAGTCCACTCATCCCCTTTGAGGCAGCAGGGGTACTGCTAATCAATTTGGAATTACTGTCTGTGATTACTTTTATATTCTATGAAAAAGCATTCCTACCATGATGGGAGTGGTCCCTTCCAGGATGACGATCCCCTAAGCCCTTCAGGGGACAAGGGGTCACCGATGGTTTTATGAGTATGAAAATGATCCAAAGCATATTTTATATGGCTAGTAGAATTAGGAGGCCAAGAGCAACGACCAGAGAGAAAGAGGGCAGCACGGACACAGTAAAAACACAGAGAATAATACTGACCAAATGAAAGTACTCGCGCTTTCAAAGGACGTATAATAGTCCGAACCACGGAAGCAAAGCGAGATAGAAAAAGTGTGAAGAAACTCCAATACTCAGAAGATAGAAAGTGATACCGAGCCTGACTACAGATATCTTCGGCCATAGTGTGAAACTAAAAACAGACACTCTAGCGAAGGAGGCGTGCCGGAGTCTGGGAAAGCACCGCCCCAGCTCAATCAGCCAGCTGGGTAAAGAATTTGATTGCCCAGGAATTCGATGTCGTCCCAGGACGAGAGTCGCAAAGAAAAGTCCAAACAACACGCACACCTCACAAACCATAACACATATGCCTTGGCCTTCACAATTACTAGATCTCAAAAAAACTAGCCAGTCTCAAAATGGGCAAACTAAAATGTCAGAACAGGAATTATTTTCTGACCGATACAACTCCCTCCACCCACTTTTCCACTCGTTACCTCTGCCAGGAGGTTATGTTTTCGGGAGCGTTTGTCTGTTTGTCTGTCTGTTTGTTTGTTGGTTGGTTTGTTTATTTGTCAGCAAGATAACTCAAAAAGTAATATACCGATTTTGATGAAATTTTCAGAGAAGGTGGGTATAAATTCAAGGAACAGGTGATTAAATTTTTGCATATCTAGGCCAAAGTAAAGGTGAGATATACGCCAAAGTTTAAGATTTCAAGTCTTTCCGATTGGCTAGTTGCACAAGATGGCGCTGTGTACATTCTGAAATACGTTGGTAAGCTTAGCTTAACTATTTACGGTTGGCTTCTGCTTCTGATGATGAGCAGATGACAGGTATATCATCCCGAAAATGTGATTTTAGCTATAGCCATATTCCCAGGATTTGGCAGAATGATTTGTCTCGATTACCTGTTACTGATGTTTGTTCATTGGCACTCTTAATGAGGCATATGCCGCTCCAACAAGAAACGAGAGGATTTCTAACTAGCAACACATTTCCAGCCGTTCTCACTGATGAGTGATGAACTGGCTTTAAGCGACAGGTAAAATACGCGAAAATATCGAATAATTCATGTGTAAATTATGCATAACTTCAAAATGCTGTTCTATAAATCTAAAATTCGATCCACGCATATTTTAATATTGTCGATACTTCGTTTCCCTTCCCACTCGGCGTCAGTTGCACTCTCAAGACCATCACATCTGGAGCTATGCTTAGCTGAGCATATCTAAGAACACCTTAACAATATTGCAGTACTAGCAAGCCAGGTGCATCAGAAGATGTAAAAGTAAATTCAATTTAAACCTAAACAGATAATCTTGCTAGCTCTCTAGCAAGCCTTGCTAGCTACTCAACTTTGCTACTGCTTGATGAAAAAATGAAATCGAGCTCCAGATATTAATCTAATGAGGAAATTTGAGTCGTGCAACACTGGATGTTTGTCGCTTAAAGCCAGTTCATGACAGTCACCAGAGGCTTCATGACCTCTGAAATGTAAAATTAACTCCTCATGTGCCATCAGTTAACTAGTTCAAGTCCCATTTTAGAGAATTATCCAGCTCATTCACCCCAGATCAAGTTTTTAACTTTTAGGTGTTGCTTCATGTGTAAAATAAATTGAATCTTAAGTGCATTCTGCTCATTCACCTACATTTTATTTTATTTTTTCCACTACTTTTTCTCTCACTTAATGATCCCTCATCTGCAAGGTTACCTTATCCTTTCCATCATTTAGTTTGTTTAAATAGGCCCCCATTTCAGCAATCTATCAAGCACAAGAACTAACATTCTCCTTAGTTCATGCATTCAACTTTTTATTACTTTCTTCATCATAGCTAAATATATTGTGACGAAAGTGCATTCCGTCGACTCATTTAACTACATTTATTTTTTCTGGCTTGGTAGCTTTTCAAGCCGAACAAATTAAGAGTGTTCTTCTTTGACCAGCAAGTGTTACGACCCTCTACCATTAATTAGTCGCATCTTTGTTCCAGTTGCCTGCAAGTGTTTACCTCATTTAATTGATTTATTCTCTCATTTCCTCTCTTGCTCCCAGGCGTTATCATTTGTATGCCTCGCCTCTTTTAAGAATTACTTATCTTTATACGTCTGTCGTGTTTGTATGGTTGCTGGATTGTCATGGTTCATGTCCTACAAAGCATTTCAGTCAGTTTTTGTCTTCTTCCAATTACTCTTTGGGGTCTTACCGATGGATAAAGCTGCACCACCACATGTAGCTGCACAGAGATCAGAGATGGATGAAGCTACACCAGAGGATAACATGAGAGATCAACAGATACGTAGTTTATGTAGCTACACAGGCATGCTGAAATTAACCGCTTGGTGGAGGAGAGCAGGAAACTGAAAGAGGAGCTCTGCAACAGGAGACGGAAGGAGCATTTCCTGAAAGATGATGATGTGTAGGTCATGTTGGAACTAATGACACCTCGTACCAACAGTCCGAACTGCTGAAGCGGGATTTTATCACTCTTTTCGATAAGCTAAAGGTATGTGGTAAACGTGTTTTTATCTCTGGTCCTATCCCGACTTTAGGTCGTGGTATAGGGCGTTTTAGCAGAATTCTCAGTCTCCATTTATGGCTGCAGTCAATTTGCACCTCCCATAGCATGTTTCTTGTTGACCATTTTAATTTGTTTTGGGAGCGTGCAGCTTTCTTCAGAGGAGACAGAATTCATCCCTCTCCGTTAGGTGCACGGACGCTTGCTGGTAACATTTTATTTACGATAGATACGTCACGCAAATGACTACGCCAGTCAACGCAGCATAAAAACCGGAGGGTTACCAGCTCCGGCACTTAGTTACAGGTTGACCTCGATGTAGTAACGTTATCATCTCTTCACTCTCCTAGCGATTCGAGTATTATTTCTCACAATGTTGCTGAATCACGACCTAATTTAGTCAAGGGCCTGAACTTTTTTTTATTGAACACAAGAAGCGTGAAGTCTGTCAATAAAAAACGTAAAAAATTGATTCAACTTCAAGGCTTAATATACGCTGGCATGCCTGATATCGTCTCCCTCACAGAAACTTGGTTGAACGACTCCGTTGCGTCAAATGAAATTCTTCCCGAGGGTTACACCCTGTATCGCAGAGGCAGAGGTGGCAAACGAGGCGGCGGAGTTTTTCTTGGTATTAGTAATATTATTATCTCCCGCCGTCAGCCCGATTTGGAACCAAGTATTTGTGAGGTTATAATTTGTGAACTTGTGCCTAGTAAATCATTGAAAGTGTGCATTGTCTTGTGCTACAGACCTCCAGATAGTGATCCTGTGTCTTTTAATGATTTTTTGTCTAACGTTTTTACTAAATGCAGTGTTGAGTACAAAATTTTATTCGCACTTGGCGATTTTAATTTCCCAGATATTCCTTGGTGGGACGAATCGGTGAATATCAGTCACCCGCTGTGTGATTTGGCTGACAGCTTTTCCCTTACCCAAATCATTGACCAACCTACTCATATTAAGGGAAATGTGCTTGATTTAGTTTTTACCAATATCCCTGAACGTTGCTCCGAGCCCAATGTAACATTTGGTCAGTTTGACAGTGATCATGCTGTGATCCAGTTCAATTTTCAAACCCGTGTCAACAGACTCCGCACATGCGCGAGAAACTTGTACAATTTTAAAAGAGCTGACTTTATCAGGCTACGATCTCACATGGACAAAGAGTCATTTCATTCTGCTCTTCTTCATCTTGATATTAATGTTAATTGGCAAAGTTGGCTTGATCTTGTACATTCATCTGTCAGCAAATTCATTCCCATTGCTGTAATTAAGGATATGAATTCTCCTGCCAGGGTTGACAATGAAGTGCACCACCTGAGCAACACGGAAACTAGCTAAAAAACGCAATACTCCAGCGTTGTGGGCTGAATTTCGCAAACTAAGGAATAAATTTAAAAATGCATGTACTTTCAAGTACAACCAGTATTTGGATGTTCTCAGTGATTCTCTTGCCACGACACCAAAGCGTTTCTGGGGATTCTTCAAGAGTAAAACAAAGACAAAAAGTGTCCCCAGTTTTGTTGCTTATGGAGATAAAACTGCCTCCAATCCTAGCACAAAGGCAAGTCTCTTCAACGAGTATTTTCAATCCCTATTTACCCCTCAGCCTCTAGAACGAACATACCCGGATATAACCGTCTTCAAAGATGTTCATTTGGGTGATTTAAGGATTACTGTCCATGATGTTGAATCAGTTTTGATTAACCTTGATGCAAATAAAGCATATGGTCCTGACGGGTTACCAGCTTGGATTTTAAAAGAATGTGCTCGTGAATTGGCTCCATCTCTTTGTAGTCTTTTTAACAAATCTCTTCAAACTGGAGAATTACCACTTGATTGGCTAAGAGCAAATGTTATTCCAGTCCATAAAAAAATCTGACAAAAAAAAATGTGAGTAATTATCGACCGGTATCGTTAATGCGCATTTGTAGCAAGGTGCTGGAAAGGTGCATACTTAATTTTGCCTATCTTCATGTAGTGCCTGTTTTACATCACCTACAACATGGTTTTGTTAAGGGTCGGTCGACAACAACTCAGTTAATCCAGGTATTTCACGAAGTTGGCAAATTCTTAGATCAGTCCGGACAAATTGAGATTTTATATTTAGACTTTTCATCTGCTTTCGACTCCGTCCCCCATGACTTACTTTTATATAAACTCCAGACATATGGATTTCATGGTAATCTTTTAAAGTGGTTTACGTCGTATTTACCCAAACGTAAACAAAGAGCTGCTGTCAACGGTGCCCTATCATCCTGGTCTCTCGTTAAATCAGGGGTTCCACAAGGATCCATTTTGGGCCCTTTGATGTTTCTGCTGTATATTAATGACATGCCAGACTGTGTAAGTCCTGAGACTTGGGTTGCCTTGTTTGCAGATGATTCTAAATGCATAAGAGAGATCTAAAACACGCAAGACTGTTCACACCTGCAGTGCGACCTAGAAAACATCTTAGATTGGAGTCGTAAATGGGACATGAGATTTAACGCTGGTAAATGTAAACTATTTAGCGTTACAAGGAAGCGAATTCCCATTCTTCACCATTACACGATGAATGGTAATCTAATTAAAAAAGTCGACTGCATGCGTGATCTTGGGATTGTGGTGTCATCAAATTTATCATGGGATGCACATGCTAATGTCTTGGTCAGTAAAGCAAATTGCATGCTTGGATTAATTCAAAGAACTTGCGGTCATATGTGTTCAGTTCAAACAAAACGAAAACTGTATATTCCGCTTATAAGACCACTTTTAGAATACTCCACCCAATCTTGGGCCGGATCATCAAAAAAAATCTCTCATATTGAAGGTGTGCAACGGAGAGCCACTGAGTATATTCTTGGTTATAATGATTGTGTTGAAAGCAATTTTAAAGCCCGACTAATGAAACTTGATTTTTTACCGCTGGGCTACAGACGTGATATATTTGATTGTGTATTCTTGTGCAAATGCTTGAAGGGGGAATATGACATTAACTACAAACATTTTGTTTCATTTCAAAATGAGGATACATTTTTAATGAAAATTCCAAAATTTAGGACTGAAACTTTTCACCATTCGTATTTTAACAGATTATTAAATTTGTGGAAGGCCAGTCACCTCTATCAAATTTCTGATACTACAGCTGCTTTTAAATCGAAGCCATTTCATTTTTATGTAGAAAAGTTCAGCAACTATTTTTCTTCTGATGATTCTTGTACATGGGTTGGCAAATGTGATTGTTCACGTTGTCGTCTGTCCCGCTGATGTTACTTACACTTGCTGATAAACTGTCTTATTTTATAATTACTATATGTGTATGTGTGTGTGTGTATGTATGTATATATATATGTATGTGTGTGTGTGTGTGTGTGTGTATGTATATGTATATATAAATATATGTCTATCTGTATATTTTTTTTCCTCCTCAATTGTCAAAATTGACAATTTTATTCAATTGTCTGTACATGTTGTGGGATGACTGCCTCACAATAGGTTCCTTGCCACCTGTGCGATCATTTCCTGACTTCTGTCTAAAGCTTAATAAATAATAAAAATAAATGAAGTATTACTCTGAGCTATCTCCTTTCCAGATGCTGCTGTTAACCATGATGCGCCTGTGGCAAATCCAAGTCCTTGCACACCTCTTCTGGATTGACCGAAAGACTGTGTCCACAACAGTCCGAGACGCAGTAGGTGTACTGTATGCAAACCTTAGCTGCTTAGTGTTCTGGCCAGACAGTGAATACCTTCAAGGGCGTATGCCACTTTAGTTTGAGGAGACTCTAAGCAAGCGTGTTGCTGCTATTGTGGACTGCTTTGAAGTTAACACTAAGAAACCATCAAATCTAAAAGCTAGAGCACAGACATTTTCTCACTATAAGCACAGGCATACCCTCAAGTATCTCATTGGCATAACAACACGGGGAGCTATCTCTTTCCTTTCCAAAGGGTGGGGAGGCCGTGCAAGTGACAAGCATGTGACTGAGAACAGTTGCCTTCTTCAAGATCTGTTGCCAGGAGACTTGATGTAAGCACATCATGGGTTTCACATCAGGGACAGTGTTGGATTAATGTGAGCAAAAGTGAAACTCCCTGCATTCACAAGAGGACGTTGCCAACTGGGTGCAAAAGATGTGGAGGAGACATTCGGCTCACCTTGGGGTCCATGTGGAGAGGGTGATAGAATGGAGAACTTGCTGTGTACACATTCAAAGTCAGACCATACCATTAAGCTGGGTGCCGCCAGATTAAGGCAAAGACAAGTTTTTTCTTGCAGGATTGTCACTGTATGCTGTGCCTTGAATAAAATAAATCCCAGTGTTGTATTGAAATTATCTTCCTGAGCAGTGCACTTTCGACAAAGCCCCTTGTGTTTTTACATTCATTAGCAGCAGTTTTCATATGTTGTGCTGCATGATTTAGCTGAATAAATGACAGAGACTTTATCTGCTTCGAATTTCTATATCTGTGCAAAATCATAGCATACTATAATTTGAGGAACGTTTGTCTGTCTGTCTGTGTCTGTTTGTCTGCCTGTCTGTCTGTTTGTTCCCCTACTCCTCCGAGGTCCTCAGACAGATCTTCACAAAACTGGGTGGGTCTATGTAGGTTGTCCCTGGAATTGTCCTTGAGGGGTTACTTTTTTGAAAGGTCAAGGTCACTGGGGTCAAAGGTCAATTTCTACTTTGGACACTCCACCACCCCCATGCCAGACAAAACTCCCCTTCCTCTTGAGGATAAGGGGGTGGCATACCCCTTTACAAATGTAACTGCTGTATTTCCATCACGAGGCTCGCACAGTCGAAATTATTCTCGCCACGGGTAATTCATTAGTAATAGTAATAGTAATTAAGACAATGCTGAGGTCAGCAAGGGAACACTTCTCTGTCCAGTAAAGTTAAAATGTGCTCCCCCTGGAAAATCGTTGGCCGCACCACTGGCAATAATTGAGTTTATTTATTTTACCATTTCACACCAGATATACAAATCTTCCACTGTGGGGAATATAATAAATTTTTTTGGTGGGGAAGTTCCTAAAATTTGATCGATTTAACCTGGAATGACCCTTGTATCAAATTTTCAATGTTGTCGTATTCTGAAGGAAAATATGTGTGCATATAATTGCACTCAGTGTTCAAGATGGATATTGCCCTTTTTCTTATGCAAGATACGCAGAAATGAAGATGAAGGCAGATGACGATTGATTCCTTTTTCAAGTCAAGCGCTCATGTAAAGTGGAGTTAAAGAGACGTGCGTGGGCTTGCTGGGTCTTTGCTTTGGAAACTAGCATTTAATATGCCCACTGGCACTGATTTTGACAGAGTGATGGGTTGATTTGGACAGTGAAGATCAGTTTTTCTCTTGTGTATCATTGTTGAAATAAAGGGAATTAAAGTCGTATTCTTTATATTTTTGAAAAAAAAAACATAAACGAAAAAGGCTTAAGTTATTGTGTAATACAATGGTATGTCAATGCTGGTGAATATAGAAGGGAGTGATGCTGCTGTGCTCATTTTGAACACAATATTATTCCCATAATGTGGAGAAGAGAATTTAGCAGTCCATGGCATTTATTTTAATTTGGCCTGTTGTGGAGACTGGAGTGGCAGGCAGGAGATGGGGGTTGCGATGCTCACATCTCACCCCAAGAACACTCACACTTTTAAAATCACTGCTCTGCCCCTGCTCCCCCCCCCATTTTCTTTAAGAAATCATATTCAATTCATAGAAACCATATATTAATCTTCAATCAAGAGATGAATTCAAAATTGAACAAAAAAAAAAATAAAGCATAGGAGGCATAAATAAAAGCCCCTGCTGCCCCACGCGTTCATGATCAGGGGCAGGAACTGAAAATCCGGGTGACCACAAGGAGGAACTATTTGGTGTGCCAGCCACAGATTTTCTCTGGCCCCGTCTCGCCAGCCCTATGAAAAATTTTTTTTTGGGGGGGGGGTGCACTGAAAATATGCAAGAAGTAAAGTGACATTAAAAATATGCATTAAAACATTTTTTCTGCAAAACCTGAGATAGCACCTGTTTCTTGTGCTCAACTGCACAACCCATCCTATTCTGGGTTGTGAAAGTGCTGTGGGGACTTTGGCATAATGCCATAATGGCTGAGAAGGGTCTGCATAATATTTGCAATAGTCCTTCATCCCAGAAAGACATACAAAGTCTCAAGCAGGGGAGCGATGTCCTTGGGATCACACTGCAAGCAGTGCGCGTCCGTACCCTTGGCATTCTGCTCTTTCCACTGATGGACCTGTTAAGTGCCTCTTCTTTGCTGCACCAGAACACGGGTCAGTTTTGTAAGCCACTTCTGCTTGGACTGTTTGTAAATTCAAAGTTTTACCAAGAACAAATACTATGACCGTCATCCACAGGAAGCAGACCCGATGCTCGTATTAAAAAACAGGAAAGTATTTATTACATAAGCCAGCAAGGCAACAAAATCTTGTGAAATATACATTGTAGCAAAGTTTATATCATCACATTTGAATATATGTAAATTTGTGTGCAAGATAAGTTTTGACCTCTGATTGGTCACAAGCAGTTGTGTGCCATGTTTGGCACAATGGATTGGATAATTCAAAACCTAAATGGTCGTGGGGTCTTGCCCTCTTTCCCCCAGTGGACTAGTGGAAAATCCCAAAAGGTGGAACTGCCAGCAGTCATTAACAAATACATGTGAGGTGGCTTAATACATAAATCTGCCTGTCTCTCCACTGTATTCAGGAGCACAAATTTATGTTTCCCCACAGGACCTTGTCCGCATTATTGGGCATCATCCAGTAGGCTGGCATGTCAGTCACTGTATCCTTACTGCAGCCTCAACAGAAGCTAAACTTACAATTACAAGTGCTTCTCAGAAATTAAAAGAAGAAATAGATTTTAAAAAAAGAGAGATGATGACTAAATCCCTTAGCTTCATGTTCAACCCAACAGGCTGTAGATACACTATGTAAACAGAACAATGCAGAAGAGGTGCTTCTCCTGTCGTATTTGGCCCTAACAGCTTTTGTTAAGATAAAAGCAACATGTTTACTTTCTCTGGCAGCAACACAAAATTAGCTATCTGATTAACAGGACGGCCCACAGGGACAGTCTAAAATGCTTAACGTGAAAAAAGCTTAAGGTAGCTTAATGGCCCAAAACAGGGACCAATCAGCGCCGTCTCTGTGGTGTAATGTAATATGGTTATACGAGTTAGACTAGATAACAGTTCAGTACCTATCCATACCACTAGGGGGAACTCTAAGCCTATGTGCTGTATGTGATTGCAAGACACAGTTGGGTTCAGTAAAAAATCAGAAATGCATCCAAGTCGTCACGCTCGTTATTGAATCACACAACATGGTGTCAGTGTAACGTCATGATCCCGTAATCGACGACGGAGGAGAAAGCAAAGAGAAAGGATGAGCGAGGAAAACAGAAACGAACAAGAAGCTCCTCCACGCGGGCAAGAAGTTGCTAATGCTATCCCAAGTGCAACATTCACTATCAAGCCTCCAGAAGCCTTTGACTTCGCCAAGCCACACGAATGGGAGAAATGGATTAGGCGGTTTGAGCGCTTCAGACTGGCAAGTAATTTAAATAATTCCTCTGAGGCAAACCAAGTGAACACTTTAGTGTACTGTATGGGGGATGAGGCAGACGACATGCTACGTGGGCTTGAGCTTAACGACCAGCAGCGCCAGCAATACAGTACCGTTAAAAAGGGATTTGATAACTACTTTGTTCCTCAGAAAAATGTGATTTACGAACGAGCAAAATTTAACAAAAGAGTGCTACAGCCTTCCGAATCAGTAGACGCATTCCTTACATCATTGTATGCCTTAGCAGAGAGCTGTGCATATGGTCAATTACATGATGAACTTATAAGAGACCGATTAGTTGTTGGAATTAAAGATTCAGCACTGTCTCAGAAAATGCAGCTTGACCGAGAGCTCACTCTTGCGAAAGCGATCACAATGGCTGGGCAGTCAGAGGAAGTTAAGCGCCAGCAGACGATTTTAGGGGTGAGTTGAGCGCAGCTAAAGTAGCTGTTGATGCACTACATAAAAATAAATCCACAAATGTGGAAAAACACCATTCCATCCTGCAGTCCAGTGTCCCACAAAGACTGCTAGATGCCGCAACTGCGGCAAAAGTGGACACTACGGAAAGGTATGCAAACTCGTCGACATGGTGAATGAGCTCGCTGAGGACACAGAAGGACTGTTTTTAGGTGAAATGTCATCCGGTGAGGAGTCATGGATGGCTGATGTTGACTTGAGAGGCAGCACTGTGAGTTTTAAAATAGATACAGGTGCCGATGTAACAGCTATACCAGAGCAGGTATACAAACGTGTCATACAGGGAGATAAAGAAACAAAAGCAGTCCAAGAACAACTGTATGGCCCGGGTGGTGTGAAACTGAACGTACTGGGGTCAATCACTGAAATACTCACATACAAGGAGAAGAGCACCACAGAGAAGATCTACATCGTCAGAGACCTGCACATGGGTCTATTGAGCAGGCCAGCTTCAGTGAGACTCAAACTGGTGGCTAGAGTAGATACTATAGACCAAGAGACAGTGAGAGCGACCTACCCTAAGCTCTGCAACGGACTTGGGCTGGTCCCGAAGCCCTACACTATAAAACTTAAGCCAGACACCAAACCTTTCTCTCTCAAAGTTCCACGACGAGTGCCATTGCCACTCATGGGCAAGGTGAAACAGGAGTTGGAGAGGATGGAGAGCCTGGGTGTCATCAGCCGTATTGAGGCACCAACCGAGTGGTGTTGTGGCATGGTGGTAGCTCCTAAGAAGAACACAAATGAGGTGAGAATCTGCGTGGACATGACACCCTTGAACCAGTCAGTGTGCAGGGAGAAGTTCATCTTACCATCGGTTGAACACACCCTAGGCATGCTGACAGGGGCTAAGTACTTCTCCAAACTCGATGCAAACATGGGTTTTTGGCAGATACCACTTTCAAAAGAATCAGCTCAGTACACTACCTTTATCACGCCATTCAGACGGTACCACTTCAACAGGCTTCCCTTTGGGATAAGCAGTGCCCCGGAGCACTTCCAGAACAGGATGACGTCAGAGGTCACAGCAGGCCTGGAGGGCGTTGTCTGCCACGTAGACGACATCCTCATCTGGGGGGCTACAAAGGAGCAGCATGACGCCAGGGTGCATGCAGTCCTGGAGCGGGCAGAAAGGGCGGGTGTTACGCTGAACATGTCAAAGTGTGAGTTCGCGAGACAGGAGGTGAAGTTCTTGGGACACGTCATCACGGCAGAAGGGGTGAAACCAGACCCACACAAAACTAAAGCGGTCCAGGACATGAGAGAGCCAGCGAACATCAGCGAGCTTCGTAGCTTCCTCGGAATGGTGAACCAGCTCGGAAGTTCATCCCGAAACTGTCCAAGAAGGATAAACCTCTAAGTGAGCTCCTGTCGAAAATTAACATGTGGTGCTGGGGTCACGACCAGCAGCGTGCGTTCCGCAGTCTCAAGCATGAACTCACCACCGCACCAGTTCTACAGCTGTACAATCCTAACAGTCCACTGAAGATATCAGCGGATGCCTCGTCTTATGGGCTGGGAGCCGTATTGCTGCAGAAGAAGGAAGATGTGTGGCTACCTGTTGCGTATGCTTCCAGGTCCCTGACTGAAACGGAACAGCGATATGCCCAGTTAGAGAAAGAAGCACTAGCCTTGACATGGGCCTGCGAGAGTTTTAGTGATTTCATTCTTGGACTGCACTTTGAACTAGAAACAGACCATAAACCTCTGGTGAGCTTAGAGGCCAGGCTCTGGATGCTTTGCGACCACGTATACAGAGGTTTAGAATGTGTTTAATGAGATATTCCTACTCAATCTTCCACACACCTGGGAAAAGCCCAACCTCAGCTGATACCCTCTCATGCGCCCCAATGAAAAATGCAGTGACCAAAAGTGACAACGACTTGATGGAGGACACAAATATCTATGTGGAGTTGTTGCTGGAGAACCTCCCAACCAGCGACAGATGCCTGACTGAGCTCTGCGACAGTTACAGGATGACAGTGTCTGCACACAGGTCATGAGGTACTGTGTGGACGGATGGCCAGACAGGAATCAGCTGGAGGGGCCCATCAAGTACTACTGGCACGAGAGGGCAGCCCTGAGTGTGCACAACGGACTACTCCTGCGTGGCTCAAGGTTAGTCATACCTGCTACTATGAGAGACACTGTGCTTGAGAAAATACACGAGGGCCACCAAGGTGTAGCGAAATGTAGGGAGAGGGCTAGCCAAGCTGTATGGTGGCCTGGACTGAGTAATCAGATCAAAGAGCTGGTACTCAAATGCAGAGAATTTTTCAAAGAGAGGGTCAATCCAAGAGAGCCCTTGATGCCAACTGGACTTCCAGATAGGCCTTGGCAAAAGCTAGGTGCAGACCTTTTCATGTTAAAAGAGAAGACTTACCTTTTAGTAGTTGATTATTTCTCTCGTTATGTTGAAATAGCCCAGCTCAGCCCTACAAGATCTATGAATGTCATAGTTCATCTAAAGAAGTCAATGTTTGCTCGTCACGGTATTCCCTAGACTCTTGTAAGTGACAATGGCCCACGATTCTCTGGACATGAGATGACAGCCTTTGGAAGTGACGACTGCTTTGAGCACATAACCGGTAGTCCCAAATATCCCCAGAGTAACAGCGAGGCTGAACGCGCCATTCAAACAGTCAAAAACTTGCTTAGGAAAGCCAGTGATCCCTACTAAGCTCTATTGGCATATAGAGCAACGCCTCTGAGCAACGGCTACAGCCCTGCTGAGCTGCTCATGGGACGGCGCCTGCGCACCACTCTGCCTATCCTGCCGGAGAGATTGCACCCGGCACTTCCAGACCTTCACATTCTTCAGCAGAAGGTGGGCAGACGCAAAATGCTTCAACAGCAGACACCGAGTACAAGCCCTAGGTAAGCCGTCACCAGGAGAAGACGTCTGGATCACTGATGCAGCTGAACCAGGTACAGTGACATCTGTAAACAGCACCCCACAATCATACATGGTCATGGGACCCCAAGGCACTCTGCGACAGAATCGTTGTCACCATAATTCCAATGCCAGAGTTGGGGTCAGAGTGTGAGCAACGACCTGAACAGCCACCTGAAGCAGACAGAGGTGTAGAGACTCCTCCATCAGTCTCAACGTAAGCACACCTAACATCATGAGAACCAGGTCTGGCAGAGAAATAAAGAAACCGGACAGACTTGACCTGTGAAAAAAAAAAAAAGGAAAACGAAAGATGTGAAAAAAAAAGAACGGATTTGTACAATGTAAAACGTGTTAATGTTGGGTTTAGTTATGTGGCTGAATGTTAAATGTTTAAATAATAGACCACACTGTTTGATTAAGACCACACTATTATGGAATGTACGACTTTTATATAGGTACGTAAAAGAAAAGTCAGTAAGGTTAAGAAGTATACTGATTGTAAAGACCTTATGTTGAAAGAAACCTTACAGTGGGAAACAGTTAATTTTCTCTTCAACTTTCAGTTAGGGGGATGTGGTGTAATGTAATATGGTTATACGAGTTAGACTAGATAACAGTTCAGTACCTATCCATACCACTAGGGGGAACTCTCAGCCTATGTGCCATATGTGATTGCAAGACACAGTTGGGTTCAGTAAAACATCTGAAATGCGTCCAAGTCGTCATGCTCGTTATTGAATCACACAACAGTCTCAAATAAATGAATAAATAAATAAAAACCCTACAATATCCAGCACAGCAGATACACAGTATGTGGCTTCGTAGACCCTATGCGATATCAATTTGTGCTGCAATGTTACATTAGACTTATTCACAGGTGTTTCACTCTTCTACATGATGCTTGAGTACAGCAATGCTCTTCAGTGTGCACGGTTGAGATTTCCCCGTATGTAGCCAAACGAAATCCTCTTTGGAAAAATGAATACTGCAAACACGGAGTGCTTTTAGGGATACGGTGGCATATCAGTATTCGTGTTGAGGCAACAAGAGCTGAGGAATGCAGTGGAAGCTGTAAGTGCACCAGGAAACAGCTTTGCTTTCACGTCCAAGAAAGCGACACACACGGACCATTTTCAAGTTAAGCGGCCGTCCGACCTTGCGACCGCAGTTAAGCCGTTTGCACACTGGACGCAAAACGAGTTTTTGGCACGCTGATTACATTCAAAGTCAATGCGAAGACGTGAATACACGCGTTTGTGCAAGCAGCTTTACTGAGACCCAAACAGCTCACCAAGCAAAAGAACCCATGCACCTCCATGACATCCCTGAACTACCACAGCCATTCACTGCTCCTGACATATTTGAATGGCATGGCAAAATGCACTTATTCTTGGTGGACTCCTTCTCGAAGTGGTATGAGTTAGACCACCTCCCCAGCATGACCAGCACAACAGTCAATGTGAAGCTAAAGCGACACTTTGCGACACATGGTGTGCCTCACACTCTCATGACAGACAACAGGACTTTGCAGATTTTGCATATGCATGAGACTTCAAACACATCATCAGCAGCCCATACTACCCACAATCTAACGGTCTTGCGGACCGTGCCGTGGGATCTGCTAAGCGCCTGCTCGAAAAGCGGCACTCCTCCACTCGCACAATGTTCCTTGTGATGGACTACCCTCTTCTCCCCAGCGCCTCATGTCCAGGCAGACCAGAAAATTCTTGCCAACAACCACAAACGTGCTCAGGCCTGCTGTCCATCCTGATGTGATAGCTACCATCACTAAACAGAGAATGAGGGAAAGAACATACGATGACTATGTCTCCCTGCGTTAAGACCAGGGAAAACAGTCAGAAAATGAATGTACACCTAGAAAGGCCCAAAGCAGTCGAGTCCTGGTGACCAGAAAGGGGGCTTGAAGAGGCAGAGTCGAGCTGCTGGATCTGCCATGTTTGGGAAATCGGGTTTTGCTCTCCATTTGCGACACTCCTGGGAGGAGTTTTGATGCTTTTTTATGGCACGCTGCCCCTTCAGCACCCAGCACTTCTGCCGGATCTCACCATGGACTTGTTTAGGACCTGAATGCAGGTCATCGTAGCTCTTTATGAGGAGTTTGGAAAGGGGATGGTCTCCATTAAGGACAATTGGATGTTTGGTATCGGGCTCCAGCTCAACATGGCGAAGGCAACCTCCTACTCTGATGAGGTCCAAGGCAAGGTCCAGCTCGGGGGAGAGTGAGCAGAGCCTACTGCGTGTTGGCAAGCCTTTAGCCTTTCATAGAGCCTGAAGATCCTCTGGGAAGCTCTCAGCCTGTGCCCTTTGGACCAGCATTGTTTCAGCTTCCAGATGAGAAGAAGCAGTGGCCACCCCATCGAAGGGCATCTTGGCCGCTGCGGCAATGATCTTCCAGTAGTGTGAGACATCAGGCAGCAAGGAGGTATGTGGTTCATGAGTCAGGTAACATGCAACAGATTTCTTCAATTCATCTGTCTCCCCCACTGGATTTGCTGGACCCGCTGGCAAAGAACTACCACCCTTTGAGGGGTCTGGATGCCCCGGGAATGGCCCGTCACCTCAAGGAGGTGCTGGGAGATCTAGTTGACATTTGTCACCTCAAGGAAGCCCTGGACCTGCAGGTGGTACTGGAAATGGCTCCGGCCTTTTTTGGGGTGCCAGGAGTCCTGGGTCTGCTTTGCAGAGGGATTCTCAATGCTCCTCATCTTCATCACTGAGAGAGTGCCCTGGCTCCCCTTCATCACCTGGTGCTGGGTGCTCCAGCTCATTTCCTTCATTGGGAGGTGCTAGCTGTATGAGCTTCTCACTCATGTTAGTGGCTTAATGCACCGCATGGACATATGACCCTTCATGCACCGTACCCCATTTCGAGTGCCCTCACTTTGTCCAGTTTATGGGAAAGTATTGAAAGGTGATGGGGTCAGTGACTGGCTCTCATCGGCCGTTGTTGTACTGATAGAGATGAGGTGAGGCTGATAAATGTAAGTTGAAGCTGTCTGCGTGGGAAGAAAGGGACTCAGTTGCACATCAAGGCCTTGTGCCTGTTGCACTCCACTGGATTGCTGAGTGGCCTATGAGGGGCGAAGTTTGGCTGCTGGCTCTGCCTCAGTTCCCTCAAACAGAGCTGCCACTAGTTATGCTTCCTCCAACTCCCGTCAGGAGGAACAGCTCCCGCGCCTTATTAGCCGGCAGCGCTACTCGAGGGAATGGCTTGGTCCTCTTCATCACCAGCTGGCGGCTCATGCCACTCGTCTACTGGATCGACGTGTGCCAGCGGGCCATTTGAAACATCTCCCCGCCCTCCTTGTGGCTGTAATCCTTGCCCAGTTGCATCTAGGTGATGAAGACCATGTTATGGGTGATGAGGGACATACTCTGGCCATGTCCTCCAACCCCTTACCTCCCATGGTCTCTTTCCTCCGGTTCAAAGGACCATTGAAATGAGTGGCAACACTCTCAGTAGGGTAGGGGGCACTGGGATACTTCGGAAAGAGGCAGAGAACAGGCAAATCATGGTCAGATGATTGGGGAGTCGGAGGGAGGACACAGCAGGGCAGAATCCAGTAATCCGCCAATGGGCATTTATTAAGTTGTGCTTCAGTTGCAGATTCAGTCTGATTCTATGGGAGTTGGCACATGCAAGAGATGGTTTGATAGACGCACTCAGGAGAGTGGAGAATTGCACGCTGCAAGCCAGGAATAGGTGACGTGTTTCAAAGCGCACACAGGGTATCAGGACTGTCTGGAGTTGGGAGATGTGTCGCGTGACTCAGATGCAAATGTACGTGTCTTGCCATCTCGTAGGTAAAATTTCCTCCCTAATAAGCTGCTGAGAATCAGGTGTGCGTCAAACACTGAAGTCAGTGTGCGGTGTGCAAAGAGAGAGTGTGTGCATTCGTTTGTAATGTGTCTCATGCAGCATGAGCTGTTGTCCGGTTGCCGGTTGTTATGAAGGCAGGTGAGGGTTTTGTACACTGGATATAAGGGGACAAATGCTCAAAAATATCAGTATACTAATATGATAGATCTGACAAAACCTGACATATGCCATGGAGAAGTTGGAATGGAATATGTGACTTAGTCCCAACTATTTCGGAATTGGGGTTGTACATAAGTGTAAATTGTGAATAAAATTAAAGCGCAATGACTTTCAAATCACACCAGCCAGTATTTTATTCCCAGTAGAACATAGATAACAAAGCAAATGTTGAAACTGAGAAATTTTTCAATTTTATCCACAAAATCAGCTCATTTAAAATTTGATGGCTGCTACAGGTCTCAAAAAAGTTGGGACAGGGGCCTGTTAACCATGGTGTAGCATCCCCCTTCTTTTTAACACAGAGTGGAGGCATCTGGGCATTGAGGACAAGTTTCTTGAGTTTAGCCATTGGAATTAGATCCCACTCTTGTTTAATACAGGCTTCCAGCTGTTGGAGAGTTCTGGGTCTCCTTTGATGGACTTTTCATTTAATTATGCACCAAATGTTCTCAATCGGTGAAAGATCAGCAATGCAGGCAGGCCAGTTCAGGACACGGACTCTTCTACTACGAAGTCATGTTGTTGTAATAGCTGCAGTATGTGGCTCAGCATTTTCCTGCTGAAATACACAAGGCCTTTCCTGGAACAGATGTCATCTGGAGGGGAGCATATGTTGACCTAAAACCTTTATATAACTTTCAGTTTTCGTGGAGCTTTTTAAAACATGCAAGTGTCCCACACCATATGCACTAATGCATCCCCATACCATCAGAGATGCTGGCTTTTGAAGTCACCGCTAATAACAGGAGGGGTGGTCTTTCTCCTCTTTAGCCCAGAAGACACAATGCCCAAGATTTCCTAAAAAAATATCAAATTTGGTCTCATTTGACCACAGGACACTTTTACACTTTGCTACAGTCCATATTAAATGAGACTTGGCCCACAGAACTTGGCTGCGCTTCTGGATCATGCTCAACAATGACTTCCTTTTTTCATGATAAAGTTTTAGGTGGCATCTGTGGATGGCACGGCGGATTGTGTTTACAGACAGTGGTTTCTTTAAGTATTCCTGGACCCATGTCAATGACAGAATCATGCCGATGAATGATACAGTGGCGTCTGAGGGCCCGAAGATCATGGGCATCCAGTAAAGGTCTTTGGCCTTGTCCCTTACGCACAGAGATTTTTCCAGTTTCTCTGAATCTTTTGCAGTTACACATTTTGCCTTCTGCCGGCGGGACCAAACCCTGACATTTTTAGTGTCATCTGATCTTTAATGATTATGGACTCGAGCATTTATAGAAATAACCCCTTCAATTGCTCATCCTGGTTCACGTCTGACATCTCTGGTAGTGTTACAGACTGCTGCGTGTAGTACATCTTTTTGGTAAACGTGTACCATCAGCTTGGCATGCAGAATGATGCATCCGTAATAAATGACTCAAAAAGAAGCACTTTTATTGCTCTGCAGTGTTAGCAAATGCAACCAAGGTTACAATGATAAAAAAAAATAAAACTGAATTACAGTTAAATAAAAGAGGGTTTTTTTTTTATCTACACTGAAAAAATAAACATTTACAAGCCAAACTGAGAAGGAATTGAAACTAAACTGGACTATTATACTGCAATCTATACACATGGTCGCTTCTGTTAACTTGGTAACAGAAAAGCATGTAAAAATGCATTTACAAATCCTTAATGAACCCTTTAAAGTGCCGTCTTTTCTTAACAAATTTCCTCCCAAACTAAAAGGCTTACTGTTCCTGTACCACTTTGACTACAGGCATAATCATGGTCTCATGATTACTGAGGAATCAACGATCAATCTTATTTTTGGGTTTATTGATAGTAATACAGTGGGATGAAGCTCTGAAGAGAATGGCACAGTCCCGTTCAGATGTAAGAGATGAAGCTGTATAGGTGTTGCCAGTGCCGGGCCAGTGGGACAACTGCCAGATGGAGTACAAACTTTGCCTTAGCCGAACAGTCAGATTGCAGAAACAAATTTGTTTGTCCCTAACAAACTTTCAAAAGTCAAAGTGTTTTATTAACAAATACTGACTGGTGCTTGAGTGGACAGAGCAAGTGACAATCTAGCACTTGACACCCAGCCCTTGCTTTTCTTTCCCTGTACCTTTCTGTGTTTCTTTGAAACCTTTTGTACGTGCTTAATTACTATCCTGAACTCTTATATGCGCCCGTAGAACTCCTTAACCGGAGCCGTTAGTTTGTCATAGGTTGTCTATGTGTGCCCAGGTCGCGTCTTAGCTTTTGCCAATCTCTGTATTAGGGCTCCCTCTTGTTCTCACCTTCATTGTTCATTATCGGGTTACTCCTCTCACCTGTTCCTTGTAGCATTGACTTCCCTTCAGTTTAAACCCTGAATTTCTCTTTGTACTCTGTCAGAACGCTGATCATTTCTTCTGCGCCGAAAGTCCTGTAGGCCAGTTGATCTGTGAGAACTGAGACACCCTTTGCCTGACTTCCATTTTTCTGCCTGTGCCCATTTTTGTATTTTTCTGGTTTTGACCCTGCCTGTCCGACTACGATTCCTGATTTTTGCTGCCCTGGTTTCTGGACTTTTGCTTGCGGTACAACGACCCTGCTTTTACCTTTTGTTTATGTACTGTTGCCCATATCCACTGTTACCAAACTCTGCCAGTCTTACTATCTTGATCTTTGGATTTTGTTTTGTGGCATTGTATTTTTGCGATTTCTGGCTTGGACTTAGGCTGAATAAAAGAATTCACTTTATTTCAACTCTCGCTTGCTACTGGTTCCGGTGCTGATTCATCACAGAAAATACTTCAAAAAGACATGCAAGCTGCTGGATGGGAGGTGACACAAAAGGCATTCAAATGAGAGTTGTGACAGTAGCCCCCCCATTCTTGTAATGTTGAATGGGCCAGTGAACCGCCTGGCAAGTATCATCAAGTAGAAAAATACAGGCTCTTCTCCAGCTCCAGTGGGCATGGTAAACCAGAACCTGAGCAGACAGAACTGTCACTTCTCTCTACTCAGACTGGGATAAAGGCAGTTGGTAACCCAGACAACATTGAAAAGAGACATGCCCAAACCAGGCACAACTAGCAAATTATGAGCTAACTCCACCCAGGTTAACAAATGAGACCACTTGGCAGAGTTACCTTCAGATAGGCGGCAAAATATTTGCTGCAGCTGGCCATTGGTATCTGCAAGCATCTTTGAGGAGAGGCACAGGGTACCACCCACCAAGTTGCAGAAGGCCTTCCAGAACTGGCTGGAGAACTGGGGACAGTAGACTCAGAGCACCTCTTGAGGCACACCATGAAGGCGGACAAAATGTTGAAGGAATAGCTCCACAGTCTCCCTGGAAGTTGGCAGTTAAGCTAATTGCATGAAGTGTGTTGATTTTGAGAAACAGTGAATGATGGTAAGAATGACTATATTCCCATCAAATGGAAGCAGCCCTTTGACAAAATCCATGGCAAGCATGCCTGTGGTTGAAGGGGAACTTCCAAGGGCTGCAGAAGAGCACAGGGGTATTGTTGATTACTTGATTTGGAACTGACGCACATCGTACAGGCAGCAAAGAAAGACAGGATATCTTTGATGAGGGATGGTGACAAAAACTACTGACAAATCAGGACGAGGGAGCCCAGGATAGCATGCCAGCTGAAAGTCGTGGCCTCCGGTGAGGACCTTGCCTTTCACTCTTTTGGGGACGAACAGTCAGTTCGGGGAAGTGTCTGGTGGAGAGGGACTGGACTGCTATACCTCTTTGATCTCACTCTCAACCAGCAACTTTGTGACAGCCAGGAGACAGTTACCTGGGAGAATGGTATCTGGAGGTTCTTCATGCATGGGAGGTTATAGTCATGATAAAGAGTCAAGCTTAGTATTTTTCGTACCTGGTCGAAACGTTGAGAATTTAGCAAAGAATAGGGATTAATGTCCTTGCCTGGGATTCTACCTCTTAACCATAGAGAGGTACTCGAGGTTGAGGTAGTTTGTCCAGCTGAAGCAAAGAAGCCAGAACCTCTCTGGTTAGTGCCTTGTCTCTTCAAAGGTCAGCTTCATCGCTAGCAGGTCCCAGTCACTGATGCAATAGTTCCTTTCTGCAAGGGATCAGCAATGAGAAAGATAGGCACAAGGATGTAATTTATCATTGTCAGCTCACCATAGGAGGACAACTCCAGCACCCATGTCGGGGGTGTCGACATTTACAATGAACTGCTGCTGGAGATCTGGAAGCTTGAAGATGGGAGCAGTGGTAAATGGCTTCAAAGGATGGTTAAAGGAAGAGGTTGCCTGGGGTGGTCCAGGCAAAGGGAGCTTTAGTCAGCTTAGTTAGGGGTGTGTCAACAATAAAGAACCCTCATATAAATTGTCAGTAGATATTGGTAAACCCAAGGAATCTTTGCAATCTTTTGGGTCTGGCTAATCCAGTACATCCTGTAGCATGTGGCCATCTCCAGGGCACCCTGAGTCACCACGAACCCCAGGAAGGAGACCGTGATGCGATGGAATTCGCTCTTCTCTGGTTTCAGAAACAGTTTTCCAGAAACCTTTGAATGACCATGTAGAGATGACAACTATGATCCTTCAGTGTTTGAGAAAAGATCAGTATATTGTCTAGGCAGACACAAGAATCGGGAGACCATATCTTGGAGGATGTCATTTATTTGGTCCTGGAGAACGGTGGAGGTGTCAACAAGCCTGAATGGTACCTACAGGTACTCCTAGTGGCTCAACAGGGTGTTAAACAATGTCTTCCTCTCATCACCTTCCCATGTGTGCATCAGATGTTTATCATTCCACAAATCTGCTCAATGAACACGTGGCAGCCCTGGACCTTGGAGAATGCTGAATCCACTGAAGGCAAAGAAAACAGTCCCTGGTATTTGATGCAGGGATGTAGCAACCCATCTGTCTTGGCCACAAAAAAGAAATGAGCTCTGGCAGGTGCTTAGGAGGCCAGAATTATTCCGGAAGCCAGGGAATGAGTTATGTGCTTCTCCATAGCATCAGACTCCTGGTTGATCAGGGAGTGCAGTTGGCCCCAGGGGGGCGATGCTCCGCGCAGTAGGTCAATGGCACAGTCAAAGAGTCTGTGAGGTGGAAGGGAAATTGCTCTGGATTTACTAAGTGCCATTTATGGGTTATGACAGATGGGCGGAACACCCGTCAGGTCCAGCTGACCTCCTGATGGTCAGGGAAAGGAAGTGCAGCTGGGCTGGAATCTGCACAAAGACAGGACTGTAAACAGGATGATCTTTACTCAAATATTGATCTGGAAGTCCAGTCAACTCAAAGGTTGTGATGTTCTAGCCATGGTCTCCCCTACACTGCCTGGGCATGAGAAGACTCCATGATGAGGAACGTCAACTCTTCAGCATAGTTGGTAGAGGTCAGCATGGGCACCTATTGAGTTACTTCTATGACATCAGGAAGGGTTATCCCGGTCAAACCCTTGGACTGGAGTGAAGCTGGCAATAGCACCAGCAAATGGCAAACAGAGCACTCATGATATGGGATCAGGTAGACACCAGAAGCGAGGTGAAGGGGAATGAGGATTTATTGAAAAACAAAACAAAACAGGCACGAGGGCCAACGAAAAACTTGGCCCAAAGGGTTGCAAAAAACAAACTGAGGTAAGCTACACAGAGCTATAAACAATAAATGCAAAAGGCAAAAAACAAAAAGGCACTGGAAACTCCAGGCAAGATGCACAAGAAATATAAATAACAAGACTATAAATATATACACAAAACAAGAGGCTAGGACAAGACTAGAAATGCTAGGGAACTATGAAAACAAGAACTTGGCTAAACCTGCACAAGCAACGAGACGCGAGACACTGTCTGCCAGCCAACTTCCACCGCATCCAGATAAAGGCTCAGAAATCATGACATGAGGGGTAACACCTGGAGAGAGAGAGAGACACACAAGAGGCATGGCAAGATCAAGACATGGACAAGATTGGTTGACAAGACTTGCTCATTAAGAGAATGAGCGTGCTCAGCTTAAGTACCAATTAAGTATGCAGCCTGGAAGCAAGCATGAATGTTCAGAACAGAAAAGCACAGCAAGATCTTGAAATAGCAAAGCAGGAATCATGACAATAAACTCCCTGTCTAAATTAGTAGTATTAGTAATGTGCCTATCTAAGAATTACACCAACCCAGTGAGTGTTAGTAAATGTTAGTAACTTAAAAACAGTTAATTGCCAATTAAGCTTAGACAGCCCCGAATCAGCACAGCACAGAAGGAAGGGGGAAACCACAAAGCCAACCAGAGCTCTGAAATGTGCAACAACGAAGGCACGGGGCGGAACGCAGACAAGCGGTGGAGTGGCATGGCAGACCTGGCATGAACAAAAACATGGAAAAGTAAAAACATGGACATGGAATGTGAATAATGAAATGCAATGACTAGATACAAGAAACTGTTAAAACTATGACTATGAACATGAACTAAGAAACTATGAAACTCTTGAACATGAAACTGTAAAAACCATGAATACTGCTCTGGCCAAAGGCCAGAACCCTGGAACACAACAGTACCCCCCCCTTACAAAAGCGGCACCTGACGCGGACAAAAAAACACCAATAACTAAAATACATGAAGCCGCACAAAACTGAATACAAATCCCACAAGACAAAAACCCTATGACATAACACCTAACCAAGAAACAGTACAAGAAACACTAAACATAAACAAGATTACTTGGGGTCTCCAGCAAGCTGGGGCTAAGGCTTGGGCTATGGGAATGGGGTGATGGTTATGGCTTGAGGCTATGGTTTGGGGCTATGGCTATGGCTTGGACTTGGGACTATGGCTATGGCTTGGGGTGTGACTGGTGGTAGTCACGGATGAGGCTTTTGTCTAAGATGTGCCTGGCCGGGACCCAGGAACGCTCCTCTGGGCCGTACCCCTCCCAATCCACAAGGTACTGGAGGCCCCGGCCCCTCCGTCGGCAATCCAGTAGAGCTTTGACTGTGTAGGCCTCCCCTCCGTCGATGAGCCGAGGAGGAGGCGGAGGCTCAGGTGGGGGCATGAGGGGGGAGGTGGCAACAGGCCTCAGGCGTGAGACGTGGAATACCGGGTGGAGACGTCGCATGGTGGATGGGAGCTTGAGCCGGACAGCAGTGGGGCTGATGATCCTCTGGATTGGGAAAGGACCCAGGAAGCGAGGAGCCAGCTTGCGGCTTTCCACCCGGAGTGGGATGTCCTGCGCAGCTAACCAGACCTTCTGGCCGACCCGATAGTGAGGGGCTGGGCGCCGACGCTTGTCTGCCGTGGTCTTCATGGTCTTACCCGCCCGAACCAAGGCGCGGCGAGCAGACAGCCACACACGGCGACACCGCCGGATGAATGCCCCGGCTGAAGGTACCCCGACCTCCTCCTCCTGGCTGGGGAACAGTGGAGGCTGGTAGCCCATACAGCACTCGAAGGGGGAGAGACCGGAGGCAGAGGCGGCGTGGGAGTTGACGGCGTACTCGACCCAGGGTAGCATGGTGGACCAGGATCTTGGGTTGGTCGAGCACACGCACCGGAGGACCGTCTCCAGGGTTTGGTTGGCCCGCTCAGTCTGTCCATTGGTCTGTGGGTGGTAACCGGAGCTGAGGCTGAAGGAGGTGCCAAGGGATGTGCAGAATGCTTTCCAGAACTGGGAGGTGAATTGGGGACCACGATCTGACACTATATCCACAGGAATGCCATGGGGACGGACAACATGCTGGATAAGTAGGTCAGCTGTGGTTTTAGCGGAGGGGAGCTTGGGAAGGGGCACAAAGTGGGCAGACTTGGAGAACCGGTCAACAATGGTGAGGACAGTGGTGTTTCCATGGGAGACGGGCAGGCCAGTGACAAAGTCCAGAGCTATGTGGGACCAGGGACGGTGAGGAATGGGCAGTGGTTGGAGCAGACCAGAGGGAGGTGCGTGGGAGGACTTGGCGCGGGAACAGACTGAGCAGGCAGAAACGAACCCCCGGACCTCTGCTGCCATCTTGGGCCACCAGAAACGGCGCTGGATGAACCGCAGGGTTCGGCCGACCCCAGGATGGCACGACAGGTTGGAGGAGTGGCCCCACTGGAGAACGTCAGATCGGGCAGCTGCAGGGACGTACAGGCAGTTGGCAGGGCAGGCACTGGGCGTAGCTGCGCCGTTCTGGGCGTTGCGGACCAGCTCCTCAATCCGGAGGCACACGTTGTTGACGAAGCAGGTTCTGGGCAGAATGGAGCTGGGCTCTCCCTTGGCTGAGGAAGCGTCGAAACGCCTGGAGAGCGCGTCAGCCTTAGTATTCTTGGACCCTGGTCTGTAGGCCAGGGAGAAGTTAAACCGGTCGAAGAAGAGGGCCCATCTGGCTTGTCTGGGCGTCAGCCTCTTGGCAGAGCGGAGGTACTCCAGGTTTTTATGATCCGTCCAGACCAGGAACGGAATCCTTGCCCCCTCAAGCCAGTGCCTCCACTCTTCCAGGGCCAGCTTCACCGCCAGCAGCTCCCGGTTCCCGATGTCGTAGTTGGACTCCGCAGGCGTCAGCCGATGGGAGAAGAAAGCGCATGGGTGTACCTTCTGATCATTGCTGGATCTCTGGGAGAGAACCGCACCAACCCCGACATTGGAGGCATCCACCTCCACAATGAACTGCTTGGCGGGGTCGGGGGTGGTGAGGATGGGCGCGGTGGTGAAGCGCCTCTTCAGCTCACAGAAGGTCACCTCAGCTTGCGGAGTCCAACGAAATGGCACCTTGATGGAGGTAAGGGCCGTTAGGGGAGCTGCCACGGTGCTGTAGTTCCTGACGAATCGCCTATAGAAATTGGCGAAGCCCAGGAAGCTCTGTAGGGCCTTGCGGTCCTTGGGTGCGGGCCAGTCCACCACAGCCTTGACCTTCTCCTCGTCCATTCCCAGGTGGTTTGGGGAGATGACGTGCCCCAGGAAGGAGGTAGTGGTGGTGCTGAACTCGCATTTCTCGGCCTTGACAAAGAGGCGGTTTTCAAGAAGGCGGCGGAGCACCTGGCGAACATGGTTCGTGTGCTCTGTCCTGTCCCGGGAGAAGATCAGGATGTCGTCAAGGTAGACGTAGACGAACCTCCCGATCATGTCTCCAAGCACATCGTTCACCAAATTCTGGAACACTGCGGGTGCGTTGGTCAGGCCGAATGGAACCACCAGGTACTCCCAGTGGCCGCTAGGGGTGTTAAAAGCGGTTTTCCATTCATCACCCTCCCTAATGCGCAGGAGGTGGTAAGCATTCCGCAGGTCCAGCTTGGTGAAGATGGCCGCTCCTTGGATGACATCGAATGCCGAGGACATCAGTGGGAGCGGGTAGCGGTTCCTGATCGTGATCTTATTAAGGCCTCGGTAGTCGATGCAGGGGCGCAGGGAGCCATCCTTCTTCTTCACAAAGAAGAAGCCTGCCCCCGCGGGAGAGGAGGATGGACGGATGATGCCAGCCGCAAGGGACTCCCTGATGTACTTGTCCATGGCCCCCCTCTCTGGCTCAGACAAGGCAAAGACACGACCCCTAGGAGGTGCTGTGCCAGGCTGGAGGTCGATAGCACAGTCATACGGGCGGTGCGGGGGCAGGGACACCGCACGGGACTTGCTAAAGACTGTAGCCAGATCGTGGTATTCGGGGGGCACTCTGGAGATGTCTGGCCTCCCCTCGGGAGCTGGTCCACCCGCAGAGCAAGAAGGTCGGGAGTCGAGGAGGCAGCTGGCCGAACAGGAGGCACTCCACTCCCGCACCTCATGGCGGGCCCAGTCGATCACCGGCCCGTGTTGCGCCAACCAGGGATGACCCAGGACAATCGGAGAGCGAGGCGTCTCAGTCACAAACAGCTGGACCTGCTCGCGGTGGTTACCGGACGCCAGCAGCTGGATGGGAGCAGTCCGGAAGGACACCTTAGCAAGGGGTTGCCCACCCAGCCCTGAGATGGACAATGGGCTGGGAAGTTGGCATAGGGGAACCCCCCACTCGGCAGCAGCTCTGGCGTCAATAAAGCTCTCCTCAGCACCTGAGTCAATGAGGGCGGTGGTCTTGCGGGAGCGGCCCTCCCAGGTCAGGGTCACAGGAACGCAGGTCCGGCGGTAGGAGGAGGTCTGCTTGGATGAGGAGCCCACCAGTACTCCTCCAGACGCTAGTGGGCGCTGTCTTGACGGACAGCCTCGGACCGCATGACCCTGCTGGCCGCAGTAAAAACACGCCCCCGACCTCCTTCTCCGTTGGCGCTCCTCCTGGGTGAGCCGGGACCTCCCGATCTCCAGGGGAGATGCCTCTCCAGGAGAGAGTGTGGTGGCGTCCCCCCTCGGCTGGTCCTGAGGCGACGCGCGATCAGGGCACGGGGGTTGGATCTGGCCAGAAGGGGCCGAACGTCGGCCAGGGCCAAGGGTGAGCGCCCTCTCCTCCAGGCGGCTGTCAATGCGCAGGGCCAGGTCTATAAGGGCCTCTGGAGACTCAGGGATCTCACAGAAGAGCAGTCGATCCTTGACTGGTTCGGACAGCCCCTGGAGGAACACGTCACAGAGCGCCTCCTTGCTCCAGCCAGAAGTAGCTGCCACCGTCTGGAAGTCGATGGCATAGTCTGCCACCGATCTCCTCCCCTGCCTCATCCTCAGTAGCTCTCGCCCTGCAGCTCTCCCCTGCTTAGAGCGGTCGAAGACACGCAGCAGTTCCTCCGCCAAGGCCTGGTAGGTGGTGGTGCAGGGCAGCCGAGCCTGCCATGCGGCAGTTCCCCACAAGCGAGCCCGCCCCGTCAGCTGGAAGAGGACGAAGGCGACCCGGGCTGGCTCCGAGGCGAAGGTGGAAGGCTGCAGAGCGAAGCACATCTCGCAGGAGGTGAGGAAGGCCCTGCAGAACCCTGGTTCTCCGCCGTACCGCTCAGGTGGAGGAAGGCGAGGCTCAGGACCTGGATGCGTGACCGGCTGCAGCTGGGGTGCTTCTGCTCCGGGCTGGAGCACAGCTGCAGTGGTGGCAAGGGGCCGGGTAGCAGGCATGGTGGAAGCCTGGCTGGAACCCGCCCAGGGGAGGCTGGCTTGCAGAGTGGTCAGCGCTGCAGTCAGCTCCTGGATCCGCTGCCGCTGGCGTAACAGCTCAGCCTCTTGCTGGGCGATCTTGCGCTCCATCCTCGCTGGTGTCTGAGAGACAGTGTCTACTGATATGGGATCAGGTAGACACCAGAAGCGAGGTGAAGGGGAATGAGGATTTATTGAAAAACAAAACAAAACAGGCACGAGGGCCAACGAAAAACTTGGCCCAAAGGGTTGCAAAAAACAAACTGAGGTAAGCTACACAGAGCTATAAACAATAAATGCAAAAGGCAAAAAACAAAAAGGCACTGGAAACTCCAGGCAAGATGCACAAGAAATATAAATAACAAGACTATAAATATATACACAAAACAAGAGGCTAGGACAAGACTAGAAATGCTAGGGAACTATGAAAACAAGAACTTGGCTAAACCTGCACAAGCAACGAGACGCGAGACACTGTCTGCCAGCCAACTTCCACCGCATCCAGATAAAGGCTCAGAAATCATGACATGAGGGGTAACACCTGGAGAGAGAGAGAGACACACAAGAGGCATGGCAAGATCAAGACATGGACAAGATTGGTTGACAAGACTTGCTCATTAAGAGAATGAGCGTGCTCAGCTTAAGTACCAATTAAGTATGCAGCCTGGAAGCAAGCATGAATGTTCAGAACAGAAAAGCACAGCAAGATCTTGAAATAGCAAAGCAGGAATCATGACAATAAACTCCCTGTCTAAATTAGTAGTATTAGTAATGTGCCTATCTAAGAATTACACCAACCCAGTGAGTGTTAGTAAATGTTAGTAACTTAAAAACAGTTAATTGCCAATTAAGCTTAGACAGCCCCGAATCAGCACAGCACAGAAGGAAGGGGGAAACCACAAAGCCAACCAGAGCTCTGAAATGTGCAACAACGAAGGCACGGGGCGGAACGCAGACAAGCGGTGGAGTGGCATGGCAGACCTGACATGAACAAAAACATGGAAAAGTAAAAACATGGACATGGAATGTGAATAATGAAATGCAATGACTAGATACAAGAAACTGTTAAAACTATGACTATGAACATGAACTAAGAAACTATGAAACTCTTGAACATGAAACTGTAAAAACCATGAATACTGCTCTGGCCAAAGGCCAGAACCCTGGAACACAACAACTCAGTCATAGTGGTAGGGTGGTACTTCCGCAATACAGGCAGAGCTTCAATTTTATCCACACAGCCATGTTTCAGGGGGCAGCTTTAAGATGACAATCATTCATCTGGACACGTATTTGCTTAATTTAAATCAACGTTATTCAAAATTACTCTCGGCATTGAGTGATAAAAAACTGCACTCGGCAGTGAAATAGGCTATAAAAAGCATGCAATAAATAACGTTGATTTAAATTCAGCAAATACGCGTCCAGATGAATGATTGTCGTGCTACCTAATCAGAGAGAACAAGCAACACCTGTTAAGTGTTGAGTGCTCTCGCAGCGAACCTTCTGTTAATTATGAAAATGACTGAGAACAGGTCAGGACTTATAATTGTTTAAAACGGATGTTTTGTCCACCCTAATTCTCAGTTCTACTGAATTTACCCCATGATTTCATCGCTTATAGATCGCATATGGAGAGAAACCATGTCTTCAGTTGCCAATTAAGATAATTGGAAAATGCGTCAATAAAGGAAAATAAGGACTATCCTAATTGTCATAAAGGGACGTGTCTGCAACCCCCCCCCCAATTCCCTGTTCTAGTGCCAGGCCTGTGTGCATGGATGAGGTAAGGTTATATTTCTTTACTTTTATACAACTTCATCTTATTTGTTTATCAAATTAAAAAAATATTGGGGATAATGATAAGTCTGCTGTTTACAGCGCTTATGATGTGCTGCAGGTCATAGGCTGACATAAGGGGGTGGGGCTGGCTCATGTTGCCCGTCTTTGTAGAGAATAACAACAGATGTGAACACTCTGTTTCTGAATGCAAATGCTAAAGGTAACAGATATCGAGGAAATTCCACTGTTAGCTGGCAATGTATGCTTTCAGTTGCTCCTGCCGCTATTGCTCTAGCTCAGGGGTGTCCAATCTTATCCGTAAAGGGCCGGTGTGGGTGCAGGTTTTTGTCCCAGCCAGCAGTGCTCCTGCACCTGATTCCACTAATTAACTAATCAGGGGTTTCAATCAGGACCTTGATGGGTAGAATCAGGTGTGTCAGTGATGGGCTCAAACAAAAACCAGCACCCACACCGGCCCTGTCTGGATAAGATTGGACACCCCTGCTCAAGCTTCTTAGCAACAATGTGCTTAACAGACCAGCTGGCGAGCAGTTATTTGTGGAGCCAGATGATAGACCAAACTGAATCGAGTATTCAAGGGAGCCGTGTTCTTACTGCAAGTAATGTAGCGAACATAGCACTGACTTCTCATAATGCACAAATGATGTGCTGTACACATCAGCTTTCTGTTTGTCATGCGGCATCACAAGAAAAATGTTTTAAGTGGAGTAACGTTACGGTTATGTTACCATCTTGGCTTGAAACTCCTTGGCAATGGCGAAGGACTCGTGTGTGAAAGGGGATTTTCTCGGTCTCGTGCACTCTTTGTGCTGGGAGTGACGTCAAATATGCGACAAAAAGAAATGGCCTGTTTCCCTACATTCATAATACAGATATCTCTGTCTTTCATAATCATTGAATATATCGCAGATAAAAAAAGTACACAACACCAAAACATATATAACATATAGTTTATAGATCTTTGAATTGGGAAATTTTACATATTGGGCCTTTGAGAGGAAAGAATTCTGAAAAATATGCCTGCAGAAAAAAGCATAGAACCAGTTATACGTCCCTTGTTTGACAAACGTGTAGTAGTGCCGTGCCCAGACTCTCCATGCTACACGCTTCTTTTTCCAGTTCGTAAAGCGAACAGGGAATGGAGACTAGTCCAAGATTTACAAGCAGTAAATGCAGCAGTGATCCCAAGAGCTCTGGTCACACTGGACCCTAATACCATTTGGAATGATATGTGACCACAGTCGGCCTATTTTTCTGTGATCAATTTAGCATACACATTCTTCTCTGTGCCCATTCATCCAGAATCACAATTTTGGTATGGGTGTACGTTTCAACGTAAGAGATATACATATGCGCGTTGTTCACAAGGATATGTGGAATCGCCAGCAATATTTATGCAAGCAATGGAAGCAAATATTGCAAAATTTACTCCCCCTGACGGAAGTCAAATTATACTTTATGAAGACGACATACAAATTTACTTGCGCACAGTGGAGCGGTGTAAAATAGATACCCCGGCATGCTTGCAATTTTTTGCATCACAGGATCATTAAGTGAACAAAAATAAATTGCAATTGTGGCAAGACACAGTACAATATTTGGGCCATAATATTTCGAACGCGGGAAAGACCATTTTACCTGAGCGACAGCTTGCGACAGCTCAAATGCCAAAACCTACAACTAAAAAGGACATGATGTCACTTTTGGGTAGAGCAAATTTCTGCAGGAGTTGGATTCCTGACTACGCACAGATCACACAGCCATTGTTAGATCTGATATATGCGGCCCCCATGGCAGCATCTGATGCCATCGGGAGGACAAGGGAGGGAGAACAATGGTTGATTGCTCTTAAAACAGCCTTGCAAACTTCTGCCAGATTGCTTTTACCAGACCACTCTAAATCATTTCACCAATTTGTAGACATAAAGGGGGTCTTTATGACATCTGTCCTCACTCAAGATTTTTGGGGGAAAAGAGCACCAGTAGCTTACTACTCAGTGCCTTGATGCTGTAGCAAGCGCTTACCCTGTGTGTCTCTGTGCAGTGGAAGCAGCAGCGCTTGCAGTACGTGCTTCCATGTCAGTGGTATTGTACACTGATTTAATTCTCTATGTGCCGCATGCTGTTGCAGCACTACTTTTACAGGCAAAACAACTGTCCTGCATGACAATTTTGCTTACTGCTCCAAATTTAAATATTCAGCCCAGTAATACATTAAATCTTGCAACACTTCTACCCACAGAGGATGAAGGCGAGCTTCATGATCGTTTAAGAGATGTCATATACACAGCAGCGCGTCCTGGCCTCAAGGACACTCCTCTATCAGACCCTGATATTGAATACTTTGTTGATCGTTCGGCATCACAAGATGATAAGGGGAATCCATGTGTTGGATATGCTGTCTGTACTTATGATAAATGTGTTGATAGTGGCCCTCTGCCGTCTATCTACTCTGCGCAAGCTGCAGAAGTGATAGCTCTCTCTAAAGCATGTCAGCTTGGTACAGGGCAGGGAGTAAACACATACTCTCAATATGCACACTCTACCTGTCATGTCTTGCTGGCCAATGGCATAATGGAGGCATGGTTACCTCAACAGGGAAACCTATTACCCATGCCCAGCTGATTTTGCAGCTGCTACAAACACTTCAACGACCTCAAGAATGAGCTATTATCAAAGTACAGGCTCATACCAAAAATGTTGACCCAATGAGTTTGGCTAATGCCTTCGCAATGAAAGAGGCAAAGACAGCAGCCAATCACACTCTTGTGGGGCTATTACACCAATCTGATGACTCACATGATCTACTACGAGCAGAGCAGGATGCTGCTCCCCCACAAGAAAAACGTCAATGGACATCACATGGAGCACAACACACTGATGACAAGTGGGTGGGGCCCAATGTTAAGCCTATATTACCAAAATCCCTTTACCACATTGCCACTGATTTGGTGCATGGGCAGTCCCATGCATCAAGAGGAGGGATGGAGGGGTTAATAAATCAGACAATACACGAGGAGGGGTGGTACCACAGAGGGAAGCATTTCCTATGCCCCCTGAGCCATTCCACACATGGATGATGGATTTTATTCTCCTATCACCATGCGAAGGGAAGAGATATGGGTTGGTATTGGTATGACTCTTTTCTAGGTGGATAGAGGCCTTCCCTGCCAGCTATACTTGCGATTACAGTGGCTAAAGTTTTGAATAGGGAAATTATTCCTAGGTGGGGGATTTCAAAAGTGTTATATAGTGAGAATGGGCCTGAGTTTAGAAATGAAGTATTGGCTCGTTTGGGAGCAAAATTGGGAATAGAATTGAAAAAACATTGCTCAGATCATCCACAATCAGTGGGATTTGGTAGAAAAAACTAATGGGACCTTAAAAGCAAACTTGCTCAAAGCCATGGCAGAGACTAAATGGAACTGGGTTGCATGTCTGCCGTTGGCATTAATTAGCACGAGAATAACACCACAGCAGGGATCGGGGTTGTCATCTTATGTAGTACATGGGAAACCTTCTGAATTACCACACACTATCATTTTCACACGCACACCATTATACTCTCACGCACGAAACATCATTCTCTTCCACACACACTATCATTCTCTCACGCGCATACCATCATTCTCTCGCACACACACTATTATACTCTCACACAGACCGAAACTTCTTCAAGTGACAAAATGACAGTGAATGTAAAACAGAATGATAGTGTATGTCAATGAGAATAGGTGATTGTGTGAGAGAGTTTGATGGAAACAGAAGTTGGTTTAATTGAAACGAATGTAGCATTAAATTCTCAGCTCCTGATTGGTTATAATTTAAATTTTTAAAATTTAGTCAGAAGTGGGATTTCACGGACATATCCCACCCTCCCGTTCGACAAGGAAGCATGGTGAAAAAACTGCATGCTCATCGCGGGAGCAGCACGTCTTTCCAAATCAAATCAAATTGAAATGTGAAGCGTTGCTCGTTATTCATCCCAATTCCGTCCGGAAAGTGGAGTATAGCACCAAACAGTAGTAGCCTATATCACACTATAAAATTGAAGCATAGCTCGTTCTTCTTCCTAAATCCATTCTAAAGGCAGAGAATAGCACCAGAAGAGAAGTATACCTGATTGCACCAAAAGCGAAGTGTCGCTTGTCTATCATCCTGATTATTCAAAAAGTGAAACATAGTGCCAGAAGAGATGCACAGAACATCATTCATTGCAATTCCATTGCAAAAGTGAAGAATAGTTTTAATATTGCCTCTAAATGGACTGAGGGGAAAACGGGTTTCATGTTTCAATTATTTGCGAAGGGAATATCCATTTCAGAGTTTAAATAATCTATGTAATTGCGTTGTGACAAAACATCAACATGACACGTAGGCTTGTAGCCTACTAGCTACGACGAACAGAAATTGCACAAAGCTGGTTTACTCCACGACTTCACTTTTTATGGACCTAACGCCCCGTTAAGTAAAAGGAAAATGGAAGCGAGGTTCCGTAAATTTATAAGTGCTGAAAACTGTGACGTTTACTGGCAGTGCACGCCAAAATAAAGCGGCCAGAAATAAAAGGCAACACTCACAGCATGCTGAGAGACTAAAAACAGATAAAAATAACGACACTCACGCTACCAACGGACCTGCCGCCGTCCATGGTAGAAAACAGGCGAGCTCGAGGAAAACAAAAGAAAAGGGAAATAAACCAAAGATTCCCTTGCTCACTAACACTATTCCTGATAAGTCCCTGAAAATATCTCTCTAGAGACCTGACCGGCTAAAGCGCCAAAGAAGAACTGACACTCTAGCAACGGGAGCGAGGCGAAATAGGAGCTTAAATAGAGTCCGGGCCACGCCCCCAATCAATGCCAGCTGGCCCAGGAATCCGATAAGGAGCAAAACGATATCGTCCCGGAGGAGAGCAACAAACTCATCAACAAACAAATCTCATAGCACTTCTATCAATGGTTTGGTTTAGCAATAGAAAATAAGCGAAACAGGGCTTTAGGCTGCTCAAGCGTATAGCTCACGAGTAGTAACAGACTATGGTAAAGCTATAGCATTATATACCGGCTGCTGTCACCCAGCGGAAACAAAAACAGATGGTTCCAGATAAATCGATATCAGTTAATTAGTTACAAAGCCTCTAATTAATTCAATTATTTATTTTATCGTGTCCCACCACTGTCCAGTCAGGTTCTCAGTTTCTATTACGGTCCAGCACATGCACCGGCCAATTAAGACATGGAGCGCTGCTCCTGCATCAGTCAACTGGAACCATCTGTTCTTTGTTTCCACGGGTGATAGTAGCCGGTATATAATGCTATAGCTTTACCATAGTCCCTTGTAACTACTCGTAAGCTATATGCTTGCACAGCCTTAAGGCCCATTCACACCAAGCGTGGATTTCCGTGCAGATTTTTATAGGAGCTAATTCCACAGGCTCTAACGTAAGCTTTCACACCAAGGTGGAATTTCCATGCGGCAGAAAAAACATCCGCACGGACTTAAGCTTCTGCGGAAATCCGCCTGCGATTTCGCATATTTTCGATTGCTAAACTAAACCATTGATAGAAGTGCTGTAAGATTCCACCACTTATAAATTTATGGAACCTCGTTTCAATTTTCCTTTTACTATTTTTATAATAAAAGTCCAAGATAGCAAGCACCTCCGCTTCGGATTTGCCCGGGGTCCAGCTGATCCGGAGCGGAGGAGCTTGCTATCTGGGGTGTAGCCTAATAACATTTAAATGTTTTGAGCAAATGTATTATTTACTCAGCTACATAACGGGGCTTTAGATCCATAAAAAACGAAGTTGTGGAGTAAACCAGCTTTGCACAATTTGTGTTTGTTATAGCTAGTAGCCAACGTGTCACGCAATCACATAGATTATTTAAACTCTGAAATGGATATTGCCTTCGCAAGCAATTGAAACATGAAACCCGTTTTTCCCTCAGTCCATTTGGAGGCAATATTAAAGCTGCTATTCTTCACTTTTGGAATAGAATTGCAATGAATGATGTTCTGTGCTTCTCTTCTGGCGCTCTATTTCACTTTTTTAATAATCAGGATGATAGACGAGCGACACTTCGCTTTTGGTGCAATCAGGTATACTTCTCTTCTGGTGCGACACTCTGCTTTTCAAATGGAATTGGGAAGAATAACGAGCTATGCTTCAATTTTATAGTCTTCCCCGACTAGTTGTGATTCTTATGATCTTATGAGCCTTATGATCATACCAAGTTTTCATTGTTCCCTGACTTGATCTCAAGTTCTCTTTGGCTTAGTCATAAGCTGCACGCAGTCTTACCTTTAACTTGCTAACATAGTCTAACAGACTGATATATGCCTCTTTCTCTTGCCATTGTTCACTCAACAATAGCAAAGATACTCTCACTTCATGGCTAAACACTAGCTCAAACGGACTGAATCCAGTAGACAGTAGCACTGATTCTCTAGCTGCAAACAACAGCAAATGAACACCTTCATCCAAGTCTTGCTCATAGTCATAACAATAAGTCCTCATCATTGTCTTGAGAGTGGAATGAAAGCGCTCTAAGGCACCCTGACTCTCTGGATGATAGGCACTGGAAAGAATCTGCTTCGCACCTAGTTCATACACAACCTGCTGAAACAATCCGGAAGTGAAATTTCTACCGTCTGACTGAATTTCCCTGGGAAGGCCAAACAACGTAAAGAACTTTATCAAAGCCTTCGAGATTGTAGTTTCCTTGATGTTGCATAGAGGTATGGCTTCAGGGAATCTGGCAGATGCACACATGATTGTCAACAAGTACTGATTTCCAGATCTAGTCTTGGGTAATGGACTAACACAATCAATGATGACCTTGGAGAAGGGTTCCCCAAATGCTGGGATAGGCTGCAATGGAGCTACAGGTGGGTCTAACGTATTTTCCAACAACCTGACAAGTGTGACTGGTTTTGCAAATGTTTCGGAAAACATCTTTCCGAAGCCCAGGCCAGAAGAAGTGTTTCATGATCCCGTCACCAGTCCTGTCAACACCAAGATGACCTCCCAAAGGTAAACAATGAGCCACCATCAAGATCCCACTCCTGCAGACCTCCGGAACAACAACCTGCCTAACCACTGCCTAATCTGCACCAGCAGGGACACCAGGAGGGCCCCACCTGCGCATCAACACACCATCCTTGAGATAATACCCAACTGGAACTGCGTCTTTTTCTTTATCAGGAAGGTAATTAGTACACAATAGTACACAATTTCAGGATCATTAGTTTGGTCCTCAATCAACCGCTCTCTGCACAGAGGACAAGTCTCCAGACATATCAGAATCACCAGACCCATCTGGCTGGCTGAACAAAGAACTGATAAACGTGTCTGATAAGTCCTCAAACGGAGAAACTATAGTCGGCCGAACAGAGTCATAAGGCGAACCACCTGAGTCATGACTATTCAATGTGCTGGACGGCACCACATCATCTTCTTCTTGAGCCTTCTTGGTCATAGCACAGGTCACTGCACAGGAAGGATACGGAGATGGGTCTTCATCGCTATCTTCAGTGCTCGGCTGTGAAGTAAGATTAACAGGGGGAACTACATTACCCCCAGCCAGGTCATTGCCTAGTAACAGAGAAACACCCTTGATAGGTAGACTTGACATAAGTTCCACCTTCACCTGTCCTGTAACTAAACCTGACTTCAAGAATACAGAGCGCAGAGGCACAGATACAGTCCTCCCTTCAATACCTTGTACAAGTATGAAATCCCCAGAAGCAGCCTCATCACATAACTCCAAAGAGTCCATCAAAAAAAGTGACTGAGAAGCTCCGGTATCCCTTTGGATATATATGGGTACAGGAGGAGAATGCTCATTCAGAGCCACAAATCCCTCTGGCACAAATGGAAGAAATTCCTCCCTCACAAAGTCAGCGGTATCAGGCTTCTTAGCCCCACAAGGAGCAGGCAATTTAGCAGATTGATCATCTACTGCAGGGGTTTCTAACCTTGTTTTCACAAAGGCATTGGGTTTGGTATCCTTTTCTTTTTCTTTCTTAGCTTTAAGGAACCAACATTTAGTTGTAACATGACCAGATTTCTTGCAATAACTGCAAACAAGACCACTTTTGTCACTGTCAGCTTTCACACTTTGATCAGACCTGTTACTGGATTTCTGAGCACCATCACCAGATTTGTCTTTGTCTTTGGGTGAGGAATCTTGGGTATCACCATTACCTTTTTTCATTACCATCTACTGTTACTGCTAGACTGAAATTTGGACTTATGTGTGAGAACATATTCATCTGCTAATTTGGCAGCTGACTGCAAATTCAGTGTTTGCTTCTCATTAAGGTAGGTCTTAATCATCCATAATCATCCTTAACATAGTTCTTAAATTCTTCCACTAACACCATCTCTTTTAGTGAGTTGAAATCATCCTTGACCTCCATAGAAGTACACCAGCGCTCAAAGCAAACCTTCTTCTCGTTCGCAAATTCCGTAGCGCACAATTGGCCATTGCGCTACAGGGATTAAAATTGGGAAGGGACTGCCGGGTAAGGGGATATAAATAAACAGCTTTGTTCGTTGCTCAAGCGCCTCCTGTTGGCCAGACAGGCGCTCGTCAGGAAGATTCAAAGTTTGTTCATGTCCGGGTATCCTCTGCCCTCGTTCTGAACTGGCGAAGATTCAACCAATGAGTGTATAAGAAGCAGTGGCTGACGAGCACGTGCTTCGGAGGAGAGCCGTGAACTGTCTTCACTATCCTGAGTTGGCAGCAAGGGGTCGCATGCGAGCAAGCTTTGTGTAAAGTTCAGCAAATTCCACATAAGTCTGATTGTCAGATTTCTTCAGACCTCTGAATTTCTGTCTGTAAGCCTTTGGAACTAACTCATAAGCTCTCAAAATAACCTTTTTGACAACCTCATAATCAGAGGAATCATCTGCAGACAAAGCCGAATAGGCTTGTTGAGCTTTACCCTTGAGGACAGTTTGCAACATCAGAGGCCAGTGTTCCTTTAGCCACTGGCAACTCTTTGCTACTTTTTCAAAGCACTGGAAATACTTATCAACCTCCTTTTCTGAGAATGGAGGCACCAGCTTTACCTCCTGGTTAGCACAAAATTTGTTTTCAGTTTCTATTTAGATTTTTAGTAGCTCCATTTGGAGCCTTTCTTCTCTATCTAATTTCTGTAACTCAAAATCTCTCTTTCTCTCTCTTTCCTCTTTCTCTCTCTCGAATTCTTGTTGTTTTTCTTGTCTTGCTAATTTTTCTAACTCAAAATGCCTTTCTTTCTCTCTTTCTTCCTACTCAAATTCTCTTGGTTTTTCTCTTTCCTCCCTTTCAATCTCTAGCATTTTTAGTTTGAGTTCCATTTCTACTAGGGCTGTCGCGTTAATTAATCGCGATTCATTTCAGCGCAATAAAAGTAACTGCCACTATGAGGCAGACAGACGTGATTGCTTATTACCTTCTCTATGACACTTACATAATGCAGTCATTTGAAATGCTTCCGGGAAGAAAACTGTGATTTGAAGTCCGCTAATTACCAGCGAAGTTGGACAGCCTCCATCGCCTTGGCATAATTAGCTTACCTTAAATCAATTCCCGTGTATTGATTTAAGGTATACACATTTTGATTTTGATTAGTCAGTTGGCTGAATAAATGGCGTGATTGCAAGCTAGGCAAAGTACATTGGAATTGATTTAAGGTAAGCTAATTATGCCAAGGCGATGGAGGCTGTCCAACCTCGCTGGTAATTAGCGGACTTCGAATCACAGTTTTCTTCCCGGAAGCATTTCAAATGACCACATTAGGTATGTGTCATAGAAAAAGTAATAAGCAAAAAAGTCTGTCTGCCTCATAGTGGCAATTACTTTTATTGCGCTAAAATTAATCACAATTAATTAACGCCACAGCCCAAATTTCTACATTTGGATTTTCCACTGGAAACTGCCGCAGATCTCCTGGTGCAAACACATTTTCATCAATGTAATTCAACAATCTCTCTAGCCAGTCTTGCCTTTCGCATGGCTGGTTTTACCTCTGTCAGCTCTAACTGTCAGCATATTTCTACCAGTTCTGTCTTTTTAAAAGACTTCAAAACCTCAACGGTTGGTGATGCCAAGAAATCATCCATTGCTGTTGATCTGTCAATATATGTCTAGGAAAATTTTTAAAAACAATTTTACAATTTGAAATGTTAGATTTTCAATAAATGACTCACACAATGGCCTAACCCGGATGAGCCCCCAATTTGTTATGGCCCCAATTTGTTACGATATTTACAACAGCAAGAATAGCAGACAAAATTTTAAAACTCAAACAGATTTAATTAAACATAGACATTGTGAAAAATAATCTTATTTATAGGTTAAAGTCTTAAAATTGTATGTTAAATTGTTTGGGGAAAAGTAACCACTGGTAAATTAAAATTCATTACACACATTAACTGTCTTTATTTATTGGTAGGGATGCAAATTTCAGTGAGTTGCCTTAATTGATAGTTGGCTGCCTTAACAAGCTGTTATTGATTAGTCATTAAAAAATATCCAGAAAATGTTGGACAGTTTTTCATTAGAAAAATGCTTTAACCCCTAAGATGATCTATGTTTGATGCAATATCAGATTGATTTGTGGTTAAGAGAACAGATAAATGAACACCAAGTTACTTAAACTAACACAAAATAATGACTTGATTTTGGCATTGGCACAACCAAATCCAATCTTATGAGGCTACTAATATCTAAAATGTAACAGTAGAAATTTGTATATTGTTGTCTTGTATTTTTTCAATTTCACATTTCAACTGACATCTGTTTGTATATCTTTGTCATTAGGCTCATGGAGAAACCCTTGATGTGATAATGAAAGGAATGCAGGTCACACTGCTTATTGGACACGAAGGCCCTCTCCATGATGCATATCCTCTGGAAGTTTTTAATGTGGCTGTTGTGGTAGAGGAGACGATCATCGTTCATGACCTCAAAGATGTGCCCACAGGCTTTGCCATGTTAATGGGCGCAATCTACTGCCTTAACCTCGAGTACCACCGCACAATGAAGCACTTCTTTGAATTCCTTCAGAGGGTCATCATGAGAATTAAACCGGACCAGTGCTCAGGAAAAATCCATGGTCTCAGAAATAAACTGCTCAGATATCGCCTTTAAACAAATCAATGTCCATCTTTAGCTCCTTATAGAAGAAAACAAAGTTTTTGGACGCTGGGATTGTTCTTCATAAATTGTTTGTTTCCCGCAGTGTAGTTTGTACAGTGCAGGTCAGATATAAAACTGCCAAGATAACACCTTTACACAAATTAATGCACATCTCAAGCTCATACTGGGAAGAAGATGTTTTTGGGGACTTATGCATCGTTCTTACAAATTGCTTATGTTTTTAAAGTGTAGCTTGAGCAACACGAGTCAGTTATGGACCAAGCAATTCAAGAAAAGAGCATAAATTAAAAGGTGAAGACCTTGCACACTTCTGAACTGTAGGCTTGTTAAAATGTGTAAAAACCTTTGGTGAGGTCTTAACTGTTCACAGAGGAACAATTGTACTTGAGAATTATTTTAAAGAGGTCTGCTATCTGGAGATGGAAGTTTGTTGCATGGTTTTAGAAAGCTCTCAGTATCCCTTTATTTGCCTCAGAAGAACCCCACAATACCCCAAAATCTGTTTCTCTTTTTTTCATCTTATTCTTATTTCAAGTTTTGGAAGAATGAGGGAATCGGCAGATTTGTTAAACTTTTGGTTTTTGGGATTTCATCATGATGCATTGTATCATATTGTTAGGGCCCGAGCACTGAAAGTGCGAGGAACCTATTGTTTTTGATGGAATTCTTATTCTGCTGCGAGAATGCGTTTTTGAGGGCCTTGCTATGAATGAAAACCAAAAAATTTGCAGACGCATCAGTCGTGAAAAATGACAACCTAACTGTTGTTCCTGTGCTTAGAAGTGCCCCAGTGGCTCTAGCGCCACCAAACATACAACCATTTTGGAACGCAACTGCTCGGATTCTCGTGAAATTTGGTTAGGGCCACCGTAGTCATAATGAAGTTTTTTGTCAATGAATTTTGCATACGTATTAAGCCAGTCAAACAGCTTAGTATGACATAGCGTTTTTACACGGTCGTGGCCAAATGGAATCAGAGCGCCCCCTAGAATATTTCAATGAAGCAGCCTGTTTAACCTACATTTTACGAAATTCGGTGGACATGTGGATTTTGCGGAGACCTAAAAAGAAGTGTCTTGGTGCCCTGATAGACTCAACAGGAAGTCTGCCATTTTCAATTGAAATTGAAACTTTTAAAAATGTTTTGCCATTAACAGGCTTCGTACTTTCACAAACTCTAAGAGATTTTTTTCCGATCAACCTAAAATTTGGGTTATGACATTTTAAGACCTTGCCGATGTTAAATTGCAAAGCTTTTTGCAATTAAAGTTACATTGCGCCATGACCCAAACCCAAAAGGAAGTTGATTAATTTTAATTTCTACTTTTTTTTTCATGAACAGAACTCATTAACATTCTCCACTTACTTATCTCAGGAATGGTGTTTGCAATCCACTCAGAAAATAACACTGTACCTAGTCTAGCTGTGTCCAATGGTTGTGAGTGCACACCTGCACCCGTCAACATCTCACTACCACCCCAACGTGCACAAGGGGTGCGAGGGCCCTTTCAACACTGCTTACAGCTTAAATTTATATATGGATTTTACAAAACTGTTAACTGCCAGCACTGGGGTTGAGAGAGACAGCAATTACTAAGACTGATGTGTTAAAAGACAGCTGTTTTGTAAAAGAATGGTTAAGATTTACCAACATGCAACATTGTTCTTGTTTATCTCAGGATTTTATGAACCCATTGATTATCTTACCTGAGCCTGATTGTTCAGCATCAACCCACCTATTTAGGTGTGAAGGCATGTTTGAGATCAAAACATAATGTTTAAGCTGTATGACATTATTTTTCAAATAAATGTTACATGACTGAACAGAGAGGCTGCGAGAATTCAGTGATTGTTACTAAAATAAGCAAACTTGGAATTTTCAGTCAAGATAACTTAGATGTACAAGTTGTAAAAAATTTTAAAGAGAAATGCTCTTGACTTAAAATGACAAGTCATATAAATGTCAATATGTTATTTTAAATTTGAACTATGAGTTATAACAATGCAAAAATGTGAGTTAGTTGGACTGGGTAAATTAAGTTTTCATGCACTGATAATGTGAAATAATTCTTTGTTTTAACTTATAGTAAAAAGTTGAAACAACTAGTGGTTAAAAGTTAAATCAACTTGGACAACTTCAAAAACAAGGTTGAGAGTACTAGAACATTGTAGTCATATAAACTTAGTGAACTTTAACTTTTGTGTTGAAACGAAGATTATCCTCAAGTTGAGATAAATTGCATTTTTGAGGAAGCAGGTGAAATTATATTTGCAAGTTGAACCAGCTTGAAATGTCTTACAGTGTAGGCATGCTTTCAAGTGAAACAAAGGTATATCTAAGTAATCAAAAAGGGCACTTGAAGGGCTACAGAGTCACAATCAGGCTGTAACGCAGTGGACTGAGTGATGAACCAGATTTTTTAGATGTAAAATTGAAATGGATGGCTGTGCTGCCTTAACTTGAAGCGTCATTTAAGTGCTTTTGATTACCTTTGACTCAATCAAAGAGACAGGAACATGACCAATACTCTGTGCTGTTGTTTTATTTATTATTCTATTTTTTGATGTTGTACACATTTGCCCCCATACATGCCCCCATACATGTAAACAATTTATTGTCATGAACTCACATAATTATATATATATGACTACATGTCCCTAGAATAGTATAAAACTTTGTTAGCGCATTTGAAATATTTTAAACTTTTATACAATGCATAAAACTACTCAGTCAAAACAAGCAAGAATTGAAATGTATTCTCAAGTGGAATAAGGTATAAAGAAAAAATATTCTACTGACCATAACAGAGTAACTCTATAATTGGAAATAAAGCTAATAGGAGCAAGCTTACTGCACTCTGTTAATATGCCATTTGTAATGTTTTCAAAAGGTGAAAAGAAAAGACTTTTCTATGGCATATGCCTGATACGGTTACATAGTGGCCAAATCTGGTCCACACTGCTGAAACAGCATTTGAAAATAAAAAGACAATGGTGTGTCTGACAACACCGGGTTCTGAGATGAAACACTGCAGAGCAGCCAAACGAGATCCCTCCTGCGGGAGATATAAACTTCAGATGTGCTCACACCAAGGCATTAAACAACAACACAAAGCAAATTCTACCTGAGGCAATCATTCAGGTCTTTTATTTATTTGTGTACCTGTGAGAGCAAACAATGCGTGTCAATGAGTAAAATTAATATACTGTCTTTCATGTAATGTGACTAGGATTACAGCCTTCTTATTTCTCTTGGAAAGGTCTTTTTTCCCCACCTCCTGGGCACATTTTATTACATTGCCATGGGTTTCTATATGTTATCTTTAGTAGAAAATCAGTGGAAAGATTTGCCTGGTTGCCCCATCAGCCTGGACAGGCGCAGAGAATGGCAATAATTCACTGAGAGCTGGGTGCCGACAGAGACCATGACAGGCCAGGCATTGCAGCAAACAAGCTCCGAGCCGCATGTTCAGCATGTACTACAAATGCAGTACAATTTGTTTTAAACTCCCTCCCTCAGCCCTACATTCCAACCCCACTCTCGTCCAAGACAATAAGGCCAAATGAAGTAAAATTTTGTGGAAATAAAGAAGGTCTGTTCATGAGTATCAGCTCATTTATTTCTCTTTCTGCAATTCACCCTGGGTTTTCTCTATGAAGTCTGCATTGTTGTCTCTCAATCTTGTAGAATATTAAAGTGACAGTGCTTGGGGACACAACATGTGAGAGGGAGAGGGGCACTGTCGATGATGCCATGGCTGGCAAAGCCAAGTGGCACATCCAGCCGTATTGCACGCAGAGACAAGGGCCAGCCATGGTAGTGAAAGACTTCACTTATTGAGTTGCAGGTGTCTTTGTCTGTTCCCCTTGTCAAATTTTTCATGTAAATTTTGCCTGCCATTGGTGTTCATGGGTGGCACATCATTAAGGATTTATGTGGAAGGGACTGAGTCTTAAAGGGACAACATAGATTTCAAATGCAGATGCATCAATTTGCAAATGCAGGAGAGCTGCAGTTCCCATATTTATTTGATTTCAGTAGTGTGCTTGTAAATGCAGATTTAGCTTTTTTTTTTTCGTACAAAAAACCAGCACTAGAAACCTTTTACATTTTAAAGACCCAGTAAATGCTTTTTTAATGGGAAAACTAACAAGGTAACGGCTATCAATTAGTCAAACTGCTAATTATTATAGTTTTTCTCAGTAACGTGTGGAATTATCATATAATTTTATATGTAGACCAATACGCAACATAACACCACTAGATGGCATAGCACACAAACATACTATACGAACCAGAACACTGTGCATTGTTCCCAAGTATAAGAAGACTGACAAATAGCAGTACTTCTGCTTTGTTGGTACCTTCTTGCTGCGCAGAAACCAAACAGTATGCCCTGTATTTTATCCCCTGTGTACCTCCTTGAGAATGTTGCAGCTATTATTGTGGTCACAGGACTCTAAAGTCGCCTCCCTCCCTCTCAGTTACTAATCTCCCGCTAAGCACCGGCTGCAGCCTGCCCGGGTATCAGAGAGGGATTCATTTTCCATGGGAATACCATTCAAGACACTCAAGATAAATATGTCCGACCGCAGAATGTGCGGCTATTTGTGGATGTAGGCTCGAATGAGCAACTGTCTTCTTTCAATTGAATTGTGAACAGGTTCATGACTGTGTTAGCTAAATGATTTTCCTTGCAAATGTCCCATTATGAAAATTTTGAATTTTACTGATAGGAAACATTGGTCAGTAGTCAAACCATGCCCATTTGAAAATAATGATAAATTGTGAAAATGCAGTCCAGTGAAATTAATGTGTGATTTCACATAAGTCTGCTTGATTGTAATAAACATTATCTGAGGCAGTGATATAGTGAAATATGCCTTTGTTCAAAGTGAATGACTTACAGTCATTTATGAAAGCATTGCCAACACGATTTACAAATCTTGGAATTCAGTTCGTATGTCACCACCAGAGGGCAGATAGCTGAAGTATTCTCCGTGTTTCACAGCGGTAGTAAAAGAGTAGCAGCAGGAGCAAAAAAAGCAAAAACCACCAAAGCTTTTTTCAGTTTCACCTCTCAACACTTGATAAATGCTATCATATTACAAAACCATCCTTCATTTGTTTCATTATTCCTTTGAACATTCTATGTTCATTCAAATTCAATGAATACAAAACAATGTTTTTCTTCTTTTCAAAGAATACAAAAAATAAAAACCAATATTTCATCAGATTAGTGAAACAAAACAAACGGGTGAGTTACGACTACAAGCACTTCAGTAATAACGAACACTAAGTTGTTCTTGATGTGTACAGTGATGCTTAACTTGGGCTTATAGAGCCAAAAAACAAGACCCCTCATCTCACAACCAGTTTGGGTCACTGTCTGGAATCTGTCAAATTCATGCTGTAACCGCAAGCTGTGATGTGGCGCTCTTGAGATGCAGTAGTCATTCGTGGGAACGGACAGCAACAGGGCCTGTTTTCCATTCTCAGACAGAACCCTGATTGATTGTTGACCAGTGACAGTCCAAATAATGCACCACTTCTCAGCGGCTGAGACCTGCCAGTAATATGCCAATGGCTCTTTTTCTCTCTCTTGTTTCGTAAGCCTTGCCATTTTCTTAATGCCGTAGCACTTCTTATTTTTTTTTTTTTTGCTTTTGCTGGCTTTCTGTAAGCTACTGAAAACACCCAAAAGAACAAGTCATCATGGTGCACATCAAAAACAACTCAACGTTCGTTATTACTGAAGTGCTCAGCGCATCCATGTGACCCGAGTGTTCGGATTACAATACCCCTCGCTTTTCTTTTATTTCTACTCGTATCTCACTGGAAAGGCAATAAAAATTCTTCAATTCACAGCAAATATAATACATATTTCATCCATGCATTTTTTAATGGCTCAGAGAATATGTATACAGTGCCTTCCATAATTATTGGCACCCCTGGTTAAGATGTCTTAAAAGCCTTAAAATAAATTCAATTTTTATTGCATACTCTCACACTGAAAATTGTTGAAAAATGTAATCTTCAACGCAAGTGAATTTTAAGGGAGAAAAAAAATCCCTGACTAAGAAATAATTATTTTTCAAAAATCACCTGTTCCACAATTATTGTCACCCCAAACAATTCCTAGGAATTAAATGTAATTGAAGTATTTCTGTCATTTCTACAGCAGTTTACAAAGTTGATCAGAGTATCTAGGAACATTTAATTAGCAAATCATCAGTTCCTGTTTTTCTGGGGTATAAATATGATGTGACACAGAGGCCTCTCCACTCCACCATGGGAAAGACGAAGGAACACACCATTCAAATAAGGCAGATGTGTGTCGACCTTCACAAGTCAGGCAATGGCTACAAGAAAATAGCCACTCGCCTGCACCTGCCCATATCTACTGTCAGAGGAATCATTAAGAAGTTTAAAACAACTGGAACAGTGGTAAACAAGCCTGGAGGAGGACGCAAGGTTATTTTGCCACCACGCTCAGTGAGGAGGATGGTAAGAGAATTAAAAAGTTCTCCAAAACTCACTGTTAAAGAATTGCAACAAATGGTAGCATCTTGGGGTCACGAAGTCTCCAAAACAACCATCAGGCACTATCTACATGCCAACAAGCTGTTTGGGAGGCATGCACAGAAAAAACCCTTTCTCACTCACAATCATACACGCAAACGTCTGGAGTTCGCTAAGCGGTATTGGGACTTCAACTGGGACCATGTGCTTTGGTCAGATGACACCAAGATAGAGCTTTTTGGCAAAAAAACGCTCTGAGTGGGTCTGGTGGAACACAAAAGATGAGTACGCAGATAAGCACCTCATGCCCACTGTGAAGTATGAGGGAGGATCTGTGATGCTGTGGGCCTGTTTCTCTTCTAGAGGCCCTGCGAACCTTGTTAGGGTGCATGGCATCATGAACACTTTGAAATACCAAGACATTTTAAATTAAAATCTGGTGGCCTCTGCCCGAAAGCTGAAGATGGGTTGTCACTGGGTCTATCAGCAAGAAAATGACCCTAAACATGTGGCCAAATCTACACAGAAATGGTTCACCAGACACAGAATCAAGCTCCTCCCATTGCCATCTCAGTCCCCGGACCTCAACCCCAATGAAAACCTGTGGAATGAGCTAAAGAGGATAGTGCAGAGGAGAGGACTCAGGTCGCTGGATGATTTAGAGAGATTGTGTAAAGAGGAATGGTCGAAGATCCCTCTTTTTGTATTCTCCCATCTTGTGAAACATTATAGGAGAAGACTAGGTGCTGTTCTGTTGGCAAAAGGAGGTTGCACAAAGTATTAACATCAGGGGTGCTAAAAATTGTGGCACACATGATTTGATGTAAAAGAATTATTTCTTAATGTGGAATTTTTTTCATTGTGGTCCTATATTATTTAGAAATAAACTGAATTTATTAGACACTAAAGAACACCTCTAAACCAGGGGTGCCAATAATTATGGAGGGCGTATATATTTATATATATATATATATATGGGAAGCCGTTTAGAAAATTATGATTATATATTTAGAATGAAAGTTTGAATATATAGTGTAAACTGAATATATTGAATGAAAGTCTGAATATATGGATGAAAGTCTGGATATATTAAATTAATCCCTGAATACACTACCGCTCAAAAGTTTGGGATCACTTGAAAATTTTCTTGTTTTCCATGGAAACACACATGAAATTAGTCTGAATTGGAAATATAGCAAATGACCAGAATATGCTGACATTGTCTGAGTTAGAAACAATGATTTTAATGGAAAGCGATGAATATGTACTTAAAATATGGAGTCTTTGTCTTAAACTACACACTCTCAGATATAAGTCTTCTTGCATAGATGTGCATCGGGGCCTCCCACTCCTTTTTTCTGTCCTTGTTAGTAGCAGTTTGTGCGGCTCTCTGAAGGGGGTGGTTAACAGCATGGTAAGAGATTTTAAGTTTTCAATTTCTTGCATTGAATGGCCTTCTTTTCTGAGCACAACAATTGACTGACGGGTCTCTTAAGGAAGTTCTTTCTTTCTGGCCATTTTGAGCCTATAAACAAACAAACAAACAACTGCTGATGCTTCAGGTACTAAACCAACCTCAAGAATGCCATGCTCCCTTTTGCACTCACTTATTAGTTCAACGGTTTTCAGCTGTGCAAAACATTTGCAGAAAGGTTTTCTAATAATCAATTAGCCTTATAAAATGCTTAACTTGGATTAGCAGCCATACTAGGAGATTTATACAGAGGACTGACAGTTGCTGATCATAGGCTTCTATGCTAAAATGTCAATCATTCTTTGAAAATAATCTAATTAGTTTTAATCGTTTGTGAAATGGATAAAAATGTTTGTGAATGGAAAAAAATGATTGTGAAATGCATAAAAATCTATTTTTCTTTGGAAAACAAAGAAATTTGCAAGTGATCCCAAACTTTTGAGCGGTAGTGTATATGGAATGCAGCACGCCGTAATCTGCTGTAGATATGTCGAAATATCTATGAGAAACATCAATATTTAAAGAAACTCACCTCAAGCTAAATAAATCAAGGTTATAGACAAGTTTTATAGCATGTCTGAAAGAAATCCTTCACAGTGGAATGTAAAGGTTCCTGTATTGTTACGGAAACACAGGGAACAGGGGGAAGAGACACCAGATGCAGGAAACCAGATTTTAATGAAACTCAAAACTCGGGGAAAACCAAAAACGTGGCACACAGGCCAAAACAAACCACTGTGCTCAAGCACTGAAAAGGGAAAAACTCAGGAACTGGCAAAACTTTCAAAAACTGGGGAACTCGGGAACACTAGGAGGGTAGCACGAACTGGGACACTCAGGAACACTAGAGGAGAGCACAAACTGGGGCACTAGGGAACATTAGAAGGGGGACACAAACAGGGACACTCCGACGCAGAAGGCTCGGGAGGCACAGCTAGCTCAGATGGCAGACCCTGGAAGCACAGGTGGCGCAGAAGGCGGACTCGGGCTGGGGAACTCGAGAACATTAGAAGGGAAACAAGAACAGGGACAGTCAGATGCAGAAGGCTCAGGGGGCACAACTGGCGCAGATGGCAAACTCGGGAGGAACAGCTGGCGCAGAAGGCGGACTCGGGCTGGGGAACTCGAGAACATTAGAAGGGAAACACGAACAGGGACACTCGGATGCAGAAGGCTTGGGAGGCACAGCTGGCATAGATGGCAGACACGAGCGGCACAGCTGGCGCAGATGACAGACTCAGGAGGCACAGCTGGCGCAGAAGGCAGACTCGGGCTGGGGAAATAGGGAACATTAGAAGGGGAACACAAACAGGGACACTCAGAGGCAGAAGACTCAGGAGGCACAGCTGGTGCAGATGGCAGACCTGGGAGGCACAGCTGGCAGACTCGGAAGGCCCAGCTGGTGCAGATGGCAGACTTGGGAGGAACAGCTGGCGCTGAAGGCAGACTCGGGCTGGGCAACTCGGAAACATTAGAAGGGGAACACAAAAAGGGACACTCGGATGCAAAAGACTCGAGAGGCACAGCTGGCGCAGAAGGCAGACTTGGGCTGGGGAACTCGGGAACATTAGAAGGGAAACACGACCGGGGACACTCGGACGCAGAAGGCTCAGGAGGCACAGCTGGTGCAGATGGCAGACTCGAGAGGCACAGCTGGCGCAGAAGGTGGACTCGGGCTGGGGAACTCAGGAACATTAGAAGGGAAACACAAACAGGGACACTCGTATTCAGAAGACTCGAGAGGCACAGTTGGTGCAGATGGCAGACTCGGGAGGCACAGCTGGCGCAGAAGGCAGACTCGGGCTGGGGAACTCGGGAACATTAGAAGGGAAACACGACCGGGGACACTCGGACGCAGAAGGCTCAGGAGGCACACCTGGTGCAGATGGCAGACTCGAGAGGCACAGCTGGCGCAGAAGGCAGACTCAGGCTGGGGAACTCAGGAACATTAGAAGGGGAACACAAACAGGGACACTCAGATGCAGAAGACTCGAGAGGCACAGCTGGTGCAGATGGCAGACACGAGCGGCACAGCTGGCGCAGATGACAGACTCAGGAGGCACAGCTGGAGCAGAAGGCAGACTCAGAAGGCAAAGCTGGTGCAGATGGCAGACACAGGAGGCACAGCTGGCGCAGAAGGCAGACTCTGGAGGCACAGCTGGTGCAGATGGCAGACTCCGGCTGGGGAAATAGGGAACATTAGAAGGTGAACACAAACAGGGACACTCAGACGCAGAAGGCTCAGGAGGCACAGCTGGTGCAGATGGCAGACTTGGGAGGCACAGCTGGCGCAGATGGCAGAATCGGAAGGCACAGCTGGTGCAGATGGCAGACTCGGGAGGAACAGCTGGCGCTGAAGGCAGACTTGGGCTGGGGAACTCAGGAACATTAGAAGGGAAACACAAACAGGGACACTCAGATGCAGAAAACTCGAGGGCACAGTTGGTGCAGATGGCAGACTCGGGAGGCACAGCTGGCGCAGAAGGCAGACTCGGGCTGGGGAACTCGGGAACATTAGAAGGGAAACACGACCGGGGACACTCAAACGCAGAAGGCTCAGGAGGCACAGCTGGTGCAAATGGCAGACTTGAGAGGCACAGCTGGCGCAGAAGGTGGACTCGGGCTGGGGAACTCAGGAACATTAGAAGGGGAACACAAACAGGGACACTCAGATGCAGAAAACTCGAGAGGCACAGCTGGCAGACTCGGAAGGCACAGCTGGCGCAGATGGCAGACTCGGGAGGCACAGCTGGTGCAGAAGGCAGACTCGGGCTGGGGAACTCGGGAACATTAGAAGGGAAACACGACCGGGGACACTCGGACGCAGAAGGCTCAGGAGGCACAGCTGGTGCAGATGGCAGAATCGGGAGGCACAACTGGCGCAGGTGGCAGACTCTGGAGGCACAGCTGGCGCACATGAGAGGCACAGCTGGTGCAGATGGCAGACTCGGAAGGCACAGCTGGTGCAGATGGCAGACTCGAGAGGAACAGCTGGCGCAGAAGGCAGACTCGGGCTGGGGAACTAGCGAACATTAGAAGGGAAACACGAACAGGGACACTTGGATGCAGAAGGCTCGGGAGGCACAGCTGGCATAGATGGCAGACACGAGCGGCACAGCTGGCGCAGATGACAGACTCAGGAGGCACAGCTGACACAGATGGCAGACTCGGGAGGCACAGCTGGCGCAGAAGGCAGACTCTGGAGGCACATCTGGTGCAGATGGCAGATTCGGGTGGCACAGCTGGCGCAGAAGGCAGACTCCGGCTGGGGTAATAGGGAACATTAGAAGGGGAACACAAACAGGGACACTCAGACGCTGAAGGCTCAGGAGGCACAGCTGGTGCAGATGGCAGACTTGGGAGGCACAGCTGGCCCAATGGCAGAATCGGAAGGCCCAGCTGGTGCAGATGGCAGACTCGGAAGGAACAGCTGGCGCTGAAGGCAGACTTCGGCTGGGAAACTCGGGAACATTAGAAGGGAAACACGACCGGGGACACTCAGACGCAGAAGGCTCAGGAGGCACAGCTGGTGCAGATGGCAGACTCGGGAGGCACAGCTGGCGCAGATGGCAGACTCGAGAGGCACAGCTGGTGCAGATGGCAGACTCTGAAGGCACAGCTGGCGCAGAAGGCAGACTCGGGCTGGGGAACTCAGGAACATTAGAAGGGAAACACGACCGGGGACACTCAGACGCAGAAGGCTCAGGAGGCACAGCTGGCGCAGATGGCAGACTTGGGAGGCACAGCTGGCGCAGATGGCAGACTAGAGAGGCACAGCTGGCGCAGATGGCAGACTCGGAAGGCACAGCTGGTGCAAATGGCAGACTTGGGACACACAGCTGGCGCAGAAAACAGACTCAGGCTGGGGAACTCGGGGACATTAGAAGGGAAACAGGACCGAGGACACTCGGACGCAGAAGTCTCTGGAGGCACAGCTGATGCAGATGGCAGACTCGGGAGGCACAGCTGGCGCGGATGGCAGACTGGAAAGGCACAGCTGGCGCAGATGGCAGACTCGAGAGGCACAGCTGGCGCAGAAGGCAGACTCAGGCTGGGGAACTCAGGAACATTATGAGGGGAATACAAATGGGGACACTCAGATGCAGAAGGCTCGGGAGGCACAGCTGGCGCAGAAGGCAGACTCAAGCTGGGGAACTCGGGAACATTAGCAGGAGAATACAAACAGGGACACTTGGACGCAGAAGGCTCCGAAGGCACAGCTGGCGCAGATGGCAGACTCGGGAGGCACAGCTAGCGCAGTTGGCAGACTCAAGAGGCACAGCTGGCGCAGATGGCAGACTCGGGAGGCACAGTTGGCGCAGATGGGAGACTCGGAAGGCACAGATGGCGCAGAAGGCGGACTCGGGCTGGGGAACTCAGGAACATTAGAAGGGGAATACAAACGGGGACACTGGGATGCAGAAGGCTCGGGAGGCACAGGTGGTGCAGAAGGCAGACTCAAGCTGGGGAACTCGAGAACATTAGAACGGAAACACGAATGGGGACACTCGGACGCAGAAGGCTCCGGAGGCACAGCTGGCGCAGATGGCAGACTCGGGAGGCACAGCTGGCGCAGATGGCAGACCCGAGAGGCACAGCTGGCGCAGATGGCAGACCCGGGAGGCACAGCAGGCGCAGATGGCATACTTGGGAGGCACAGCTGGCATACTTGGGAGGCACAGCTGGCACAGATGCCAGACTCGGGAGGCTCAGCTGGCGAAGAAGACAGACTCGGGCTGGGGAACTCGAATACATTAGAAGGGGAACATGATCAATTTGCCATCTTTCCCATCCACGCACTGGATTGACAAATGACATTTATTTGTTCCGGAACACCCCCTGAGCATGTACCTTCAAAATAAGCAAAAGAAAAAATCCTCACTGGACTACCCAGCCACATGGGGAAAAAAAGTTATCCACACGCAACAGTGGGTGCAGTCTCACAGTTGAGTCGACGGGGGGCACCTACGCAGGGGAATGCACAGGTGCCACGCCTTGAAAGTTTCTTCCCTTCATTTCACCACTTCCGACCACAAGCTTTTTCACCGGAAAAACAACATAACCTACATAGCCATAAAGTCATTTTCAAATTCAAGTTGCAAGTCTGCAAGAACCATGCCAAGGAAAAAACCACAACGAAGACACAATGAACCTTTGCTATATATCTATGCTGAAAGACAGGAGGTCAGTGCACATTTTCTTGCATGATCTAATAAAAATTAATCTCTCTTTGTCCTCAAGGTTTGAAATTTTGTTGTTGATTTTTGATGAGGCTTTTACATTCAGGATATTTTCTCAGTTGCATGGGTGAAGACATATGATCTTGGTTTAGATTTACTGTTAAGCTGAATGAGTACTTGGTTTAAAAAGCATTTCTGTTGGTTATTAGAGACATTTTAACATGATCTATTTTGGTTGAAATTGGATGTAGAATGCCTGGGTCATTCCATGTCAAAACAGCCAATATTGAGGTGCCTTGTACATGACACCTCTAAGATTTTGCTCAAATTTTGTCCAAAAATATGTTATGGTACCAAACAAAAGAAACCAAGTTTCATGTCAGTATCTCCAACAGTTTTTGGGTGAAACGCCCCTTTTTGACTTACTGCACCCTCAATAATTATTGGTTAGAATGTGTTAAAAGTCTTAAAATAAATTACATTTTTATTGCAGAAGCATGCTCTCACACTGAAAATCATAGAAAAATGTAACCTTCAACTCAAGTGAATTTGAAGGGAAAAAAAAAATCCCTGACTAAGATTTTTTTTTTTCATTAAATCACCTGTTCCACAATTATTGGCACCCCTAACAATTCCTAGGAATTAAATGTAATTAAAGTATTTCTGTCATTTCTACAGCGAATAGAAATTGTGAATAAGATACTAGCTGGTGTGATTTGAAAGTCATAGCGTTTTGATTCAAAATTTACACTTTGTCCCAACTATTTTGGAACTATGGTTGTACAACAAGGATGAGGATGTTTTTTTCCATTCTGATAATATCAAATCTTCCAGCCACCTGCTTAAATTAAAATAGTTTGCTTTCCTGACCTTCCAGTTCAGGAGAATTAAGTGTTTTGTTGCCATGCATGCCAAGGTTAGTATTCTTTGAGCAGGAGTATCCTGAATATCTGCAGGCTGGGTACCAAGTATGCACGTGACCAGACATAATGCATAATCTCATATGCATAATCTCTTCATAGAATCTTGGAGAGGATCTCTCCAACTGAATTCCAAAGCGCTTTGACAGCCGGACAGGACCATAGAGAGTGCAAGAGTGTGCCAACCTCCCCACAGCCATGCCAGCAAAGACCAGAAGTGGTTGGGTCAATTTTCTTTAGTCTAGATGGAGTTTTATATGCTCTATATGCAATCCTTTAAATTTTATAACTTTATGAATCTTACACAGTTGGACATTAATTGGGCATTTCTCCAGATTCTCTCCCATTCCTGTGAGAATGAGATACCAAGATGATCTTGTTCTATTAATTTAATAGCATTCATGACCTTTTATTCAAAAATTGTGTGAGAATGACTTGCAAAAGTCCTGCAACAAAGTGGGAAGGGGCAGGGTAGAAGGAGGGGCAGGCGGACACATACACAACCAACACATAAAAACATAATTCACACAATGCCAAAGGGCATCAACAAAATATAATAACAATCCCAACACAGGGAGGTAAGCCCCCATCTTCTATCCGTGACCGTAAGATGCAGGCGCAGATTAGCAACATCACCAGACCAGTATAAATGAGTTTTCTTTTGTTTTTTTAAAGTTCGGTAACCATTCAAACGGAGGTAAACTCCTCTAAATGTCCTCGGACACATACTTCGGACATATAAGTCACATACTTCAGAAATCATAGTCATAATATTGTCATTATAGCACAACATACTTAACCAATTAATAAAGATATATGCTTATTTTTGCATTGCCTTGGTATTGGCCTTTCGGTCGCGGTAACTGAGGGATTCGCTCTCTTCAAAGGAGCAGACAACAGTCACGGACCAAGCATTCAGCACTTTAATGAATCTTGAAGTCGCGTACTTCAGAAGTCATAATCAAAATATTGTCATGATAGCACAACATACATAACCAATAAATAATATTATAAATTGCTTATTTTCGCATTGCCTTGGTATTGGCCTTTGGGTCGCAGTAACAGTGGCATTCGTTCTCTTCAAAAAATCAAACGACTGTCGTGACCTAGCATTTAGCTTTTTTTTTTTTTTTTTTTAAATTTGGCATCTCCAATCCCACCCGAATCTGGAATGCCCAATTGGGGAACTATGTACAAAGCTTGCTCGTATGCGACCCCTTGCTGCCAACTCAGGATAGTGAAGACAGTTCACGGCTCTCCTCCGAAGCACGTGCCTGTCAGCCACTGATTCTTATACACTCGCTGGTTGAATCTTCGCAAGTTCAGAGCGAGGGCGGAGGATACCCGGACATGAACCAAGCCGGATTCTTCCTGACGAGCGCCCGTCTGGCCAACAGGAGGCGCTGGAGCAACGAACAAAGCTGTTATCTAAAGCCCAAATCCGGCAGTCCCTTCCCAATTTGTAACCCTGTAGCGCGATAGCCAATTGTGCGCTACTCTGAAAAAGCTGCCGACCCCTGCCGGTGGGTACGCCGAGGATCGAAGCATTTAGCTTTTTAATGAGTCTTTGGTCGCGTACTTCAGAAGTCATAGTCATAATATTGTCGTGACAGCATAAAATATGTTGCGGTTTCCCGACTGGATGTTTACATATTTTTGAGGTCCCCTTGTTCGTGAATAATTGGTGAGAGACAAAATCTTCAGAAGCTATCTTTATTCCCAGCCTTGAATCCTGCAATAATCCAAACCCGGTGAGCAGTCCCTGGCCCAGAAGTGCGAACTTGGCATTCTTTACAGAGCAATATTTAAGGGGAAAACTCAACCAACTTTGCTCCAATCAAAATACATGGGTTGTAATCATCTAATCTATTACTTTTTATATCAACTTTGCTCCGATCACAATTCTTTGGTTATCTCTCTTTTTTTTTCTTTCCCTTGGATTCTCTGAGAAATATTGGTGGTGCACAGAAACATTGGTTTCATAATAAATGAAAGAATATTCACTTAAAAGGTGTGGGAAATTACAGTTTAAGAGTGGAGAAACACAGTCAGATGAATAGGATCCAAGAAGACACATAAATGATTCAATTGATTATGTTTTCAGTAACAACTTACAATTTTACTTAAATATTGATCAAAGCTACAGAAATCAAAGATCTGATCATCATCTGATTATGTTTTCAAATCAACTTAACAGAAGCCTGCTGACTAATCAAAGGTACAGAAGCCTGCCGCTTATGCATGCGTGTCTGTGTGTGTGCATGTGAACATGAAATGAAAATGAAGTGTGTGTGTGTGTGCGCATGTTTGTGTGTGTGTGTGTGTGTGTGTGTGTGTGTGTGTGTCTGTGCAGGTGTGCATGTGAATTCATGCACGAGTGGCATTTGACACTCAGGTCAGAGTGGGCCTTGCAAACATGTGCTGATGGCAGCCAGTTTGTAATTTTGCCAGCGGACAGATCGTGTATCTCAGATGTTAAATCGAATAATTCTTGAAAGAACATGAAACTTCTGTAAGGACATAGTTGCCCGGAGTATAGGCCTGCCAGACTCTGCATCCGACAGACTTTTTGAAGCCTCATTGTTTGAGCGATATACTCCTGGTAGAATCAACAGACCCACGTAGGCTTGGAGGCAGTGGCGTAGCGTAGAGGCGCTGGGCCCCGGTGCGAGAATGGCGCTAGCAAGCTGATCACTTGCAGTAGCCTAATAAAAAACTGCACTCACCCATTCAGAAGTTAACTCTGGGTGCCTTCTGCTCTGCAAAGTCGTTGAGCAAGAGGGCAATGAGGTGGTAGCATTAGCCTCCAAGTCTGACTGCTGCGTGTCGCCGCTATCATTCACAACGCTAGCAGGAACTGGATCTGGACAAGATGCTTTTTGCTTTCCTGACCTTCCAGTTCAGGAGAATTAAGTGTTTTGTTGCCATGCATGCCAAGGTTAGTATTCTTTGAGCAGGAGTATCCTGAATATCTGCAGGCTGGGTACCAAGTATGCACGTGACCGGACATAATGCATAATCTCATATGCATAATCTCTTCATAGAATCTTGGAGAGGATCTCTCCAACTGAATTCCAAAGCGCTTTGACAGCCGGACAGGACCATAGAGAGTGCAAGAGTGTGCCAACCTCCCCACAGCCATGCCAGCAAAGACCAGAAGTGGTTGGGTCAATTTTCTTTAGTCTAGATGGAGTTTTATATGCTCTATATGCAATCCTTTAAATTTTATAACTTTATGAATCTTACACAGTTGGACATTAATTGGGCATTTCTCCAGATTCTCTCCCATTCCTGTGAGAATGAGATACCAAGATGATCTTGTTCTATTAATTTAATAGCATTCATGACCTTTTATTCAAAAATTGTGTGAGAATGACTTGCAAAAGTCCTGCAACAAAGTGGGAAGGGGCAGGGTAGAAGGAGGGGCAGGCGGACACATACACAACCAACACATAAAAACATAATTCACACAATGCCAAAGGGCATCAACAAAATATAATAACAATCCCAACACAGGGAGGTAAGCCCCCATCTTCTATCCGTGACCGTAAGATGCAGGCGCAGATTAGCAACATCACCAGACCAGTATAAATGAGTTTTCTTTTGTTTTTTTAAAGTTCGGTAACCATTCAAACGGAGGTAAACTCCTCCAAGTCTGACTGCTGCGTGTCGCCGCTATCATTCACAACGCTAGCAGGAACTGGATCTGGACAAGATGACTGTATAAAAAATGCATTCAATTTCTCCAATTTGGAGTTCTGGACATCGAGCTCTTTTTTTCTTTTCTTTTTGAGCACCGCTTTTGTGCTGCTCAACATGGTGCTCAAGACTTTTCACCTCTAATACTAGGCTAATGGGTTTGCTGATCTCTCAAAAAAGAGCACTTCACGAGCAAGTGCGTAGCCTACGAAGCTACGATCAGAAAGGATTAAGTAAATGTCAACTAATTGGACAAACACATTTCCCAGCAGGTCGTGTTCTTTTGAAAATGTTGAGAATAAAACAATCAAATATATGATAAGTAATTGTGATTATAACGGACAAAGTATCATTATTGAAATACAAAAGACATATATCAAAGAAAAGAGGAAAATGGCCAGTGTGTGAGTGGGGGGGGGGTTATTGCCATGACTGTATTGTATTAAACAAAAGAGCAATATATTTAATCATCAATTCGCGCACAAAAGTACAATCTCAGAGCACACCGGGGCCCCGGTTCAGCGCACCGGCGGCACCGACAATACCTACACCGCTGCTTGGAGGTCTACCAGGGCTAATTCTCTGCAGGTGTTCCCAAAATACACACCTCCCCTCTAGGTTTGTCATCTCCTTTATTATTCCCTCAATGGACTCTGGTAAAAAGAGTTGGAAGCTGGACTTCCATATGAGATGTTGCATACCGTGTTAGCCCTGGCATCATCTTTATGATGTTTTCCACTCTTGCTCTACCTCGTCTGTCCTGGGGGGATGAAGACCAGAGCAAGTCCCACTTCCGAGACATCCTCCTCTATCTGTGGTTGAATTTCAGCGCCCTCTTCATCTTGTTCTAAAATCTGGTCCAGAGCCTCTCTGATAGATAACCACCTGTGTGATGGCTGCTGGAAGTGGACGCCAAGAGCAGCGGCCAGCAATAAAAGGCTAAACTCACAGCGCGCTGAGAGACTAAAAACAGATAGAAGTAACAAGACTTGCGCTACCAACGGACCAGTCGCCGTCCGTGGTAGAAAACAGGCGAGCTAGAGGAAAACAACATAAAATGGAAATAAACCAAAGATTCCCTTACTCACTAACTCTAATCCTGTTGTGCAGCTAAGTCCCTGACAATACTCTCTCTAGAGACCTTACCGACTAAAGCGCCAAAGAAACACTAACACTAGCAACAAGAGCGAGGCAGAACAGGAGCTTAAATAGAGTCTGGGTAACGCCCCCAATCAACGCCAGCTGGCCTAGGAATCCGATAGGGTGCACAACGATATCATCCCAGACGAGAACAACAAAGCTCTCAATCCTTCCAAACCATGACAGGACCCCCCTCTAAAGGGACAGCTCCAGAAGTCCCCACTGAAGGACCTGGGACTTAACCCCAAGCGGAACAAATAAACAGCCAGAAGGCTCCCCCCCAGGGCCGGGATCGGATATCAATACCTTCTGGACTACCGTCTCAATCTCCCATTGAATGGGTGCCACGATCTGCGCAAAAGGAATAACAGGCTCCGGGGTAGGATCGCGATCAGTGTGATCCTACATTTGTGACAGGGTGTTAGGCTTAATATTTTTAGAGCCTGGGCGATATGTGAGCGTGAAATGAAAGAGGTTAAAGAACAATGCCCATCGCGCCTGCCAGGAATTACGCCGCTTGTTTGCTGAATATATTGGAGGTTTTTATGGTCGGTCCAAACCACAAAAGGGTGCTCAGCTCCCTCCAACCAGTGGCGCCACTCCTCGAGGGCCAACTTGACCGCTATTAAATCTCAGTCACCAATACTATATTTGCGTTCCGCGGCAGATAAAGACCAGGAGAAGTACGCGCATGGGTGAGGCTTATAATCTTAACGTGGGTGCTGGGACAAAATAGCACCCACGCCCACCTCCGAAGCATCTACCTCCACAATAAATGGGAGAAAGGGATCGGGCAAAACCAAAATAGGCTCTGAGCTAAAATGTCCCTTTAATTCCTGAAAGGCACCATTAGCTGCAGGAGACCTAAAAAACGCAGAGGAGGCATTCTTTTTAGTGAGCGCAATAATGGGGGCAGCAACAGCGCTAAAATTACAGATAAACCTCCTATAAAAATTGGCAAAGCCCAGAAAGCGTTGAACCTCTAACACTCTGCAGTGCAGGCCAATTCCTGACCGCAGCCACCTTGTCCGGGTACATCCGCACTGACCCCTTAGAAACAATAAAGCCCAAGAGCGAGACAGTTTGGGCATGAAAAACACACTTTTCGGCTTTAACAAAAAGTTTGGCTTTGAGCAGGGCTTCAAGCACGCGTCTGACGTGTTGTTTGTGCTCTGAGAGTGTTGAAGAAACAATCAAAATATCGTCAGGAAAAATGAAGACGAATTTCTCCAACATCTCTCGGAGCACGTCATTGACGAATGCCTGGAACACCGAGGGAGTGTTAACAAGCCCGAATGGTAAGACCAAATATTCGTAGTACCCGTCATAAGTGTTAAAAGCCATTTTCCATTCCTCCCCCTCCCGAATGCGAATCAAATTATATGCATTACGAAGATCTAGCTTCGTAAAAAATGACGCTCCCTGCAGATGCTCAAACGCGGAGTACATTGACGGAAGGGGGTATCAATTCTTAATGGTGATTTTATTCAGACCCCTATAATCAATACAGGGTCTCAAACCGCCATCCTTTTTTCCAAAGAAAAAAAAACCCGCTCCGGCAGGGGACGTGGATGGCCGAATAAAAGCATTGGCGAGAGCCTCCTGAATATATTCTCGCATGACCCTACGCTCTGATCCTGATAACGAATATAGCGAACCCCTAGGCGAAGTTGTCCCAGGATAGAGATTGATTTCACAATCGTATGGACGATGAGGAGGTAATGTAGATGCTCGTTGTTTACCAAACACCTCAGCAAGATCCACGTAATCCCTGGGAACATTCGGAGGCAAGTCAAAGTTCAGGGTGGTCCCAAATTCCTTACCCTGCTCATAATTTAATGACTCCGTGACTGATTCCGAATCGCTAAATTCTTCCAAAAAGTAATCATTCTCTGGCTGTTGTCAGTCTAATTGAGGATCCCATTCAAACCCCTCCTCTGCCCCTTCTTCTAGTCCAGGAGGGTACGGCGAGAAAACCTCCTCACACTCGCTCTCGGCGTCAGCCTGCATCATCGCTTGACGTCCGAAAGAACCATTCTCATTAGTTCTACAATGAGTGTTACACTTGAGACCCCAGTGGACAATAAGATTAATCTGTTCCCCCCAGCTGATACAAGGTTCATGTTCCCGTAACCATGAATGCCCCAAAACTATAGGGAAAGTGGGGGACCTGATAATAAAAAAAGATCGAATCTCTTCAGAGTGGCTACCAAAAGAAATTAACATTTTTAGTGGTTCCGAAACTTCGGTTATAACTCCCATTCCCATTACCTCCTCATTGTCCGCACGATTGTGAAATCAATCTCTATCCTGGGACAACTTCGCCTAGGGGTTTGCTATATTCCCAGAGGGCGACCGTCCAAAATTCTTACAAAGCGTGATTGTGAAAGCGTAACAGTGGGAACGGAGTGCCTCCTAGCCCACTTAATATCCACAAAACAATCAATAGTACCTGAGTCCACGAACGCCTGAATAGTAAATCTCTTGCTCCCCACAGTAAATTCCACGGGAATTAGTGTTCGAAAGGGAAATTGGGTCTGCCCCTCTAGCGCCCCCTGAATCGCTAGAGGGGTTTTCCGTTTCCCCGAAGCTTAGGACAATGTGGACAGATATGACCTGGCATATTACAATTAAAGCAGACTACACTTCTGCAAAAAGGTCTCTTAGTCTGACGGTCAAACAAACCATCTACTTGCATGGGCTCCACCGGAGTAGAATCTTTAATGGGCGGAATAGGAGTGCACATTTGCCACTAGCAATTTTAGCCCCATTGTCAGCCAGCAGTGATTTATTTAGTTCCTCCCGGTTGCGTTCACGTATGCGGTTGTCAATTCGCACAGCAGTACAAACTAAAGAGTCTAAAGTCAAACAGGGTTCTCAAGTAGCCAGCACGTCTTTAATCTCCTCCGTAAGGGCATGGCAAAATACAGTCATCAGAGGAGCCTCCGGCTAGCCTGCCTCTGTGGCCAGAGAATGAAAAGCAATAGAAAACTCAGCTGCGCTTTCTTTGCCCTGATTAAGGTGCATTAACGTATAGCTGCAGCTTGACAACAAATGTCTTGATCGAAAACAGACACCATCTCCCTATAAGGGGCCTCTACAGAATTTACGACCGGTGAGTTAGATCTGATTAGTGGGCTGACCCAATTGAGCGCTGTGCCAGCCAACAGGGATAATATAAATGCAACCTGAGAATCCTCATTAACAAAACGTGACGGCTGACCTTAAAAAATATTTCACACTGGGAGATAAAATCCTTACACTTTCCGGCCTCGCCACTATATCTTTGGGGCAGTTATAACTTAGGTTCTCGGGGAGGATGTATGGATGGTGCCTCTGCAACTTTTTGTGAAGCTTGTGACGTTAGAGATTTAATACTCTCAGACAAGCCTAACAGAACGCTCTGCTGATTCTGAAGAGCGGTCTCCTGCAGGTGTAGTCTCTCAGCAAGTTCAGATCGTTAATTGCAAAAACCTGACAGTGTTTTAGTGAACCCTGCCAACAACTCTTGTTGGCTAGCGATAGCCCTCTTAATTTCAGCCACTGCTGGCATCTCCATAGTGGCTAGAGTGTACTATGATGGCTGCTGGAAGTGGACGCCAAGAGCAGCGGCCAGAAATATAAGGCAAACTCACAGCGTGCTGAGAGACTAAAAACAGATAGAAGTAACGAGACTCGCGCTACCAACGGACCAGACGCCGTCCATGGTAGAAAGCAGGCGAGCCCGAGGAAAACAAAAGAAAAGGGAAATAAACCAAAGATTCCCTTACTCACTAACACTAATCCTGTTATGCAGCTTAATCCCTGATAATACTCTCTCTAGAGACCTTACCGGCTAAAGCGCCAAAGAAACACTGACACTCTAGCAACGAGAGCGAGGCAGAAGAGGAGCTTAAATAGAGTCCGGGTAACGCCCCCAATCAATGCAAGCTGGCCCAGGAATCCGATAGGGCGCACAACGATATCGTCCCGGACGAGAACAACAAAGCTCTCAATCCTTCCAAATCATGACACACCCGGGCAGTCGCCTACTCATTGTGCTCAGAGTAAATGGAGTTCAAGGCAAACATCAAGCTATATTTTGGTGGTCTGAGTGAAGATATGATACATTGATTGGTCTGGAAGGTGTGGTTCCTTCAGGTGGGGGAGAGTAGGCACAAAAGCTCGGGAAAGAGATGGGTTTACAAACTCCTGTCTAGTCTGTATGAAGATATGATACATTGTTTCATTAGGAAGGTGGTTCACGTGGGAGAATCGGCATATAAGTGGGGAACGAGATGTGTACCCGCAAAAGACATTGTTCAGTCTGAAATGCGTGGTTTGTGTGTGTTTGATGGGGTGGTGTGTATGGGGATGTTTTCTCATCTGATGGAGGAATATAATCTACTGAAAAAAAATATAACTGCAACTGTTTAGTCATTTCAATATTACGCACAATTATTTCTGAGGTTGGCTTAGTTGGGTTTATTTATGAGACTAATGTTGTGTGCCACTGGTTTGTGTGCATTTCAGTCACCTTCTCCATATCATTGTCAAGTTCAATGCCCTTTGTCAAAATTAGTCTGTCAGACAGGTGGGGCATGATCCAGAGCTAATGAAATCTGGTACAGTCAGCCCAGGCACATCCTGTACTCTGGTTAATTAAAGGCCACCCCAAAAGTCCCAGTTCTGCCATTGTTCAAAATGCCATAAATGACTTGAGCCATTAGGGAGCGTGCCATTGGCGTGCTCAATGCATGAATGTTTCTCGGGGATGTTGAAAGGGCTCTTAATGTCCGTGTTTCAACAATAAGTCGCATAAAACACCTTTTTGAGGAATGAAGCAAGACAGGAGACCGCCCGAATGCATGATGACCATGTGTGACAACCCCCACCCAAGATCGTCATATCTGGACTCTTTATCTCTGTGATCATCTGAGACTAGTAACTCCCAGAGCAGATGAGACAGCTGGTCCCCACCATCACCCCATTTTTGCCAAAACTGTGAAAAAATAATTGCCAGGAAGTCCATATCTTTATGTGTTTTGCCCTTTGTGGATTGGACCTCTTCTCAGCTCGATGAAAGAAATTGGTTCGACTGAGTGAATAGACACGTTTCATGGCCAATGGCGCAATGGAGGACTGTTTTCTTTGCAGGCAAGTCATGTTTCCAACATCACAGAGCGGATGGACGGAGGATCGTTATCAGGGGCGTTGCCAGGGGGGGGCAGGGGGTGGGCAGTGCCCACCCTGAGAAAAGCTCTGCCCCCCCCCAATGAAAACTCAAGATAAAAAACTGATTTACTACTATTTGTCAGCAAACACGCGAAATCCATCTGATTCTCAGCTGGAGGTAGACAGCCATTTAGAGTGAGCTTTACGGATGAAGTTTATTTTGTTTGTTTAATTTAAGTTTGTTTATTTTATTTTGGCATAATTTCAACAAAAAATGAGTTGATTAGAATATACTTAGTGGTATAACATTTTTAAGCGTGCCTAAACCATGTCAATGAAATAGAAAAACACAAGAATAGATTTTTGATCAAATGTATTCAATTAACAAACTGAAGTGGATGACACTCAATATACAAATATACAAAACTGAACATATAAATATACAAAAACAAGTGGTGCCAGGCACAACAAATCCCGGCCCTCATACGTACTTTCACCTACTAGTACAAAATTCAATAGGGATCTATTCTGGGTCAGTGGCAATCCCTATACCCAATTTGGGGTGAATCTGGCCATTAGTTTTGCCGCGAGAGTGTTGACCCAATTGGTCGAAAATATATGTACAGTAACAGCCTAATGTCACCCAGGTAGCGCCACTTCATTTATCTATCACTATGTGTGATTGGTGGATTCCTTTGCCAGTCTATTCTGCTGTGAAACTATCGAATTACTGGGACCCTCCCATTCTCCTAGACTGCCGTCTTCACTCATCAGTCTGAGGTCACGTCTACTGCTCTGTGCTTCTCTCAGGGAATTAAAACTTCGCCCATATCTCTTTTGTTGCCATTTCTGCCACCGCTTATTTTGTAAGTCTTTGTGTTTGATATTATGGTAATTTGTGTTATAGTTGGCCATCTGTGTTCACTCGTGCGGTTATAACCCGAGTTGGCTACCGAGTGAGCCCAGGCAGCTCGCCAGCAGCTAGTCTGGAGTTGCTAACGTTAGTCACTCACTGGGGTTGTTGCTACAATAATTCTGTATCATAAGCACTTCCGGGAGAAAACTAGACTGGCGTAAGTGTTTTTTCGGCGACATGCTGAACGGAGCCAAGTAAAGGATTTCAGAAGGCAACTCTAAGAAAGGTGAACGCGTTTAAAGATGCACACCTGAAGCGGCTTAAATTATTTAAAATGCTGCCGGGAAGAAGCCCGAGTTTAGATTTCGCTAATTGCAGGTGCTCCGCCCTTCCCTATATCTGCTCCCGTGTACTTGGCCTCAATAACAATCAAACAATTTCAGTGGCCTATAACGATTAAGATGTGATGGTGTAAAGCAGACAAACATAACTGAGCAACGGTGTTGGATTGAAAGAATGCTAGAATAATTGAATAATTAGAAAAAAATCTTCCTCTTCCCCAAAACCATGAAACGTGAATGTCAGATATAAATGATCAGTCGCCCGAAATCGCGTGGCAATGACAATTGCGTTTATGCAGAACTGCTGTTCTATGGCCGTTTAAATTTAGAAATGCATCAATCAATCATGCTGTCTGAACAGCTTTACTCATTCAACTTCGAGAGTAAACGAATCCACCATTTGATTGCCAATCAAGCAAAGTAAATGGGAATAGGTTTGTTTTTTCTGAGAGTTGCCTAATTGATTAATAGGAGGCGATTCTGTAGTCCTTTACTTCCGTTGTTCTCAAACTCAGTCCTGGGGGACCCCTGTGTATGCTGGTTTTTATTGCAACCACAATAGCAATTCCAGGATTTTAACAAGCTGTGACTTTTTCTTAATTAGGTACTTTTGATCTTCAGAGAGGTAATTTATCATCTTAATCTACAGAATGCCAAACATGGCTTTGAAATGCCCCAAAGATGACTAATTTTACATTGTACTCATTGCACTATTGGCAAAAAATTAAAGAGGTAAAAGACCAAAAAGATTAACTTGCCAACTTAATGACTTAACTTGTAACTTGGTTAATTGCTGTTTACGCAATAATTGGCTATTTTCACCTGATACTTCACCACAAAACTGGTGGGCCTCATTATCATCATTGGCGTTGTTATTGCATTCATCATTATCTTCTTGATGGTTAGGAATGAAGGCCAGGTGTACATACCAATTAAGAGCCTGCTGATTGACCTCAGACTTTAATTGCATTGGCTATAGTTACATTTCTTCATGTATATTGAAATCAACTGTTTGAAATTTAATCCAGTGAGTACCACATGCCCTTAGAAGATATATTTTACACTGCATACATTGTCAATTCTGGCATGATGTGATTTAAGAATGTAAGTAATCCAACAGTATAAGTGCCTAGTTTGGATAATTAACATCTTGTTAAAATACTGAGATTGCCAGTGTGGTTGGAACAAAAACCAGCCTACACAGGGGTCACCCAGGTCCGAGTTTGAGAACCGTTGCTTTATTTGGCTCTGTGAAGCATGTAGACGAAAAATACTGATGACAGCAAAGTTTTTTTTCCTGGAAGCATTTCACATGCCCTCTGATATTTTACACTTTCGTTCAACCTGCGATGGGTTTAATGAAGGAAAAGGGAAAGCTCGGATGTTCGCCCCATGGCAGCAGGTGGTGGTGCTACGCCTTAAAAAATCGCGGTTCATGATTAGATCAATCCTAGTGCATAATTAATGAAAACTGACTACACCTGTTAATGTCCCTCCCCTACTGCCAGTTCACCAGCCGCCACTTCTATAGGCCCTATTTATTTATTTTTCGGCGATTTAGAGGTTCTTTTTTTTGCCCCCCCAAAGAGGACAAATGCCCACCCAAGCTTGGCATCCTGGTAACGCCTCTGATCGTTATGCTGACATCATTGTGGTGCGCAAGGTGGCACATGGCGTAGGAGTGCTGGTTTGGGTGGGAATATTCCAAGGACATTGCACCCAACTGCAGTTGATGAACAGCAACTTGAATGCAGTGTGATTTTACGATGAGATGCTGCTCCCTGTCTTCCTGCCATTAATCCATCAAAACAATAACCATCCAGCATGACCATGCCAGACCCAAGTCACATATGCACAGAATTCCTTGAGCCTGAAAACATATGTGTGCTTGAATGGCTGGCTTATTCCTCGGATTTGTCCCCCTTCCAGCATCTTTGGGATGTCCACAAGCAACGCGTTTGTCATTGGTTCCCATTTTCAGCCAATAGCTACCAACTCCGCACACCTCTTGAAGAGAATTGGGAACATGTCTACCAAGTCAGCATTAACCATTTGTTACAGTACTCACAGCAGAGATGTGTAGCAATGCAGCAGGCCAAAGGCGGACATACCCAATATTGATTTATGAAATTAGGACAATAGACCCGATCCCCATTATCATCACGCCATCGCGAGATTCTTGTTTATCTTTTTAAATCATTGATCGAAATGTTTTGCAATATGGTCCTACAATCTGTGAACACTCAATGAAAGTACAATGAGCTTCTGAACATGGTCATATTTCTCACAATGTTGCGTTTATATTTTTGTTTAGTGTAAATACCCATTCATTTCCTATGGTGGTCACTTTTGACCAGGTTCCCAACAGGTGTAACGAGGTTCACTAAACCACTCAAAATTCAATGAAAGTGGTGATCATTACTTTTATATGTTCAAGTGCACAGTGTAGAGGATATCATAAGGCCTTGAGGCAATCAGATGTAAAACACAATATTCATGTTTTAAGTTGTAAATCGGTCAGAATTTGACAGGAAAGTTAATAACAAATATAACTAGAAAAGCACTCAGAGAGTGCAGACCTCCGCCAGGGGGCAGCAAACCGAAACTCCGGCCCATTGGAAAGACTTGAAATCTTGAACTTTGGCGTATATCTCAGCAGTACTTTGGCCTAGATATGCCAAAATTTAATCAGTTGTTCCTTGACTTAATACCCACCTACCCTGAAAATTTCATCAAAATCCGACCATAAGTTTTTGCGTAATGTTGTACACAAACAAACCAACAAACAAACGCCATCCGAAAACATAACCTCCTTGGCGAAGGTAATAAAGATAGGACATAGACCCAGGACTTCATCGGCTAAAGAGTTCTCAGTCCACACTCCAAATTTAGGCACAAGTTAGCAGTGAGCGGAAAGTAGAAAATAAACAGTTGCTTACAGTTTTTACCCGTTAGCCCTTCAGAGTCTCCTCCGGTGTATCATAATTAAAAGTCTCTGGGCTCTAATTTCGTAGACCAGGCGCAGGTGCAGCGAATGGGGGGTGCGCCGCGCCAACGGGGTGTGTCTAGGCGTATGTTGCAATTTCGTGCCCGGCGTAGCCTGGTGGAAGTACTCCTCTGTCTCGCCTCTGTCCCTCCTTCCAGCGCAAGTTGGCAAAGAAGGCGTGTTTGGGTATAACACAGCCGAGTCAAATATTGCTCATTGGCAAAAGAAACGATGGATTGCGTGTTCCTATTATTACAGCATGTTGCTGCTTAAAGTTTTGGGATTAACATGCATGGACAACAATGCAAGATACGTTACACATTAATTTTCAATATGTGATCTTAACTCACAACGAGATCATAGCAATCAGGCTGTATTCCTTTCCCCCACTAAAAACGATGAAACCTAAGTGACAATAATAGTAGCCTAGTATTAGTGTCGTAGTACTCAAGACCGGCTGTGTGCAGATTTTGTCTAATCGCCCTGACAGAGAATGCCGGTGCTAGGCTTGGGTTCAATTACTTTTTTTAATTACAATTACAGTAATAGTGATCAATTACTTTTGTAAATGTAATAAAATTTTCATTGAATTTTTTTCTCGAAAAGTACAATTTTAATTGTAATTGAACATTCTGTCAGGAAAGTATTGTAATTGTAATTACTGTACAATTCCAATCAATTGTAAATGAAAAAAGGAATTGAACCCAACCCTGGCCAGTACAACGTCAACTTTCACCAGGCACTTGAAGAGGAAACATCCAGAGAGGTAAGCTAACATAGACTTGCTCTGCTCTTAAACTCAGTGAGGGAAAAAAAATGTCTCAAGACTAAACGCAACTTGTACAAACTTTGTATATTATTCTAAAAATGTTGTACATGCATGCACAGTATAATCTGTTCAGGACTCAAAATTTAAGTTGTTTGCAAGCGTCTGCTGACTAACCCTGGTTAAGTGCAGTTCTCGCTAGCTCCAGCTGAGTGAACAGTCATAGGTTAAGGCCCGGTCACACCGCACAAACTTTGCTGGAGCGTTCCTGGAGCGGTGAAAGAAATTCATCACCGCTCGTAACTGTTCACCACCGTTTAACAAAAGTTGGCCCCCGTTAAAGCAAGGCCGTATACGCTCGGCCACCGCTGATGTTTCTCGAGGGGCCCTCCTACCGAGAGTTTAGAGCTGCACAAAATATTGCGAGCGGTGAGGAGGGGCCAATTTTCTGCCCCGGCAAAGTTCACCCCCGCTCCACCAACGCCCATTCAAAGTTTGGCACCGCTAGACGCAAGTTCGTGGACGCTTGGGTCCGCTAGGCCAACGCGGAAATCTTGAACGCTGGACCACCGCTGCTTCGCCAGCGTTGCCCGGGCGGCGATTAAATATTGCACAAACTTCGATGGAGCGGTTGTAAGCGTTTTACGAGCGGACACGGGGTTGCTGGAACGGTGTCGGGCGTTGAAGTAGCGAGCCCAGGTGGCGATGAACTTTGGTTTGGCGTTGGTATAGAGCGGGACCCGAGTTTGGCTATAAATACGAGGAGAAATGGACCAGGAGCCCATTTGGAATCGAACTGCCTTTGAGTTCAGACCTCATTTTTATCGAAATTGCTCAAAGTTACAGTAAAACCGTATCACCATGGATGCTGAGAGACTTGCTATGATTGGTGCACTAGCAGCAGAATCAGAACCTCCTCAGATTGCAACAAGCTGTTGACTGAAAGAGAAGAGAGAGAAGAAGGAGAGACAGAGTTGTGTCTATCAGAACTGGTATCAAAACGATCCGTTCAGCTCCGTAGTCACAAGCGGTATGCCGCTAAACCAACTTTATACCCCCGCTGAGCCGAAGCCCGCATGCGCAGAATGGCGCTATACCAACGCTCGCGTCACCGCTAAACCAACGCTCTCTACCGCTAAACCAACGCTAAAGCAACGCCGGCTTCAGCGGTGCACCGCTAAGCCGACGCCCGTGTTTTCGATTTTTTTCCCATTTTGTGCGCGGTGACGAGCGTTGTCGAAATTCGGCCCCCCCTTCCTCCCGTTCAAGGAACGCTCCAGCAAAGTTCGGGCGGTGTGACCCGGCCTTGAGGTCAGTTATCACTAATATTTTATTAAGTAAATTTCCTAGTGAATTCACTGGATGAAGCATATTGCTACTCAGTCATAGTATTGGGGAGCTTGTGCTGTTTTACAAATGAATGGCTTTGAAGTTTTAAGGATAGCCTATGTATGCAGGGTAATTACTGAGGAGCTTATAAATGTCCTGGTGTCATGTTGAGTGTTCTGATCTTTTGTGTCTTCATTGGCTTTATCCGAAGCCATCAGCCAGGTGAAAATATCTAAAAACGGCAGGTGGTCGACTGTTGGTGGTTGGCCCCATTTGCTCAGTTTGTCATCATTACTGCCGATATCAGTATTGCAAATTGGGCAGGTTATTCACTGGTTTCAAAAGATCCCAAAATTTGTGCAAGGGAACTTTTCTCATAGGCCATCTGATTTCCAGCTTCATGAAGTTGGCACCCCATATGACAAAAATCTGAATGAATCCCATGAGATTTGTTTCCGCTTCGTTTGTGCAGGCAAAATAAGAATTCATCGCCTGCATTCATCGCTTTTCATTTTGGATGGAAATTGCATGCAGTTGCTGATTGCAAGCACTATTTTATCTCTGCTGTAGAAATAAAGCGTGAATATGTTCGATCCATTTGACAAATTTTCAAAAGAAAGACCGAATAAAGACTGCTGTCTATCTTCAAAGGAAGAAAACAGACAAGTTAAGAAATCAAGAAAAGTTGATATTTCTTTGCATTGACTTTGACTGTAATCAGTCATGCGAAAAATTTGTTTCACGTCCAGAGTGCAAGCGGCTTTATCCAGCATAGAATGCAAGCATTATATACGCACTGCCTGATGCCGAGGCAGTTTGTGGTTGGCTGAGAAAGATGTGAAGTCATTAATTTGCATCATTGATTCAGTTGCGTTGATTAAGTCAGGTCGAGTTTCCATCATGCGTGCCAACCACCTTTGATCTGACATGAGGACAATCGATATATACTACAATTTATGTGCTGATTCAGATAGTAACATTAAACAGTGGTTGCTGTAATTATTTTCTGTATTGAAATGTGCCTGACATTCTGGAAACCTGCCTGTGAGGTTTTGGTAACGTGTGCCGGTCAGCCAAATTACCACTGCACAGAAAGTCAACCAGGTTGGAGCTGGCGAGCTTTCTGCGCAACTGCAGCAAAGACTTTTCTACGAAATTGTCACTGCATCTTGATGAATAAGCGACACCTTCCCCTACTACGCCGCCACACACATCTCGGCGCACGGTTGTCTGCGCATGGTGTTGCACCTCACAAAATTACCTCTGCTCAGGCTGCGCCGGACGAAATTATCACTGCGTGGGCTGCGCCACGCTACGCCACCTGCGCTGCGCCAGGAAATTAGAGCCCTTTCTGTCAATTGTAATAATTAACTTAACTGGATAACGCAAGCCAAAACGAGGACCAGTAGTCTTCACTTTGTCGATGATGGTTTTGTTGGCAGCGCATTGTTTTTGGACCTCCACTGCTAAATCCTGCCGAACGTAAAAGCGTTGATATTCTCAGTGGAGCGTCCGCTTCAGTCTTGCTGCCGCTAGGATGGCCTGTCTGTCGGCCCACTGCAGCAACTGCGCAATGATGGCCTGAGGGGGTTCCCCAGAGTCGGAGCGATGGCTCCTGTCAATTTCGGGTGAAAGCTCACCCTCTTTCAAGTTCAAGATATCTGTAAAAATTTTGTCACGGAAACTATGCAGATTCTGACCTTTGGTGTCTTCTTTTAATTCAGTGAGTCAGATATTATTCCTTCGTGCTCTGCTTTCGAGATCTAGGAGCCGTATCCACAAAATTTTAACATCCCCACAGAGCTGCTTTGCCTTACTCTCAGCAGTACTAGCCTGGTCTTTTAGATCACTTATGCAATTCTGTGAATGGCTGCTTTGGTGTCCTTGCTGAGTGTCTTGAAAGACTGCTGAATGGAATAGAGCCCTGTTTTGATGCTCTGAGCCTTGTTTTGTAACGCATTGTCAATTTCATGCAAACTATGTTCAAGTATTATATTTCCCTCTCAAAAAAAAAAAAAAACATTGTAGAAAAAAATAAGCAAGATTGGGTTTCAGGATGACTTAGAAAGCCCTGTAAATTTGAATTACATGGAAACTGACTGGTGCTGATGATAGAAGCATTAGGCACAAGGAGACAGAACCTTGGCTATGAGTTTATAACAAATGACTGATAATTTTTCATAAAAAATAACCACTACAATGAGGAATTTCATGTCAGTTGTCACAAAACCTCAGGAGACAGAGGCATCTGTGTTGTATGCACTCTAGTATACAAGTATACGTCATAAAGGCGCTAGTTATTTTCCTTTCTGATATTTATTTTTAAATTTCTCACATTTTTCATCAACATCGTACCCATGTAGGACGAATATTATGCCATTTTTTTGAAATTCTAACAAAAAAATTGAAACTAACAAAAAAGTTTCAAAAGGTTGAAACTTCTGAAAAAAAAAAGTTGGAAAAGGTTGAAGGGTCGAAGAAGGTGTTTGAATGCTTAAAATCTAACAAAATGGGTTTTGAAAGATCTAAACCAAGTATTGAATGCTTTAATATTGTTCAGATATTCTGAAAAAAATTGAATCTCCGCAAACATTAATTAACTCTACTGGGAGGTATTGTGATCACTTGTGTGTGCATGCATTTATGGCTGTGTTTGTCTGCAGGACAACACAAAAACGATTTAACGGATTATCACCGGGGCGTATCGAGAAAAAATTTCATGGGGTGACAAGAGGGTGGCATACCAACTTCAACAGATGGCACTCAAAAAATACACACATATATATATATATGCAGACTTAATCATAAACAATCAAATAACAATCAGGATTGCTTGGAAAATCCTCCAAATTAAGATATTTTGGCTGGAAAACATTGTATTGTGGTGCAAGTAAATCTCAAGGTGGAATAAATCTAATTGTTTCACCAGATATTATCCAAATAGAACATTTTTTCCTTCAAAACTAACTTGTCACTTTATCTAGAAGGTGGCCATTACAGATCATTAAATGGTGTATTATGTTTTATTGCGTGGATAGACCATGCAAAGGGTGATAACCTGGGGTCAGCCGATTTTGCCAATATTTGGTATACTCATGCACCTTACCAAGTTATGAATGAACCTACTATATGAGCGTCATCCATTTGGTTTTGTTGGAGTAATCACCAAAAAATGAATTTTGGACCATTTTTAAGGATTTTCAATGGGTTAATTTGGGTCATCCTCCACATAAAACTTTCAACATTGCCCCTTTGTGTGAATGTTGACTATAGGATGGCCTACAAAACTGAAGAGAATGATTAAAAAAATTTCCAAATGTGCCAGTTATGTGTCAACATATTTCCTCCACCCAAAAATTTGGAATTGTGTGTAGGCCTATTCGACAGCTAATAAGTCATCTGCCACAGGGGTAGAAACTAAGAATCATGCTGGAAATGGTGGCTAATTACTTGCTCATTCATAATCAGAAATAAATTTAAGCAAGAGTTTGTCACTAAAGTGACTATATCCCCCGCCGTTCGGTCCGCAAAACCGACTGGTGTCTGCGCATTCCCAGTCGGAAGGTTGGTACCAAAAAGAATTGAAATAGGTTGACTCCTTCTTGAGATATCGCGCTGTCAATGTTCGGGACGGACGGATGGACGTACGTACATACGTATGGACGGACGTACGGACGGAGCTGAATACTATATCCCGCGCTTCGCGCTAAAAACTGGCCGCTCAACTCAGTACATCGTAGTAGCACCAGAAATGAGGAGAATATTTTATCGTTTTGCAGTGCTGCCATATGCTGTTTCTGGAACTACAAACCTGTACACTAAACAAGTAACACGACCAATGTAATTTTGTCATTCAATTATAATGCCAACACATGAAAACTAAGGGTATTCTACCATAAATATGGTTGTTTCCCTGGGAAAGGACTGTGTCAGGCATTTTTCCATGCACAATCCAATATTCCGTAAATATTTCATATGGCACAGACTGTTTTTGACTAATTACTTTCTCTATGAACAGATTGGCAACAACTCAATATAGACCTGAATGGTTTGTTTCTGCTTGTTTCAAACTTAAGATCTTGTCAAAATAAAGTCTAGAGACTAGCCGTGAATGACAGCAACTACCAGACCGCCAGAGAAGCCAGCATTAGGAAGTGAAGAACAAAAAGACAAAACAACCTGTTGAAATTTATCTGTATTTCAAATTTTAAGATGTATTTTCAGATCAAATATATAAAGCAGTGTTGGGGCCAGCAGGTCCTGTCACTCCACAAAAAGAGATTATGCTAGTATGCCCAGGTTCCGCCAATAATCATGATAATGGCACCATAGACAATCACATTAAGAATGAACAAAACTTTACAAGACAACTGAAGCATCCTTTGCCTGCAGTTGCAATCGTGTTGTTCTGGAGGAGGCTAACCGGTGCTGGTCATCTATAGGAGTATCAGTATTATCCTCGGTCAAGTGGCCACACTTTCTGTTGGACAGAGATGGGAGAAGTAGCTTGAAGCCTGCTTGGTAGTTGGCCAGTCCTCTTTCACAAAACGGGCTTTGATTTTCTTAGTCACCGCCCCAGGGTTTTCCTTCCTTCCAGTCTCTACTCCTCTCATACACTCAAAAAAAAAACAGATTGGGTGTCTGCTAAATTAACCTAAGTGTAACATGTTGCTTCTACCGTATATAGTCATGTTTTGTGGTTGAACATTATTAAGTAATGTTATTTTAGCATGATGTGCAATAACTTAACATTTACTAAATTCAGTTATGCTGACAGAACCTAATGCTTTTTGGGGACGATATCAAATGGCGTGTACAACTCCAGAACAGAAGGTGGCAGTAGTGTGCGAGCAGGGAGGCTTTACAAACTTCACTACCGGAAGTTGCAGAAGAAGGCAGAGCAACGCACGAAAGAGATGGGCGGGCGGACAAGTTGGGGAAGGCGAGTTGAATAAAGTTCAATCTCAAGAAATCCTGTTTGCTTTTAGGTGTTTTTTTGTCCTAACTTGATATCAACTGTCATTAACTAGGATAACAAATGTTTACATTGTTTAAAACAAATATTGATGTCAGAATTGACTTTTATTGAATAATTACTGTTGATTTGCATATGAGTGAAAGGATTGTCGACTAATGTATTTGGATAGCGCAGTGGTTAGCACTACTGCCTCACAGCAAGAAGGTTGTGAGTTTGAATCCCGCCTGGGGCCTTTCTGTGTGGAGTTTGCATGTTCTCCCCATGTTTGTGTGGGTTTCCTCCAGGTACTCCAGTTTCCCCCACCCACAAAACATGCAATGCTTGGTGGCCGAAAGGGCCATAGGTGCATACTGGCAGCCATGCTTCCGTCAGTCTGCCCCAGACACATTATGTTTATTCAGGCATGTTTACATTTATTTCACTCAACGAAACTGTCTCTTGCTAAATGAGCATATTATAATTGGGTGGAAATACTTTCCATAATTTTATTATGTTCACCCAACAAATTATTTTTTTGAGTGTAGACCTTCTGGTTGATCAGGCTACTTTGTGCCTATGGGATAAAAATGTGGATGCATCAATGCATTGACGCAGCTGAGGAATGGTGGAAGGGGTGCTGGCACTCAAGCACACACCTTGACAGCTTCCAGTCAAAGCCAAGCTTGTATCTATGTGCTGGACAAATAGTGATGTCCTTGTTAACAGCATGGAATAGCCCAGCACACAGTGCAATGTCGTCACACTCCTTCTCCAGTGGCAGTCGTGAGCCCTTCTCTCCATGTTCTCCTCTGAGAGGAACTTTTAGCCCCGAACAATGGCTTTGATTGGATTTGTCATACTTTCTCAAAGCAATAAAATCGGATATTTCTTCATTACCCCACATGCAATGGCAAGAGGGACATTCAAAAACCCGCATTTTAATGCTTAGTTACCTGGGATTCATCATTCCCAGCAGGCATGGCTGCCATTTAGAAACTATCTGTTTGGAATGTGTGTCAAGTGTCAGTAACAGGGCTCTCGAACTCTTCTTCCCCGGACTTTTTGTCCCTGGAGTTTTCGTCCCTGAATTTGTGGTCCCAGATTTTTTGTCTTTAGACTTTCCATCCCCTAGGAATCTTTGTCCCCGGACTCTTCGTTCCCGTGGACTTTTCGTCCCAATAAATATTTCGTCCCTGGACTCTTCATCCCTGGATGGTTCATCCCAAATAATGCTTTGCCCTCTTCCTGCATTATAGTACTATCTCTATCCCTGTCTCTAACCCTATTCCAGGCTGTAACTCGTGTGTTCATCCATCCGTCCGTTAGCAATGAAAATTTTTTATCATTAGGTGACAAAAAATCTGGGAGTCCTGTACCCAATGGGAGAGGCAGTCCATCACTGCTGCTGTCAAGGAGCCAGTTGAGAAGCAGGTGTGAGGTGGTGGTGGGGCTTTTTAGGTGGGGAGTGACCTCGACTATGGGCTAGCAGGCATTTTAAAGTCATTTACAGTCATATCCAGCCACAAAATGTGGTAGTTTGTGCTTGTGGACAAGTATAAGGACATGGGGTCAATCAAAGCGCTCCATATGAAAACCTAAATGAGCGCCCAGAATTTTTTTTTTGAATGATCAAATGACACTTGGGCTTGCACCTCTTGCAAAACGAGGCCCAACTCCCTGTGGCAGTTGGAATATTGGCATGTAAATATGGCATTATTTTATGATTTTAAGAGGTTCACCTTTTTCAAGAGATTAATATACCCACAATGCCTTGCAGTATGCCACATTTTATATTTTTTATAGAAAGTCAAGGATGTCTGCTGCAGTTAACCAATAAGCAAAGTCTGTCTTTATCGTCAAGAATTGTGCCAAAAATTGGCAAAATTTGTCAATTTCATAAAAATTTTGCATTTGAGATGCATTGAAAGGGTTCATTGCCCCTTACTCTTGAACAGAACAGGGCTATGGTTGGAATTTGAAGAAAATCCATTAACTCGCAGGTTATCACTTCTTTGCAGATTTTGCATGGTCTATCCATGCAATGACGCCCTAATTGGTTTTTAAATGTAAACTACCAGATCAAAGCATGGTGAATAATCAGGTGAATAATTATAATTAATTGTTTTGCCACAGAGTACTGAATTTTGCATTGAAGCAGTAGCTCTGCAAAGGCCACTGTCATAGGTACATTGACTAACATGTATAGTTGGTGTTTTTCGAGCACTAATGACTGAAAGCTGAATAACACATAAAAATAACTTGCAATTAGTGCAATCAAATTATTCACCAATTCAAATAAGAAATGTTCAGTAACTGAATAATTCACATTAAAACTTTTCATATTTACAAAAAAAAATTACTTTCATGTAAAGTAGGAAGCATAAACTCTAAGATGATAAATATAAAAATAGAATCAAAATCACAGTATGGTTGAGTTGATGAACAAGAAAACGTCAGTATCCAACAAAATAGCTAATTAAAATAACATGCCTCAAGATTGTCAGTTATCCAGGTCATGGTAATTTCAGGAGCTATACACAGCAGTACGTAGGGCAACTGGACTTGCTTGAGTTTCTCCAAGACTTTTCACCTCCCATCCATGAAACCTCTGCAGTTCTGACTGACTGCTGCTAGGTATTAAATCAATGCTTACCTTGTCAACCATCACAGGTTGTAGACAACCCCTGCTGTCTTGTTTAATTTTTTTTATTTAAATTTTTTTTTTTCAATATGGAATGACATTCATTCCATAAGCCGGAGAATAAAAGTGTCTTATGCAGTCTAATAGATTGGAGTACCGCATTAAGGGGTCTATTCTCCCATTAGCGCGTAAGTCTTTTTTTACGCGCTTCGAGTTAAGCGCATTTGAGTTACGCGTATTCTCCCCTACTCGCTTCGATCACGCCCACAGCGCTTAACTTCAGAATGTAGGCGGCCTTATGGAAGAGGTGTGACTGATCCAAAAGAGAGGCAGACTCTGTACAAAGCTCATTGATTATGGCTATTAGGAAAACATGGAAAAAGGATTTTCTGATTAACCATGAAAACGCATTTGTGGTCCATGGAAAACGCAATCCAGACTTTAAATTTGAATATCGTCGGCCTGCTGATAAAACCTCGTATCTCCAAACTGATAAGAAACGAAAACTCGTATGTCCACTAGGCTATTCTTACATGCAAAATTAAACATTTTTATTTTAAACTATATTTATCTCTTTATTTTACTATAATAATAATTATTATTTTATTTTATATTTATTTTTTATTTTCCTGTGAAGTTTGTCATTGTGAAGATACGAGGTTTTATATGCCGCTGTAATAGTAGGCCGTACCAATTACATGACGTAATTCATACATCTCTTTATTTATCCCCAGCCGCGCGATTAGCGCGAAGCGGGGGATATACAGTGCCCGGCCAAAAAAAAAAGTCGCTCACTCAAATATTTAGTTGTAATCCCTGTGGCAGTGCATATTCGTCTCGTCATTGTTTTGACAACTATATGCAATGCCAGAACATTCATCTTCCATCAGAAATGCCAGAATTTTTGGCCGAGATCTTATCCTCTCGACATAATGGTTGAACCACTCGGTGGTCTTTCTTGAGCACATCCCAGTAACTTTTAATATGTTTAAGGTCCGGACTTTGTGGTGGCAAATTTGTTTGTGAAAATGATTCCTCATTCTTGTTTTTGTCATTCATGGTTTTCTTTGCAAAATGCAAGCCAGTAACTTGCCCGTTATGAAATAATGTAACATCTTTTCCACCATCAAGGGATGTGTCTTCCGACATGATTTTTTAAGAAATGAGTAGCAACACGCTTCATCAGTCAGGGTTAGAATGATTATTTCCAGCTGAAACATATTAATAACGGCAATAATAATCCAATTATAGAATTTGTTCATTAGTTTCCAAACGGTGACTTTTTTTTTTTGGCCGGGCAGTGTAGCATTGGGCTCCGTCCGTACGGACACATAAAATTGCGGCGGCGGGGAATATGTTAGTAACAAACACTTGTTATTTCTTACTCTAGCCACCATGGCATTAAAGCTATGCATACAAACAAATTGCCGCGATAATGAAATAATTAATAAAGAATTTAGCGCTTCTCAATCAGCGCAATCAGATCATTGAAAATGTGCCCCTCCTACACCAGCCTGTTTGTTCCGTGGAAGACAGGGAAGAAGACAAAGGGAACATTCTTGTCACACAAAGTCAATCAAAGACAGTTTAGGCCTACATGATCTCATTTTGAAATTGCGCACTTGAAAACTACTCTGATATCAGGTTTGCAACTAAAGGACATGGAAACGCTTTAACAAGGATTCTTGCAGTGAAACACTGCGGTCAAGAGGAATTAAGCTGCGAATCGTTCTGGATGTGGCGTCGGTGGGGAGATGTAAGCGCAGTATCCCCGATCCCCCGTATCATAAATGGAGAGATCTGCGGGGCGCTGTAAAAGCCAGGTTCTCTGCACACCGGAGAAGTGTACACGCAACAGGTGGTGGGCAACCATCATCCCCTGTGCATTTCACTGCACATGAGGAAAGGATGGAATCCACTCTTTCTGCAGTGGAAGAGCATGGAGAAGAACTTGAAGCGCCAACGAACTGCGTCAGACACCTTGACACAGACGCCTGTGATGTGAATGACATCACCAGCCACTCTCTGAAACGACCCAGATGTGAGGAGCGACAGCGCAGTTCTGACGTTGATGACCACGGGTATGTTTTGTGGATAATTGCTGCGGCTGGATAGCTGTTCATTCAGAAGTCGGCAAAGTTAAATGATTACTCCATGCACGGTCCAGATGAAAGCGCAGGATGCACTCGATGTTTGTTAATCCCAGAATGTCCAAACGAAGCCGATATATGCGTGTTCGTCTTCGAGCTCGGCGCGCTCCTCTTACTCTTTCCCAATCACGCAAGAGTGCAAGCAAATGTAGGACTGGCATTATCTTTAGATTTTGAGGGCATGGTAGAATGATGGTCTTATGTTTACTCGAATTAATTGTTTTGCGTCTGTAATTTAACTGTTTGGAGAAGAGGCTGATGCGTAATATCATGTGATGATTTCGTTTGATAAATTATCATGGCTTTGAGAAATGTAGTTTAGAAATAAGGAAGAACAATCGAATATTAAATGTCTCAACCTTTACCATGTTAAATAAAATAAAAGTAACGTTAAAATTCGGCCTATAACCGACATCAAACGCAATATTCAATTTCGCCTAATGTTGGCGCTTGACCTTAATACAGCCCTCAAAAGCGCTTGACAGAAAAAGCGCGTAAGCCAGGGGGAGAATACGCGTCAGTGTTATTTGCATGAGAAACGCCCGGAAACGCCCCGCCCCAAGCGCGTAAGTGCCTTCAAGGCGCGTAATGCTCAGACTTAAGTCGAGGGGAGAATACGCGTAGGCTGAAAAGCGCGTAGCTACGCGCTTTTTTCGACTTAAGCTTATGGGAGAATAGACCCCTAAGTGATTACTTTATATATTACGTATATCTGAGATTTACTTAACCCTCAAAATATAGTAACAATAGGACACCAGCATTTACACTGTGTTCCACAGGATGTTTTTAAAAAAAACGTATACCCAACTTTAATCATTGATTATACTCTACAAAAACTACTGAATTCCGCAGCTGCTCAGGACAACTGCGTGAACGTGCGAGTGCGCCTCCAGACAAACATACTAGAGAGAATAATAGGCTATAAAACTGTGCGGAAATGGAAATTTTATGGTCCTTTCTTCTTCGATGGAAATATTACTGGACTGGCCTACTTTAACATGATAAATGACTTTGTGGTTCCACAGATGCAGCAAGTTTTCCCGAAACAACAGAATGAAGTCTTCCATTGGGCTTGGTGGGCACAGAATAGAGCCCCCAAGGTCCCCCAATCTTACCCTCTGTGACTACTTTCTGTGGGGTTACCTAAAAGACGAGGTTTTCACCACACCTCCAGCTAACCTGGATGAGTTAAGGCAGAGAATCACAGAATCCTGGATAACTTGCACCATGATCGCCAAATGGTCAGAAGGGTTGACAGAGACATGGTCAAATAAATTTTGCATTGATAGGGATGGGGGTCATGTCAAGGGACCAGTACCATAATCTCAAACTATGTAACACTGGAATAAATGAGTAATCCTCATCTTTCAGCCTTTTTGTTCGTGGTTTCTCTTTCCCAGAGTTAAGAACAGAAAACTTGTCACAAGCAAAGATCTGGGTACCATTCAAACAATGCATTGTTACTGATTCACCCATGAAAATAAACACGTGGTTAGGGTATCGTTTAAAAGAGTAAAACCAGCTCTTTCTCATGACACATCACACTTAATATAAAAGTCAGTAGTTTTTGTACAGTATAATCAATGATTAAAGTTCGGTATACTTTTTTTTGAATGACCTCGTACAAGTACAAACCCATTCCAGCAAAGTGTGGTAGCAGTAGTATCAGATTCAGTTTGAGAAATTCAATAAAGGGCAGATTACTAATTTCAACATGAATTCATGTAAATGTAATACAAAAGTACAATGCATCTTAAAAGTATGAATCCTGCAAATCACAATTGTGCCAGTGATTTTTTCTTCACCCTTACAATGTATGGCCACCTATTGGATGTAGCACAACTTGCAGACCATCTGGCTACCACCATCTGGAATTCTGCAGGATGAATTTGAAGTGGTCTACCTAATTGGCCATCAAGAGAGAAAAGGGATAGCACTCCAAGTTTCAAGAATTTATTGCCTGTGCAAACGTTTCGGGCTGTTAACCCTTCTTCAGTGCAGTTGCAAATCAATAGAATATCACACAGTTGGCTTATTATAGCAACACTGGCTCAAGTGTGGTAATTGACACAATTGAAAGTCGTTAAAACTCATTAACATCAATTGTCTAAAGATAAATCTTCTTGCCAAATGAAACAAGGTACACATATAAAGCAAGAAATTAAAGTCAAGAAAATCAAAAAATACTGAATCCCACCCAAAAACAGATCGAAACATCACAAAAAACAAGTCAACACAATCTCCTCATTCATCCCATCAGGAATGAGGGTTCCCAGAGTGTGAATATATTGACATTCTTTCTGTAAAAGGAGCCTTTCTCTATTGCCACCTCTAGAGGGCGCCTCCACAACCTCCAAACCCATATACTGATGATCACTGGTGCTGTGATTGTGGCTGTGAAAATGCCTAGCCACAGATGATTTCTCATCATGATTACGAATATAACATTTGTGTTCACACATTCTCGTTTTTAATTCCCTTTTAGTTTTTCCATGGACATTTTAACAAATAAATCACATATTTAGTTCTACATGTAATTCTTCCTTTAACCTTAAACACTGCCCCCGTTTTGGGATGAGTAAAAGTATTACCCTTCATCATGGTGTAACAATGAACACAGCTATGGCATGGGAAATTACCACTGGGGATCCGAGACATAAAATACATGGGCTTATTAGGTGGGCCCAAATCTGATTTAACCAAAAAATTTCTTAGATCAGAATTTCTCTTATAAAAAAATCTGGGTGGAGTTTGAAAAGCACTAGCAATACTAGGATCACTCTCTAAAATGTGCCAATATTTGTAGACTGCTTGTTTAACAGTACTCGAAATAGGACTGAAAGTAGACACCATGGCAAGCCCCTGAGTAGAGATGTCCCTGGAACAAGGACTTAGAAGATCAGACCTTGGTATCTGACGTACTCTTTGTAAGTGTTTATCAAGCAAAGTCTCCTTATACCCTCTATCTTTGAAGCAGTCCAAAAGCTGTTTGGCATGAGACTCAAACGTCTCCTCAGAGTCACAAATATTTTTGATTCACAATAATTGACTATAGGGAAGACTTCTCTTAAGAGCTGGTGAATGATAAACACTTTTCTGCATTATAGTAGTTATCAGTTGCTTTTTTGTAAATTTCAGTATGTAAAACAGTACCTTCTTTTTTCACTAAAACATCTGAAAAAGGGATACGCTCTAAGTCATAAGACAAAGTGAATTTTATAGATTCCATCTTAGAGTTCATATAAGCATGAAAAGCATTTAACTCATCCTCTGTACCCAACCAAATAAAAAACAATTCATCAATATGTCTCCAACAACAAGTCAAAAACTGGTGGTAAGGATTATTATAAACAAAATCCATTTCAAATTTCCCCATAAACAGATTGGCATAGTTGGGAGCTGCTGGAGATCCCATGGCCGTGCCTCTCAATTGGAGATAATATTTTTCTTGAAATTTGAAATAATTTTTTGTCAAAACCTCATTCTTTAGAGAGACCAAAAAAAAAAATCAGTCGAGGGATGCAATTCATCTTGTAAATTCAAGAAATATTTCAGGGCTTCTAAACCAGCTGAATGAGGAATCGAGGGATATAAACTCGAAATGTCCATAGAACATAGATAATCAGTAGCATTCAGCTGGTACTCTTTAAGTTAATTCAAAAAATCTGTGGTGTCTAAGATATGAAGGTAGAGCGTACACCAAATCTTTAATATGAGAATCTATAAATTGAGAAAGTGGCTCAGTAAGTGATCCGATCCCAGCCACACTGGAGCGGCCAGGAGGGTTTGACAAGTCCTTATGAATTTTGGGAAGACTGTATATAATAGCCCTAATAGGGTTATCATATATTTATATTCACTCTCACAAATTTCACCATCCTGCACAGCTCTTTTCAAAATACTCCTAATATGATTGCCAAACCTGAAAGTTGGATCAGAATTTAAGGGCATATACACATCTTTGTCATTTAATTGTCTCTCAAGTTCACAAATATAAGCAATCTTGTCTTGCACCACTATGGCGCCCCCTTTGTCTGCTGATCGAATAATGATATCATCTCAGTTCATTAACTCTGCCAAAGCTTTTTTCTCTGACTCTAAAAGATTAGAAGAAAGGAACATTTTATTACTTTGGGCACACAATTCCATGACATCACGTTCCACTAGACGACAGAATGTTTCCACAGATGGATTATTCACCTGTGGTATAAAAGTACTTTTTGGCTTAAAGACTTTTTTAATAGAGGTGGTCGAAGGTAGCTGCAGCTGACTGTCATTGACATAAGATACACAATTCCTACCAATGTCCTTTGCATAAAATGCCTTCAATCTAATATTTCTAAAGAACTTAAACATTTCCACTCTAGTGGTAAAAGAATCAACTTTCTTAGAAGGCACAAAGGACAGACCTTTGGATAAAACTCTGCATTGATCATTAGACAACTCACGGCTAGAAATATTGATTACGTTGGTGTAGGCTGGGGGATCCCGTGGGCATGGCCGCCTCTTCCCCCGCCTCGTCTTCCGCTGCCTCCTCCTCGTGGGGGCTGCGGTGTAGGGGCGGGCTTTCTTGGGCGTAAAAAACGCTGCTGAGATGATTCGGTGTTAAGTCCGTCTGATGACGCACTGGTACTTGGGGTTACCCTCTGGCGTCGGGGCCTGGGGACGCGGCCAGAGAGCCAAGTATAAACCCGGTCATCCCTATAGTCCAGGGTATCACGACGATACTTGACCAACTTGCGTTGTTCCAATTCTTTTCTGTATTTCTCAATCTTGATGTCACAATCAGCAACAATGTCTTTCATTTGGTCGCGTGAAAGTTTCCCAGCCATTTCAACCTGAAGATCAGCAATCTTAGTATAAATTTTTTCCAGCTTGTCATTCTCATTCTCGATGAAAAGCAACATCAGATCAAGCGAAGCACGATTTAATATTGAACACCACTTCTTACAAAAGTCTGTATTGTCACGACCCAATGTCGGCTCCTTGTAAATCCGCAGGCCCCGTGGAATCCTGCTGTTATGCCAGTAATGTGATAACACTCTGCCATGAGGTAAAGATCTTGTTTCTTTCTCAACTCAATCATTAAAAACTGGGTGCTAAATCCTGTATTAAACATCTGCTATCAAAAGAAAAAAGGGACAGCACTCCAAGTTTCAAGAATTTATTGCCTGTGCAAACGTTTCGGGCTGTTAACCCTTCTTCAGTGCAGTGGCAAATCAATAGAATATCACACAGTTTGCTTATTATAGCAACACTGGCTCAGGTGTGGTAATTGACACAATTGAAAGTCGTTAAAACTCATTAACATCAATTGTCTACAGATAAATCTTCTTGCCAAATGAAACAAGGTACACATATAAAGCAAGAAATTAAAGTCAAGAAAATCAAAAAATACTTAATCGCACCCAAAAACAGATCGAAACATCACAAAAAACAAGTCAACACAATCTCCTCATTCATCCCATTTCTGCCACTGGATTTATCAATGCCATGGCAGTTCTACACCGAATTCTGCGACGTACTCACTTTTAGTAAATCAGACATGACACCTGGTGAACGATGATATTTACACCAGAATCTACACCAGATCCTACGCAACTTTGATAAATGAGGGCCATTGTGTTTAGTTGATGAGTGCAGCAAAGTGGGACTTTATTCGTATTCATTTCTTAATATTCTACCACCCCAATTCTGAAATAGTTGGGACAAAGGGTAATTTGTGAATAAAAATAAAATGCAATGACTTTCAAATCACACCAGCCAGTATTTTATTCACAACAGAACAGAGATAACACAGCAAATGTTGAAACTGAGAAATGTTACAATTTTATCCGCAAAATGAGCTCATTTCAAATTTCATGGCCGCTACAGGTGTCAAAAAGTTGCCCAGGGGCCTGTTTACCATGGTGTAGCATCCCCTCTTCTTTTTACCACAGAGTGGAGATGTCAGGGCATTGAGGAGACAAGGTTCTTGAGTTTGGCCATTGGAATTTGAACCCAGTCTTGTTTAATACAGGCTTCCAGCTGCTAGAGAGTTTTGGGTCTCCTTTGACAGACTTTTTTTTAATCATGCACCAAATGTTCTCAATCAGTGAAAGATTGGGACTGCAGGCAGGCCAGTTCAGCACAAGGACACTTCTCCTACGAAGCCACGCTGTTGTAACAGCTGCAGTATGTGGTTTTGCATTGTGCTGCTGAAATATACAAGGCCTTCCCTGGAATAGATGTCATCTGGAGGGGAGCATATGTTGCTCTAAAACCTTTTTATACCTTTCAGCATTCATGGTGCTTTTTACGTGCAAGTATCCCATACCGTATGCAATAATGCATCCCCATACCATCTGAGATGCTGGCTTTTGAACTAAAAGCTAAAAACAGGAGGGGTGGTCTTTCTCCTCTTTAGCCTGAAGGACACGGCACCCATGATTTGCACCAAGAATTTCAAATTTGGACTCGTCTGACCACAGGACACTTTGCCACTTTCCTACAGTCCATTTTAAAGGAGGCTTGACCCACAGAACACGGTGGCACATCTGAATCATGCTCAACATTAGCTTCCTTTTTGGATGATTGAGTTTTAGGTGGCATCTGTGGACGGCACAGCGGACTGTGTTTACTGACAGTGGTTTCTTGAAGTATTCCTGGACCCATTCAGTAATGTCAATGACTGAATCATGCCGATGAGTGATACAGTGGCGTCTGAGGGCCTGAAGATCACGGGCATCCAGTAAAGATCTTTGGTCTTCTCACACAGAGATTTTTCCAGTTTCTCTGAATCTTTTCATGATGTTATGCACTTTCAATGATGAGACCTTCAAAGCCGTTGCAATTTGACGTTGAGGAACATTGTTTTTAAAGTATTCCGCAATTTTTTTTTGCAAGCCATCACAGGTTGGAGAGCCTATGGCCATCTTTACTTCTGAGAGACTCAGCCTCTCTAAGACATCCCTTTTATAGCCAATCATGTTACAAACCTAATGCCAGTTAACTTAGTTACTTGCTGAATGTTCTTTCAGCGGATTCTATTATAAATTAATTGCCTTTTTTGCTTGTGTCCCATTTTGTGGATTAAAATGTATAATGTCTCAGTTTCAATATGTGAAATGTTATCTATGTTTTATTTTTAATAACATATTGGCTCATATGAATCTGAAAGTTATTGCATTTTGATTTTATTCACAATTTACGCTTCATCTCAACTATTTTGGAATTACTGGTCTTGAATATTCAGTAAAAAATTGGGTGATTATTACCCAAGCAATATTGAACGGCAACAGCTGAAAGCAATAATGCTTTTATGGGTCAGAGTCTCAAGGCAAGTCCACCGCCAGGATTTCTGTCTGGCTCTGGTCCCAAAGGCACAGGGGAGGTTGCCCTCCGAGCATGCACTGGAAGAGAGAGAGTCCAGTGTAGGCCTTCTTCAAGGACCACTGCACCACTGTGCTGATGGCAGTAGGCTCAGAGGATCCACCGCAAGTATTGGATGGCTCTGTCTGCCTGCCCATTAGCTTTGGGGTGGTATCCCGAGGTGAGACTCACAGTGGGTCCCAGTTTCCTTAAGGACACCCTCCACACTCGGGATGTGAATTGAGGCCCATGGTCGTTGTGAAATACCTGCTCAAATATAGCATGTGTCACTTGGAGCACAGATGGTTAGGCTGTCATGGTTCTGGATGTTTGTGTGTGTGTTTTGGACTTTGCTTAGTGGCTCTCGTCCCAGGATAATATCGAATTCCTGTTTAATTGGATTCTTTACCCAGCTAGCTGACTGAGCTGGGGCGGCGCTTCTCTGGACTCTATATCAGTCGAATGTTCCTCATGCCTCTTTGCTCAAGTGTCTGTTTGTAGCTATGCGCTATAGCTGAAGATATCTGTAGTCAGGATTTGTTTGACTTTCTATTTTCTCGTTATTATTGGAGGTCTTCTCCCTTTTTTCTATCTCGCTTTGCTTCCGTGTTTTCAGACTATTATACGTCCTTTGGAAGAGCAAGCTCTTTCCGGTGGTCTGTATTATTCTTTGTGTTTGTATTGTGTCCATGCCGCTCGTTTCCCTCTTGTCGCTGCCACTGGCCTTCAAATTCTATTAGCCATTACAGAGGCAGCAAAAGGCACAAATTTACAGAATTTTGAAAACCAATCGACAATCACCAGAATGCAAGTGATGCCTTCTGATGGAGGAAATTCAGTAATAAAATCAACTGCTAGGTGGGAGGGTGGATGTTATGGGATGGGTAGTGGATTGAGTTTATCCGCAGGCAGCTGTCTGGCCTCTGGGAAATTGCGCAAATTGCACAAGAGCACACGGCTGCCTCGAACATCAGAGGCCAGGTGGGGCCACCAATACTTTCGACTGATGATGTGGGTTGTCCTCGTAACTCCAGTGTGTCCTGCTGACTGGGATGTATGGGCCCACAGAATCACTCATTCTCGAAGATTAGCGATAAGAAATGTTTTAGCTGCTGGTACCGAGGTCATAGGGGGATTCCGCCAAGTCTCCTTCGCTGTTTCCCAGTCCAACTGCCACTTGATCTAGGTGAGGATGCAAGAGGAGGGCAGAATCGACTCTTCATCTTCTGGATCCCTCTCTGCCTCGTATCTTCAGGATAGGGCATCTGCTTTGATATTCTTTGAGCCCGGGCGATAGGATATTTTGAAAATCTGAAACGAGTAAAAAAAAAAAGTGCTAACTGGCCTGCCATGGATTCAGATGTTTTGCCTTCCACAGGTACTCAAAGTTGTGGTGATCAGTTAAGACGAGGAAAGGATGACATACCACCTCAAGCCAGTGTCTCCACTCCTCCAGCACTAGCTTGATTGCAAGCTGCTCCTGGTTTCCAACATCGTAGTTGGCCTCTGCGGAGGTGAGCATGTGGGAGAAATAAACTAAGGAATACAGCTTTTCTGTTGTCCTGTCGCTGTGACAGGATAGCTCCTACGTCCGTATTGGAGGCGTCAACTTCCAATAATGAAGGGCATGTTTGGATCCGGTCATTTGAGAATGGGACCAGTAACGAACAGATTCTTAATTGTGTTGAAGCAGTCTTGAGCTTCGAGATTCCATCCCAGGTTTTTGGGTTTCCCCTTGAACAGCTACGTCAAGGGGTAGGCAACTGCACTGAAATTCTTTCTAAAGGGGAAATAGAAGTTTGCAAATCCCAGTTCCTTGATCGTCTGTGGATTGGCTATTCCGCTACTGCCTTCACATTCTATAGCCACTCCCTCTAATCCAATCATGTAGCCATGGAACGAGCTGGTGGATTGGTGGAAGATGCACTTCTCTGTTTTTACATAGAGATGATGTTGTTGTAAGTGTCCGAGTACTCTCCTCACATTTCACATGTTCGTCTTAAGTACAGGAGTAGATGAGGATATCGTTGAGGTAGGCAATGACAAATTTGCACAGCATCTCTCATAGTATGTCATTAACCAACAACTGGAACGTGGAGGGGGCATTATGTATAGCATTACGCAGCACTCATAGTCCCGGGGATGGTGTCAAAAGCTTTCTTGCACTCATCTCCCCTGATACGGACCAGATTATGGGCGCTGTGGTGGTAGAGCTTCATGAAGATGGTAGCACACCTCAGCTGCTCCACAATGCAGGACCAGGGGAGTGGATGTCGGTATTTCACCATGACGTAATGAAGGCCACTGTAGTCTATGCAGGGGTCGAGACCTCCATCTATCTTCTAGATGAAGAAAAAACCCGCTGACGCCAGTGAAGTGGGAGGGCAAAAGCCCTGTTGTAGGGCTTCTTGTACATGCGGCTTCATTGATTGAGTTTCAGCCATTGACAGGGGATACACATGGCTCCTAGGGGGTGACGGGCCAGACAAAAGCTCAATCGCACAATCCCTCACACCGTGCTGAGGTAACTGGATTGCTTTGGTTCGTCGGTCCCAGTACTTTTAGGGAATCTCTGGCTGTTTTCCCTGGTCAGGACTCTTCACCGTTGTAGAGTCCGAGAATGAGTGGGTGGCTTCAATAGTAGTGGATCAGCAGCGGCGTTCCTCCAGATGTTGCTTTTGGACAGAGAGAGAGAGAGAGAGATATATATCGATGCTGCCTGATTGGTCACACTGCCCTTGCCTATCTATAGCTGCCACTATGAAGGGGGTCTGGAGCTGATACACTGGGGCACCGAGTCATCGCACCAGCTGGTCAGAGACAAAGTTGTCCACTGCACCGAAGTCAATAAGGGTTTCTGTACGGAGCGTCACAGCATTACAGACTATGGTGACTAGGATCTTGAAGCGCTGACCAGTAATAGTTGTAGGTGACACCTTTACCTTGGGAGGCGCTGTTCCTTCATCTTGACTATAGGTGCTGGGGCCAGTCTTCTTCCAGGGGCGATTCTCTGGTGGTTGGAAGTGCCCCAGTACCATTGACTCCGCGCCCCCTCACCTGTAGGAGCTGGTTCAGGCTGATGGCTACGCTGATATAGGATGACAGGGAAATCTCTAGATCCTCACAGGCCATCTCCACCCATAGCTCTGGACTCAGCTCCCTCCTGAAGATGGCCTGGACTGCAGGCTCATTCCAGCCGCTGGCTGCAGCTAAGGTGCGGAACTTGAGAGCATTATCTGCAGCGGTGTTGGTGCCTTGGCTCAGATCCAGCAGCTGGTCCTCAGCCTTCTTCTCGGGGTGATCAAAGATAAGCTGAAACTGCTGGAGGATATCGGCATAGGCGTGAAAGCGCGATTCCTCCCAGACACCTGTCGCCCAGTCAAGCGCTCTTCACGTGAGACAAATCACCACTGCCACAATCTCACAGCCTCACTCAGAACTGGATGATAGGAGAAATATAGCGAGTAATGAAGGATGAAGCCTTTGCATGTAGTGGGTCTGCCATCATCGCGCTCAGGGAGGTACACTGGCGAATCACCCTGGGGAACGACGGGGGGGCCTGCAGTGTTTTAGGAGAGATGGGAGGTGCTGGTGGCGGTGCATGGGAGAGGGATACTTTGCAGATCCTGCGAACCAGGGCGGCCCCCAGATGTGTGATCTCCCTCTGCTGTTCGCCCACAAGCTGGTAGAGATCAGGAAGCTGGGCAATGAACTCTCCCACCTTGTGCAGAGTCCATCTTGAGGTGAAGTTTACTGTTACGGGTTGTGTCTCATGCACAATGTATTGCGCGGAGGACAGGATGTTGAGGACTGGACTCAGATGCAAGGATGGATTTGGTTGGTTGTCATCAGTGCTTGAAGTGGGAAAAAAGAAGTGCAGGAACCCTGATTTTCTGAGAACCATCCCGGTCATTAAAAAAGGTTTAGGGTTAGTTGAAAAGTTGAAAACACGTTATTTTTTAAATTGGAAACTTAAAACGTTTTTTTTACATTCATGCATTTAGCAAACATGGCTCTTAAGGACAATGCTCTACTCTTTTCATTTTGTGCCACAGTACTTGTTTGAACAGATGTGTTTTCACAATAATTCTGATATTAGGCCTATTTTTGAATGAACCTTTAGTATGTGGGCAGCTGGAGTAAGAACCACAACCGTATTGTCAAGATGTTTAAGTTTTTTGCAATCTCCGTGTCTGACAGTCTATTATTGTTTTTAATTTCTTCAAATCTGCTGACTCTTTAGGATATTAAACGTGAATGTTTTGATAAGAGGGCTCAGTTCTTCAAGATGAGTACCGAGAATTTCAATCAATGTTTCTGTTTAAGCTCCGCTCAATAAAGCGAGTCGATACAGGCGCGAGACAATGTACAATGCCTCCGTGTCTGACACTGACAGCCAAAAAAAAAGGACGACTAGAACAGATTGATAACGAAATAAAGAATAAAAAGAAACATTTTAACAACAGAACATCCAATGAACACTGCGATTTATGTATTGGAGGGTCATCTTTGATGGATATCCTGTTTGTTGGTTTTTATTCTTTATTTCGTTATAAATCTGTTCTCATATCAATACTTTTACTTTTTGCTGGCTGGAGGACATGGAGTAATTTGCATTTCCTGGCGGACAGTCTTGATCCCGCATGCGATAATTTCTTCACACTGTCAATGGTCATGGAATTGATTTGCTCTCTGATTGCACGCACTATTTTATCTCTGCTGTGGAAATAAAGCGTGAATCTGTTCGGTCCATCTGACTAATTTTCAAAAGGAAGACCGAATAAAGACTGCCATCTATCTTCAACGAAAACAGACGAATAGGCTAAAAAGACCAAGAAAAGTCGATAGCTATCAATTTGCATTTTGTGAAGGTCGAACACAAACATGGCCAAGTTTACACATCTAATAATTCCTGGAATACTCGGAAAAATTAGAACTTTTCTGACTTTCGGACACGGAGCTATATTAAAACCCTGTCCGACTATCGCGTCTTTGCATTGACTTTGTCTGTAATCAGTCGTGCGAAAAATTTGTTTCGCGTCCAGTGTGCAAGCGGCTTTAATGAGCATAGAATGCAAGCATGCGATAAATATATCAGAGCACTTTATTCATGTCATTGTTTGGATTGTCTGGCTAGAAGTCACCAGTCAAACAACATAGGATAGTTTGCAAAGCCTGCTCAAACTCTTAATAGCAACACAGAACTGCATAATAATCGTACCACCAGCCAACGACGACTGAGAAGTGTTTTGTGCTTTAGAGTTTAAAGGACGAAACACTGTTCCAGCGAGTTGGCTGGTTAGATTGTGATGTCAGTTTAAAATCCTTTATTGAGAGCTCGTTGAGCAGGTTTTGCGAACCAGTTGGCAAGTCATTGAATTATTTTTCATGCTGGTGGCTAGCTAGCTAATGTTAGCACAAACAACAACACTGGACCAGTCTTGGTCGCACAGAATAGAATAGAACAGAATAGAACGCCTTTATTGTCATTTCACAGAGTGACAAGAGATTCAAAGCTGTCCCATAGAGTGCACATACACATAGGAACACATAGGAATTCCCTGAGTGGATATAGAATTATGATCGACTTACTGCAGATGAATCCTCGCGGTCTCGTCTTTTCAACGATGTGTTCCTTGTCTTCATAACCGTAGTAGGTGTTTTACAATCCAGCAGTTAATATTGGCAGCAAACATTTACCATTTACAGCTGTGGTTTGGACCGTAACGTCCCACTTGCCAACCACAGCAGTGCAGACTTGAATGAGCGCGCCCTCAGTGCCTATGGCAATAACTCAGAAGTGGTAGCTAGGCAACCAATTTGTTGTCAAATGTGGGATTTTCTTTTATTGGTGCGCTCATGTGAATGAACGACAAGCAACCCAGACAATGGAATAATCTAGGCTATCGAATGAACCACAATCTTTGATGAAAATATAAAATGTGTAATGTAAAATAAAGAAGTGCCGGAACTGTGTTCCGGTGCGTTCTGGCCAACTTCAAAGTGCAGGAACGCATATGATAAAAATACAGAAGTACCGGAACTGCGTTCCGGTCCACTTCAAGCACTGGTTGTCATGGTGCCAACTGCAATGCAGTGAGCACAGATGTTGCAGGCAAACTAAAAAGGAACAGAGGTTCCAAACACAGTGTTTAACAAATAGTAATGTGAGGTACCGTTCAGGAACCACTCGCGAGAGACAGAAATCCAAAAAACGTATGCCTTTATTGGAGTCCGGGTCAAAGCTAAAAAGCACAGGAATTGCCAAGCCACAATACAAAATCCAAAAACAGTATCGACTAGACAGGCCAGGGTCAGAACCAGTAAGGAGGTACAAAAAGAGGTACAAAAACGATAGGCAAAAAGTCGTAGTCGATGGGGAAAGCCAATGGTCATACACAGGGCATCCGAACACAAAACTTGTGGTCATACAAAAATAGGTCGAAATCGAGAAAGACAAAATAGTACAAAAAGGGCAATGGCAAGAATCAAGGTCAGACTGTAGAAGTAAAACAATAATCAATAGCATACGAGGAGCTCTGGACAAAGAAATATTGATCAACGTTCTGACAAGAGCTGTGAGTGAAAAGACTCCTAATATACACACAGGAAAGGTCACATGCTATACAGAGATCAGCTGTGGGGAATGAGACTAATTACATCAGGAGAATCACATGAGGGAAACTCTAACCACGGAAATTGGTGAGACACGAAATACGGACAGGAATCACACAAGCAGCCTATGACATTTAAACTGCTCCGGTCCAGGAGTTCTACGTGCACAGATAACGAGCAGGAAAGTAATTAAGCACGTGCGAGAGATTCTCGCTGAACATAGGGAGAGGACGGCGGAAAGCAAAGGGGCGGAGAATAGAACAGGGCGATTGCGAAGAGGTAATTAGTCTATTAGTAGCGGTGCAGCTTTACAACTTAAACTAGAGTGCTCATTAGTAATTTCGGTATCGAATATATACATGGTTAGTTGTGTTAGTAGACTATAATACAAAATACAAATGTTAGTCTTGTTAGTAATCAGAACAGAAGGGTGAAGGAAAAAAACGAGATACGAAGGAATATTTTTAAACACCGGACTTCATTTAAATCACCCGAATTCAGTGGGCACGCAGACAGGGAAGACGGACTAAACCAACTAGATCACAAGACAGGGGAGGCAAGTGCAATGGAACTGAAACATGGAATGAACCAAAAACCTGAATATTACAAAAACCAAAAAGAATAAATAAGACAATCATGAACACAAAACCAGAACATAAACATAACCAAAACACCAGAACCATAAAACATGACCAGACAGATCAGAATCACAACAAATACTAGAACTGGAAAACATCAGGATTAAGTGCAACTGTAAAATAAATTAGATCCTACTGCTGAGAAAAATTGTAAAATGGAAGATGGGATTCAGAGAAAGCACTGGGTTCATTTTTTTCTGTATTATTAGTTTTTTCAAATTCATATAACATCACTATTAAGTAGTTCAAAAGCTCATTGTACTTTCATTGATTGTTGACAAATTGTACCATATTGCAGTACATTTTGATCAATGATTGGAACAGACAAACAAGAATCTCACAATGTTGTGATGATAAATATAGTCCAATATAGTCCAAATTTCACAAATCAATACTGGTTATGTCCGCCTTTGGCATGCTGCACTGCTACAAATCTCTGCTGTATGAACTGTATCAAATTGTCAATTTTTACTTGAAGGATGTGTTCCCACTTCTTCTCAAGAGCTGTGAGGAGTCGGCGGATATTAGCCGGAAATGGGAACCAATGACAAACTTGTTGGTTGAGGACATCCAAAAGATGCTGGATGGGGGACAAATCTGAGGAGTAAGCCGGCCATTCAAGCATACAAATAATTTGAGGCTCAAGGAACTCGGGTGACGTGGGTCTGGCATGGTCATGCTGGATGGTCATTGTATTGATGGACGAATGTGTTTTCAATTTCGAATGACCAGGAGGAATAGAGCAGTCGGGGAGCCTGGCAGCGGAGTAACGGCACTACGGCTTCGCTTCGATCGTCCTTCCGGGGGCTAGATTCTGTTTGCGTGCAGCTAAGAGGTTTCCTGGAGAGGCTGCGACAGGAGTACAGCCAGCTGGATTGGAGGGTTGGGCGTGTACTACTTCTCCGGGTCACAGATTTTTTCTGTGCCCGGTTCAAGTAAGTGGCTTGCTATCTAACCATTGTGGGTGTTAGCCCTGGGCTACCCGGCTTGGATGCCTTTGCTGCCGAGTTCCTTCTATTTTATTGAGACGGGGTAGCGAGGACCATTCCCTGGGAGACGACGTACTGTGTTGCCGCCACCACTACTGCTGCTGCTATTGTTGCTGCCACCGCTATTGCTGCTGCTTTCGCTACTGCTGCTGCCATTGCTACTGTCCTCGCTGCTATTGCTACAGTTGGGAACAGGGTTGCTGCTGATTTTGCTCCGGCTTCGCATGTCTTGCTACCTCCACTGGTGTGGGGCTTGGGTAGCAACGCGGCTAATCGGCTGCTTTGGAAGTATAACTGTTGACTTATTGCTTGCTTGCTGTTCCTGTGCTAGAGACCTCCGACTGTAAGGAGCATAGCGCTCCTAGTGGCTGGCGGGGGTAGGGACTGGGACATTTTGGTGCTATCGGGATGTGTAGGCTTTATTGCATTATATGTATTGTCAACAATCTTTAAAGTGTTCATACTGATTTTGCCATCTACAAAATGCTGCTTAATAAAACCTGAATCAAGGATATAATCCGTTGCCTTGGAGTCATTTCTCTGCCTACCACTATTCCCTGTGTTGGTAAATATTGGCCTGGTCCCGGGCCCCTTAATTTAGTAACCTGGTGACATGCCCATTGTGTAATTTGAACCGATTCGATTTTCTGTGAAAACCACACATCTTGACAATGCTAACATTGCTTGACAATTTGCCACACCTGCTTGCTACAGTCACGAGTTACAGTAATGATTAACTTTGATTTGTAATGGAAACATTGTTTAAACAGGATATCCGAGCATTTTGCATCCATTCTGATTAATTGGAAAAAAGATAATTTGTTAGGCTACTGGTCTTATAAATTAAGTGTTGATGGATGGCTACTTAAGCAAATGGAATCCTCCGGGGCTGAAAAGTGAGGCTAAGGCAGAAGTGCTAAAAACTGCAATTCCTTGAATGGACACTTGAAGCTGGCTGCAAAAGTGAGTCAAATTCCATTGATCTGCGTGTTGAAATATCCCAATTTTACAACGAAACAGTTTTGCAACTTGGTTCAAAAATGGTTTTGGTCTTTATAGTAAATTTTTGCCTCAATGAAAATTGGGGACGGGGAGTGGGAGCTGAATTTTTATATAGCTCACACATTTGCATTATGTTACTGTTATTATTTTTGGGGGTGGGGGGGTGCTCCCTGCTGTGCATTTTCTTTGCCACTGAGAGCTATCTTGCTGGGGAATGCAGGTGGTTGGGTTCTCTGATTGCTTGGTGATTGCAGCTGTGGACTGACTATTTAAGTTTTCTGTGCTGTCTGGTGCTTTTATGTCACTCTTGCGAGGTCTAAAAAGCCCTTATTGTTTAGTTGGAGGAATCTAGATAGCGGTCTTTGTTCTTATAGTCACATATAACATCTAACATACACCTAATATTTGAACTTCATAAACAATACGGGTAGAATACAGATAGATATCTTAATGATACGGGTAGAACACGGGTAAGGGAAAATATAAACGGGTACGGGTAGGGTATGACCATTACGGGTTGAGTACGGGTTGGGTTGAACCTGCATAAATACACACCGGTACGGGTCGGGTAATGGTAGAAAATTCTCTAGCCGTGCAGGGCGCTGGTATAGACTCATTTAAATATGCAAGAGTAAAGTATTTCTTAGATATGAAGACGGAAAGACACAGAGCTATCTCTGCAGGAACAATCCCTTCGAATAAATCATGGACCAGATCTGGAGGTAAACCGGAAGTCACTTTGAAATGACTGAGTTTCTCAGAGAGGACACATCTCTTCTTGACACCACAGAAATTGTTCAGAGATTGTTCCTAAATGATTTTGAGATGGTCTGAATGAATCTCTTCTGTTCTTGATGTAAAAGCTCCACTATCTACTTCCTTAGTTTGAATTTCTGATCTGGAAGCTGTACAAAATTGGCACATGTGACCTCTTGAAAATCTCTCAACAATTCATGGTGCTGTGCGGGCTCCAAGGTTGTCGGCCATGACACACTGTATTGTTCCCTTAAAGGTCACTGGCCAAGTCATGAGAAATTTGGTTCAAAATGATCGGTTATGCCGTAATACTAGGTCTGGCCCCCAACTAATTAATCAGTTACAGTCACAAATGCAATAAAAACGGCTAAAATGCCTTCAAATGCATCGTCTGCTAGCGGCCGCCTGGCCCGAGAAAATGCGAGATTTACCTGAACGTGATTCTGGTATTTCCGCGGCGCGACGTCACAGTTGTCAAACAAAACAAGTTAGCTTAATTGCGGCGGTTCATTGTGTGTCCGAGGCGATATTGTGATTAGGTCTATTGTGCAGTTTATAATGGTTTATTGTGTTCCCTATGGGTGCAATAACGGGTCGAACAGAGGTTAAGAGTACCCACAAGTTCCTCACGGATCCTAGTTTGGAGGAATGGCTGCGGCGAGTAAATCGTGCGGGGAGGAAGCCCGGAACTTTGTGGAAACTGTCAAAGCATTCGCGTCTGTGCTGTGACCATTTTGATCCTTCCTGCTTCGTGTTTGATGAGACGTTTGCCGAAAGCATCGGCTACGGTGGATCTTTTAGACGAAAATTAAAACCCGATGCAATACCATATATATATATATATATATATATATATATATATATATATATAGATATATATATATGAGTGTGTGTGTGTGTGTGTGTGTGTGTTTGGTCCCCCCCCCCCAAAAAAATATATATATACACACACACACACACGTATTTTGGCTGAAATCAATTGTGTCTGTAGGGTTAACGTTATTGTCCATGTTTCGTCGAGAATCCGGCATTTATTGAAAGGAAACGTGTAAAACGTTATGCTATGCAGATGAATAGAGTGAACATAATTGTTTGACAACTGGGACGTCACTGGCAGGCCCCCTAGCGGTTTGAAACTAAATTTTATTCGGCTGGGCTCTCGACTGGCTTGGGCCATGGGTTGTTAAATGTTACCAATTTCACTTTTAACGCGGTAATTTTGGATGGGATGTGACATTTTTTTGTCATACTGCTAAATAGGAAGGAGTAAAATAAATTTTGACTTGACATAGTGGACTTGGCCTGTGACCTTTAAAAGAGTTTAGGATTTGGTGTTTGCCCATCTGATTTTATGTTTTGTTCGTCAGAGTTTATGTCCTGTCCGACAGAAGGTCTTGTGCGTTGGAGCATATTCTTTGCCCTCAGACCTGTCAGTTCGCTCCAGTTCTAGCAGGAAGGGGTGGTAACCCTGTCTGTCTCCTGAGAGAAAGCTGTTATTTTCTGGGAGGATTTTTGCCCACTTTTTCTGGGTTGTTTTTTGTTGGCGGAATTGCCGGGGAGTAACGCTCCCTTTTCTGTAACCTTTTCTCTATTTAGTGGTCACTCACGTTTCATGGGTGGCTTTTAGATACCCTATCTTGTGTTGCGTCTGGGCCTCCGTCCCATCCTGCCTCACAATTAAGGCTTAAAGTTTTGCATAATTAAGGGCGTGGGCACTTTTGGTGATATGTAGCCATAAAGCCATATAAGTATACCATTTTTAAATAAAATGCCTGTAGGTGGTGGCTATACACTAAAATGATGTAAAACATCAGTAGTCATGGATCTGCATGCTCTCCAGAGTTCTGCTATGTACAGTTGTGCTGAGAGGTTTGCATACCCTAGCTGAATTTGTGGAATATTCCCATTTATTTTGAAAATATGACTCATCGTGGAAAAAGACACAAGTTTTTTTTCCAAGTATAGTGAACATGTGAAGTCATTTATCATCACATAGGTGTTTGGCTCCTTTTTAAATCATAATGATAACTGAAATTATCCAAACGGCCCTGATCAGAAATTGCATTCCCTTGAATGTTCGACCTTGTTATGTAGACATAAAGTAACATACTCAGGTTTCAACGGCTGTTATGGATTAATTTTCCACACCTGTAGCTTTTTAGATTGTAACTAGTGTCTGTGTATAGTCATTCAATGTGTTAGCTCCGAAGCGGATGCACTTATCTGGCTAGACACTGAACCATAGGGAGTGGAAAAGAGCTGTCGAAGGACCTTCGTAACAAGGTAGTTGATCTCTTCAAAGATGGGGAAGGATATAAAAAGATATCCAGAGACTTGAAAATGCCAGTCAGTAACGTTCAGTCTGTGATTAAGAGATGGAAAATTAGGGGATATGTCGATACCAGGCTGAGGTCATGTAGACCAAGAAAGATCTCAAATAAAACAGCCAGGAGAATTGTTGGGATAGGAAGAAAATTCCTCAAACTACCTCAAGAAAGGGGACGTACCTACCTCAAGGAGTACAATAAGGAGGTACTTAAACACCAATGAGCTGCATGGTCTAGTTGCTAGAGGGAAGCCATTATTGTGCCAATCCCACAAAAAACCCTGCCTAAAATATGCCAGACAACAACTTGACACGCCTCACAACTTCTGGAATAATGTCATTCTCAGAAATAATAACAAATAACAAAATAAGGCTAGTTTGTGTGCACTGTTATACTGGCTAGCTAGCTAATGGGCTACCTAGCTAAAGTGATATCGAAGTGTACATGTAACCGGCGCCCGACCTAGGGGTATCTGGACTGGAGGCATGTGATGAATAGGTTGAAAAGTACTGTGGATCGGTGATGCACTAGCTGTGGATCAATAAGGAGACAAACGATGAAATTCCGTTTTCACCAAGCTAGCGCCATTTTATTTCTGTACAATTTCCAATGTTTAAATAAACTCCTCGCATTATTACTCTTCAAACAGTAAAATAACAGATTACATGCAATACAATGCATTATACTGGCATAACAAGTGCAAAAACATGCCTGAGTGAAAAGATGAGGTATTAATGAATATACAAGGGCTTAGATGCCGAGTTATAAGAAGTTTGGACGGGTACCCCGTCCTTTAAAGGTGCAGTCCACCGTATTTTCATAATGAAATATGTTTTTCTCAGAAATGAGACGAGATGATACGTACCTCTCCGAGCTTTGAGCGACCATCCAGTCAGCTAGACGCGCAGACGGTGTTACTACGCCTGTCATTATAGGACGCAATTCCCACAGCATAGAAAAAGCCACGTTTGGATTTGAGTACCCGAACCCGAACTCATGTCACTGGTCATATAAACCTATGTAAACAGGAAAAACGTGGGAGACTTTGGTGGCATCTAACTACAGCCCCGAAAAATACCGTTGACCACAATGAGTCAAGCTACAAATGCTAACAGGAGTGGCAGCGCGTTTGGCTGACTGGGTGGTCGCTCAAAGCTCAGAGAGGTGCGTATCATCTTGTCTCATTTCATAGAAAAACATATTTCATTATGAAAGTACGGTGGACTGTTCCTTTAAGAGAATTTTCAGCTGTAAGCCTGGAATGCAATCAATATCTGAATTGTCCTTAGCTAAAACATCCGATTCTTTTCGGATGTTTTCGGATTCAATTTTCTGGGCTATGACATTACTGCCTAAAAGAGCGGAATGAAGAGGGTTTTGACTGAATAATAGAGGTACCTGTACAGTGACATTGTTACTGTAGACCTGGAGCTGAACATCTGCCCACCCATCAAAAGGGATGTCTGTGCCATTAGCCGCAGAAAGCTCTAAGAATAAGTCAGAAAGCAATGATTCAAGCGGCTGGATTCAGTTATGGGGGAGCACCTCTTCCATCCAGGTTCTCCCTACCTTGGTCACTTGGGCCCCCGAGTTCAGCAACATCTGAAAACGAACTCCATCAACAGCACATACATCTCCTCAGTAGCTCTTCACCGCATTCCCTTTATGATAAAAAAATGGGGGGTGCCATTTAAATACCAAAATACCAACACCAAATGGCAACTCAATACTCAGCATTTCAAACCCATTACAAATATAATGATAATAGCCGGTTATAGCCTTTTTTGTGTTTGACAAGTGCTTATCGTGTCCTTTTCCGAGCCTGCAATTTTTTTTTTTGAACCATTAACGCATCACAATTTCTAGGACCAAGAGGGAAAATACATCCCCCAAAAAGAAAACATTTCCATTGTTCACATTGCTCCTGATATTCAGTGTGAATAAAGCTGAGCACTACAAATTTTCATCATTGAAGAGATGATAATGATTCCCAGTGACAGTTACTGTGAATGCCCTCCTAGAATGAGGAAAGTTGGGATGTTAAATACATTGGCATACAAGCAATAACATTAAAGATTTTGATGTCACTTCATCTTGATAACTAGTCAAATGACTCGCACGCGAGTATTCCACTGTAAGAGAACTGAAGCCTTTTTAGCTCGCTAGCTAGTTGGCTATGTAGCTAAATACGTTGGCGTGCTAGCTACATTACACAGTTTGACATCACTTTAGTTTGCTAGCTAGATAGCCAACCTACTCGCTAGCGAGTAAGACAATATGCAAACTGTAGCCTTATTTTGTCAGCGTAATCAAGACACACAAATTGACCCGATTATGGGACTGTAGTCAAGTGCGGGGACCAGAATTCCAGAGTAGCGACGCATGAACGGTACAGAAAAAGATATCGCTGCCCGTTCACCTAAAGAAACCAAACCATATCTTGGCTTATACCCGTCGCCATTTCTCACTAAATGTTGACTACTCACTCGAGCTGTCTTCACGCTTAAGTCATGTACGACCCACAGAACAGCAATGCTAAGCTGACACTGCCATCTACTGGCGAACAGGTTAAATCTAAACCTTAAATCTAAATCCTGAATTATATATGTAATTATACATAATTAAAAATATAATATTGTATATATAATTCAATATTTAATTATATATATTATAATATATATAATTTAGATTTATATTTAGCAATTTGATTTATATTTAATGTTTATACTTAGTATTCAATATCCTCTTTTTCCTTCTACAAAAAGTTATACTACAAAAAACGATATCACCTTTTCTACACCAATTTACACATATTTGTTCGTAAATGTGTGAAAAAGAGACAGTTTAAAATGGCAGCAATCGTTTTTCCCAGTTTTTGACGCTAAATGTGCAGCAACTGTACGGTATAAAACAACACACCATATTTTACAAACGGCGTCCCATATATGTGAGCTCTAAAGGCACAGGGAATCCCGTGAAAATTGATGGCAAGATGAATGCAACATGCTATCAGAAAATACTGGTAGACAATTTGCATTCTTCAGCCAAAAGCTGTGCATGGGACACACTTGGACCTTCTAGCATGACAATTATTCAAAGCACAAGGCCAAGTTGACCCTCCAGTGGTTACAGAAGAGAAACGTGAAGGTTCTGGATTGGTCATGACAGTCTCCTGACCTTAATGTCATCAAGCCACTTTTGGGAGATCTCAAAGGTGTAGTTCATACGAGACGACCAAAGAATTTGCAAGAGCTGGATGCATTTTGTAAGGAATGGGCAGCTATACCACCTGAGAGAATTAGGGGCCTCGGTGACAACTATCACAAAAGACTGCATGCTGTTATTGCTGTTAAAGCGCACAAGCGCTCGGTTTCAAATGAAATTTCCAGGTATCTAGCCTATGATAAAAACCTAGTGTTAAAAAAAAAACTATAGGTTTATATCCTAATTGCGCCATTCTACATGACCTAGTTGGATATGAATCCATTAAGAAATAAAACAAATGTGTTTTGCCTGGCCATTGGTGTTTTCAACAAAAAGTGCTACCTAATTTAAATATTCAGCCAGGGTATGCAAACCTTTCAGCGAGACTGTATGTTTATACTTTGGAAATATGAAATGTTCACTTTAATCATCCCGGTAAAGCCCACAGTGAATTGGAATTTAAATTTGACATTTGTATTCCCACCCACTAACTGTCTGCTGGCCGTCACCTCACCTGGGCAAATTTGAGTCACTGAACTTCATCTTCAGGCTGCATTTTTGGATTTGGTGGCAACTGAAGAATTCTTCATCAAAATCTCTGGAAAATAATGTCTTACTGTGTGCTTAATTGTATGAACAGACCATCTAAAAAGTGTGCAGCATTTTTTTGGCGAGTGAAATTCCAGGATTTCATTTAATGCTGGATGTTGGCAGTAGCAGGAATCAGTGTTGGCATGTGAACTAGCCAATTAGTGAGCAATGAATAAGCTTTTATTTAGCCTTTCAACAAGACGCCCTGCTGTGCAGATGGGAGGCTATGCTTGCCGCAGTTATTAAACCAGCAAGCGGCAAAATCACAAAATATGATAGAGCGGTGTTCGAATATAGGGTGACAATTCTATTGTAAAAAAGGTTGGAAAGCTGTCACTGCTTACCAGGGACGAAGTTACAGTATTCAACCCACCACAGCAGGGTATCAGAGCACTTCGTACCTCAGCTGCTTTACCGGGGCAGTAGATGCCACCTCCAGATTTTGTTGTAAATATGAAGCCGGTGCATACATGCAGCAAGAGATTGTCTTGCAAAAAAATACAGTTAAAAACTAATTTAATCTTTCTTTTAGGTGCAATTGGTGATAAGATATGACGTGATTGTTAATAGGCTAGCAAGTAAAGTAATTAAACCAATCCTGCATTAGCTAGCTTTTTTTTATCCCCCGCCACCCGAAGTTGGGGGGATATTGAAATGGGCTCCGTCCGTCCGTGCGTTCGTCTGTCCCACTTGGTTTCCAGAGCAGAACTCAAAAACTGCTGAACCTAGCTCAACAAAACTTTATGTGTGGAATAATCACCACGCCTAAATGTGCCTTTTAGGGTTTGCACCTTTCTCAGATTTTCATTTTTGCCCGTTTGCATGGAAACGCAACTTAAAATCAGCATAGAAATTGTTTCCGGAGCAGAACTCAAAAACTACTGAACCTAGCTCAACGAAACTTTATGTGTGGAACAATCAACATGCCTAGATGTGCCTTTCAGGGTTTGCACCTTCCTCAGAATTTCATTTTTGCCCGTTTCCATGGAAACGCAACTTCAAATCAGCATAGAAATTGTTTCTGGAGCATGCCAAATTGACATGCCAAATTGCAATGAACAACAATGTACAACCCCAATTCCAAGAAAGTTGGGATGCTGTGCAAAATGTAAATAAAAACAGGATGCAATGATTTGCAAATCTCATAAACTGACTTTTCATTTGCAGTAGAAAAAGTGCGACATTTTACCATTTCATGAAAAAATATTAGCTCATTTTGAATTTTATGGCCGCAACACATTTCAAAAAAGTTGGGATAGGGCCATATTTACCATTATTTAGTATCCCTTCTTCTTTTTAAACAACAGTGGGTAAATGTCAGGGAAGTGAGGAAACCAATTGCTGAAGCTTTGGGAGAGGAACTCTTCTGCTGCAAAGCCATGCTGACCACGATTTCAGGGAAGTCAATTTGATTGGTCATTACATTTCTGATAAATCTCCTCAAAAAGAAAGCAAGTGGAAGGATATTTCCGTAATTTAAACAGAAAATAAGCATCCGATCCCCCATCAATTTCATGAAAAAAATTCAATTATCTAATGTAGGCCCCTGAATATTTACATGATAATTAAACATTGACATATTGAAATCATTAGAATGTGAATTTCCACAACTGAGATTTATTTGTCTTTGCTCTTGTTATGTGTGTCTATTAAATGCATGTGTGCTGTGATTGGTTGACATCATATGTGTTTCTCCCCCTCAGTTGAATCTCATTATGTAGTTGTGTGTTTAATCTTGGCATAATGGGTATGCACTCCCTTTAGTTCAAATGCAAGTTGCTGGAATTTGCGCTCATGCGAATTACCCTGGTTAATGCTTAGTGCCAAAACTCTTTCGTCTTTGTTTAATGCAACTGTTAGTTTCGTGAGGGCCTTTTCCACAGGAAGTCATTCTACTCATTTAGTTCATTTATAACCAGCTTCCAATCCTAATGAGAGTCCAAGATTTGAACCAAGTTCAATTTGACTCAACTCTTGGCTGTTCCTATTCATCTGCTCAAGTTGTTAAGAACAAGCTTCCAATCTTTATCAAGGTCCAAGACTGGGTCTGCATTCTTGCTCACCCACCCAGTTTGCCCCTTGTTCAGTTTGTAAGAAACAAGCTTCCAATCCTGAACTGGAGCCAGGACAAGGACCACGTTCCCCTCAGGCAACCCCTTCATCCTCTGAAACAGTTCAGTGTTGGCGAAGCTTGTGTAACAGCATCCTGGAAGCCTGGCCAGCAATTACTGCTCAAGCTTAGCCCATTACAACTGTGCTGAACTATCTACACCTCCAGGGGGTTCCATTCCCACCATCCTATCTTGGGGTTCTTCCTCGAATCTTTGCTGTATTGCTGTCAATAAACTACCTGTTGTATTGTACCTCTGACTCCGTGCTTGATTCCTGGTATGGAGGGTAACAGGCATTTGTCTTCTAAAATGAGGTCTTCAAAGACAGAAGAAGGAGCCTCACAGTTCCAAATATTCTTTTTCCAAATTTTTTTTCCAAGCAAATTTATTAAAGGTAGCAAGCGCAACTGTGTCAAAAAGTATGGCAACTTGTGCCAAACACCTAAAAACAGAAAAGGTAAACAGAACAGAACAGATCACAACAGAATTGAGGGAATCCAGATGTGAATCAAAATATTCAGAGCTTCCGAGTCGGTGTTTTCAGCAGTGTTCCTGGTCATTGTTCATTTTGCCCCTAAATAAATTACCCTTTAATTAAAGCTTTCTGCACATGAGAAATTGAATTATCTTAAATTAAAATGCGTTGAATCAAAAAGCAAATCAGAAAAAACAAGTGTTATAAAGCTCAGTGTCCACACTACAAATTATTTTATGCATGGTAATAGGACAAGTTGAAACCATAAATACTTCTTTGTAATGCTCTGAATTAATTCTATGACAATCTATTTTTGCCTGGGAGCTGCAAAGGGGAGAATACAGAGCATTAATTTATGCATTTAGTCATGTCCTTTAATAGTACAACTGATCATTGTAAGGCCATGCCTCCAGCCGTCCTGCTCGCCGGTCTACTAAATCCCAGAGCACACCTCAGTCATTATCCAATTATCGTCATTACCTGTTTCTCATTTTCACTGAGTGGTAGCAGTGTGTATTTAAGACTGAGCTTCCCTCAGGCTCTTTGTGAAGTCTGTGTAAGCCCAAGCTTGTTTGACATTGTAGTCTTGTTGTATAGGCGAATATTCCAAATTTCACAAACCTATAGTAAACCCTAAAATCCTTGCTGTGTATTGTTTTATCAGCACTTTCAATTTTAAGGAACCTCTTTTCCTTTTAGCTTTCCTATTTGTAATGCAATATTATAGTGTAACCAGGTCTTATATCATTTATAGTGCGCATGTTCAGGAACCTCAGTTCCTTGTTGTTCTGTATTTTCTATGTTTGTGCCTTCTGCTGTGCAAATGGTCATTAAATCATAACCTTTAAATCATTAAATCCTCCTCACACCTGAGTCCAGTCCTCAGTGTCCTGTCCTCTGTGCATCTACTCACTGCACAAAGTACAAACATTACAATAATATTCAGTAGATCTGGCATAATTCCCTATGGGTCCTGGTCAGTGGCAACTGGTGAACTGGCAATAGGGGAAGGTCAAAAAATCCCTGAAAATTAATGACTCGTCATGACCTGTTTTCAATCATTCATTTAAATGACCAAAACAGAAAATCCAAAAACTCTCTACATTATCAGATGCGGCCAGTTTTCATTTATAACGCATACTGATTACGACTCCAGACTTCTCACGCTTTTATTTACTCAGGGGTTGGGTTTGGATGCAATGCATTTGTTTCATGATCGTTTAAATAAAATAAGATAATTTGAAACGTCTTTATGCAATTCCATTGCTTCAAACTCCTCCATGCACAAGTACTTAAATTCCACGCCAAAATCTCTTACATACGCGTTGATAGAATAATTGCTGTCTACAGCAGAGGAATGTAAAAATGCCACTTAAACTCATGACGAATGCGTAAGAGTTGACAGGTATGCGTTATTAATGAAAACTGGCCACATCAGATAATGTTAAGTTTTCAGAGTTTCTGTTATTATCATTTCAATGGATGATTGAAAACAGGTCATGAACAATCATTGACTTTAAGAGATTGTTTGAGCTTCCCCTGTTGCCAATTCACGAGCCGCAACTGGTCCTGGTAGAATTATGTACATTGTTCAGTCATCCATTTCTACACTCAAAATTTAAAAAAAAATGAATTATAGATGGGGTTTCGCTCTGTTATATGAATTATAGGGGACTGATAAAGTACTTGCACCACAATCTTTTAATACAGTGCGGTGAAATGTATTTGCCCCCTTCCTAATTTCTTTTTTTTTTTTTTGCTATTTGTCACACTTAAAAGCTTCAGATAATTAAACAAATTTTAATATTAGACAAAGATAATCTGAGTAAATAAAAAATACAAAAGCTCTTAAATGATGATTTCATTTATTACGGGAAAAAAGCTATCCAAACCTACCCGGCCCTATGTGGGAAAAGTAATTGCCCACCCACCTTGTTAAATCATGAATTAACTGGGATGAAACACTTCTTGTTTAGTTCGATTTCACTTGCCCCACCCAGGCCTGATTACTGCCAATCCTGTTGAATCAAGAAATCACTTAAAAAGTACCTGTCTAACAAAGTCACAACAAAGAAAACCAGCAATGACAACTTAAAAAAATTTATTCATCACTGATTAGGTAAAAAAAGACTTCTACAAATAATCCACTGTAATCTTATAATAACACTCTAATGCCACTCTGTAACTCTGATGCCAAACAAAAACTCTGCCTTTATTGACCAAAATCACAGCATTTATGTAGACTAGTAACATTCTGGAAAGATCTACTCAACAGGATTCCTGGGTGATCTGGCCTCCTGCTGGCAAGAAGATGCCAGAAGCTACTAGAAAGCACTAGTCTATTACACCACAAACAAGGTGTATTGCATCAGACCATGCAAAATAGACTGTTACACAGACATACCACCAGAGGATGCTAAATGATAACCAAAATAAACAAATCGCTGACCAGTCATAATGGCCATTTAAACAGTGTCTAACAAATCTCCATTTACAAATGATATACAGTGCTGTACACAAAATATTCATTCATAACAACTCGCTCTACGCGACTGTTGTGTCCTTTTTCTTACCTAAGTACCCCGCCCTTGGGAAATCCTAGAATTAATACTGAAGCCTGCTCACTAACTCTAATAGCAAAGGAAAAATGCTGAGCATTTGTTATTTTCTGAAAATGCACCACTACAAAGCTACTGGTAAGATTCTTGCATATTGACACAATGCTACAATCACCACCAGCATTCTTTTCCAATTTACAACCAACCCAGCTTTATACCAAAGAGATTGCACATTTTATGTATAACTGTGCATGTATTTCATATTTGTCAGGAAGACAGAATTTTGTTATATATCAGGCAATATGGAATATTAGGTCAGTAGAACTTTATCATCTTAGAGTGCCACCTTTGGTCAGATAGCTATCCACCCAGCATAGTGCCAAGCTAAACACTTCATTTTCAGAGAAAACTAGTTGTGTGCATCGCAGTTCAAAAATAATTTCTTTGGTACATTGCTGGGGATAGCCAGAACTTGCATCCAACCTACAACCTACTGGGGGTGAAATTTTCCAACTTTTGATGTTGAATATCATCTACACTGAAAATACTACCATTGAGATTTTACAAATGCTGTAATGTACCCCAAAGGGAGTTTGTACCCAGAGAATTTTGGATTTGCTGTCTTGTTGGGTAAACAAAATAATGCCACCAAAACATTGGCACAATCTGCTATGAAATGGTCCGTTTTGAGTTTTCCTCCAACTTTGGCTGTCTAGCTTGAAATTGTAGATAATACCAAAGAAATGCTTGGTATTCCTGAAAATAGAGTTCCAAAAGCACAACAAATGGCATTTACCACCACTGAACATATCTGGGTTACTGAGAAAATATACTGCAAACATGCACCAAAATCAATTTTGATCATCTTTCTGGCCATCCACTGCACTAACCCAGCAAGATACCACGGTACTATTCACTGAAAATGATAGTCTTGTTGTGAGTAAACACATAATAAAGCATTCTAGATTGGTATAATTGGTATATGTCTGGGATATTATTTTATTCCCATTTCCATTTAAAATTTTTATTGTTATCTTTCAAATAATTCTGGCTCAATTAGAGCTGGGCGGTATGACGAAAAATTGATATCACGGCATTTTTAAAAATGATCACGGTATCACAGTATTTGACGGTATTTTTTTTTGTGAGGATGTTCACGTGTTAACCCCAATTCCTGATCGTTTAGAGAATAATTACTGCAGTAAAAATTACCCTGGTTTGAATGGTCCCACAAAAGAATTGAGTGCCAGGCACTCATAATTGTAATGAGGTGCAGAAATCAGAATGCATGACCCAGATTGTTGCAGTCACAATACAGAATTCTTCATTGTGCAACTTAAAAACTGACTGCTATGAAAGAGATGAGTCCCCTGTGAAAGCGAAGACTTCTTAAACAACCACACCTTCTTAAACAACTTGCATCCATACACATTTTTCTTGAAACTGAGGTATGTAGGCCTACAAACACTTAAACAAATAATAAAAACTAAACAAAAAGTATGCAACTTGCACAATAGTATTGCTCGTATCCAGGAGCAGTGCAGTGTATTCAAATATCAAAAACTAAGTGCAAGTTGGCTGGCAGGCTTTTTCTGTACAACAGAAACAATATACACATTTAAAGAAATAATAAAAAGTAAACTTAATGTATGTTTGGAATGTATGCCACTTGCAAAAGAAGCACAATATTCAAGTATCAAAATTGTAACAGAAAGTGCAACTGAGTTTTCAGGCTTGTCCTGTAGCATAGAAATAATATTACAAAAACATAATAATAAAAACAATTTCTCTAACTCAATGGACAAGTTCCATAAATTAGGCATTTCGGCCAATACAAATTTTGAGCAAGGAAGACCAGACGGTCCACAGCATCTGGTTTGAGTGCAGCTCTATGGCATGTGACGATATTGCCACCCGTGCTGAACATTCTCTCAGATGGAGCACTTGTGGCAGGTCTGCATACATTCGTTGAGCTAGTTTTGCCACACGGTGAAAGCTTGCCTTATGGCATCTCCACCACTGCAAAGGATCAGCATCACTGTCAACTCTGTGGTGTGCAAGTAGGCTCTCAGCTCCATCCTGATGCTTTCCTCGGGGGTTACTTTACTGCAGCCTATGCTGCCGGCAAACTGCTTTTTGAAAAAGTTGGACAAAGACTTCTTTTTCTTCTCTTCAGGTGGACCAACAGGCCCTACTGCAGCAGCTGCTGCAGCACCAGAAGGCTCTGTAAGAGGGTCTTGATGTTGACCCTCGAATGACTTGATTTCTTCCACTGCTCTGCAAATGATGTGTTCCACATTTTCTTTCTTTGAGTAGTTGGTTCTGAATCGTGGATCAAGGAAAGTTGCGAAATTGAGCAGGTCATCGGTGTCTGGATCGGAGTATTTCTCCTTCAAGTAGGCTAGAATGTTTCTCTTCACATCCCTGACCAATTCAGTGTCCCCCTCTTCCTCAGCAAGAATGGTATTGTAGAACAGATGAAGTACTGGCTTTACGTACGACACACTGACATAATGCTCTCCAGATAAGGCATCTGTGAACTCCTGGAGTGGGCTCAACACCTGAGGGAGAGGAGGAGAGAGAGAGAGAGAGAGAGAAGGGAAAGATTGTTATTTTCATAACAGTAAAATTAAAGTGCATCCACAGATTATAAAGGGAATAGGAAAAATACAGTTAAAATTAGAAAGGAAAACAAACACACACACCTTGTTGACAGCCTCCAGGGCCTCCATATCTTGCCACCTGAGGACCAAATTCCTTGTTGTCCTGTCAGCCGTTAGAACCTGACTGATGGCTTTCTCCTGCTCCAGTACCTTTTACATCATCATTTGGCGTGATCCCCACCTGGTGGGTGTCTCTGTTGTGAGCTGGTGTTTTGGAAGGCCCAGTTCCTCCTGTACAATGGCCAGGTCCCTCCTTTTTTTCCAGGAGTATGAAAAGGCTGCCACAATTTTTTTGCAGACTCCAACTGCACGCTGTATACGGTCATCTTTCATAGCTCTCTCTGTAAAAATGGCACATAACAATTTATTATCATTATTATTATTAGTAGTAGTAGTAGAAGAAGAAGAAGAAATAGAGGTATAACGGACTTCTTCTTCTTCTTATTATTATTATTATTATTACAGATTCATTAATGTTCAACTTAATAAGATAACTAGTGCTTACCAATGGCTATCTGGAGTCTGTGACCGAAGCACTGGAGTCTTGTCCTACTATTCAGCTCCACAGTCTTCACGATGTTGGCTCCACTGTCTGTTGTAATGGCCACTAATCTGGGCTCCAACAGCCCCTACAAATCAAGTGCCTCTTGCAAGCCAGCTGCTAGTATCTCGCCAGTGTGATCATCGGGGAAAAAGCTCGTTTCCAGACAATGACTTTGCAACATCCAGTCGTCACTTATAAAGTGAACAGTCAAACTAAGATACGGCTCCATGGTGCGACTAGACCATAAATCGGTTGTTGCTGAGAAGTGGCTAACGTTAGCCAAGTCTGCTTCTACCTTGGCTCTGTGCTTTTGGTACAAGTCGGGGATTGCTGTTCGGCTGAAGTAATTTCGGCTTGGTAAAACATATCGTGGTACCAGCGTTTTAATCATCTCCCGGAAGCCGTATTTCTGAACAGTACTAATCGGTACCATGTCTTTGGCTAAGTGGAGTGTGATAGAGTTGGTAATATCATTCCACCGTTTGCTTTTCTTGTTGTAGTCGGTCCCTTTAGCAAACGCACTAACAAGGGACATCTGTGTAGTGTTTTGTGCTGCAGTGCCAACGTTACGCAGAGATTGGGGAGAAGATTCAGATTTTACTTTCATGCAATCTTCGTATTCCAGGATATGATTGTGGCGGAGGTGGTGAAGCAAGTTGCTTGTGTTGCCTCCTGCGGCTAAAACATTAGCTCGACAACACTTACAGATGATGCGTGTTTGATCCGCGTCAGAAGTATTTCCAAACAACAGACACGGCTCCCTTTTTCGGAATGAGTTCTGAGTCTGTGTCATTTTCTCCGTCCATGCTGTTCAACTCGCTGTCCTACCACCTAGTTTCGGCCACTACCATGCTCTCCTGCAGAGTTGGCTTGTTTGGTGTAACGCCGCAAAACAGCCCCCCCGCTCAATCTACCACTGTGCAACGTTCCGCCGCTCCATGTTGCTGACACAATGCGCACACGGGGTATGGCGGTAAATGAAAAATTCATATCATAAAAATAAAAATTACCGGTATACCGGTTCAAACGGTTTACCGCCCAGCCCTAGGCTCAATAACGTAGTTACCCAGCTTGGCGCTGATGTGGTACTGATTTCTAACCGGACTTGAAGTGTCAAAGGACATGATTAAACTAACATATTTGGTACTGTGTATGCTTAAGTCATGATAGTTCATATAAAACTATATATTCCGGGGGGGTCAACTCCTCAACTTCTTCAAAAAGTTGAATATTTTATTCAAAAATATTCTCACGGTATGGCTCTTAGGGGGAATGTGGTCCTACTAGAATTAAAACGTATCATTTTAAATAATTCCACTGGAGAGGATCGCTTAGTCCCGAGTCTTTTGCATCTTGCGGCCCCACTGATTGCACATTCAATAGCTGATATTTTTAACTTGACATTATCGACCGGGTCTATTCTCAGTATATGGAAAGCGGCTCATGTTTTTCCTTTATTTAAGGGGGGTGATCCCAGTTCAGTTAACAGCTATTGGCCCATGTCAAAATTGCCATGCCTGGCTAAGATTTTAGAATCTCTTGTAAAACAACAACTTAACTTTCAACAACATTTTAACGTCACAGCAATCTGGTTTCAGGCCTGAACATAGCAGCATTACAGCAGCTTCATTGGTTATAAATGATTTAGTAACAGCTGTGGATAGTAAACAAAAATGTGCGGCCCTATTTATTGATTTAACAAAAGCGTTTGACACAGTAGACCATATTTTCTTATTAAATAAGTTGTCCTCCATTGGTCTTGGTTACAGAGCGTGCTCATGGTTGCAGGACAACCTCTCAAATAGGACACAAGCTATTATTTCTGGGGATGTGCAGTCTCAGTTTTTAGAGGTGATGAAAGGAAGTACCCCAAGGTTCCATTCTTGGGCCAATTTTATTCACAATTTATATAAATGACATTGCTCATAATGTAACCAATTGTAAGGCTGATTTTTATGCAGATGACACAGTGCTTTATTTCTCAGTTCCAACATGCTTACAGGCCCTCACATTTACAATCTGCTTTCAACATTATATAGCATGCTCTGACTGATCTTAAACTGGTTTTAAATACTGATAAAACAAAGTTCATGATCTTTTCTGCACAGAATGCAATTATGCCAGGTGACTCCATTTTCTCAGTGACTGGTGCTCAAATTGAGCAGGTTCAGTCTTACAAATATCTGGGTATCTGGTTTGATCACGTCTTCTCTTTTAAGATGCATGTGTCCAACCTGTCCAAAAAACTTAAAAGATCGGGTTTCTTTATGGAGACATGTCCTGTTTTTCTTTAGAAAATAGGAAGAGGATTGTCCAGGCGACAATATTGCCCATTTTTGACAACAGAGATGTCCTTTACAGGCATGCCTCTAATAGTACCTTAAGTACCCCTTGCAATTTGACATTTCAATTTAACATAGCACATTGTGCTTCATCACAGGTGTTGGTTTCTGAACCCATCATTGTGCTTTATATAATTCTGTAGGGTGATTTTCCGTTCATTTTAGAAGGAAGCTACATTGTATTTTATTTTAACTACGCTCTTATCTCACAAAGCTCTTATCCATCAAAATCAGAAGTCAGCATACCAGATCACAAGAGTGGATTTTGTCAGAGGCTCCCAGGACTGGAACAAATTTGGGCAGTACCTCTTTTAGTGCATTTGCACCTTGTATGTGGAATAATTTCCTGGATACTTTGACCCTTCGTGCCCCTCAAGAAATAAGTGTTGGATATATTACTTTTTGAGGCCAGATGTACTTTCTTTTAGTTTAAAGTAGGATTTGCACATCTTTTTTCTGTGTCCTATGTTTTATATGTATGTGTTTTTTTTTAAATTGTAATTATTTTTATTTATATTTATTTTTTAATTATTCTATTTTAAAATGTATTATTCCTTTGATCTGGAATTGTTGTTTGTGTATTTTTATCTGTGATGTTTTGTCTTCTACCTACCATTTTAATTGTTTTGTTGTATTTAGGGCTCCCCTGCAAAAGAGACCTCGGTCTCAGTGGGACTTTCCTGCAACATAGGTGATTGATTGATTGAAACAATTGTTTGTTTGTTTTTTCCAGTGAGGAGCTAGTCTGTTAAGGAATCTGGGGAGGGAAACACTAGGAGCACTGGGAACTTGGAAAACTCGGAAACAAGACTCGGAACTGAACTCGGAACACTCGGAACTGGGAGAGACAAATGGGGAGAGACGCCAGGAGCGGGGATCCAAAAATAACAATTTATTAAACAAACAGAAAACCAGAGAAGGGGGGAAAAAAAAACAGGGCACTCAGGCTAACATAACCACCATGCAACTACACTGAAAGGGGAGAACTAAGCAATCCAAAAACTGAACCGCAATGGGCAGACTAGGGACACGCGGGAAAACTCAGGGAGGGGAGCTAGGGAAACATTCGGAAGGGGCAGACTTGGAAAGGGAACACTAGGGAACTGGAGCTAGGGGACACTGGGAAGCAAGGTCTAGTGCAGGCACAAGACAAGACAGTGGGCACAGCTGGCAGATGGCTAACTCGGATAGCACAGCTGGCCGGGAGAAGGGTAAGAGAGAACATCAGGAGGGGGGCAGACAAGACGGCAGGAACGTTGGCTGGGAAGCCGGCGAAGGCGGCCGGCACACTGGGGACTGGAGACGACGAAGAAGACGGGCACAATGGACTCTGGAGACGGCGAAGGAGACAGGCACACTGGGCTCTGGAGACGGCGAGGGAGACAGGCATACTGGGCACTGGAGACGGCGAAGGAGACAGGCACACTGGGCTCTGGAGATGGCGAAGGAGACAGGCACACTGGGCTCTGGAGACGGCGAAGGAGACAGGCACACTGGGCTCTGGAGACGGTGAGGGAGACAGGCACACTGGGCTCTGGAGACGGCGAAGGAGACAGGCACACTGGGCTCTGGAGATGGCGAAGGAGACAGGCACACTGGGCTCTGGAGGACAAGGGCACCAGGGGCTGAGCAGCAGGAAGGGTAGGCTGGGCTGGGTAAGCGGCTGACTGGAACACAGAGAAGAAGTGTGGGGACCAGAGGATAGTGCACAGGGCCGGGAGTAGTGATGGGAGCGGGAGTGGGAGCGAAGTCAGATCTGATCTGAGGTGCAGGAGGCTGGAACTGATATAGGGCAGGGGCCACGGGCAGACACAGGTGCAGGAACTTAATATAATTAACAAAGGGTGGAACATAAGGGAAACCTAATTACATGAAACAGATAAACATTAACACACAGACGAGGATCACAAGACAATCCCAAAGACGGGATAAATAAACTGGGTAAAAAGACTCCTAAGTGTACAGAATAAGAGCCAGAATAGATAATAAGAATGCAGAGGGTCTGCAGAAAATTTAGCAAAGCCAGTGAATAGAAAAGCAAGGGGCGGAGACAAGAACAGGGCGACCGCTGAGAGATAATTAGTCAATTAGTAAGTGCAGCTATACAATCCCGGGTGCTCGTTAGTAGATTAGTATTATATACAATGTTAGTAGTGGTTAGTAATTTTAGAGAAAACAACAAACTGTTAGTAATTGTTAGTAAATATTGGAAAGCAAGGGGAAACTAGTAAACGAGAAGGGAAGGAAGGATGAAACCCAGAATCCATTAAATCACCCGAAACAGTGTCACAATCAATTAAGACAGAAACTGCTACAAACAATGACGCGACCGGGGAGAAAGCAAAGACAGTACATGGGTAAAACATGGACTGGACTAACACGGGAGAGGAATGAAATGTGAACACTAAGACATGGACTAAAAACTGACATACCAAAATAATAAAAACCTAAAATTAACTAACCAGGCACACAGACCACGGAACACAACATAGTCACACTCATCCCAAATTATCATTTTGAGAATTTCCACTTTAGTCTGGCTGTTCTCAATTTATCATTGTCAAATCATGGGTCATTTAATAAATTTCAAATATGTACGATTGTTTAAGAGTGCATATGCTTGGACTCAAAGCCACACTAACAGAAACTGAGCAATGGCCCCCATTGCATAGGGATTCAAGAATGTTTTATGACGGTGAAATGGAATGCGAATACAGACTAAACATCTTTAAAAAAAATAAAACATTCTCAGCATCTGCTTCCCCTGACTTGGTGCAGATCTTTTTTGAATTAATTCTGCCTATTACAAAAGTAAAATATGGTAGTGAATTCACAGTTCTAGTTCTCACATTTATTTCCTTTTCCCTTTATACATATATGCTGATTGTAGCCAACAGTCTCATATTTTGTCATTTAACACTGTACAGGACTCAGTAGGAAGATGTGATTTTTGGATATATGAGTACCAACCCATGAACCCACAACAACATAGCTGTGACTCAACAGCTATGAGCTGTTATTTCCCTATTATGTTATGGCCTTATTTCAGAACTGCCATTGTGTTGCAACAGACCAGAATTTGCTCCCTCACTGGAAATTAGATTTTTGTTTTATTACATCGACTCCCATTCATTTATTTCTTATTTGATATACAGGAAACATGAATTTAGACATACTCGCAAATGAACCAGCTCTAAGTGACAGTACAAAGCCTTCATACTCCAGAAAAAAGAGACTGATAAAAGTTTTTTGTAACAGTGTCACAAATTAAAGCTGGAGCAGGTATCATTATTATATTTGGCCAAAATGTCAAAATAAAACTCCAGCAATCTGTTATGCAAGAGACCTCAGAGAAAATCAGGCATGTGTGATCCCATTGTGTGCTGATGGACCTTCTTCGCCTTTGCAACCTTTGTACTCTGATTGTACCGAACTACAATTGGCTTATTATTGTCCTCTCCTCAACATTCTTTGTTTCCGATGTTTCTTGCATGACAGACTCTGCGTATTCACTGCTTTCAGGAGAGGAAGGAGAGCTTAGAAGTTAGTCACTCTCAAAATATACCTTGCTTTGGTTAATTTCACAAAAGTTGCCCATCCAAGCCTAGAATCATGGAAATATTGGCAAGAAACCTAAGCACCAACTGAGGAAGCCCCTGTAGTTTTTCTCAAACAAAGCTGCAATGGCACCTTTAATGAAAAGAGACACTTAAACAGAAGATAACAAAAAAGCTTTGGGCTGAAGAATGGTCTGGAAACAGTCCAAGTCAGGCAAGGGGTGAACAGGAATACAGGCGATCAGGCATAATAGGTGTAATAGGACTGAGGTCAGTACTAGAGAACCAAGCCAAAGGTAAAGGGCATGCTGGACTGAGGACACTTCGTTTGTGAAACTTTGACGCAGGAGGAACTGGAAGGAACACCTCTCATCAGAACTACTGACTCCAAGAATATATCCTTAATTAAATGAGTTATTTGTTTGTTTCTTATAGCTTTCTGGAATTACCGAAGATGGAAAACTAAGAGAGAATATACTGGCTTGGTACTTAGGATGAGAAAGGGTAATAATCCAGCTAGGAAGAGTCAAAACACAAGAAGTTAATACAGAAAGAATCCAATCAGCAGATGGGAGAAGAGTGAACAAGCAAGGGGAGGAGCACAGAGGGAAGGAGTAAAACAAGGCAATAATTAAACAATTAATGGAACAGGATTGAAACTGACACAAATGGCTCAAGTGCAGGAAAAAACAACTGAGGAAACACTCAGGACATGATAGTGCCATTTTTCCCATTAAGGCAGCTTTGTTGGACAGTCTCCTGTTAACAGTCATGCCAGTAAGTGAAATTTCCACACATCTACATATGATACAGCTCCATTTCTGACAAAAAATTGGGCCAATATGAATAGAACAAGTAAAAAAAAAGTCACAGCGATTTATTAATAATCTTTGACCTGTACTGCATTCAAAATGGTTCAAGACAAAATGTATGATATTTAACCTATTTATTTATTTATTTTTTTGGATGCACATGCTATTATTTGTTGCTTGCAACATATTCTAAAAATGTATGGACAAGGGTAATATAAAATTTAGAAAATTTGTTATAAAATGGATGTGAAGATGTTGAAAATGTGGCACATATGTGTAGATATAAGAGGAGCATCCACAAAAGGTCCAGTTGTTCACAAGTAATGGTTGAGAATCACAACTATTTTTTGCAACAAAAAAACTGTGTCATTTATTAATACAACAATTTCATAGCAACATGAATATCAAGACAACATCCTGTATGGTGCATAATATTTGTATTAAAATATTAAACGTATTTGAAGAATTATCTACATAGGGCTCTAATTTCTTGGCGCAGCACAGGTGGCGTAGCGTGGCGCAGCTCACGCAGTGGTAATTTCGTCCGGCGCAGCCCGCACAGTGGTAATTTCGTGAGGTGCGTAGCCTTTGGTAGACGAACGTGCGCCGAAATGGGTGTGGCGGCGTAGTAGGGGGAGGTGTCACATATTCATCAAGACGCATAACAATTTCGTAGAAAAAGTCTCCGCTGGAGTTGCGCAGGAAACTCGCTAGCTCCAACCAGGTTTAATTTCTGTGCAGTGGTAATTTGACTGACCGCGGGCAGTGCGCACACGTCACCAAAATCTCACAGGGAGGGTTCCAGAATGTCAGGCACATTTCAATGCAATAAATAATTACAGGAAGCACTATTTAATGTAACTATCTGAATAAGGACATGAATCATAGTATCTACATCGATTGTCCTGATGTCAGATTAAAGGCGGTTGGCACACGTAATGGAAACTTGACCTGGCTTAATCAACGCAGCTGAATCTGTGATGCAAACTAACGACTTCACGTCTTTCCTAGCCAACCACAAACATATATATATATATATATATATTTATATATATATATATATATATTTATATATATATATATAGCATGCTTGCGTTCTGTGCTCAGTAAAGCCGCTTGCACACTGGACACGAAACAAATTTTTTCACACGACTGATTACAGACAAAGTCGATGCAAAGACGCGATAGTCGGACAGGGTATTAATATAGCTCTGTGTCCGAAAGTCATAAAAGTTCTAATTTTTCTGAGTATTCCAGGAAATATTAGATGTGCAAACTTGGCCATGTATGTGTTCGACCTTCACAGAATGCAAATTGATAGCTATCAACTTTTCTTGGTCTTTTTAGCCTATTCGTCTGTTTTCTTCCATTGAAGATCGACGGCAGTCTTTATTCGGTCTTTCTTTTGAAAATTAGTCAGATGGATCGAACAGATTCACGCTCTATTTCCACACCAGAGATAAAATAGTACATTGTACTTGTAGTCAGTGAGCAAATCAATTCTATGACCATTGACAATGTGAATAAATTATCGTATGCACGATCAAGACTGTCCGACGCGAAATGCAGAATACTCCATGTCCAGCAGCCAGCAAAAAGTAAAAGCATTGATATGAGAACAGATTTATAACGAGATAAAGAATAAAATATATCACCAACACACGGAACATCCAAAAAGATGACCCACAAATAAATAAATTGCGGTCTTCATTGGATGTTCAGCTGTTAAAATGTTTATTTTTATTCTTTATTTCGTTATCAATCTGTTCAAATCGTCCTCTTTTTTTTTCTTTTTGGATGTCAGACACGGAGGCATTGTACAAAACCCAAAAGCAGTGAAGTTGGCACGTTGTGTAAATCGTAAGTAAAAACAGAATACAATGATTTGCAAATCCTTTTCAACCTATATTTAATTGAATACACTGCAAAGACAAGTTACTTAATGTTCGAACAGGTAAACTTTGTAATTTTTTTCCAATATTAGCTCATTTGGAATTTGATGCCTGCAAAATGTTTCAAAAAAGCTGGCACAAGTGGCAAAAAAGACTGAGAGAGTTGAGGAATGCTCATCAAACACTTATTTGGAACATCCCACTGGTGAACGGGCTAATTGGGAACAGGTGGGTGCCATGATTGGGTATAAAAGCAGCTTCCCTGAAATGCTCAGTCATTCACAAACAAGGATGGGGCGAGGGTCACCACTTAGTGAACAAATGCGTGAGCTGATTGTCGAACAGTTTAAAAACAACATTCCTCAACGAGCTATTGCAAGAAATTTAGGGATTTCATCATCTACGGTCCGTAATATCGTCAAAAGGTTCAGAGAATCTGGAGAAATCACTGCACGTAAGAGACAAGGCCGAAAACCAACATTGAATGCCCGTGACCTTCGATCCCTCAGGCGGTACTGCATCAAAAACCGACATCAGTGTGTAAAGGACATCACCACATGGGCTCAGGAACACTTCAGAAGACCACTGTCAGTAACTACAGTTCATCGCTTCATCTGCAAGTGCAAGTTAAAACTCTACAATGCAAAGCGAAAGCCATTTATCAACAGCACCCAGAAACGCCGCCGGCTTCACTGGGCCCAAGCTCATCTAAGATGGACTGATGCAAAGTGGAAAAGTGTTCTGTGGTCTGACGAGTCCACATCTCAAATTGTTTTTGGAAACTGTGGACATCGTGTCCTCCGGACCAAAGAGGAAAAGAACCATCCAGACTGTTACAGGCGCAAAGTTCAAAAGCCAGCATCTGTGATGGTATGTGGGTGTATTAGTGCCAAGGCATGGGCAACTTACACATATGTGAAGGCACCATTAATGCTGAAAGGTACATACAGGTTTTGGAGCAACATATGTTGCCATCCAAGCAATGTCTTTTTCATGGACGCCCCTGCTTATTTCAGCAAGACAATGCCAAGCCACATTCTGCATGTGTTACAACAGCATGGCTCCGTAGTAAAAGAGTGCGGGTACTAGACTGGCCTGCCTGTAGTCCAGACCTGTCTCCCATTGAAAATGTGTGGCGCATTATGAGGCGTAAAATACGACAACGGAGACCCTGGACTGTTGAACAACTTAAGCTGTACATCAAGCAAGAATGGGAAAGAGTTCCACCTGAAAAGCTTCAAAAATTGGTCTCCTCAGTTCCCAAACGTTTACTGAGTGTCGTTAAATGGACAGGCGATGTAACACAGTGGTAAAAACTTTTTTGCAATGTGTTGCTGCCTTTAAATTCTAAGTTAATGATTATTTGCAAAAAAAAGTTTCTCAGTTTGAACATTAAACATCTTGTCTTTGCAGTGTATTCAATTGAATATAAGTTGAAAAGGATTTGCAAATCATTGTATTCTGTTTTTATCTACGATTTACATAACGTGCCAACTTCACTGGTTTTGGGTTTTGTAGATTGTCTCGCGCCAGTGTCGACTCACTTTATTGAGCAGAGCTTAAACAGAAACATTGATTGAAATTCTCGGTACTCATCTTGAAGAACTGAGCCCTCTAATCAAAACATTCACGTTTAATATCTAAAAGAGTCTGTAGATATTAAAAACCATAATAGACTGTCGGACATGGAGATATATTAAAACCCTGTCAAACTTTCGGACACAAGACTCTGCTTTCAACGCAATCTGTCGAGCGAAAAATTCGTTTCGCGTCCAGTGTGCAAGTGGCTTAATACTAGGCTACTATTATTGTCACTTAGGTTTTATCGTCTTTAGTGGGGGAAAGGAATACAGCCTGATTGCTATGATCTCGTATTGAATTAAGATCACATATTGAAAATAAATGTGTAACGTATCTTGCATTGTTGATCATGCATGTTAATCCCAAACTTTTAAGTAGCAACAGTTTGTAATTCATGGGAACACGCTTTCCAACGTTTCTCTTGCCAATGAGCAAAATTTGACTCGGCTGTGTCGCCTTCTTTGCCAACTTGCGCTGGAAGGAGGGACAGAGGCAGGACAGAGGAGTACTTGCGCCAGGCTACGCCGGGCACGAAATTGCAACATACGCCTGGACACACCCCGTTGGCGCGGCGAATGGGGGATGCGCCGCACCTGCACCTCGTCTACGAAATTAGAGCCCATAGTGTTCATTTTCAACCCCAGCCTCTGTGTGTCCCTGATCTTCGATTCTTCAATGGTTTGGAAATGTTTTTATGATGGATCTAACCACATGGGCTGGGACTTGTTTTAAAAAGTTTTGTCTATCATCACCATGCATCATTGCATCCTAACCTAAAATACAAGTGCAGGTTGTATTAAGCACCCAGGATGCTGTTATAGTTCTGCCTTATGCGTGTCGTCTTTGTGCCTATTTGTGCTTGTGCTTTACTTTAGTTTTATTTTTCAGCTTTCACTCTGCTGTCTGATTATTGATTCCCTCTCTGCCAATCTCCAGTGATGTCATGTGACAGCCTTCAGTTCCTTGCACCTCGTTGTCCAATCACGTTTCCTCTTTCGGTTTTGGCTGTGGTATTTCATCCATTGCTTCCGCCTGTATTTAATTCTGGCTCTGGCGAAACTCTGAGTGAATGCGTTCTCTGATGGGATAATTACTAACCTGTACTAACCAGCACTTATTTGAGGATGATTGTAAATATTTCGTCACGTAGTATTAACCTTTATTAACTCATTAGCGAGTGCGTGTGTTTCTAGCTTTAGTAATTCCTGCTTAAGCTTTCCCTGATTAACTACGTTTAAAGCTGTCCTTTCCTTTGCTTCTCTCGTGGTGCTTTTTACTCGTCATGTATAAATTACTTCAATCTAAGCTGTTTAGTTTGGTTGATGGTCTCAGCGTCTTGTCTCGAGTCATTATTGTTAACCCGGTTCTCGTGTAATTGTTTATTAATCCCATGTGTTTCTGTTCCAGCTGAGATTGCTTTTCGAGACCCCGCCTCCTCTCGTGACTATATATGTGGCAGAGATGGGAGGAGACTTCAGATAGAACTTTGCTAGACTCTGATCTGTGAAATCCCAGCTCCTTGTGCCTTCCCAAGTATTTCCTTGTGCTATTTTTCCGAGTCTTGTTTTTGCTGCGCCCTCGTCTTGTCTCCCCATTGTGAAGTCTCCCAGTGTTTCCTGTCTGTGTAGTTAGGTCCAGTTTTGTTTTATTTAGCCACTCCTTGAGTGAGTACCTGCCTTGGCAGTGTACCTTAGTTTTCCCAATCGTTCAGTGCATGTGCGCGGTGTTTTGTTTCTGGCTTGTCTGCCAATTTTTTCCCAGTGCTTTGTGTTTCAATAAACACTTCAGTTCCTGCATCTGGTGTTCTCCCGTCTACTTCCGAACAGATTCAATTGTTAAATGGCCAGAATTGCAGCCGTCTTCTTTGGGCTTGAGCTCATCTGGAATGGACAGATATTCAGTAGACCCACTGGAGCTGCAGTTGGCCAAGAAAACCTTGCAAATTGCTTTTGGGTAATAATGGGTCTTGTTTTCCTGGCTAAAAAAGAAAGGGACCTTGCCAGTTGTTAGATGCATAAGGCACAAAGCCAGCATCTGTCATGGTATAAGGGTGTGCAGGCACCTATGGCATGGATAACTGGAACGTGTATCTGTACCCTTGATGCTGAAGGACATATGTTTGTAGTTTGTTTTTACAGTGCCAGTCAAAAGTTTGGACATACCCACATTTTTCTTACAATATATGTTAAATGAAGAAATAAGCAGGCTTTATTTTGCAAACAAAGATCTAATTCTTAAATCCATCAAACTAACTGCCATTTCTTGTTATATTTGCAGAGCATTCTCAATCTTTTAACAAGGGCAGTCATGACTAAAATTAATTTGCAGCCGCACTGCTGTCTCACTTCCCAAAGACGCGCTGCACTTGAAGTGGCTTTTCATCAACCTTTTCCCCAAAAAAGTCCCAAAACTGCTTGACTTTAATTCGGCTGCTGGAAAATGGAAGGAGCTCATCTGTCTGTTTACTCTGCAAAATATGGCTTCTTTAATTCCAAAATTTTGGACTCTATTCAAACAAGTCAGTTATTCTCGTTTTACTTTTGACTGTTTACCTTTTACCAAATTCCATTTGAGATTATATAGAGAAGTAAAGCTGTTTACATTGCTCTAAAAACAGTGCTGTGACATTAGCAAAGTGTGTCCAAACTGTTAACTGGTACTGTGTATGCATGTTGGAGAAACGTCTGCTGTTTCTGGGTTAAGGGGGTGTCCATTCTCATTTCAACAACAAGCCACTTTCGGCACATGCTGCAGCAGTGTGGTGTCCTATGCTGCTACACTAATCTACCTGCAACTAAGACCTGCTTCCCACTGAAAATTGCATTGCTTTAAGAAGTGCTATACTGTCACGTTGAGTCCCAACATTGAGAATGTCGCAACAAATTGATGCCATTTTGTTTCCATTGCGTGAGACTGAGTCATTTTGCTCAATGGAAATTATTAGTTTTTTTCATTCTTTTCTCATAAGGGAAAGAAATTAATTTGGGGTAAAAACAATAAACAAGCTAGAAGTGAAACCAAGCATAGAAGGAGAAAATGTTCCGACATGAGAGAAGAGTGAACGGAGAAAAACCAATCACTCCCTGAAAAACATTCTGTTGTATTTTAGGCATTTTCTGCGAATGAAAAACTAGAATTTCTTCATGCACTGTCTTCCCTACCTTCTTTGACAATTATTTAGTTGGCTTTTTGACAGCTTTTGTCAATTTTGCTAGCATTTAACAAAAAACTTTTATAACTTTTGCTTTGTTTTACAAGCAAGCAAGGTGAGTATGAAAATTTTAATTCTATGGTTCAGAAAAAGTTGCATTAATTCCAAAGAATTTGGCTGTTTGATGGCAAGGTAAAGCAGCGTTAATGATGAGAGGAGGGGCTTACCTCTCAAAGTAAATGATGTCAAGATTGGTTTCCATCTTTCATAACATACTTCAGTGGCCTATATTTTACAATGTTGTAGTTCTTTCTGGATCAGCCAGGAACCTGCACATTTTGAGGCCATTCCCCAGCATAAAATGAACCAATTTTGACTTTGTATCTTTTAAATTATGAACTCATTCATGTATGAACTCATTCACTTTGACAGCATATGATAACACAATGGAAACAGATTTGTTCTGTATGTGACATCACTTGACCAGATTTTTCTGAGTCTTTCTTGTTGCAACTCTATCTGTAGACTCTACTACACTGAAGTCCTCAAAAGGCTCAGCAATTAAAGAATAAAGGAAGAAGGGGGAAAAAAATCAGTAAAAGCCTAAATTATTGGCATCCTCTGCGCCCCAAACAATTTCTTTGAGCGTTATTGAAAAGAAAGGTGATATAACACAGAGAAAAACCACTCATGTCCCAACTTTTGCAGGCATTAAATGTCAAATTAATGTTTATAATAATAATAATAATAATAATAATAATACAATGTTATAATATTAAGATATCAAAAGAAAGACTTAAATATCTTGTCTTTGCTTTGTTTTCAATTTAATTCAGGTACAGATGATTTACAAATCTTTTTTTTCTTTCTGTATTTGCATTGCTGTTGTCCCCTCAACCACTTTGAAAATGAGATTGCGTGTATTTCTGTGTCTTTGCAAACAATTTAATAGGTTAATTGATTCTGATTTAATATATTGCCTAATTAAACGACCTGTTGAAGTAAGACAATGCATCAGTTTTGTTTTACGTTTGTAAAACGTCCATTTGTGATGACATTGCTTGAGCATTGTTTGTCCACCCTTGTTAAGGATCTGGCTAAACCAGGCTTGACCTCTCTTGTGGGTAATATTGGTTCACCCCTGATCATAATCTGTAAACAGATTTGTTTCAGCACTAATAATGATCATTTCAAAGGTTTTGAGAGGCTCGACCAAATAACTACAATTCAATAACAATTGTTTATCAATATTTATTGCATGCATATTTAATCAGTATCTGCCAAGCTATGTGGAGAACCAAATTCTTGGACTGCAATCCCCTTTGATGTAATATGTTGTTCTTTACAATACAAAAGTTGAATAAGATCAGAGGATTAGATGTTAGATGTACATTATGAAATCGGGATTACAAAACACGGCTCTGGAATTTAGATGGGACGATTCTATTTTATCTGGCATTACTCTCACACCCCTACTCTCTTCGGGAATGGTGCATTCCAGAGTCCCTCAATGCTGTAGCGGGACAGAATAAAAAGTTCAGACAAAAGTTGGTGCTGGATGAAAGGGTGCTCAAGAGGAGCGTGGAGGGGGAGCCAACCGCATGCAAGCTGAGGACAAGAAACGAAAACCCGAATGGAAAGAAATTAGACGGATACCAAAATCTGCCAAAGCGTATAAAACACCACTACAATAATTATAAATACAAATTATTGATAACCTCCGATCCACGTGCTTCAAGTGAAATGAGGGGTTATATTGTGATAGTGCTTCTGTGTGCATCCTCTGTGGAGTGCCAGCAAAGAGGTGAGCTGGAAATAATGCTTTTTCGATTTACTGCGCATTTGTAGTGAATGATGTAGACACACGAGGTCTAGAAAAAGCGGAATTATGTGGATAAAAAAAAAAAAAAAGATGACCATGGGTGATCTTGTAACTATATTTCCTCTTGATGTATTGTTAAACGTTTCAAGGATGTTCTCATGTCATCTTGAAAATAGTTTCTTATAAAGTTTGATTGCAAAATACGACATTTAACATCCTATTAAAATTTCATTGGAAGACATGGACAATTGAAAAAGTACCGTTTTGCATTCTCTTCGAGTAGCAGTCTGTTCTCCGTTTGTTGTTTGGCCGAAAAACGTGCCATAACAGCCACAGACATATTCGTTTGTCATGTTGCACTTTTGTTGTAATAAATATAAGCTTCTTATTAACATGTCGATGAAATAACAAGCCCTTCGACTTCTAATAGCCAACAGCGCACGGGCGGTTTGCTTGCCGCCGCTATGACTATACCGAAAACCTCAAGAGAGGAACTTATGAAGTGAAATTCCTGGCTTTCATAATACAAATTAATGATAGGGCGTGAGTTTATTTCTTATTGCATTACTCCTCATATAATTTACTTTGATTCACCCATCTTCTATGCAGTTTTTAATGAATACATTATAAAATGGAATAACATACACTGAGGCCTCATGCACTTGCCCCTAATTTTGGCCAAATTTATCTTGGCCTCCTCTGATTCTGCTTTCATTTCTTGATTTAAACTGTAGGTATATTGTTGCTCATAAAGCTGGAATAAAATGTTTTTCTCTGCTTTTCATAAAATGATTGTGATAATGTGATTTATACTTCATACATAAAGTTTCTGAATAAAAATTTATTCCAGCTTTATAGACAACGGTGTATTGGGCAGAATTTACTTGTGTTAGCTGGGAATTACTACTGGCCAGATTGTTGACTTGTGTACAAGATATGGAAGGAGCTTGCATGTGTTTTCACATTAATTAGTTTTTGCCTGATTATAATGTGGCATTTATTCCCAAATGTATTGATTTAAGTATCAGCCTCTGCTGACAGAGACACAATATCAGGAAATAAGGGAATATATTAACGTTTCTTAATGAGGAAATAGACTGCAGTTTGTTGAACGCTACTTAGCACCTCAGTTTAAAAATTATGAAAAGTGGTTGAAAATTGAAAACTTGGCACTGCTTGCTTCACTTTGAAAGATCTTGTGAATTCCCCTCAAAGTAATACAGTTGAAAGTGATGCTTACTAGAGGAAAACAAAAGTCAGGGAAATTGCAAATAGAATCCAGATTACACAAGTGTCGTAATGAGATTTACCACCAGAGTTGAAGAGTGTAATTCACAGTCCTCTGGTTAGTGTGACCCCCCCATAAGGTTAACAGCTGGCAACAAATTGTTCACCATCACACTTCACTGTGATGTTCTATCAAAAGTTATGCTTTCACCTCTGGCTAATTAGGCTAATTCTGAAAAACTTTTGCGCGTCACTCTGTATGCTGTCACATGCATATTAAATTTATTGTTCATAAATGTGTAGTTCTTATCATAATAGAATAATTGATACACCACATTCATGTTATTTCATTAAAAAAAATTCTTCATACTGAGCCTGTGAGTGCGTTTCACCGCCCTATTCATTTTGCTCAGAATAGAGCAGTTGGCCTGGACTACTTACTCAGTTGGCTTAGTGAACTTAATTTGTCCTGAGTTGAACCAAAATCTAGGCCCAAATTTCTCATTCATTTCTTGAGCTGTAGAATTCTTAATGCATTCATCCATGCCACACCCAAATATAGTTTTTGTAGTCAGTATTCTGAAGTGTCTTTTCTCACAACACTATATGCACATAGCCAGTAATGCTGTTCTAGAAGAATATGATACACTCTAATTAGCTAGACCACTGACCAGCCTCTAGACTACCTGGTATGATCCTGGTGTAAACAGGAAGGTAAAACTTTAGCGGACAACTCCTGAAATAACTTGCAATAATACCAAATAAAGTTTGCTGTTCAGCTCTTTGGACATTGAAGCTGTATGGAGGCAGAAATTGTGCATCCCTGTAATTTTACATGCAGTAACCTGACATGCATAATTTAAGTCATTTATGTTTGTGCGCATTTCAGTTAGAAGGTTTAAAGTGCATGGGCTCGAAAGAAACTGATCATCTCATGTAAATCTCATCAAATCTGATAGCACTGATGTTGATATCTTTTTACTACATTGATTGTGTTACTCTAGACAGAACTACTTTGTAAACATTTGGATGTGAAATCAATCTAACAATGTCGTAACAAAGTAGCAGGGTAATCTATAAGACTTGTCAAACCTAGATATCATTGTCCGATCAATTTACTAACTCTTTATGCTGCACTTCCTGTGAATTGTTCCTCTTTTCTCCTACTTGCTGAGTTTTGATATATTCTGTATTTAATTGTTCTCATTCAGAGTTTAGTTGTGCCCTTTTGCCCTGATGACTATATACCCCATCCTCCATTTCCACTCGACAGTTTCCTCTCAGCTGTGTTGACAGTTGTGAGGATTAACAATGCGTGAAAGTCCATGTTACCGCCAGGCGACAAAAGTTATTTATTAGTACAGGATGGGATGCTGGATGTCTGGGCCTGCAGAGCATTAACTAACACTGGTGATTTTCCCAATGAGTAGCTTTACAACAAGGAATCACTGCTTTATTGCAGGCCTAAACATTTGGCTGGGGCTTTCTGGTTAAATGGTTTTTTTGAGAATCTGTTGATGTACTTAAGGAAACATGCATCTTATTACCACGCTGAACTGAAAAAATCAAAATGTTATCAAGAATAAGAATCTACCTTGCGTTATGGTCCTCTGTCGACCAAATTGACTCCTCTCAGTGTATCAAGTGATATTTTAATGTTATAATTATTTTATTACTTGCGGAAATTGAAAATTCACCAAGGATGTTACTTCATTCCATTTGCGTTTGTTACTTGGCAAAAATCAACAATTCACCTCACTCTGTTCCGATTGGCACTCGGCAAGGTCGAGTCCCACACTTAATTGCTTTTTAACTTCACTTTTCCACTTCATGTCTCATGCTGTCTTATTAAACTGTGTCCTTCATCCAAAATGCCAAAAACACATTTTGAGGGGTAACTACTTTACTATTTAGGACAGAAACTTCAAGCCAACACCCTATTTTAACTCTAATTGTGGTGGTCCTATCGGTTTTAATCCAGACAAGCTATGTTTGAAGATATAGCCCCAGTTAGCCAATGAAATTTTTTGGTATGACTTCTGTTGATGTAATGACCCATAACTCCTGAGCACAAAATCCAATTATCACTAAACTTGACATCCCTCATGTACAGGCCATCGGAGTCAAGCCTACCAAATGGTTTAAATCCATTCATGGGCGGTACATAAGCAAATAAATGGTCATAACCCTTAAACCAATCGTCTGATCAATATGAATTTTTGCTTACTGCGTGTTGGTCAAAGCTGCTGTGGATATCTACAATTATCAATGATTTTCTGGACCCTGTACTCTCTCCTGTTGCACATCTACTTGGCCGAACTATGGGTAGAATGCTATTGTTAGGGGATATACCCCCCTTTTCTAGTTCGAGAACAGGTGTTGAGATTTCATTACATTGTTGAAATTTCATATTTTTTGTTAGTCTTTGTGTAGTTTTCCTATTAACTAGTCTTCATCCATTATTCCCACAAGTTCCTCAAAAAAATGGAGGTGGGATTTGTAGCTGAGTTTGAGGATGGGGGAGGTTTTTGTGTGTGTGGGGGATGGTCAGATGGTCAGTTGGGGGTGAAGACATAAGACTTTTCTCACACAAAGAGAACATTAGCCCATTCACTGAAAAACAGTTTTGCTAAACAGCTTGTAACCTTGTAGATTACCTTGTTTTAAGAATTTTGTTGAATATGTTCTAAGAGATTAAGCTAATCTTTAGATGACTGCAAGAAGAACATATTCTTCTAAAGAAGTCTCTTGGGGAACTTGAGGTGGAGTGAAATGCCGAATTAAACATACCCAGTACCATCCAACTTTCACATTGCAAGACTTTCCATGGGTTTTGTCAAATTTAAATGGTCTTTCATTTAAACTGTACATTTTGAAATATACTTCACTTGTATTGTCAACAATGACATTGAAAATGATTTCTGAAAAAAAGACTTCCCTCTTTGTAGCCATATCCAGGTTTAAGAGGACTAAACAGAAGTCAGTAATTGGGTGGACTGTCTGTCATCTGCAGGGTCTCTAGTTTCAGTGACCCTTATGCAACTAGTCTGACCTGATTGTAAAATCTTTTTTATCAATTATAATGCTCACAGCTCTTCACTGCTGAGACAGATGGTTTTAACAATTGAGCTGCTGAAAGATTTCTTTGTGTTTGTTGGCCCCTGCATGCCAAAGATAGCCAAGGCTCAGTAGAATCAGCTGCTGTAACTCAGGAGCATTCTGATGAACCGTTTGGAACTGATTTTAGTTCAGATAAGTCAATCACAGGGGATCACTGTCTAAAGACAGAGCTGCATTGAAAGCCTACTGTTTTACTCAGTGGGAAAGTTCACCTCTGACTGCTGTTGCACAGAAGAAAAGGGAAGAAAGCTAAACGATTGGAATTGTTCAGCTCGTCATCCTTCTCTCCCCTTTTATTGAGGTTAAAGTCCTTTTGTTACTTAGATCTTGGTTTAATCCTCCATGGGCAAAGCATTTACAAGTGCTACATTACAAAAACACGCAAAAATGGTTTCATCCACATCTCGCGGTAGAATTGTAACTGTAAGATGACTCAAATTCTCTGTAATTGACTTGAATTTAATGGTTGAGAAATAATGTGAGGAATTACGCAATTAGTTTCAGTGATTCATTAAATACACTTTGAGTGTGGAAGTGACTGTAATGAAACCCGGAATCACTCTGTTTGCTTTGTTCCCTTAATCATTTTAGGGTGAGTGATAGTAATAGGCTTCAGTAATGTGAGTGGAAAGTCATTCATCAGTAAAACTGATGTAAGTCTGTTGCTCAGATGAAAAAAAAAATTACTTCTAAGCCTTCGGGTTATAATTTAAGCTGTAGTGATCTGAGTTACCCATTGATTATAACAGTGGCCTTTCTCTCTCATTCAGGTTGTCTGGTTATAAAATCTACGGCCGCCTGTAGTTTTGGTCCACAGGTTCTCACTCTTTTGGTTCTTTAGTTTTCATTTATATGGGGCCTAGCTGATTTTGCAGTCGTTGAATAGACAACAGTGCTATAAAATCCCATCCTGCATTTGTATGAGAGAGTGAAAAGCAGGTGCAAGGAACAGTTTACCTACATGATCAGTAGGTCACCTGGAATAACAGGGAAAGACAGATATCACCATAGGGATTAAGTGAAGGCAGCAGTCCCCCCCCCATTTGGACAGAGAAAAGTCCATCTGTTTGGCCTGATTTATTGATCTAAGTTGTTAACAGCCGCTCATTGTGGCCTTGGCTGCTTCTTGTAGACATTGCTATAGTTGAGAAACAGTTGGTAGTCTGGGTAGGAAGTCTGGGAAGACTTTGAGCCAGCACATTTAGTTTCTTGCAAATGAAGTGACAATCACCAAATACTGCAGAGTTAAAATTCTGCTTCACCTGATGTTTCAGTTTGTGCTTCATTTTTTTGCTCGAGTTCACTTGGTGGGGCAAATGCCCACCGTAATGGTCTGTAATAAAAACTGTTGGAGGTGTTACATCTCAGCTGTGGTTCAGATAGTGTTAAATGCAGATAAGGTCAAAAAGTGTCAACATGCTTAACATTTTGGTTTATTTAATGTTTTCTCCTTGAAATGTTAGCTAGTTCATTCAATTGAGTCATTGCAAAGTATTATTTTGTATGTGATGTTTCAAGTAAAATTATGTCTTACTGCCATATCCCTTTGGACATGTGTTACCTGGGTGGCATGGTGGCACAGTGGTTAGCATTGCTGCCTCACAGCAAGAAGGTCGTGGGTTCGTATCCGGCTTGGGGCCTTTTTGTGTGGAGTTTGCATGTTCTCCCTGTGTTCCGCGGGTTTTCGCCGGGTACTCCGGTTTCCTCCCACAGTCCAAATTCATGCATATCAGGCTAATTGGAGACACCAAATTGCCCATAGGTATGAGTGTGAGAGTGAATGGTGTGTGCGCCCTGCGATAGATTGGCAAGCTGTTCAGGGTGGGTCCCTGCCTTTGCCCGTAGTCAGCTGGGATAGGCTCCAGCTCACCCCGTGACCCTAGTGAGGAATAAGCGGGTATAGAAAATGGATGGAATTGAGGAAAACTTAAAAAATTTGCTGTAACAAGTCGACGCAATTTTTTTACTTTGATCCAAAGTCTCAATTTTCCAGTGCAGAATGATGAGCAGCGAATGAATAGAAAAATGTTATATTGTGCAGTATTATGTTTAGGCTACCTCCAGTACTCAATGTGTTTGTATGATACAATGTGTTTTAGGCACATTGAAATAATTCTGTGAGGTGACGATGCTTCCCAAAACTATGCATTCTGAGATACAGAAATGTTCTGTAAAGATCTGTGAACTTTAAAGAATTAAATCAAATCAATATTTTTGACCGGCCTTTGCCTTAAACTTTTGAACACTGTTCTGCTGTTTTATAAGATGATTGGCTGTAAGGTTGTTCCAGGCTTATTGGAGAACTTGCCTTAGTTCTTCTGCAGGCTCACAATATTACTATCTGTCGCTCCAGGTAATCCAAGATGGACGAGATGATGTTGAGATCAGGGTTCTCTTTGGGCTATATTTGTTTCAACTTTCTTTATTGAAAAAAAAGAACATTTTTGAAAGATTTTTTTTTAATTAACATTTGGCATATTAGATGAGCGTTTCATGTACTGAAATGGGAATCTGGAAAACAAGAAATAAACAACCAAGACCAAATTTAAATAAAAAAAAAAGATTAGGGTGTCTAAAACTTTGACGCAGCACTGTATGTATACTTTAAATATTGGAATATATCCTGAAATTTGGATCTTTATAAATTGAACATAATGCCTTAAATTTGGTATTCCTTCTAATTTATTCCTTTATGCCTTTGTTGTAATTTATGCTGAATGAACGTATTATTTGTTTCCCAATTTTCAGTGGTCTGGCTTGATTTCATGTCAATCTTTTGCTTAAAGAAATGATAGCCATTCAAGATTTTATCAAACACGTTCGGACTGGCAACAGAGATGTCATTTAATCATACATAAATCAAATATCTGTAAATCAAATATCTGTTTTTTTCCTACCTTTTGGGAGGTTAGAATTAAAGTTGCTGAGTAATGCTTTGAAGGATTTTTGGTTCAGTTTCATTTTATACTGAAAAAAGCATGCCTCCAAGAAAACCTGTGACATATTGGTCCAATAATGCGCTGTGGCAGTTTTCTTTATACTGAGAACTTTTTTTCATAGTACTGCATTGATTGATAGGTCTTCAGTTTCTTTCTTTTCCTATCGAAACTTGGTAATCTGAGCACTCTTCTGACATGGATTGGTCAGATTGTCTCATTTTGTATTAGAATGTCTTCTGGGTCCTTTTTTGTTCCTCTTCTAGGAATAGGTGCAGCTGGTGAAAGAAACGTAGGGGGTTATCACCAGCCTTCAAGGCAGTTCAGATGAATGGAGTTCACCCAACATCAATTGTCCGAGACGTTATTGTACCCATCAGCAGTCCGTGTAAACATGCAGTTGGAATGTGTGTGTGCGCGTGTGTGTGTGAGTGTTTGTTTTTGTGTGTGTGTTTGTTTGTCTCTGCGTGTGTTTGGGGGAGGGGGATGGTAGAGGACTGTTCTTCAAAGAAATGCCCTGCAGTGCTACCATTTTGGCTGAGTGGCAAATTGAAAAGCTGTGGACATGCACTGATAGGCCTTCCCTCAGGGTGGTCTCTCATCATCTGAAGCAGGGTGTAAGGGGTTAGGGGGTGGTTTCTCCAATTTGGGGTTGGGGTGCTAGAGGGGTGCTCCAAGATATTTGCTTTTAGTTTTTTTCTCGCGCTTCCTTTTTATAACCACTTATACACCTGTTTGGTTTATACCAGTTTATACAAGGGGAATTTCCGTCTTGAGTTTTCAATCTATATGTCAGGTACATTTTGAGGCTCTTGTTTCCCTTGGTTTTCAATAATAGAAACTTTAATTCTTGGATAGAGACATAGTATTCATTTAATCATTTAAACACCCCCATCTCACAACTGTGCTGTTTTTACAAGTGAAAGTTCAGTGTTAGTTTTGGAAAAACAAAAATAATGAGACTAGGTTGACAATGTGCCTGATTTCTGGAAGAGAAATTACTATTTTACGTAGCAGTGCTCTGTGGTAACCAGAATAATTTAGTGCTCCCACCAAGACAACCATGCTTAATTCGCCTTTGGGCTAGTGTCAAACAAAACGATGCACTTGACATTCCAACACTGTATATCATGTCTAGACAAATCAGAACGTGACCTTAAAATTCAGAAGGAACACAGATAAGTTTGATTCCAAAACTGCAAGGCAATCTTAAGAACTTTTAAAGTACTTTCTATTTATTAACATATTACCTGAATATGTTGAAGGTCTAAACAAAACTCCATCTAGCAACAAAATACAGTAGACCTAGACCTAGTGATAAGTTTTGATCTTATTTTTAAAACATGTGCCATGAGTTTCAGTTTTTCTTCCACTAAAAGCTAATGCAGTGTAATCCTTCCTTTAAAATCCCCCTGCAATGTCCTTGGCAGACCTGGGGCCCAGAACTCATGCACAGACGTACATTCAGTTTCACAAAGTTTATTCAAGAAAAGTTCAATGTCAGGCAGTCCAGTTCTTCACCAATAAGTCAGCAGAGTCAAAACAGTAGACAGAATAAGCGATTAAAAAAAGGCAGTAGTCCTGGAACCAGGCAGACAGAATATGGCACATGGGAGCTGACAGAATCATAATTTGAAATACAAGCAAAGGTCAAAAACCAAACCAGACATATACTGAGGACAATTTAAACTATTAAACCATGTAACAAAGAGAATCAGGACCAGGAGTCAAGTCTTGGGATAACAAAGACTTGTAATTAACAGGAAGAACTAACACAGGCTTGCACTGGCCCACACTAAACTAAGGGTGTACACTGGGAAGCAATCAAGGAGATAACGGGCAGGTCAGGAGGCAGGAAGGGAGCAGAAACGGCCGTAGTAACAGACATGCTAATGAGATACAATTAATGCACAAGATGGGGAGCAGAAAGCACAAATAAAGAAGTGGAAAATGAAATCAAAGGTAAATTAGAATAAGCAAGCAAAACAAATACAAAATGGAACACTGACAGTCCTTAGAAGTTAAACATGTGTGCACCATCAGAAGCAGCTATGAATAAACCTGACTAAATACTGAAGGAGCTTTTCTTTCCTTACTGCAGTGTTTTACATGTATTCCCCCTCTGCATTGTTCCAGGCCTCTTCCCGGCCATCCTCAACTTGGCCAGCAATGCTGAGATCTCCACCAACGCCACCTGCGGTGAACCTGAGCCTGAGATGTACTGTAAGCTGGTGGAGCATGTGCCGCGACACCGGATCCGAAACCCGCAGTGCCGGACCTGCGACAGCCTTAGTGCCAACCCAAAAGGTGTGTACTCTGGACATTACCTCTGTAGTTCTTCATGGATTTTTCCAGACCTCCAGCCTATATAGGCTTAAACTGGATGTGTTTAATTTACTTGTAAAGGGACCATTATATTCTTATTTCTCAGCATAGTCTTTTCATTTTTGTGGTCTATTTACAACGATCTACATTTTTTTTTATTTTCAAAAAGCACCCAGTTACAGCTTTACAGGCTGTGTGGAGCACCTCGGTCTTACTCAGCCTGGAACAGGCTATTTTGGCTCCTGCATTTTTTTAGGTCTCCTCCCTTTACACCCAGTTTGTTGTACCTGAATCATGTAGAGCATGTGTTGGAAGTCACGCCCCTTCCTTTAGTGGAATATTAGCTCCGGGGGCTAATGGACCTACAGCTGAAAGCACCATTGTTTTCAGGGTGTGCCAAACCAGTTGCTATTAGGCAGGCATTATACAAATGTGTTATATTGTAGCGTAGACTAGTTATGGAAGAAAGGGCACTAAGAGTGAGGCATTTCAGATAATTCTGGAGCTGTTTTTTTCTATTGGAAAGAATAGCTTCCTTAGGGTCTTGTAGCTATGTAAGGTTTGCTTGCACAAAATAACACACTAAAGGAAAGGAAAAATCGAAAAAGTGTAGAAAGCAACGTAGCACTTGAACACTTAGTTTCATCTGTAAGGGCTCATGACACAATATCATAGCTATTTCTGAAAATGTCCCCAAAATTTCACTAGAAAAGCCATTCCAAATGAAATGAACCAAATATTTGCGAATAAAAATTTTTGCTTGCTTTTCCCACTCATGAACTGAATGCCTTTTTGCCAGTGAGGAGGAAGGCGGATATAATGTAAGTGGCAGAAATTTTTTCCAGGCAAAGCAAGCAAAACACACTGAAATGTCTGGAGTTACGTTTTTCTTTCAGTTTGCCTTTACAGTTTTTTTTTTCATAATGCTGCAACATTGTGTTGCAAAATTTTTAGTAATATGCGAGAGATGGGTTTTTTTGTCTACTTAATATCCCTAGGAACAAATGAGATTGAGTTTTTAAGTTTAAGGTTCATGCTACATGCTACAAATGGGGCATTGGGGCGATTGCTTCCACGAAGCTACGGTTGGGGTTCATTGCTCCACCAATTCTGACTCTGTGCTGGAAGCAAAAATTTACTCTTGAGGACGGAACAAGTCACATTAAGAACTCGCGATTAGCTGTATATTTTCTGATTTGGAGCCAAACTTGATCTGTATGAACTCCTGATATCTGTTCAATGCTTTCATGCCCCCTCCCAAAAAGTGGCTATTTTAAGTTAAATGCATCAAATAAAAACTCAGTCAGTGCCATAAACTGAGAGGCTCATGAAGGCCTTTCTTTAATTAGCTTTTAAGTTCACAAAGTTGTAGGCTAACTATGATGGCTAGAACATTCATAGCCCTTAAAAATTATATGTTGGATGTTAAAGGCTATCAAATGATCCTGCGTAAAGCAACTTTGAAAATGAAATTTTCTTGAAGTGGTGGCAGATAGCTGTTCATAAAATATAATATTTGATTTGCCGAGTGTGTAGCTTACTCTGCACAAGTGTCTTCTGTTTCTATGAACAGGTAGCAGTTTCTGTGGGCCATCTGTTAACTTAGATGTTCCCCAATGTCTCAAATGAAAGTCATTACATGAAGACACAAAGTAATGTGGTCTAAGCTTCAATTTATAGAGCTTGAAACACACAACACGCTGTAAACCTCAGAATAACCTAATGTATTCATACGAATTGCAAACATCATATTGAAATCAGCTGAGTAGTTGGATGAATATGAAGCAGGAATGTGCGGTCTGAGCTAAGTGTTATATACTCGAGTTTAAATAAAAGCTCCTACTCGCACTGATGTTCAGGAAGTTTCTTTCGATTATGAGATGGCTATACAACAATTTGGACTACGCATTGTAATTGGCTGATGTACAGTACAAAACTCAATTCTGATAAGTAGTGGAAAATACAAATAAACTCAAACAGGAGTGATTTTTACTTGCATTCATTGAATCAGCAGGGTCTTGAATTCCAAGAGATTTACAAATAAATAAATAATTCCTTAAATACTGTCATAAAAGTGACTAAATAGAAAGGTATGGGACAATATTGGACTGAAACGTGTATTAAGCACAAAATGGTGTCATCAAATATTACTGACATCTTGTTACAATATTAAAGGAGAATTCCAGTGTGAAATTGACTTGGGGTGTATTGAAACATGATAACGAGTACTAACTTTTGTCGAATACCCCACCTCCGTACACACACAGCATTTCGAAATACATAGCTTTTTAGCCGAAGCTCCAAACAGACTTACAAGGGTAGTGAATTGGGCATAGCATTGCCATGCAAAGAAATCGTTAATTTTCATCATTAACAAGGCTCAAAGTGGCTCCACACTTCATTAGTAGAATTCTGACGGCCCTGACATTTAAAACGAAGCACTGAGAACTTTGAAAATGCACAGGTAGTTTGTTAAAAAAGACTGTTTATGCAGACAGTGCCTTGAGGTAGTTTCCAGTCGCCTCCCTCTTGAAAGTCACGATGAGACGATTGAAGAGCACGAATGAATAGGAAGGATGGGGGAAAAATTGCAATCTATTCGTTGGTGCTCATCAATCGACTTACCGTGACTGTCAAGATGGAGGCGACTGGAAACTACCTCAAGGTACTGTCTGCATAAATATTCTTTTTTAATAAACTACCTGTGCATTTTCAAAGTTCTCAGTGCCTCGTTTTAAATGTCAGGGTCATCGGAATTCTACCAATGAAGTGTGGAGCTACTTTGAGCCTTGTTGATGATGAAAAAATTGCGATTTCTTTGTATGACAACGTTATGCCCAATTTGCTACTATTGTTAGCCTGTTGGGAGCTTCGGCTAAAAAGCCATGTATTTCAAAATGTTGCGTGCGTACGGAGTTGGGGTATTCAACAAAAGTAGTACTCGTTATCATGTTTCAATACACCCTAAGTCAATTTCACAGAATTCTCCTTTAAATCCAAATCTGTGCCAATGCGAGCAACTCTGTTTTTTAATATTGGCAATGGTAATAATTTATCCAATTCGTAATTCACAGCGACACTGAGACTGGACATACTGTAATACAATGCATGCTAGTATTATTAACTAGACATTTCAAATGGGAATGATAATCATGATGTACCGGCCACTATGCAGGCCTATATCCCTATAATTATGATGTAGATCTCAAATCAGAGATAAAAAGTGTCTATGAAGAACAATCTGATATATCTAAACATATTTTGCACTGCTCTGCCATATCCTTCTGTTGAAATGCGTTGGATGGGTTTACTATAACTCTGCCGATGACATCAGTAAAAATGGCTCGGCACAACAAGACTCACTCAGTGGCGCAGGAGAAGCATATCATGAATCTCTTGCTTTTTATCCCCCACTGAGCGATTAGCACGAAGCGGGGATATAGCATTGGGCTCTGTCCGTCCGTCTGTATGTCCATACGAACACATAAAATTGAGGCAGCGGGGGATATTGCCATGTTAGTGGCAGGCACTTGTAGTTATTATATCTTTGCAGCTGGAGCAGCTGTGATACAAACCTTCCAGTACATTACTATTTCAAATTCTTGAGGTTTTTCTCTTGTGTCATGAGCACTTTAAACTTACCATTTTATGCAATTTTGAAAGTGATAACATGAATCAAAATAAATTATTGACTTATGTGGTGAAGGATAGATGGAGGGAAGGTAAAAAGAACCCAGATTGAGACATTCAGATGGACTTCATGACCTCCAGTCTCATATTCTCATGCTCTCAATGCAAAAAAGACTACTATGAATGCAATATAGATTTTCTACATGCTTGTTTTGCAACATAGAGCGACACCCTATCACCAAAGCAATTGACGGGACCAACCAATGGTGGCAGAGCCCCAGCATCAAGAACGGCCGTCAGTTCCATTGGGTGACCATAACTCTGGACTTGCGACAGGTAGGGCAAATACCTGAGTGTTTATGCAGTTTTGCTTTTCTGCACCTGGCAGAAAAAGTCATCATTCCATTTATACAACTGTGATTATGATTGCAGTTGTCTCTTCTACATTTTTTTTTCTTTTTTTTAAGCCTACACTTTTCCTTTGTTATGGTTGGCTGTCAACATTAAGCCCTTCCTGTTCTTAGTCCACAACTCATCATCCTGTTCGGTACCCAAAGCCATAAAGCCATAATTCTGGCATGTGTCGTAGCACACCTGCGATGAACTTTTAAGATATATGCCCTCATTTAAAGCAGGGATTCCCATACTCGGTAATGGGGACCCACTGTGTTTGCTTGTTTTTGTTCCTGCCACAATTTCAATTCCAGAATTTCTATTCAGAGTTCTATTTTTTATTAACTGGACTATCCAGACCCATGTAGATTATTTACACATCTAGTCCACGTTATGTCAAAAATAGCTCTTTGGGCGATTGCTGAAGAACTGGAGAGTTGCATATTACAATTGTACTATATTCCAAATTACTTTATTGCATAAAAAGAGGAGAATTGTGACTCTTAAAATTGTTGAAACAAATTACTTTTAGTTGTTGAAACTATGGATATGTGATCATTAAAACTAGCTATGTAGGTAATTAAGATTTCAATGACCAAGCAAATTATGATGAGTCAAACCTGTTTTGTGTTATTTTTGTGATTTGTTTTAGGAAAGCCATTCAGAAAAAAAACTGCAACAACTGTGTTCAGAGGCCTAATTAGCAGCTCGTTGATTCACCACAGTCTTGATTGAGATAATTTGCAACTAATTGCCATCTTGGCTTGGCTTTCTACTGGGAATGTCACAAAATAAGCAAAATATAAACCTTGGGATTTAAACATCATGAAATGCATAGCCATTTTTGTCCAAGCGGTTTATGAGCATGAAATGTCTCTCCGGCTTGAAAAGCAATAAATTGAAAAACAGCTTGTTAATTCTTGGATTGTAAGTGTAATTGGATCAAAAACCAGCATATATAGTGCGTCTCCAAGACCATGTTTGGGAACCCCTGCTTTAAAGGATTTTCTCTGATGCCGAAATCATTGTGCTCCACTCATTTGAAACTTGTTATTATATATCCTTGCATGCTAATTTCTTATGGGTAATCGATTCCTGGAGCAGAGCATAATGTTTTTTTTGCTGACCCTGGTCATTTTTAGGGCATGTCTAATGCGGATTAATTTCATAGATTGAATAGAAGTACCAGCTAGAACTTTAAGGAAACGGAACCCCAAAAAACAATGATATTTCAATTAAATGGGGAATTTTCACCAGTTATAACAATCTTTGGAAGCCCCTACCAAAATACACAAGAGAGATATAAATCATGATTTTCTTGTAGTGATTCCAGCCCTCTCAATGCGGACTGGAGGCCGCCATCATTGTGAAGCTCCCCCGATTCAGTGATGTATTTTGCATAAATGCGTTCTTTTGCCCTTTATTAGTCAATGTTATTTTAGGACAACTGCTCTAAATTAGTTATAAAAAATTCTTTGAATCGTAAGAATGCATGATAATTGGGTCATTATAAAAAGAAATATCAAAAAATTAAATAAAATATGTGATTTTTTTTACAAGCTCTTTTCCAAAATAGTTGTGGTGCTGTGTAAACTGTGAATAAAAACAGAATGCAATGATTTTCGTGTCATTTTAACTGTATTTTAAAATAGCACAAAGACAATATGTCAGATGTTGAAACTGAGATATTTTATTGTCTTTTTAGAAAATATGCGCTCAGCTGCAGATTTCAAAAAAGTTTCGCGGGGGCATGTTTACCCCTGTGTTGCATCACATCTTCTTCAATCAACACTTTTTAAGTGTTTGGGAACTAAGGAGACCAACTGCTGTAGTCCTGAAAGCAAAATGTTTCCCATTCTTGCTTTATGTGGTATTTCAGCTGCTCAATGCTTTGCAGCCTCCTATCATAGGAGTGCTATGTCATATTTTTTGTTATATAAATCTGCCAAATATTATCAGCGGGTGACAGGTCTCAGGACTGCGGGTGAACCACTTTAGCACCCAGATAATTTTACTACAGAGATATGCTGTTGTAATATTTGCAGAGTATGGTGTTTGGCATGGTGTTGTTGAAATGTGCAAGGCCTTCCGTTAAAAAGGCACCTGGATGGCGGTAAACATTGAACTTACACCTGTATGTATCGTTCACCATTAATCGTATCTTCACAAATGCATATTACCCATGCCATGGGCACTAATGCACCCCCATACTATCATGAATGTTGGCTTTTGAATTGTTTTCTGATAACAAGCCGGATGGCCCCTCTTCTCTTTACCCCAGGGGATGTGGTATCCATGATTTCCAAAAAGAGTTTGGATCAGTCAAATCACAGGGTAGTTTTCCACTTTGCTACAGTACATTTTAAATGAGTTCAGGCCCAGAGAAGAAGGCAGTGTTTCTGGATGTTGTTTATATGTGGTTTAATCTACATGGCAGAGTTTTAACTTGCCTTAGTGAATGCAGTGACAAACTATGTTTACAGTGGTTTACAGAAAAGTGTCCATGCAAAGATTTCCACTCCAGAATCTTGTCTGTTTTTATGCCGCCTAAGGACCTGAAAATCACAGCTATTCACAATTTGATTTTGGCCTTGTCATATGGGCACAGAGATTTTTCTGGATTCTCAGAATCTTTTAATGATTTTAAATAAAGTGATATAGTGTGATGGTCTGCCAGTTGTATTTTTTACAAAAGCTTCATTCCAAATTTTCCAGTCTTTTATTGTCCCATCCCATCTTTTTAAAAACATTTTGCTGTCATCAAATTTGAAATGAGCAGATATTTTTCAAAAAAATGTTCAACATCTGATATCTGTCTTTGTCCTATTTTCAAAATAAATAATAAGTTGAAATGATTTGAAAATCATAACATTTTGTTTTTATTTACATTAAACATAGTGTCCCAACTTTTTTGGGAACGGGGTTGTATATCAAGAAATGTTTAGCATGTTTAGCATGCTAGCTAACTAATTACTTATCCCATAGACTTGGATAGACACTTTGGAGTAAACTGTGATGACGCGGTGTAATGTGAATATAGGCCACTGGATGGCAGTATTTACCTTTTTTTTTATTTAGCTCGGACTGGAGCTATGTTTAGACATGTCCTGGACATGTCTGGGGCAAGTCCCGAAAATTTAAAAAAAGAGGTCTAAATGTGGGTGGGGTCTGCAAAAAAGTATATAAAGGCGAGAACTGAGACAGTAAAGTAGGAGGAGAAATTGCAAGAAGAAGGATACATGTGACCAGACCTTTCATTCTGTTCAATACCTGTGATGTTTCTTTTGTGGATTTTTGCCTGTGTTTGTGGATTTTTCTCACCCAGGACATCACCAAGCCGCCCCACAAAAAGGGACTGTAAATATTTCTTTTTGTTTTTGTTATAATCAATCTTGGTCAGTTAGTTAGTTGTTATTAGTCTTTGTCTTTGTTTAAAAATTAAATGTGTTTAAGTTTTTAAAACTGTGTCTGTCATCCCTTGCTGTTGCTGTTGTGTTGTAGATTGTAATAACAAATTGGGGCCATAACAGCGGGTAAACAACACTCTCGTTCTATGTCTGGTACGTCGTATTTTTGGGAGTCTCTTGACTGAATGCAAGAACATGGCCGCATCCATGTGAAGCTGATGATGCAACCAGTCTGATATTTTTTAAACCTTTCGATAGGCTCTAGCTGTGCACCATATTTGATGATCGATACATCAAATTAAATATTTCTCTGTCCTCAAAAATATGATATATAAAAATTTCCCAAGGTTCGGTTTCCTTTAAACTTCCTGTCAACTCCCGCAATTTTCAGATATTACCCTCAGCTCTTTTTCCTTAAATGTGCTTAATTTCTTATTTTTGTGTGTCAGTTGTTTTCTGATGCATGAATTACAAAATGGGATTTTTAGTAAGGGTATCTGTGGAGAAGACCTTGATTTATTTGTTTAGGGTGTAAGTTGTCTGAAGTTTTTGACTGTAGAATTGCTCTTTTAGTCGTGTTTTCCTTGGTGGGGTTTGTGGATTTATTCCCACTCTATCATGTTCTTCCTGAAGCATCGTGGGCATGACAGAAATTTGATCTGTTCTTCCAAAACCATTGCTTCATTTTCATTTTACTAGCCACTTTGACACAATGGCACCAGCAGTCATATTAAACATAATTCATGTTCTTCAGCTTTGTGCCGGCCCACTGTTTTATTTTTACTGGTGCAGTGCCTGTCGAAAACACACTAACTATGAGCCGTGGCCTGCAAAGGCTTGCTGCGGACATAGGTGATGACATGCTCAGAGACCTGCCCTTGCTGCTGTGCAGGGCATTGTTAGATTGGTTATTCCAAGTTTATTAAAATTGTGTATGTCGCATGTCCAAATCGCACCAAATTCCACGCTGCACTTCCTTTGTTCCCCAGAAATTGACTCACTTTAGATACTCGAAGGACATGCATACACAGAGTTTCCCTGCTTTATATTTAGATTTCTGTTGCTGTATTTTTTTTTTCTCTGAATAAGAGTTAATACTGGAGGAGCATCTAAGCACTTTGTCTTAATTCTCATTCCAATGAGCAGTGTATCATTGCTGAGAGGAAATTTTCTTTGATGTTCTCTGAACTAATCCGGTTGATGTAGAGTCTGAGATATTCCTGCTCTGAAGGTGAAAGACTTGGGTGGTGGTGCTCAGCCTGAATGTGCCAGACACCTTAATACCCTCTAATTACTTTCCTGATTTGATGTTAAATGATTTTTCCAAGCAAACTGTGAAAATCATACTGCAACTTGTTTTCCTTTAATGACATCATGCCCTCCTTAAAGGACTTCTAAAAACGAATTTACACTTTTATCAATTATAGGTAAACAAAAATATTTCCTACACACTTTAACTCTGATATACAAAGTTTGCCTATTTTAAATTCGAAAAACCTTTTTCCAGTAGAAATGTTGAAGTCGCATGCATATTTCACCCAGTGACTTAGGGACTTTCCTGCTAAGACATCACAGTAGCACCCTCACGTGTGGCGAAACATAACATTTGTATTGGTTCGATGAGGCAATTTATTTCCACTTCGTTTATTTTAGTGTGCAACTGGCAATTGTTTTCACCTTGAATTGATAAGAAATGCTATTCTGAGCTGCATACGGTTATAGTTTGATCCAAAATGATTTTGAGCGATGAACCTCGCCAGAGGACATGAATCACCTACTGTCGCCAAGATAACTTCAAGACCGCCACGGATTACATTCGTCTCTGCTTTAAATATTTTTCAACAAATCAGTTAGCGAAAGACCCTAAGTGGATGGTTGTCATGGTTTGTGAGATGTGCGTGTTGTTTGGACTTTTCTTTGCGGCTCTCGTCCCGGGACGATATCAGCTAGGGCGGCGCTTTCCCAGACAAGGGAAACTTGACATTTATATCCATGTTATTCGGTGGTAGGACAACAGAAACTGGCATTTTTGAAATTAGTGTTTAGGAATCTTTTGAAATTATTTCACTGTAGGACCTTCCAGTCTGAAGAACTATGAGAATTATGATGGAGAATTATTTCATGGCATATGCCTATTTGCTTGTTATATTCTCTTGAAGCTTGGTGTTTTGCTAGGCAAAATTCAGTCAACAGATTGTTCAAGTTATACAATGTATTCAGTACATTCAAGTGTTAGAAGTCCATTACATCAGAGTTGCACTTAAATATACTGTGACTTGTGAGCTTTTAAAATGTTAATTTCATGCAACTTTCTTTCCACTTTTGAAACTTTGAAGAAGTTTTTAACTCCGCTGTGACGACAGTCACAGTCAGCAGAGCTTTTCTAATGTCGAGTCGTCTGACATCCGTCTGTCCGTCCATCCGTCCGTCTGGCGTCAGCTTCTCACTACAAATCTGAATATCTCAAAAACTGTTTGATAACTTTTTTCCTAATTTTGTGTTTGTGCAAATTTTTTCAGTCTTTCATTAATATCTCAAAAACTTTCTGATAACTTTTTAGCTCCGCTGTGACGACTATCACGGTCAGCAGAGCTTTTCTAATGCCGAGTCGTCAGTCCGTCCGTCCGTCCATCTGTCTGTCCGGCGTTAACTTCTCACTTCAAATCTGAATATCTCATAATTGTCTGATACCTTTTTTCCTAATTTGGTGTGAGCCTTCCTTACGATATTCTGAATATTCTCTGTGAAAATTGGAAAATTCTATGTCCCGGTTTTTGGGAAATTCAGCATTCAGAAAATCAGCGTTTGTGCTCATTTTCTCAGTCTTTCATTAATATCTCAAAAACTGATAACTTTTTGTTTAATTTGTTATGAGGCTTCCTTATGATGTTCTGATGACCCCTGCAAAAATTAGAAAATGCTTCTTCTTGGTCTTTGAGAAATTCAGCATTTTGGACTTAGAAAATCAGTGTTTGTTCTCATTTTTTCAGTCTTTCATTCATATCTCAAAAACAGTCTGATAACTTTTTTGCTCCACTGTGACCATAGTCAGCAGTCAGCAGAGCTTTTCTCATGCCGAGTCGTCCGGCGTCCGTCTGTCTGTCTGTCCGTCCAGCGACAACTTTTCACTTCAAATTTGAATATCTCAAAAACTGCTTGATAACTTTTGTTCTAATTTGGTGTGCACCTTCACCATGATATTCTGAATATTCCCTGTGAAAATTAGAAATTATACTTCCCGGTTTATGATGAATACTGCATTTTGGACTTAGAAAATCAGTGTTTATGCTCATTTTTTTCAGTCTTTCATTAATGTGTCATATGTATTAATATTGCAATAATTTTCAAGGATTTCTGAAATTACGTTATGGCATGGACATTTCAGTCATCCTCAGTGGAGCTCTTTAGGCCGACAGGCTTCTTGTTTATATAGGCATTTGTCGTATGTATTTGTTTGTAAATATCCTTTATATACTGCATTTTTTTCTGCTTTATTCAGATATTTAGAAAGCAGAGACATTATAGATATTAAAGGGATTTCAGTGCAGACACACTACACTGGGGTGAAAAGCCTGCAGTTACATGTGAATAGGGGAGTTTCTATTACTTTTTAAAATATGGAGAGATTCTGTTTCTCAATCTTAATCTAACATTACCTGTGTTATCCATTGGCTACCTCCCATTTCAAGTTCCTGCTGGGTAAGCTCATTATAAAAAAAAATTATATCTTTGTGGCGCTGAAAGCCCTGTTCAATGTCACGTGAAGCTACACGGTCTATGAGCTGGACTATTATAACTGGAGCTGTTGGGGACTCACAGGAAAGTGTGGCCAATTTATTTTTGTTTCACAATGGAGATTAGCTACCATTTTATGCAAGATGCAAATTTAAAAGGATAAGCAAAAGAATCTGCCCCATGTAGGCATGCAGATTTCCAAACGAACAAAAGATGCTTTCTGGAATTCAAAGATGGTAAGATTAAACAATCTGAGAACAATGGTGTGGACATCTCTCTGTGAGAGTTATTTGGATTCAAGCGAGTCATTATGCCGCCTTTGATGCGCTGTCAAACCTTCCTTTGTGAATGGCTGCAGGTTTTCTCTTGGGAGGGGCAAAGATAACAAGCCTCAGGCTGAAGGGATTCAGCCATTGGGAAGACTTAGACACTGAGATGGTGAGGTCCTGACACTAGAAAAGAACCAACTTACTTCCCACCATCCCTGGTCTGGGCACAGCTATTGTAGTCAGGTTTCCTCTGTAGTGCACAGGGACACAAAATTGAACCACAGAGTCCGACAGAATCAGAACAGTGTCTGACCCTGGAATCCACCACAAACAACAGATCTTAGAAATGTCTTATCCATTTTAAGGTTATCTTCTGTTTCCTCAATATCAAATAAATGATTCATTCATTTGTATTCTCTCATAATCTTGAGTGCATTGCCTTTGGCAGGATCAATGGGATCTCTGAAGGTCCCCAACACATTAGATGGCTCGACAGTCTGACATGTCGAGAGACGAGTGGCTCAAACTCATCAAGTGACCTTTTCAGTGAATTAAATGACTAATGAATGACTTTGAGGCAGAAAAAGTTGTCAAAGGCATTCATAAAGTTTGCTATTTATTAGTATGTGGTAAAGGACATAAATGATGACATTAAATGGTTTTTTGTGTTGCAAAACTGGTTTCCCCAAGAATGTTAGGCATCTATGTTTGTTATGTTTAGATTCAGGGAGAGTATGACTACCAGTTTAGGTGTCATGGTTATGCCTGCTAGAATTGAAGAACTTAACCTTGTAGACCCCTAATAATTGTGCTGGGTGCTTACCAGTCTTGTAAGCACCTACAGTTAGTTATTTAGTATCTTCTATTACCAGAATCGTGTGCCTTGTCAAGTTCTACGTGCCCATTTTCACAGATGGATATAAAGCTGACAATGATAAATTGTTTGATAATGCTACCTCACAGCTGGCAGGTACAGTGGAGGCACATTGCTGAGTAAGTGATGCATGCTAATAGGGCTATTCCTGCACTGTTCTAATGAAACCTGCATCTATTCTAAAATTAGCTTGTATGTGCTGTACAGATGCATTAAAAAACAGAAGACATGCTCAACACGTAGCTTGTCCTGAATTTGGAAACTGAGACGCAGGTTCATATAATGAGGCATTTCCACATGACACGACTCTCATTGGGAACATAAGCAAAGAACACATCCAGCATAATTTCACCCTGCTGAGCAGACTCTAAAATTGAAATCTTGTCAGTTGCGCGATGTGCAATATATCATATCCTCACAAGGGAGGTAAAAGGTGCAGTAAATTCTGCTCGCATGTACACCAGTGGGGATAATTATCTGTCATGGCCGAATTTATTTCACAAGAATTGCGGAGGGCATCAAGCCTCTTCAGGGGACTTCCCTGTCTTGCTGCATACAGCTAACATACAGCAAATGGTCATTTTGCCACCTCTGAACAGTGAAATGTTAGATTTAGTTAAACATGTACTGCAAGTGGTTGCACACAATAAGTGAAGTAACTTCCAAGTACTGGATTAATCATATTGGTCCAAAATCTTAAAAATTTCATTAGAAGCTGCTTTAAGCAGTTGTGTGAAGCCGATTGGCATCACATTTTGAGTGTGTCTAACATGTCATTCTCTACAGAATGCAGTGTCCTGATTGTTCCCCCATGTCTCATGTCCATTTGAGACCTATCAAGCTATGTATGAAATTCATCACAACCTAGTAGTAGCGGGGCTTGTACAAGCTCATGATGATTTACGGTGTGTCCTGTGCTCCAGATCTGCGGTGTCAAAGTTAATTCCTAGGGAAACAACATGTGTCTATCCTGGGGAGGGATGGAGTCATAAGGAACAACACAGCTGGCCACTGAGGTGTTTCGACAGGAGTACCTCTGTTTATCCTCAGCCCTGTCCTATTTGATTTCCCTTGGGGTGGACGGGATAGGATCGTTGGAAGAGTTCCCTCTGAGATTTTGGCCGGGCTGTGATAATTGGATAAGTAGTTTCGCCTGGGGAGGCATGGATAGACGTCAGTTTTCAGCACAGACCGTATTTTTTTGGCAGATAGGTTTGAGTTTCCCACCCCTTCCCCCCATTCTTTCTTTTCATAAGGGGATGAAATGAACTGAGAACACATTGCATTTTAGCTACTTGTCTTTGATTTGGCTTACCTGATTGAATTCATTATTGACCTCCTTGTTTGTTTTAGCTCTTGATGTAACACCTGCCGCACCTTTATTGGAGACTGTAGATTATGCAGTGACACCACATGCCAGATGGCTTACATGCCACAGGAGACTACAAATTTGCTTTGATAAAATACCGCTTCGACGCACGAGGAATACGCTTTCTTTGGCTGCCCGACAGATTGTTTAGAGATAATGAAAATTGAGATAAATGTAATGGATCAAATCACGGTTGGATCTCAGTGCATGTTCATTTACATGTGATATGTGATAAACTTTCGTTGTCCAGAAATGCACATTTCCATTTCTCCCAGTTGTGGAAAATTGGAATTATCTGTTAGATGGTAACATGATTGTAACTGCCAAGGAATTTTAAATGTTTCCTTTGTTGATGTTAGGTTCACTTTTGGGATCAAATAGCTCTGTACATGCTGGGGCAGAATGTGCGTTAGTCATTTCAGGGCCCTTGCAGTGTTTTCAAAACTAATATTACATTCAGCCTCTGATTTGAAATATGAATTATCTGATGGGGGAATATATGTTGGTCTTGGATTGATTACCCTCTCCAAACATACAGTGAGAGACAGAAGATTCTTGTACAGCTGTGTCGACACGAAAAAGCTGGTGGAGTCATTTTCATGTGGTACTCCGGGGTACGTTATGTTTCTCTTGGTTTCTTCTGCAGAAGATTCTTGAGCTTGCGACATTTTGAGTAGTCCCTTTACAGAGTGACACAGTAGTGCCCTGCTCTGAGGGGGTTTCTTTGGTTCTTGCTCATCTTATTTGGCTTGGATGCTGTCCCACAAGCCCAGGTGTACAGGCCTTGAGAAGGCAGGTCTGGGAGATGCGGCAGATGTTGACTCCAGAGTCTGGAGGGGAAAAGGCAGGTCTCTGTCCGCTTCTCTTGGGCGTCATTCTGCAACAATGAACTCCTTGTGCCCCTGGTGCAAAATACTGTACAAAGCTTGCAGCGTGGATTTTTCTGTGGACTAAATATTTGTATGGTTCACTATGACCATGGTTGCATATGCCCCTTAAATTCAAATGGAAGACATTCCTGTTTTTGTTACCAGTCTGTGACATATTTGAATATAAAACTGCACTTGCATATTAATTGTAAGCAAACGATTGCTCAAGCGAGGTCTATTTGGAACCCTACTTTATGCAAGGTTTTGATCTCTTGGCAAAGATGGGACAGTAGGCTTTTTAGAATGAGCTCCCTACTGTGGTTGATGTTTCACAGTAAATTGCTCTGCCCCTTCTCAGTCTAATATGCTACATAGCTTCTCAAGAACGCCACATTTCAGTCAAGCACCCATGCTGTGTTTGCATAGACTGAGATTAAACAAATGTAGTTTGTTTAAATGAACAAACCTTATATGGCACCTTATATCAGGGCTGTGACGGTATATACTTTATCTTACTGTGGTGTAAAAGCAATGTATCGCAGGGGTTCGGATGTTCACCGGTAATGCCACCAAAAAAATATTTTAATTTACAATCCATTTATGATATTCAAAAACATGTTCAAACATAGTATGAACTGTAAACAGAAACAGTTCAGTTCAGTGAACTGTAAACAAAAACAGTTGTAAAAACAAAACAAAGGTCAAGAAAGCGTGCCATTTTAAATGAAAATTCACAAGTGATAAACAGACACGTGTTCTTCTGGGAAAAAGTGGCTGCACCTTTCAGTGCATATTATTCTTGACCTATTCCTGATAAAGAACTGTAGAATTAATTCACTGAATAATGAATACTATTGCCTTGCCAATGATTAGGATGTGATAATGACAAAGATGTAACAAGGCTACAGTATGAGACTGAATGGACAGAAATCATTAGTAATTCATTAGAAATGTTATTTTGAAGCACTGTGGAGGGCAATGGGCCCATATACTGCTTTTAGAACAGTCAGCCTTGCAAGCTTAAATCTGTGCCATTTCATCAGCATTCATTCAGCATTTCTTTCACCATTTCATGAATGTAAAAATGCTGACTAAACATAATTGCCCTGTCATCCAAGTGGTAACTCTTGCAATAATAGCCTATTTTTGAGAAGTTCAGACAGTCAGAATTGTTGACCCCCCTGGATTTGGCTGAATTTTATTTTTTGAGATAGGTATGGTATCTGAACTTCAAAACCCGAACCGTTCCTCTGTTAACGTTTTCTGTCACAAGCTACAGCGATCTCTTTTTCCATTATTCCATTCTGAGTTTTTAGCCTTATAAAATGTCAATTGGCCTATTTCCTGACATTTTTTCCAAGGAAGATATTTTCTCAGTTTCATTTGGCCATCTTCACTGATACTTCTGTCTACTATTTGCTGGCTTGTTTTTCATGGCAGCTGCAATATATAACTTGTAATTATATTGGTATATCAACATGAATGTATAAATTTAAAGATAATATTTTGGGAATGTAGATGAAATATCACCTGTAATCAAAGCTTACCATTCTTTGATTTATGTTTCTGTCTGTGCCTTCTGTCTCATTAGAGAAGTCAGGAATGTAAAGGAATTTTCTTCTCTGTCAGGTAAATTACAGTCATGTGCAGTGATGATCATACATCTAACAAAATGAAGATAAATCAGCAAGCAAGTATTGTTCAAGTATCTATTTCATGTAATATTGGTTCATGTGGATGAAAGTAAGCAAACAGATAACAATATGTAATTAAAACAAAAACTAATTTCTCTCCAAGAGAAAAGATCAGTATGTAGTGTGGCCAGCCTTTGCTTTGATTACAGTATTTAATCTTCCAGGCAGTATTTAATCTTTCCTCACTCGTAAACCATTCCATATGGTTTGAAGTTGATTCCGAAGAGATTCTTTTCATGTTAAAACAAATTTGACTATCTTGGTTGTCTAATATGCTGCATTGCTTCTCAAGAACACCACATTTCAGTCAAGCACCCATGCTGTGTTCGAATATACTGAGATTGAATGAATGTAGTTTGTTTAAATGAACAAACCTTAAATGGCACCTTATTACAGGGCTGTGACGGTATGTACTTTATCTTACTGTGGCGTAAAAGCAATGCATCCCAGGGGATCGGCTGTTCACCGTTAATGCCTGATCCCCCGCAAAAAAAATTTTTGAATTTACAATCCATTTGTGATATTGATAACATGTACAAACATGATATCATGATAGCGTGTACAAACATAGTATGAACTGTAAACTAATACAGTTCAGTTCAGTGAACTGTAAACAAAAACAAAGGTCAAGTAAGCGTGCCATTTTAAATGAAAAATCACAAGTGATAAACAGAGACATGTCCTTCTGGGAATTAGCAGCTGCACCTTTCAGTGCATATTATTCTTGACCTATTCCTGATAAAGAATTGTAGAATTTTGAATTTGATTCCAAAGACATTCTTTTGATGTTAAAACAAATTTGAATATCTTGGTATCTAGCAAATCCCAGATTTGCTCAATTGGATTGAAGTCTGGATTTTGAGCCCACCAAGTCATAGCTTTTATATCACCAGATGATTCTTTCCAACTGAGATAATTCTTTCACAACTGAGAAACGTGTTCAGGGTCATTATCAGGTTGAAAATAAAATCCCCGACCTATCAGTCTCTTTTCAGGTGGCAATGCGTGCCTCTCAAGGATGGTTTGAAACTTCTTTTTATGCGTGATTCTGTACATTTTTTATGAGGTCTTCGGCTTCTTTCAAGCAGAGTGAACCCATAATATTACCACCTCCATGTTTTAATGAAGGGGTTAAACAGTCATTTTTTGAAACGTTCTCCAACTCTACGACGCACATATGTTCTGCGTTTGGATGAGATATTTTTGAATTTTGATTAATTGGTTCAAACGACTAGTTCCCAGTTCCAATCCTTGAATTTCTTGCCAAACTCAAGACTTTCTTAGATGTTGCGATCTCTTGGTGGCACCCTGACCAATCAGACCATTTTCACGCAGGCGTCTGGAAATAGTAGATTTTGATACTTACATCTCTTCACTTCTGGCACTGTTAATATCTTCACAGACTTGTCATGCTGGCAACCTGCTGATTTTTTTTTTTTTTTTTTTTACTTGTCATACAGAGATAACAAACTTAACTTCTGTTTTGAACCTCTATTGCCTCTAGTTCTCAGTGGACCGGTCTATTAGAAAGCTGGATGGTTTTTCTTACAGCGCCATGGAAGCATTTAACCTGTTCTGAAATTTTTCTGAGTGACCAACTAGCATCAGCTATAAGGCAACAATACGGCTACAAACAATCTCAGAGAGCTCCTTCCATCATGCCATTGTGTTTAACACTGCTCAGAGTTCACTGATATACTGGAGCAGCTGACCATCAGAGCTCTGCATTTTGCAGAGTACTGTTGCCTCAAACCAGTGTGAACACATTTTTTAGCATCAATAATCATGGAATAAACCTTCAAACATGCATTCATGTTATGCAACAGTCAAAATAAATAAATTTGCAACACCTTTTGATAGTTATAAAAATTTAATCTTTTCAGTGTTTTTGTTCATTAACCATATTTTTACTTGTGGGAATGATTTTTTTTTTCAAAAGTAATGGTGTATAATCATCATCGCACACGACTGTATGTATCTTAACTTTTCCCATTAAATTATGTTCACTCTGGTAAAGAGAAGAAAGAGTTGTATCAATTTTGTTCAGAGCTTTATATTCACTTGTAGCGGAATCACTGCAAAAATGTTTATTACATGTTAAGGAAAGCCCCATGTATTTAGTATTTGCCCCTAGGCTTCTAAGAAATGCATAAAACTTAGACTGTTTTTCAAAGGATCAGTGCACAGGAAATACACTCATTCATATCACACTCATGCAGTCAATTTTTATGATTGCTTTGCCACTTGTTAGCTTGTAATACATTCGATTTGCGCATTATTGTGGCCAGGGAATTCAGATTACATGTACATCATATCTTAGTGCTGGAATTTGTATTGATGTTTCTTGTCTAGCAAATGTTAAGAGTTTTGTCTCATAATTTGATATACAGCCAAGTACACTGACCAAAACTTCCAACGCAACGCTCAGGTTTATTTTAATACAAGCTATTTTATTATAAAATTTATTGTGAAATTACATTTTCAAATGTGCCTGCAAGTTTCAGTATAATGCCATGTTTTAGAACAATTAGTGAGGAATAACACAGTCCCAATTCCAATTTGCTAAGTAACTTTGAATGGGTTTTCCAAATCGCCGAAGTCAGTATCTGGTGTGCCCACCTCGAGCGTCACACACTGTGTGAATTCTCCTGTGCGTGGAGTCAATCTGGTTCCGTATTTCCGCCTGTGTGATACGGTCCTATTTCTCAGTGAGAGCCTGCCGTAACTGTTGGAGGGTTGAGGGTTCTGGATCATGCCTTCTCAGCTGATGACCCAGAATGTCCCAAAGGTGCTCGATTGGGTTCAAATCTGGGGAAAACACAGGCCAATCAAGACACTAAACATTTCACTGCCTCAGGTAATCATGACAGGTCCTGGCGACATGTGGTTTTGCCTTGTCCTGTTGTAGCGTCTAGCAGTTGCGACTCACAAGAGAAACAGCCACAGGGGCTAAAATGTCGTCACGGTAATGAGCCGCATTCAGGTTTCCATTGATGAAAACCGGCTCTGTCTTGTGCCTGGCACTTATTCCAGCCCACACCGTGAGACTTGGTCCACCCCAGCGGTCACATCCCAAGACATTGGCATTGGCATAATGTTCCCCTTGCCTACACCAAACATACTCGGTCGTTACCCACGCTCAGTTTGAACCGGAACTCGTCTGAAGGCAAGACCCTGCTCCACTTGAATGTATTCCAGCGCAAATGTGCCCTTGCCCATTGCAGACGTGCACAACGACGAACAGGAGTCACCAGACCAGGATGTGGACATCGGTTGTTCAGTTCAGCTTCACGCAAGCGATAGTGTACAGTTTGGTTGCTTATCATGTTCTGGTGACGACCTATGGTCTGAGCAGCAGTAACTGTGGCTGGTCGGAAGCGATTACGGAGGTGCTGGAGACGAATATGGCAGTCCTGTTGAGGGGTGGTTACACGTGACCTGGGAGCACGTGGATGGTCGTTTGTGCTTCCTGTGTCATGGAACCGCCTCTGGAGAATGCAAAATGGTCGACACATGGACACCCATTATCCTCTGCAACACGACTCTGTGACATTCCACCACCAAGCATGCCAATGGCTCTTTCTCGCTGATTTTGCTGAAGACGTCCCATGGTATAAAGTTGCACCAGACGAATGCCAAGGAATATTTAAGTTCCCCATTCCTCTGGCTATTTATTGGCCACATTTCATAAGGATTGGTCAGTGAGTTCTGCTCTGTCTGAGTGGTGTGGCAAACATCTCAGCTGTGTGCATTCAGGTGGAATGGACCAACGAAAAACTAACCAAAACTTTATGAGCTTTTAAAGTGCAGTTTGGATATACAGGCCAAAATTTATTAGAAAATTAGGCATCCCAAAAATATTTTGAAATTTCAAATGTTGCATTGGAAGTTTTGATCAGTATACTTATTTTGTTAACATGTTCAACCAATCAGGTCAGAAAACCAGTTAAGGACAGGCAGATATCTTTTCAGTTACCCAATGAATGCTTGTTTAAACAGGATTTGGATGTGACTGACTCAGCAGCCCTGCTCTGTGAGAGTGGTTAGTGAGGAGCAAAAAAATAAAAAATCACCATTCAGTCCTCAGTGACCTGAAGGCATCTCCATTGTGTTGTGTAACGCACAGAGACATCTCATCAGACTTTTTAACCGAAAGTGAATATAATGGCTGCCAATTAGGCAGATTTGCTTGACTAGCAATTGTGAAGGGATCGTGCTGCCTGTATACTCTACTCGAAACTAAACTTGATTGTCTTCCTCTGGGATAGTCGAAGAATAGAAGAGGATTTGTTTTTCTGTATATTAGTAAACGTATTATTCAGCAAAAATAAATAGCTCAGCCCCTTCTGTGGTTTCTTCCAGACAGAATAAAGCAAATGGTTAATTGCTGTAGGATTCACTGGTGCATGAATGAGGGCATCTCTGTTGGAGAATTTCCACTCTTGCCAGTAGAACCTGGCTGTGGTTTGGCTCAAATGGAAAAAAAACGCTTTTGTCACCACATGCGGTGGCAGAGTATTCAGTCGCTGCCAGTAGGGGCCTGGCAAAGGGATATCTGAAGTCCACTGTCTGTATCTATACTAGGTTATGGCTGTTTTGACACTTCTCCATGTTCTTTTTGGATAATTTTGGGAGAGATCAAGAGCAAAGGCTTCATGTGGAAACCAGAGGGGGAGCATTTTAACAGTAACTATTACTACACTCTGTGATTCATGTAGGCATAGATATTTGTTCAGTGAGACCATCTTGTTAATTTTAGCCCGTTTTCTTGGTCATGATTGGCTGGCTGCAGCAGTAATAGGAAGCGACATTACTGTATTCCTTGCTAGATCAGTGGAGGGCATTAACTGAACCTTGTTGCTGTTTTCAGGTTTTCCAGGTTGCCTATGTCATCATCAAGGCAGCTAACTCACCGCGACCGGGGAACTGGATTCTGGAACGTTCTCTGGATGGAGTGGACTACCAGCCCTGGCAATACTATGCTATCAGTGACACGGAGTGCTTGTACCGCTATAACATCACACCTCGTGTGGGACCCCCCACCTACAAGCGGGACGACGAAGTTATCTGTACCTCCTACTACTCGCGCCTTGTCCCTCTGGAGCACGGAGAGGTATGAGGTTATATATTTCATGCTTATTCATTCGCACAAGACAACCCCTGGGATTGCCAACTGACAGATACTCTAGTGCCCAGGTTTAAGTCCTTGCTTTTTACTGAAAAATTGTATCAGTTTCACCATGGACAGTAGTGGTATAAACAGTAAATTGCTTTCCTTGCCCTGAAAACACCTACTTTCATGCACTTCATGCATTTGCAGCTCTACTGCCCCTGCTGAGGTTTTTAGCTCAGTTATTAATTTGTTGATACTCTGCTACTTGTTAAAGGTTTTCGTATTTTTGGAGGTACATGCGTCATCTTGCAAAGGTGTAGTGAAGACATTGGCCGTAGACTTTTGAATGAATGGGCCTCTGAGTGTCAGTGCACTGACTTTGCTCAGTATACCCGCAAGGCACACCCGCCGCACCCTCTAAGGGCAAGTATGGCTGGCTCTGCTGGCAGACAATGGAAAGGGAAAGTTCAGGCCTCTCTAAATGCCAGCGCTCAGAGGTGGCGTCATTGACTTGAAGAGGGAGCAGAATAATGAGATTCTGTGGTGAAAAGAGTACCATTCCCTCCACTTAAAGACTGTCCCGAAGAGTAGGCAAGACAGAGAGCTTTTCTGTCGCCTGCAGGACAAGGGATTTGGAACTTTGGTATCTGTAGTTTTGGCATGAATTTGCAAATAGTGCTGAACATAAGTATTTGGGCAGAGATGCAAATGTATCTTTTTGACTGTTTATTGATGCGTATTAGATTTGAAAATAATGAATATGAGGTCAACCCAAGTGTGGTGTTGGAGTAAAAAAAAAATTAAATTCTCATATTTAAATTATTTTTCCACCTTAAAAACAATGGCCATAGCTCATTTCTTGAAAAGAAGTTTCAATGAAAAAATATTTCACCCCCCCATGCACATTTACTGCATGTCCTTGATCCGATGTTTTGGTCAATTTGACCTTTTCACCACTGTATGAGTTGGTTTAATGTACTGCTGCACTAGGCAAGCAGAATTTCATCTAGCCATCTCTCCTATTCCTTCAAGTCTCTCGAAAGCTCACTCAGGTGCCCACATAAGGATGGACACCTGCACATGCCTGCACACTCAGGCGCATACGGGACATAAGGCAGCAATATTGTATCAAGATTGTTACCTTCATGCACATTTTAAACTTTTTCGTAAGGGAGCCTGCAAAATATTATTCATAATAATCCTACATTTTCTCGTACTTTACCCAATCTCTCATTAGGGTGGTGGGAGGTAAGAACTGTGGGAACAGGCAGGATTGTTATTCCAAAACTGTTTAGATATCCAATATTTTCTTGTACTGTACTCAGTCTCTCATGGGGCTGGTAGGACGGGTAGGATCCTTATGGACTACGCTGCTGTCAAAGAGGAATGCAGCAAAACAAACTGTTTCCAAGCGCAAAGGTTCATTCTGGGGAAATTTGGTTCAATACTAGTGTACAATGACAGAGGGTTTCATAAAGAACTAAAAAGGATTCCTCAATCAAGACAAGCCTAAGAACCCTTTTTTCTGACATAGTGGCAATACCAATATTCCTGTTCTTAAATTTTGGAGGTATTTCACTCCCATTATTCATGAATGTCTGTCGGATTAGATATGCCTCTAATTTCCCTCCTAGATCCACACCTCCCTAATCAATGGCAGGCCGAGTGCAGATGACCTGACCCCAGAGCTGCTGGAGTTCACCTCTGCCCGCTACATTCGTCTTCGTCTGCAGAGGATCCGAACGCTCAACGCTGACCTCATGACTCTCAGCTACCGTGACCCTAAGGAGGTGGACCCCATTGTCACGCGTCGGGTACGTGGTTTTATTGGGAGTGTCATTGAAACTGTGCAGCTATCATCAGCATTTCCATAAGGATTGCTGTCCATGAACATTTTCAGTGAAAAATGACAAATGTGTATTTAGAACAGTCTTTACAGAGACCCCAAGACTACTAGAGCTTGGGGTTGTGAAGCAGTTTCTATAAGGCCATCATTTTCCTGTTGACACAAATCCCTCCTCTTTTAATGTAGGGGTAATATGTGTTCATTATATTTTTATTTGTTGCATTTTTATGTGTGAAATGTAAGAACAGCCAGAATGATAATAGAAACTAATGGAGTTCTAGACCACTGACTAAGAATTTTGAAAAAAAAAAAAAACATACTCGAGTGGTTGTTAATACACTGTTGTTGCCTCAGAGTGATTAACTGCACTCAAAATTCAGTGGCCATAGCTGAATAGGCTCTGCTTTTCCCTGCACTGAATCTTCGGGAAAGGATCCCTATTCAGTACGAAAAGCCAAGTTGACGTCATCATTTTGACAAACTCATGCAGGAAGCAATTTTCTGAATTGAAACTTTATTTGACTATTTATTGTTTGATGTGAATGATACATGTGTCTCAAAGGGTCGCATTTTATTAGCTGATTTCTGGACGTCACAATGGTGAATTGTCTTGAACAGAAGGGATTATGTGGGGATTGGAAAGTACTAATTGCACTGTCAGCAACAGTGGCTGACACAGATTGACACAAGAATTTAGTCTTCTTTACAACAATGTTTTGTTCTTATAGACTTATTCATTCTATGTTCTTTATTTGTAATACTTTTGAAGTAACATCTGCTGAACATTTTATGTTAATGCATTATCTAAATCACATACAGTACATATTGTAAATGTGTGGTATGAATTCATACCATTCTTTGTAAATGAATCAGGAACAGATTTTTGCTTTGTTTGAATATGCTGATGCTTTCAAATTGGCCTCAAGGTATGGTGTTATTTTTTTTCAAATGTGGCACTTTTAATATTGATATCAATTTAAGTATTGCCTTTGCTCTGTGAATGTATTCAAGACTCTGCAGCTGTTGCACTGCCAATTATGAATGAACACTGAATCAGTACATACTCTCATCACGGCATGATTCATCATTTTGGTAGCACTATGATAGCAAGCATAGTCTCTGTTACAAATGTTAAAGCCCATCAGGAGCTATTCCAATATTGTCTGAGCTATAGGACTGGATATTCAGGGCGAAATAGTTTCTGAAAAAGTGTTTTTCCAAAGCTTTGTGGACTTTAATTTTAATGCATGGTGGTGATGTGCCATTAACAGGTCAGCGTTAAAGTATAAATTAGATGTTCAAAAGCAGGTTTTGTGTTACATCATGCTTTTTTGTTCCCTTGTAGTACTACTACTCGATCAAGGATATTTCAGTGGGTGGCATGTGCATCTGTTATGGCCATGCTCAGAGCTGCCCCTGGGACCCCGTCAGCAAGGTGCCGTAAATCTCCCGGAAGCCAATGGCCATCTTAAACTGACACTGACTTAATGCTAATGTGCTCATTGCAGTCATGGACTTTGTTAAGGAATAAGAGATTTCCTCTCTTAGCAATCATCTCTCAAAAAATAATGATTCATTTGACGAAAGCAAAACAAAACACAATGTAAATTAAGGGCTACAGGAAATAATCTATGCCTTCAAGCAGAAATTGATAAGTGTTTCTGTGAAATGGAAACTTTCTTAATTTGTCAACAGATTCCTTATTGTGAGTCATTTGCACATTTTGTATGAGATGTTTTACATTTTAAATACTACTGCTGGAGATTCAAAAATATCTAGGAATTTAATCAGTAATAGATAAAGTTTCATTTTCTGTAAAGTCATTGACTTAATTTATGGAATTTTCGAAGTCAAATTTATCTGGTTGGGATCATCTTATTTTTCTCGTTGTGGAGCTTTGAAGTTTTAACAAAGAAATTAAGACTTGACATAAGTTCTGATGTCCATGGAGTCAAACTCGCTAAAAGAGGAGCAGCTTCTACCTTAGTGCACAATGACTGTCATCTGACCGAGCTGCCTGATTGCTTGGCTGGTAATATGCTACTTTACTTAAACTCGCCTTGGGAAGCTGCTCCTCAGTGCGCTCGCTCAACAATCCTTCTCCACCCCAGCTCCACCAATCTATTGTATTCATTAACCCGGCTCTCTGTGTCTACATTTTCATTCTATAGCAATGTCTCTTTCGTGAGGCCATTGCTGCTGTTGGCTGTTTTTTCTTGGAGGGGGATTACTAGCAGCTCTTTACCTTCGGTTCCTCGTTCGGACGGTCAGGGATCTCTCATAAGAGAGCCATGTCGCCAAACTCAATGTATGATTCTACGTCTGTATGTTGCAATAAATATTTTCTTTTTTGACAAAGTGGCCCTATCAGAAATAATATCTGACAAATAGAATATAGATTGTTTCAAGTGGCTTTCCACAAAGACCTGAAAAAACTGTCAGTCCGACACTCAGTCTGACCCTCTCAACCCCTTGTTGAAGGAATAGCAACAATTGATGTTTGGGTTTTTTCAGCTGTCGGGTTGTCCCCTATTAATTAGAAAGCCATTCAGTTGAGGATAATGGAAAAGAATCCCAAATGCTGTCCAACTGACACTTAGATCCCAACACTGATCTGCGACATGAAAGCAAGACATTGCACAGCAGTGTTACTTGCACCTTGTAATGACTCAAAAACCTAACATGGACTCCTTATGTGTTTAGACTACAAGTGCTAAAAGTAAGAACCTGGACTGTGTGTGTTTAAACCTGCTCCATGATGCTGCTCTGTGAGGGATCTGTGAATCGTTTGCTGAGACACAGTTGGGAAGCTAACAGTATGATGAGCAAGCAGTGAGGAAAGACATCTCTCCTTTGTTCCAAACAAAACGTCCACTGTTCCCCTTTCTTGTCCATTTAGAAACTGCAGTGTGTTTGCGAGCACAATACGTGCGGGGAAAGCTGTAATGAGTGTTGCCCCGGATACCATCAGCAGCCGTGGCAACCTGGAACGCTGTCTGTGGGTAACACTTGCGAGAGTAAGTCAGAGTAATGAGAGCTTGATCAAGAAGTCTTTTGCAGAATTTTTACATAAAAATTCAAAACATCCACAAATGAAAAGTCTTGGTTTGAAATTTGAAATTGATGAAATTATAAGCAGTGTCCCCCTGAGATTAGACAGATTATGCTTAAAGTGGTTCAATTTTTTAATAATAATTTGAGTGTCCTGGGTGACAAAAAACATGTTTGAGTGAAAATATCTTTAACAATTTTATTTTATATTGAATGTCTCTTGCAGTGTAAGATTTAGTACTGTCCTCCACTGGAAAATTTTGAAGCCTTAGGTTGATTTACTGGTCAGTGCAGTTATCATGAATGATATTGTTGTGAAATTTGGGTTGTTTGCATTGTGTTGTATAAGCATTTATCACTTAAAATTGATATCAAGCCATTTATTTTTGATTAATGTTGGATTGTATTATTTTTCTGGATGTTCAATTCTGGGTAGAAAAGAGTTTGTTTACTAATGTGTGCTGAGTTATAGTTTAATGCTTTGGTTATTTCACTGAAGGACAGAAGACAAGCTATTTTTACTCCCACATTTTTGTGTGTTTTTGGTCAGTTTTTGGAGTGAAACACATTGTGTAACTGGATAGTGGTATCATCCTTGTTTTGTTTTTGCTAAAACTTGTAGCAACGCCTAATTATAAAATGACATTCTTCCCGTTCAGAGTGTAACTGCCACAACAAAGCAGAGGACTGCTACTACAACCAGACAGTGGCAGATGCCAAGCTGAGCATGAACATACATGGACAGTTTGTTGGTGGTGGTGTTTGCCTGAATTGCACCCAAAACACTGCTGGGGTGAACTGCGAGACCTGCGCTGATGGATTCTACAGACCTCATAAGGTAGGCTGCCATTTTCCTACAAACAAACTTCCTGCCCGTTCAGCTGGTGCTCCCTTTTTTTAATGTATAAATTTGGCATCTCCAATCCCACCCGAATCTGGAATGCCCATTCCATCAACAGGGACTTGCTCGTATGCAACCCCCTGTTGCCATCTCAAGACAGAGAGAGACAGTTCGCAGTTCTCTTTTGAAGCATGCGCCTGTTAGCCCCCGCATCTTTACACTCATTGGTCGAAACTATCGCAAGTTCATAACAAGGGCAGAGGATACCCAAACATGAGCAAGCTTAGAATCTCACTGACGAGTACCCGACTGGCCAACAGGAGGCGCCTGAGCAACGAACAAGGCAATCATTTTTAATTTCCTGTCCCAGCAGTCCCTTCCCAATTTGCATCTCTATAATGTTTTAGCCAAACGTGCGCTGTTCTGAAAAATTTGCTGACCGCTGCTGGTTGGTACGACCGCGCCATAGTAGTCACTACTGCTCTGCAAATGCGGCCAGCTGGCGCTCCTTTTTTGTCTCTGGTGTCTGCTTCCTCAGGCATCACTTCCTAAATCCTTGCTTTTTTGGAATGAAAATTAAAGGCCCAAATGGTTGTTTGGCCAATAAACAGCCCCTATGAATCTTGTGTTGGGCCAGTTTACTTTTATTGCCCCTGTACAGACTACCATTGTATCAAAACGTAAGCAATGCCTCCTTTAGTATTTGTTTGCAAAATATGGAGGGTGTATTTGCCTGTTCTTTGTTCCCGGATGCCAGGTATCCCCGTATGATGAGTTCCCCTGTGTGGAGTGCTCTTGCCATCCCAGTGGGTCCCTGTCCCCTAACTGCATCAAGGATGACAACCATGCCAAGCCTGACCAAGGTCAGTGCTCTCTTCTCCATAAAGAAAAAAGTACTAGTATATCAAAGGGTGCAGGAAAATGAAGGAAGAATACAGGATCCTTTAGATTTCTGGTTTTCAAGAAGAATAACATATCGCCTTGTCTACAGAAAAGGAACTGTCTTGTTTGGTGATGTATCAAATCCATGTATCAAAAGTCATTGCAACATGTTTGTATATTTTCTTGCAAAAAAACAGACTTGTTTTACGAAATATGTAATGTTATTATGTATTTCCAAGATTAATGGTTATTAATTTGGGGTAGCAAGCTTTTAAATCAATTTCAGGGTTTTAATACTTAAATAAACCAAACAATGCCAGAGCACTGTGGCAATGGCTAAATGGTGTTAATGTGTGGCTGATTAAAGAAGACCGATGCTGTGCAGGCTGGCGTGAGCTGATGCAGTGGACTGTGTGGATTGTCTGCTGCAGGTTTGCCCACTGGACAGTGTCTGTGTAAAGTGGGTTACGCTGGCGAGCGCTGTGACCGCTGCGCTTTTGGCTACAGAGACTTCCCCCTGTGCACACGCTGTAACTGCAGCCTGGACGGTAGCCTCAACATCGACCCCTGCGCAGAATGTATTTGCAAGGTGAGAGCTATGCACTTCTTCAATGTGCTACCAAAAGGTCTTGACAGCCGTTTGCTGACTGTTAATCATAAAAATGCTCAATGTGGTCTGGGCAGTGATTGCAGAACACTTATGGTTTGGGTTGGGTTTTGTTGGAATTCACTATATAATTTATGACATTTAGAAAAAAGGTTGCGAATACAGAATGAAATTGTATGGGGCATTTAGAGATAGTGTCGCTTGTGTTATTAATTTTGATGGTGGGACAGTGCCCCGTGGGGAAATTTTTAATGCGCTGATCGGTCACCTCATGAGGTAAGCATTCCCTGAATTGTCACTCAGTAAGATTTGAGTGCTCAGCTGCTGCAAACATGTGAGTCAAGTTCACTTTTGCAATCCAATTGGGATCACTGAGGTCAAGTCGGAAATGTGCAAGCATAGCTCTCTCTCCATCCTCTTTAGGAGAACGTCATTGGAGCGAACTGTGACCTCTGTAAACCGGGGTTCTACGACCTTCAGGGGAGCAATCCTGAAGGATGCACTGAGTGCTTCTGTTTCGGAGTGTCTGATGTCTGCGAGAGCAGTTTATGGTCTACTGTTCAGGTAAGCATGCGCAATGAGAAACTTGCTCAACGTGGTATCCTCCATGTTTTTCAATGAGCATTGGTCATGGCTTACAGAAATTACCGTCATTAGTAGAGATGTCTGCGCATAAGTCATTACAGCAGGCTCCAACATTGTTTTTGCCTTACTGTTTTATCTGCTACTCCATTTTTTTGTAAGTGAGTGCATGAACTTGACAGAGAAACGCTGTACATGCTATTTACTTAGAACCTGAAATTATATCCCAAATCCTTGAAGGTTTGCATGCTGTGTGGTAGGACCGCCATGTTAAATGCACGTGGTTTCCCTTTGCCTGCAGGTGGTTGCCGTCGATGGTTGGCTGCTTCCTTCACAGAACGATTCCATCTACTCTCCTCCCTTGCTGGATGAGGACAACCATATTACCCATGTCAATGTCACGGGAAGCAGTAACTCTCACTTTCTGTCCTCTTGGGAAGCCCCTCTGCGTTTTTTGGGGAATAAGGTATGCGCAAAAGCTTTGTGTCTTTTTATTTGATTCAATACTATCATTTGAGTTAAAATGGCCTCTGCACCCATATATTCCACTGGTGCCTATGACCTCATTTAATTCAATGGAAACAGATTGCAATGCAAAGGGTTTCTGCTACAGGCCATGTCCCATTTTCGAAGTCCTATTATCCCCCACTGACAGACTGAGAATTGTAGTGTAATGCCATGGAGAACTGTGAGATTTGATAATGAACTGTGCACATTTGCAGAGGTGAAAGGCTTATAAGAGCTTGAAAATTGGCTCATTTTTTCCCCAAGGGACCTTCTCTCTTCCCCTGAACCTTTCAATTGAAATTCCTCTTTTTTATTTTCCTTTTTCCTCGGAGTTAATGGATCATGGCCTGTAATTACTCTGAAACAGGGCTGGGCAGATTATAAACCCTGAAATAATTAGGTTACCCTCTTGATAACTATGTCTAATGCGTTTATACATTAGTCCCTTGGGTGATTAAATTAATTAGAAATCGTAATTATCCATGGCATTTACTTAGCATTTTTTTTTTTGGGAGGGGGAGCAAAAGAGGCAGTGGTTACCCTCCAGGAAGTCCTCTTTTCTGGTCTCACTTTATTTGGAGGTATTAGTTAATTTAATGCATGGCATGGAGTCCCGTTATACCAATTGGAAAATAAGATCGGTTTGTTACGTGATACTTGCCAGTAATGATGTCTGTGTGTGAAGAACAGTGCGTTTTCATTTGTGTTTGCATGAGCAGCTGGCGTCATACGGAGGTTTTCTGAACTACACTGTGTCCTACGACATTTCCGTGGACAATATCGACAAGTCACTTCTCTCTCTCTTTGACGTTGTTATCGAGGTAAGTTATTCAAGACCGGTTTTCAGCCATTTGTTGAAAGGATTTTTTTTTTTTTTGCAGAACTGTACTGAACACATGCCAGTCAAAGCATGGTGATTAGATTTCCCCTGCATGAATGACATTTTTTTGAATACTAAGCATTTCAGACGCATCAAAAAGAGCATGTGCTAAGCCATGAATACATTTATCTCCATGACCAAACACAAAATTTGAGCAAAATACAAATGTGGTGCAGCCCATTATTTAACTTTGTACTTGGCACATGTTCCTTTGATGAAGTGGGCAAGATGCTCAGGCTGCAGTCTGGGCCAGAATTGTACTGCCCTATTCCACTTTCCCCGAACACCTTTACTTGGGAAGATGTGACACAGTAGCAAAAATACGCAAGTAGGCACTTGAACTGAGGGGAGGAACACTGGAATAAACGATGGATTTTTGAATTGGACCACACTTGTTCTCTGAGGTTTTTCGAAGAAGCCATAGAAATGTCATTTACTCTTGCTTGTGTTTTGTGCCTCTGGGAAATTCAGTCAGATTTCAAGAGATTTTCAACCAGAAAAAGGCCTGTGAGGCATGAAATCTTAAACAAGAAATGCGAGCCAATCAGTATTATTGTACTCACGCTACCTGTTAGTTAATTTGTCACCTGTTCACTGAAATTCTGGTTATGCTGCTAATATCAGCTGCTTTTCTGTTAACAATGAAAGCTCTTAGTTACCCTCTTGTGTTAATGTTACCCCGATCCATTGGAGTGGAATTTTCAAGTGGATTTAGATTGTACCACTGCGTTTACAATACTGCCTAGCTTATTCTTTTTCCATTAAACTGATAATTTGAAATGAGCTCATGCTTCTCCACTGTTCATATAGTCTTTTTGTAAAATTGGTGGTTTGACAGGAAAGAAGGCACAACTATAACAGGAAGCTTGAGGTTAACTGCACTGTAGGACTGCCCGATTAATTGAATCGGGATTATTTTAAGCGCAATAAAAGTAACTGCCACTATGAGGCAGACAGACGAACTTGCTTTCTACCTTTTCTATGACACTTACCTAATGTGGTCATTTAAAATAATTCCGAGAAGAAAACGGTGATTTGAAGTCCTCTAATTACCAGCGAGGTTGGACAGCTTCCATTGCCTTGGCATAATTATCGTACCTGAAATCAATACCCGAGTACTTGCTTAACCTGCAATCAAGCCATTTATTCAGCCAACTGACCAATCAAAACCAAAATGTAGCCTATAATGATTAAGAAGAGATAATGAGAAGTAGACAGACCAAACTGGGCTACTGTGTTACAAGTAGATTGAAAGAATGTCAAAAATCTGAATTAACAGCAGACCTCTGAATTCCACCTCTCATTGCTGTATAGTAGTGGCTACTATACAGCCTGCTTTCAGAAGGGATTCCCCCATATGGAAGTGGTGAGGGGAAATGACAGAGGGCATTAAAATAAGTGGATTCCACCAGGGCCCTAAATTATTCTTGGCCTTTGCCATAGACAGTGATAAATGTGTGTTGCTTGCAATTGATTTTACGGTGCCCCCAGGGGAATGGGAGGACCCTACGACAGGTCGCCCCGAAGCAGCTCCAGTTGACGCCCCTAAAAGAGAAGAGCATCGCCATGGAGCTGTTACCGCGGAATTTTGTGGACTTCCATACAGGGCGGGCAGTTCAACGGGACGAGCTGATGAATGTTTTCGCCAACGTTGCCAAACTTCTAATCCGAGCGCAGTTCAACACTAGCTCAGAGGGGCCGCTGAGGTGAGGGTGCTGCCGTATGTTCATTTTGTTTCTTGACTAGAGTTTGCATCTCACAGAGAAATTCCTTGAAGTGTCACATGCGTTTCATGATGTTTAAGTTCTGCCTCAAATCAGGCTGAGAACTTTTTCAGCTGAAACGGGCCCCGCCCTCCAGGGGGCCCCCTACTACCTGGAAAGAATTAACATCCTAAATCTTGACTATATGAAAATATGCAGAGGCGCAACAGAAGGAGAGGCAAATCGGGCAAATATTTGAGGTCCCCCTTAAAGGCAAATATTTGGGATCCCCGATTGTCACTGAAATTGGACATATTGTAATGACTTCTGAAAACCGCATTAAGCCATCTATGATGGCATTATAGCGCACATCACCGGCTGGTACCCCTTCTTCTGAGCTGTGGTGAATGGGGAGGATACACGGCTTCTGTGGTCGGAGTTGCTTGTTTTCTCCTTCAGATATATTAGTTACATGAAGACTGAGGTGGCTAAGAAGTGTTGTAATTATTCATTGTTTACAAATGATGTTAGCTAAAGAGCTATGGTAGCTAGCTGATATTTTGAAAATTTTGGAAATACAGTCATCACCTTAGTCAATGTTGGTTTGACTTATCAGTTGGTAGTTGAACAAAAAGAAAGTAATTTGCTTGCTCTATTCCAGAGGTATTTAATTCTTGATACAGGTGCGGACCTGTTGGATTTTCGCATATCTGTTGTCAGTGCATAACATTAATGCTACACACGGTGCTGTGTTTTAATATAAAGTTAGCTAAATGTACATTGGCCAAAAAGTACATGCTCTTTCATTCACATGGCATCGCAACTGAATAAAACCATTAATACGGTGAACACGCTGAAAAAATTTTGATGGTTTTTTATTCATCATTATAATCATGGCAATGGCAAAGGCAGCCTCATTCTCCGACAAAGCGGAGGGATATCCCATCACCAAGTGGCGTGTAATGTTAATTGCTACAATGCAAATTTGAATTAAGGTCAGGCAATATGAGTCATCCAGTGCTTCTGAACCTCATCCACTCAAGCGACATTATATCATACTGGTGGGATGTCGAAGTTTGAATTACATCCAAATTTTACCGTTTTATTATGCCAGTGATTATGTTGTAGAGCTATCCAGTAACCTCATCCCCTAAGAAGAAAACAAAGAATAAGTTTACAGTGCAGTTTGCAATGCAGCTAACTTGTTGGGCTGAATTGCACATAACAGTTTTTGAGAAATTTATCACATTTACACACGCATATATTTTTATTGCCAATATTTTAGTGAATCATCACAAATGAACATCAAGTTTCAGGCAAAAAAGTTGAAATTTCACTGGATAGGCCAAGTTGTAAGCTTTCATCCGGCAGAATGATGAAGCTCATATGTTTTATTGGGCCCCATATTTGCTTTTAAAACGGGCCCCCAGATGCTTAAGGCCGCCACTGCCAATTAGTAGCACTCACTTATTATTTAATTTCTTGGGATGCACCAATCAGGATTCTTAGGGCCGATACTGATCATTGATCTTTTTAATGGTGTGATCAGCTGATCACCGATTGAATTTTTCAAAACTTTCTAGCCCTCTAGCAATACACTAGTGGTTGAGTGGGCAGAAGGCAGTAGAATAAGTTAAATAGGTAACGCTACAGGAGTTTCCAAATCTTTTATGATCTTAAAATCGCAGGACGCACAAATAACGATAATCCTTGCCGATTTTAATCAATGAGCTGTGTATGAATTCGGTCAAGAAGAGGGACTCTGCACACTACAGCTCCTGATATTCTTATCTTCCAAGATTTCACAAAAACTCACATGATCAAACGTGACTTCGACTTAATTTCCCCTTTCCTTGGCACAAGGTTTTTGTGAGTTCCAGTGCAAGCTTTCTGGTATTAATGCAAAACAAAGCTGTCTCCAGCTGGCCGTCAGGGCTCTTTTAAAATTAGCAGGTTTGTTTTGCCAAAATGCCAGATAGTTGTTGTGATATTGTCTGAGCTGTGTGGGGGTGTTCTAACAAATTTTGCTACCAAACTGCTGTGCCTAGCTAGCTAATACTGTCAGGTGCTGTGGTGAAAACCTCTGCGTGTTCATGTGCTGACTTGAGGAGGAGGAAGGGGACTTTGAGTTCTTTGATTCGGTAGTCGCTTTCAGATGATAATGGTGGAGGCATAGCTCTGCTGCTTTCACCTCTCGTTCATGTAATTTATTTGCTGTCAGTTCATCGGACAGCAGATCCAATGGCCTTTTTTCTTTCTGTTCTCTTGGTAGTGGGGGAGTGCCGCTCCCTTGCACCCCCCCACACCTGCCTGATAACCTCCATGTAGGACACTGGATGTACACATATAGCATATTGCTTTGGATTAAGCGGTTTCAGATATCTCATAAAAGCGCCAGTCAGACGAAATGATGTTTCTCTTTACCGCACCAGACTGACTCATCCTTTTAACATCACGCGATTGACTCGAGTGATCGGCCATTTCAAAGGCGATCGGCCCGTCATCGATCCCTCATGTAGAGCACATATCTGCCGATAATGATTGGTAGCTGATCGATTGGTGCATCCCTTGCAATTTCTTGGCAGCAAAATATCACATGGCGGTATTTGGAATTGAGGGCTACTGCTTTATGTTCCAAAACTCCACCATTTGTGAAGGCATTGTAAATATTTAATGTTAAAAAATTTGTTAAACAAATGGATGTTGTCATAACTGTTGTCGGCATTTATTGCAGATTTTTCTCCACTGGTTTGAAGAAATTGAACATTGTTTGTCATAATCCATTATGTTTGATGGATGGTTCAAGGGAAATGACAAAACTTTTTGGTTCAATCATATGTCACCAGGCTGAAAATTGTGTCTTTGGACATGGCTGACCCGAATGCGGCCACCCCCAGACCTGCCCTCGCAGTTGAACAATGCGAATGTCCCTGGGGCTACTCTGGAACATCTTGTGAGGTAAGGTGCCCTATTCTGTGCTGGGAATGGATTAATGTTTTTTCTTTTTTTGGAGTTTGTGAACAGGGAAGGCTGTAAAATCAAATGTGCCATATGTATTCCTATACATTTGGAATTCATTCTTAAAGGAAAGGACCGCACTTGGTGAAACTGAACTGGTTTGAAAAGCGCTAATATTGAACTACTCAAAGTATTACCTTGTGTCTGTTTTAAAATTGTTTCAACCGAGAAACTCGCACTTATAAATCAAAGTTGATGTGCGACTGAATACCAACATTTCACCGCCGGTGGTGACATCAGAGTAGGGCAGAGCTCTTCTGTCAACGAGGTGGAGCTCTTCTGTTTCGTGTTGTAAGAAATGGAGACAACACACGAGAATCCGGAGAGCCATAGTTTGTCGAGTTGGATTGTTATCGAAGAAGAAGTTAGCTTCGGTTTGCAAGGTTATCAGTTTGACCAGTTGTGCGGACCGCGTCTTCTTTCAGAACTCGACGTCTATGTGCCCGTCGTCTTGGGGTCAGCACGTACTTTCCATATAAGTCTTCTTTGAAGCATTCCTCGCAAAAATGTATTGAACATATTGTTGAATGTTTGGCAGGAGTAAATCCCTCACAGCCGATATTGATAAGCCATTTCTTCAAAAGCTCTGGTTTTTGCGAATGGAAATTTGTTGAATGACAGCTTTGGCGTGTCAGTGTCACCGTCGTAGGCAGGTTTTGGGCTCCACCTATTTTGACAGCCAAAAGCGCGGCAGGTTAACGTCATGGCTTATTTACTTCGGTAAAGGACTCATCCCATCATATGATCACTCCTTTTAGTATGAAACGGAGAGAAACAGTGCAAAATCTGATCGAATAACTTTCGAAAACAGTATCACTTTTACTATATCACACGGAACTCTTGCCCTATTCTATGTCACATCTTTTATGTTTCTCGGTATTTCATCGGCTCAAAATGCTACAGGGAGCCCTCAGGGCTGAACATGGCGCACACCAGGCTGATTGCGAAAACCGTAGGATCCACTCGTTTCGAGTGTTGATTACTTGGTTAGGAAATATCCAGTGACAATGAAAATTACGGTTGGGTAGCTTTCGGGGAGTTCTTTCTGAAAATGTACGCCTTTAACAAGTGCGGTCCTTTCCTTTAAATTGGTACACAAGTTTCTCAGAATCAAAACAGTCATGACATGTTTGTTCTACAATGTAAAGTTTTTACTTTGAAATAATAGTAATGTGGTTCAGTACTGAAAAAGGTGGACTGGTTAATTTTAGGCTGTACCATAAATTCTCTCATGGTGTATCTTTGTGGCTCGAGTGCACAATTAGCTAAGGTAACTTCAGCAAATATTCAGCTGTGTACAGTTATATTTATTTTACTGATAGATCGTGTAAATCCAGCTAATGGCTCTCTTTATCTCCAGTACTGTGATTCTGGATTTTATCGTGTTGGCGGGATTCTGTTCGGCGGGAATTGTCTCCACTGTGAATGTAACGACCATGCTTCTGAGTGCGACACCAACGGAGTCTGTCTGGTTAGTCTGTGCTTTGTGCTTTCCATAAGTGCTACTGAACTTGCATGATACAGCAACAACATTTTGTCTAGTTTTACTTTTAACTGTGTCAAATAAGGAATCAGCCCGCCAGGAGTTTATCTTGGCCAGTTTTATGTTTAGTCTTTTCAACCGGTTTAAACTTTGCTTAAGAGTAGGATAAAGACAGACCCCAAAGGCACGTCCTGAACACATTGCCTGCAGCCCTGTTTATGAAGACTTCCTGTTGGAAGCCCTGTTTACTAATAATCTGACAAAGAAACCTTGACTAATGTGAATGACTTTGCGGAATGATAAACACAGTGAGCTCTGTATGCCTTTGTTTCCCGATCACATTTCAAACCACACTCAAGGCTAACTTTCTAAATAAGGTATATATACACTTCATGAAACATAATCACTCCAAAATAGCATGCTTTAGTGAATACAGAAATTCAATGGAATAATGCTTCATTGTTAACAGTATGATTATTCACTTTCCTCAAATAGAGTTTCATTTGGAAAATTCCTTCCATGTAAAGTACAACCCCTTTTCAACAAGTTGGGATATTGTATAAAATGTTAATAGAAACAGAATGTAATGATTGCAAATAATTTAAACACTATATTGAATTGAAAATAGTACAAAGATGTTGAAACTGCAAAATTTTATTGTTTTTTTCAAAAATGTTCGCTTATCAACACATTTCAAAAAGTTGGAATGGGGGCATATTTACCACTGTGCTGTATGACTTGGTGTTTTAACAACACTTTGTAAGCATGTGGCAACTGAGGACTCCAACTGCTGCAGTCATAAAAGCAAAATGTTTTCTCTATTGTTGCTCGATGTAGGATTTCAGGTGCTCAGCACTTTGTGGCCCATGATTTCAAAAAAGAATTTTACATTTTGATTGATCAAACCTCAGAACAGTTTTGAACCTTGCCTCAATTGGTGTCTGATGAGCTCAGGCCGAATAGGAAACAGCATTTCTGGATCTTGTTAGGTTGCCCATAGGGCGTACCCACATGGCTTACCCTTGTTTGTTGTCTGATTCAGCATTAGCGTCAGCATTAGTGTCGTGATTTTCTGTGTAGACAAGAACTGAGTAACCCCTTGGTAAAATGGCTTCATACTTTCTGCACATATTTATACTAATATCTAATTGCGCAACCACCATGGTAGGTTCAACTGGGTCAAAGGTCATGTTCACTGGATCTTTTGCGGACAAGATCTCCCCAATATACACAACAGAATCCTGTCTGTTTTTTTTAATGGAGTGCGTAGCCTGAGGTCCTGAGTATCACGGTCATTCAATATTGGTTTTTGATGTTATCCTTGCGTAGTGTGATTTCTTCAGATTCTCTAAATTTACATTCAGAAATTAAAATTAAATTCATCATGTACTGTAGATGATGACATTCCCTAGTTCTTTGCAATTTTACATTGAGAAACAATATTAATAAATTGTTTTTCAGAGTGGTGAAGTCCTCGCCATGTTCACTCGTGGAAGAATCTACCTCTCTGGGATGCCCTTTTTTACCCATTCAAGTTATTTACCTGTTGCCAATTAACCTAACTAGCTGTTAGATGTTCCATTGGGTGTGTCATACAACTTTCTAGTCTTTTGTTGCCGCTATTCCATCTTTTTTTGAAATATGTTGATGGCATCAAATCCAAAATGAGTAGATATTTCTCAGTTTCAAAATCTGACATGTTGTTTTTGAACTATTTTAAATTGAATATGGAGTTTAAATGATTTGCCAATCATTGCATTTATTGCATCTCAACATTTTTGGAAATGGGGTTGTTGACATTTTTTAAACGATATAGATGGTTTTGTTCGTTAAGGTGACATTAATATGATAAGAAAATATTGCCAAAATGTTGCAAAGGACCAATATTGTTTTAAATAGTTCATTTTTAAGTAAAATTTCAAGCATGATTGCAAAGCCTCATTTTAAGGATTCGTTACTTGTGTATAGTAACAACACAACTTCATTAATGCCTTTTGCAATCTAGCATAGCTTTAGAGCAGCAGAAATATTATGGCAGTTGTTTCTTTCATGCCAAATTTGAGCCGAATCATAATTATTCCTCACTCACTCACTCACTCACTCACTCACGGTATAGGTGACACAGTGTGGAGTCAGTGCTCTGGAGAAATAGCTATTTTGTTCATACAGGTTATTTACCCTTTTAGACCATGTGCCAAAAATGGCCAGGATAAAAAGGTTCTTTATTGGAAATTACTTTTGTTACATTAAAAAAAATGGAGATTTGCTACTGATAACACGAGACTATGAATTGGCTTCTAATTGATTAAACTGAGGACACATGGTCACGAAAACTAACTACTATTAGGCTTTTAAGATTACAAAGCATTTTATAATGAGTTAAGCCTATTAAATATTAGTTTGGTTTTCAGAAAGAATTTGAACACACTCGATTGGAACCCTAATTTGCAGCTAATTGATTCACAGCTAATTGATCGATCTTGCCTTTAATTGCATAAAAATATTGCCAACTTGGCTTGGCATATTTTTTTGAAATAAATCAAAGCAAACAATATGAACGTTGGGCTTTAAAACATCATATAACGCATAGCCATTGCTGTCATAATGCGGTTTAAGGGGGTAAAGTGTCCCTCTAATCTGAAAAGCATATAATTAAAAAAAATTACAGCTTGTTAAAATTAAAGATGTTAAAAGTGTGGTTGGAACAAAAACTATCATAGACAGTGAGTCCACAGGACCAACTTTGGGAACCGCTGCCCTACAGGAATGTAACATGCCAAGGGCGAGAAGTTTTTGATCAAATTAATGTTACCTTGGCAAACAAACCTATCGTTTTCTCTCAAAAAACTGTTCTCAGTGATTCCAAACTTTTGAACAGTACCGTCTCCAATGTATCTTTCCAAGTTGCCGTGGTGTGTGTGGTGTAAAGCCAAAACATGCTGGTTTGAGATGCTTCTCCAATGCATTTGCGGTAAATCTTTGGCAGGACTGTATGCACAACACCACCGGGGCTTACTGTGACCAGTGCCTGCCTGGTTTCTATGGAGACCCAACGGAAGGCACGCCTGATGACTGCCAGCGATGTGCATGCCCACTGACTGCGGAGTCTAATAAGTGAGTTTCACTGCCAAGGATGAGGCCACCGTCTCCTTACTGTCTGCCTTCTATTCCAGTTCTTAAAGTATAAAAAGTTTCGCCTTTTTGTTACAGCGATAAGAAACAGGAAATTACAGATAAAAATTGCTCGGATTCAAAGATGATTTGCATCACTTGTCACTGGTTATAGCTGGTTGGTGGCTGGTCAGGGCAAATATCTCGCTGGACAAAATAAGTTAAGCTAGTAGAATACGATGAAGGTAAACCTGGTGGAATTGCACTTGCTATGCTGGTTGATAATTTGGTGAGCAGGTAGTTGTTTGGCTAAATGTGTTGGAAACACAGCCATGCCATGATCAATGTTGAATATGCAGCAGCAACTGAAAATAATTTAAAGCAGTGATTCAGTATGCTATAATTACAGCTTCTGAGTGACGAAAGAATTTATGCTGGCCATAACCAGAGAATAAACATAGACGTGATGGATTGTAGGAGCATGCGCTTTTATGGTGTTTTTCCTGTTTTTAGTTTCAGCCCCACCTGCCTCCTGAACGGCCCAGGAGAAATGATATGTGACCAGTGTCAGCAAGGATATGCTGGCGCCTGGTGTGACAGGTGATCAAACCGTCAAAGAAGAACCAGCACACCACTACTCATGCATGCATGCCTGCTCACACCAATGGAGAATTGTACTTAAAGTGGGGGAAAGACATAAATGAGCTAATGTGATAAAAGACTAAGCTCAGCAACATTCAGAGTGATACACTTTTCAGATTAGTGAAACTGGTCCTAAGCTAATGAGGCTCTATTGTGTCATAGCGCAGTACTTCCCTGAGGTGAAAACAGTGATTCACCCAGTGATGAGATGCTGAGAGACAGAGTTTAAACTCATACTTAAGCACAGAGACCTCAAGCCAGAATGTGAATTCACCCTGGTGCTAAATACTTCATAACTTGCAAATTGGTTATTTTCCAGGTCAGCAGTGACTGTTGAGTGTTTCTCAGCTTCAGGTAGTCTTTATCTTTATCTCTTGCTGAGTTGCAGAATTTAAGACCTTTCTCTCCCTGATTTGTGGCGCAGGTGTGCTAGTGGGTATTATGGAGACCCCACGATACCCGGGCAGGGCTGTGCCCTGTGTGAGTGTAATGGAAACGTCGACCCTCAAGAGCTGGACCACTGCGACCCCCGGTCTGGGGAGTGCCTCAGGTGCATCAGGCACACGGCAGGCCTCCACTGCGAGCGTTGTCAAGATGGGTACTTTGGCGATGCCATTGTTGCAAAGGACTGCCAGGGTAAGTAAGAGCAAATATTCAACCGCCATACCTCTGCATTCTAGACCTGTTGGGGTTTCCACCCAAACGCCAGCATACTCAATTCAACAACTTTACCGTTTCACTGTTGCACTCACCAAATACTGCACATACCTTAGGGATTAGTTTAGGGCGATTAGCTCTACGCAGCGGTTGTGAATGGAGTTTGTGCATTAACAGGGAGTGAGGGGGCAGATTAACCCTCAACTTTGACCTGTGGTCCCCTTACTGCAGGCCACCAACCTTGAGCAAATAAGGGGTTCAGGATTGGGTCAGATGGACACATTGTGTAATTTTCTCATTGCTGACTTCACTCTCTCACAGGTCAAACATGATATAGTCCTCATCCCAATATGTGAACAATGGGTATTATTTGAGAGGGAAGCTAATGCACCTTCTCCTTAGTCCTGTGGCCCTTGATAATCCTTCTTACCCGCAAGAGCTGATTTTCCCTGGACTGTGTGCGAATGGTCAACAAATTATATCCTATCGTCTGATTCCTATCCATTTTTTTCTAACCTCGATGTAAAACACCTTGAGGTTAAGGAAAGATGAAAAGAAGAATTCATAAGGACTTGGGAAAAGACTATCGTGGAGAACTCGACTGCACTTACAATTGGCGTGGTGATTGTCCATCCCTTGCCCGTCATGTTCGTTTGTTTTTTTGAATGGCCAGATGGATGATGGATCGCTTTAAATATTGTTGCCGCAAAGCAAAAGAGGCTATATAAACGCAGCCCTGGACTCTGGATTGCTGTTCTGTGTTTGACCCCCTTCTCAAAAGATCCACAGTGAGAGGGTTTGCCCATACGTGGATGGCGTTTCCCTAGCCTAGTGTAGGCCTATAGCCTACAATATAAAGGGATGATTGAGCTAGCCTACACAATAGAGGATGACTTTATTAGACTCTGCTCAAAACTACCATGCTAACAATGGGAAAGGAAAGGCTCCTGTTAAGGCTGTTACCAACAAAGTTTTTTTTCCTCCAGGAAACACAACTTGAAGTGAAAGACAGCTTTCGTCTGCAGCGAACTGCAAATGAAGGAACTACCCCTTAGGGGTGTCAAATTTTTATTTTTCTTCACTGACTGTGATTCAGATCAAAGCATGCAAGGAATCAACCATTTTCTCATTAACAGCAGCATCAAAAGTCCTGTAGCTCTATAATGGCAAGAGGTAAAAAAAGCTCTTGCTGAAGGCCCGAAGTGCTCCTGTGAGTGTTCTGACACCCAGCAGCCAAACACACCAGCAATTTCCTGATCTGTGAATAATTGTATCCACCAAATGCTCTGCTGTATAACCAAACAAACATTTTTGTAGTGTTTTTAAAACTCTACGAAAACAACTCTTGGTTGATAATTGGAGGATAAGTCAACATGGCATGGCGGATGGTGAAATATGTTCAAAGTAAAGTCTAATCTGGGTATTTTTGGGCTAGCTAAAATGTACATCCACCATATGGCACACTGGAATGAAGCAGAGAGGTGGCAGGAGGCAGAATACTCTATTATTTAGTGCTTCAGTAGAGATGCATAGTCACATGAGCAAATGGATGTAGATTGGAAAGTATGTATAGTTTTCCTGAAGGGAGAAATGAAAGAAGATTAGTTTGCTAAACATGGTAGCTGTTAGTAATGATCAAATCTGCTGCCAATTCCCATGATGCCAGAGCTATGAAAGGAGCAACATCCTCATTATAGTTAGTAATGGTATTATCTGCACCAATATAAATATTTGCACAATATAATAAATATAAAAGGCAACTCAAGTTTCACTCACGCAAACTTTATTGAAAAGAAATTAACAATGTATGAAACAACAGAATGTTAACATATCTCCTTTTGCTAGACAACCAACACAGAGAGGGAGACAGAGCACTAGCTCGTGCATCAACCAATTTCAGCTAAAAAAGCAGCTGAAAAGGAGGGTAATTCTGTAAAAAATGAGTTAAGCCTAATCAAACTGTGATTAATACCGTCAATCACGTGACTGTTGAAGTGTTCCTCAGTCTTTTATTGGATAAACATTTTCGAGGGGTGGAAAGATGGAGTCCTTTAGATTTTTTATTGTTTAGTTGAATTCTCCTGATATGAAGCATTGTACAGCTATAAAAAAAATCTCAAAAAATCCAAGTCATAATATCTGGACTCTTTATGAGTAATTCTGTTATTAAACCTTGGCTTTGCGTGAAAGTCATCTGTCACTTTAAATGGTGCATGTTATACATAAAGAATGCCAGTGACATCTAGTGGTAGAAAAAAAAAACCTCCTATTCCTGGTTCTCTTTATTGGCACCTCACGTTCACTGATCAGCCATCGCATTATGATCACTGCTTGGTTAAGTTAATAACATTGATTAACTATCTAACTGGCACTTTGTCAGTGGGTGGGAAATATTATGCAGCAAGTGAATATTACCTCCTCGAAGTTGATGTGTTGGCTGCTGGAAAAATGGGCAACTGTAAGGATGTGAGCAACTTTCACAAGGGGCAAATTGTGATGGCTATGTAACTGGGTCAGAGCATCTCCTGAACTGCTGCTTGTGTGGGGCGTTCTTTGTCTGCGGTGTTCAATACCTACCAAAAGTGGTGCAAGGAAGGAAAACCGATGACAAGCTCATGGGGGGCCAAGATTCATTGCTGCCTGTCAGGAGCGAAGGCTTGGCCGTGTGGTCCGTTCCGACAGAAGAGCCACTGCTCAAATTGATGAAAAAGTTAATGCTGGTTCTAAAAGAAAGGTGTTTGAACACACATTGCATCATGTTTTGTCGGGTATGAGATTGCGTAGCCACAGACAATTCAGGATGCCCATGCTGACCCCTGTCCACCGCCAAAAGCACCTATAACGGGCACGTGAGCTGGACCATGAAGAAATGGAAGAAGAAGTTCTGGTCTGATGAGTCACATTTTCTTTTACATCATGTGGATGGCTGGGTGCGTGTGCGTTGCTAACTTGGGGACAACATGGCACCAGGATGCACTCCAAGAATAAGGAAAGTCAGAGGCCATGAGATGATTTTGGCGATGTTCTACTGGGAGCCTTGGGTCCTCCTATTCACATGGATGTTAGTTTGTCATGTACCAGGAAACTAATCACTGTCGCAGACCAAGTACACCCTGTCACAGAAACAGTGTGCCATAATAGCTTTGGGCTCTTACAGCAGGATAATATGCCCTGCTACGCTGCAGACATGGCTTAAAAATGGTTTGTGGACCACAACAAGGAGTTCAAGGTGTTTTAAGTTGGCCTCCAAATTCTCCAGATCTGAATGCAACTGAGCATCCGTGGGATGTGCTGGACAAACAAGTCAAATGCATGGAGGCCCCACCCATCAACTTACAAGATTTAAAGGATCTGCTCCCAATGTCTTGATGCCAAATGCCTGAGCACACCTTAAGATGTCTTGCCTCAATAGGTCAGGGCTATTTTAGTGACAGGTGGTTATAATGTTGTGGCCGATTGGTGTCATTTTACAACTCCTGAATGAAAATCATGAAAAGTGTTAGTTCATTGGATAATAGCAGAGCGAATAATGAACCACGATGAGTGCTGACTGTATTCCTTAAGAATTCACTGTAAGAAAATTAACCGCTTTGTGCAGATATAGACGCTGGGGCTTGTAAATTCCGAAATTTAATTCCGAAATGATGATGTAACCGAATTTCCAAATGTCTTGCTTCACTGGAATAATTTTTCACAGTCTCTGTGGCTCAAATACTTTATAATGAGTTATAAAGCCTAAATAAGCTAATGAATTACAGGAAAAATTGGCATTATTTGTATTCTGCGTAGAGGCGTTGAGATAGTCAATTTGAAACTAGTGCTATTGAAGAATAGTGATATTCGTAATATCTGTGTCAAAAGTCAGAAGCGGCAACGCCAGATCCTTCGCTTGTTTGAAGTGTTCCTTGAGATATTTGTTTCAGTGCTTTATTTTTCCTGACTGACATTCAGGGCATGTAGCACCAGATGTACCTGATGTTCTGCCTGCTTGCCAAGTGAGTAATGAAAATGCACCTGTGGGTATTCTGCCTGTCTGTTCTCTGTCCGTAGTTTGTGGTTGCCATGGGAACGGATCACACTCCACAATCTGCAACGAGACGAATGGGCATTGCGACTGCAAGCCCAATGTTATGGGAGAAAAATGTGACCGTTGCCAGGTAAGTTCGACTTTTATTCAGAGGTGGTCAGTCCAGGTTCAGAAGGTAAAAGTCCACCCCAGTGTTTTGTCTGACCTCCTGTTTGCCTGTTGACTGGACCTTCATCCATGAAAATGAGTTGACTGAGAAAAAGTAAAACACGAGAGGACTTTTACTGCACTTTCTGACCCTGGAATGTTTACCTCTGCTTGTGTGGGTGTACAGACCTGATCACTGTTCATTGCTATTATGGGGAAAGTTAGCTATGAGCGATAATGTCGGGGAGGTGTGGCTGTATTGGGGCTGGGGAAGGGTGAAAAGGAAAGAAACCTAAGTTCTAATTTACTGACACGGCTGTGGCATTGTTCTGACTGCTGGGATGGTCTGTCTGTGGATGTGTTCCCCAAGTATTTTGGCCTCTAATTCTCTTTAAGTATTTACTTTGACTGCTGTGAAATGATTGTTTGAGTGGCTCAGCTGCACTATAGCAGTTCACAGTTTTCTTGCTTTTCCTTGGAGTCTGTGCCACATCTACACGAGAGGATTTTTTTTAAATGACACTTATCAGTGATATGATTTGGAATGGTTGTTTTGGCCAGTAGGTCTTCAAGTATTAATAATGTCTCTTGGGTGTTGGAAAATCTCACGCCATTCTGCAGCTGTTGGCATTTGTGTCTCGTCAGTTAACAAAGCAATCAGTCAGAAGGCAATGCGGATATAAATGTGTTTTTTTTCATGAATTGACTCCGCCTACTAATGCCAGTAATTATTTGAACCTCTTCAGTGAATAATTGCTCTAAATCACCTATATTTTGTATAAATTTCTGAGCAAATCCAGGAGATCAGAACAAAATACTGCAGAGGACTTAGAGAGATTTCTGAACCTGGCTTTTGGTTAAACAACCTCTATAATCCAAAACTTATTCACATGCTCCAGGTTTACCACTGAGTGATTGTTTTTTTTTCTGGCTAATCTCAAGGCGGGGTACCATGGCCTTCACAGTGGGGTGGGGTGTGTGGCATGCAACTGCAGCCAGGCGGGGTCCCAGTCAACGGAGTGCAATGAGGAGGGAAGGTGTCACTGCATCCAGGGAGTGACTGGGGACAAGTGTGACCGCTGCCAGCATGGATACTTCAACTTCCAGGACGACGGCTGCACTGGTGAGTCAGGGGTTTCATTGCAAGAAGTATTCTGGCTAAAGCCAGCCTAAGCTGGCCAGACTAATTTTAAGTTGCGTTGTCGGGTTGTGCGGCTGGCTCGCTTGGAAAAGGCACTGTTGTGGTACGAAGGTGAGAATCACGGCTCAAATCGAACCCAGCCGTGTCGTTGCTGACTGTAACCTGCAGCCTTGTGACTGCAGCAAATACTTGGAATAATTGGCATATGGGAGGGATAGAGTTGGTTTGGGCTGGCATAGTTTCTTGCTCAAGTGCCTCTGACTGGCCATCCCAATGTTTGTTGGTTTCTTTCTATGCAAGTCAATGTTAGGGTTTCTTTCGCCCTCATTTCCTGCATATGAAGTCTGTGACCATGCGTTAAAAGAAGTGACGGGTCACACAATGAGGTATCTGTGCTTTCCTGAGTTGGCAGCACAAGTCTTGTATGAGCATGCGAGTACATAGTTTCCTGGTTGGACATACCATGTTTGCATGGGACTGAAGATGCCTAATTATTAAAATAAAATGCGTTTTCTAAAAAAATATGTTTTTTTTTATGATATAGCATCTTCAATTCCACCTGAATTTGGAATGTTCAGTCAGCATACTATGTTCAAGCATGCACATGCACGACTCATGCCGCTAACCTGGGAGAGCGAGACGGTTCACAGTTCTCCGAAACATGCGCTTGTGAACCACCACTGCTTTACGCTGGTGGATTCAAACCTCGTGTATACAGACCAAGGGTGGAGGAGACCCAAACATTTGCCTGCCCAGTGTGTAACTGAGGAGCACCCAGATGGGCAGCACGCGGCACTGGAGCAACAAAAAATGGCAACCTAAACCAACTGTATGCCACCCTTTTTCTTACTGGTGGCTGGCCACAGTTGGTGCTGGCTCAGCACGGGATTTGATCTGCTGCTGTGGTGGTCACGCTTTGCAGTAATTTTTAATTTTTAACCCCCCGGCATATAATTCGGTGGGATATAGTCATCCATCCGTCCGTCTGTCCATCTGTAATCATTTCATTTCCGGAGCAGAACTCGGGTATTAATCAGGTCCTGGAATGGTGCCTTTTGTTATTTTGGGATTTCTGAGAGTAGCTTGCAGAGGCTGGGAGGATACGTCTTTTTCTGATGACACTTGTTTTTGTTACTGCCATCCTCACAACATCGCGTGCATTACATCAATGTTGTCAATGTTGTTATTGGTGATTTCTGTTTTCTTAATTAATAATTTATTCATCGGTATAGGCTTATGTATCAGTCTTGATAATTCAATTACAAAATGTTTTTATTTTTAATTGTTTGATTGTTTATTGTACCCCCCGGACGAAGTCAGGCGGCTACTATAGATTCACGCTAGTCGTCTCCACCGCCGCCGCGTCCACATCCGTAGACACTTCCTTGTAGACGCTGTGCAGGCTGTAATTTCTGACCAATTAATTTCATATTTGGTATGGACATATGTTATACTTAAGATATGACACCAATTCGTGGCCATGGCGACAGTATTGGCCGAATAATGTGCAAAAAAGGGGAGAAGCGGGCTTTTAGGGGCTACACCAATGCGGTCGTGACTGTCGAGTCTTGAAAGGGAACAGGTGTGGAGCATTATTCAATAAAAAGTGAGAGGCCTTTATCTCTGCTGGCATGCTTCAAAAAATCCTGGAAAGCCAGTGCTACCCCTCGGGAGAGCTGGACCCAGTTCCAAATCCATTCTAGAATAAACTTTAAAATTCCTACAGTGCTCATTTTAATCATTAGTCTCTCCGGTGGTACCTTGTCAAATGCCTTCTGAAAACCCAAGTAAATGATATCATAAGCTCTGGTTATAGGACTTTTTGACCTCTTCAGAGAAATTCAAGAGATTTGTTTGGCATTACTTTTCCATAAAGAAACCATTTTGCCAACCTTCAGGGAGTGGTTACATTCTAGAAATAATTTTAACTTGTCATTACAGGATGAAACACAAAAGGCTCTAATTTCTTGGCGCAGCGCAGGGTGGCGCAGCGTGGCGTAACCCAAGCAGCGGTAATTTCCTCCGGTGCAGCCCACGCAGTGGTAATTTCCTGCGGTGCAACACTGTGCGCAGCCACTTGGCAATTTGGTAGACGAACGTACGCCGATAATAATACTATTATCGTCACTTAGGTTTTATCGTTTTTGGTGGGGGAAAGGAATACAGCCTGATTGCTATGATCTTGTACTGAGTTAAGATCACATATTGAAAATAAATGTGTAACGTATCTTGCATTGTTGTCCATGCATGTTAACCCCAAAATTTTATGCAGCAACAGGGTGTAATAATAGGAACACGCTGTCCATCAATTCTCTTCCCAATGATACAAGCAGAAGAAATAAATGAGCAACCATCGTATTTCATTCCAACTTAATAAGTTTGAATGATCTGAAATAGTTTTGTTTTGAAATTCCATTCAAGTTTGCTAATGGTAATAATTTGCGAATGCCCTAGCTAGCCAGCTAACTCATGTTCGTAATGCTTAATATGGACATATTAAGTGCAGTGCCGAAAACATGCCTGAAACAGTAAGTAAAATGCAACATTAACGCATCATGCAGATATAGGACGGAGGCTTCATTATTCCAACATTTTAATGGTGAGGAGAGGAGTTCATTTGATTGGTGAAAATTTGATTCGGCTGTGTTAAACCCACTCAAGCCTTCTCTCCTCCCTTTTTGCCACTTGCGCCGGCAGGAGGGACAGAGGCAGGACAGATGAGTACTTGCGACAGGCATGAAATTGCAAAATACCCCTGAACACACCTTGCTCCCCCCATTCGCCGTGCTTGCGCCTGTTCAACGAATTTAGAGCCCATAGAGTAGGGGTCAGATGAATCTCATCTGAGCAAGGCACTGGGGGGAAGTAGAGTCCCTCAGAGATCTGCGCTGGGACCCCTGCCTTCCTCATTAACATTAATGACCTTGTCAGGAACATTGCAGCAAATCAGTTACATTTGCTGATATCACAAACTTGGAAGCTTTGGCTAGTTTAAGCCTGCTAAGTTGACTCAGGATGATTTAGAAGTGAGAAGAAACTTGGAAAATTAAATTAACAATGACTGAATGTTAAGTTCTGCGTGTGGGAAATAAAACATCTGACTGGAATACTTTATGGGAGATTCAAAATGTGAATATTTTATACTTGAAAAAGATCTGCATTGACCAAAGCCAACTTCAGTTTTCAGTTCCTATCCATTTTACTGTAGCAGTAAATATGCCAGCAGGATGCTTGGATACATAGCCGAAAACATTAACTATAAATCAAAGGAGCGTATACCTATCCTGTTGGACCTTTGTTGGACCTCACGTAGAATACTGTGCATACCTCTAAAGCGCAACGTCCACCAAGGGCATTGCACGATTTTCAAATACGTGCCATGAGCCTCTGACCCTTAACAGCATTATTTCTTTCAAGCTTTTCCTATTTAAAATTGCTTGATTAATAATCACACACTTTATTTACTGAATAATCAAGATCAATATATAAGCTGGCAGTTTTTAAGAAATTGCAGGTTTTTAAGTGTTGCAAATGCCTGTGCTGTGTAGCATGAAGGAATCATGTTCTCAGCAGAATTGCTACTGGTTTGTTACTACATCTGGTATTGCATGCAAAAGTCCTTTGGGGATAAATAATTCTATGTTATCGTGTGCATCAATGATGCTGTTGGTGTAATTCTGTCTTCTCAGCAATCATATGCATAGATTGTTGGTAGCTAACTAACTTGTGAGGGCGGAGTGTCAAAAATTTTCATTCGCTTACCTTCCAGCAAACACACCTTAATCCATCAGACACACTTTTCTGGCTGCTTTTTTGGCCTTGGAAAAAGGATTAATTGAGCTCCCTTTAGCCGGGCAGGGTAACTTCCGTCAGTATTATAAATTCCCTTAGCGCTGCTCAGAACCATTTTCAATAAAGTCAAACACCTCTCCGATTAAACCAGATCATTACTGCATTGAATGTAGGACAATATGGCGGTGCTGTCGGGGTAGGCAGGATCTTCATAAAATGTGGCAATCTGATTGGTAGTTATTCTACACTTGATTGACAGGTCGGAAAGGTCCATGTACAGTGGGCTCAAAAATTACTGGCGCACCTGACTGGCAATGCACATACGATACTTTAAAAAAATTCTTTAAAAATATATTTATCAATAGTAAAATAGTGAAATAACTACTTGAGAGAAGTACCTGTCAATTTGTCCAGTTGCTGGGATCAATTTGTATCTGTTTCCCCTCACCTTGCATTATTGTTCATAGCAAAAATGGTCAAGCATTTTCCTATCTACATTAATGGCATCATAAACGTTGATGTCTTTCGAAGCTTCTGAATTCCTGAAGCTCACAAAAGTTTTTTTTTTTTCTGCGTCCACGTCTGATCAGCTTGATATGCGTAAGAGAACGTTTTGAAAAAATAGGTTTTGATGATTCTTGTCCGCGTGTTAAATTTGCTCATGTAAAATAAAATTCTGTCTGCAACCAGTGGCATTACCTCAAACCTGTGTCTAAGTAAGTGTTGGGTAATTAATTGAATTGAATTACTGAGCAAATTAGCTTCCAATAATCTGCGTTGCCATTAAGGATTATGACATACAGCTTTGCATCAAGAGGAAGGCTACAATATGAGATTGCATGGATGACAATTAACGTAAATTTCTCTAAATTCTATCTCGACTGTTATGAAGCAAATGCTGCTGAAGATGGTATTTAGACAAGATGGAGATTTCATTTCTGATAAAATAATTAGATAATTGCTGTTCATATAGTTTCATACTATAACCTTCCTCCGACTTTCCCAGAGGCTCATTATGACCTCATGAATGACTTAGCTACCTTGAAAATTCAGCGCATGGCATACATTTTAATGCAATTTTAAATGCAAGTTATGCCTCAATCCTGCGACAAGCCTTGGTTGTCCCTGGGGCAGTACCTTCATAGGTATTGCTGTTGTACCTTAGAAGTGGGTTTTTATTTGTTTTGGAACATAAATGTACCTTTTTCACCCTAAAAAGGTTCACTCAGGTACCTTGAGGTCCTATAATTAGCCTTAAAGGTTACATAATACCTTGGGGAACAGAAATGGACTCCTGCTGTACCCCTATTTCTGAGAGTGTTACACAGAGCTGGAGATGCTAATCCGTGCCCTTATCACTTCACGCATAGATTACAGAAATGCATTGTTCTCCCTCTTTAATAAATCCACCCTTGGCCGTCTGCAGGAAATCCAAAATGCAGCTGCTAGACTGCTCACCAAGTCTAATAAACATTCTCGTTTCACCTCACTACTCATGTCCCTCCCCTGGCTTCCACTTGCCTTTAGGCTTAAGTTCGAAATTCTTATCCCCCCTGACAGAGCAGTTCACGGTCAGGCCCCCGCATATCTGACAGATCTGATTCATTTAAACTCTTCATCCCGTTCCCTTCGATCGAACAGTCATAAACTTTTAACTATTCCCTGCACTCATCTCAAAACACGTGGTGATCGAGCTTTTATGGTCATAGCACCGACCGTATGGAATGCACGACCCATGCCCATTCTTGCTGACTCAGTGGAATCTTTTAAATGTCAACTAAAGACTTACTTATTCAAACAGGCGTTTGATTAGATGCTGTCTCTTATTGATATAACTGATGTTCTCTTAGCTTCTTGTGTATTTATTCTGTTATTTTTATCTATTGCTACATTTTACTGTTGCTTTTTTATGTCTGTCAAGCACTTTGTTACACCTGTCTGTGAAAAGTGCTGTATAAATAAAATGTACTGACTTACTTTACTTAACCTGAGCTGGCAAAACGGTATTTTTGAAAATGTTTTCATGGCATATCTAGCTGATTGAACACTGACGCAGAAAAAAATATACAGCTTTGTGAGCTACAAGAATTCAGATGCTTCAAAAGTCTTTGACGTTTTATGTCACCATTAATGTGGGTAGGAAAATGCTTGATGACTATTGCAAAGAACAACTAGGCTTATGCCGTCGGAGGCAACGGCTGGGGGGTATCCCCGAACGCCCCAATCCTCCAATTCCCCAATCCTTGAATAGACCTTGAATAGACTTTCATTTGAACTTAATTTCAGGTCAATCAGACAAATGGTTTTGAAGATATGGGCAAAATGGTAATTTTCCATCACAAAGCGCCACCTGGTAGCAAAAATATTGAACCATACAGGAATGATGTCATCATGTGACACCTTGTGAGGTCATGACCTTGCAGTTGCACATAGTTTCATGTCAATTAGACAAATAGTTCCGAAGATATGGCAAAAATGGTGAATTTTATGTAACAAAGCTCCACCTGGTGTCAAAATTTTGAACCAAACAGGTATAATGTCATCGTGGGACACATCCTCAGGTCATGACCTTTCATTTGCACTTGATTTGAGGTCAATCGGACAAATATTTCCAAAGATATGATAAAAACAGTGATTTTTTCAGTTTTTGGCCTCTGGTGGCTAATCTAGAGATTGTAAATTGTCCAAAATCGGATCAGTTCTTCCGCTTTATGATACTTACTTATATGCAAAACTTGGAATTTCTAATTGGAATATTACTGAAGTTATCGCGTTAACACGTAAATCAGTTTTTGGCCCCTGGTGGCCAATCTAGAAATCATTAATTGTCCAAAATTGAATCAGTTCTTCCTCTTTATGATACTTGCTAATATGCAAAACTTGAAATTTCTAATTGAAATATTACTGAAGTCAAAAACATAATATCCCCAGAACGCCATTCGGCGTTCGGGGATATAATAATGCAAGCTGAGGGGAAAAGGACAGTAATTTTACTAACTGATCCTCGCAACTTTACGAGCTTGCTGTGCAGGATTATTTATGCTTGTTTGCAGAACTAGCAGTCATACACGGATGTTAGTGGGGGGTAAATTTAGCACCAATATAAGGAACTATTTTTTCATGAAGAAGAAGGCCACTGCATGGAATAGCTTGTTTGGTCATGTTAGGGTGGCAGACAATCTGGGAGTTTTTAAGATCAGGTTTGATACAGTGCTAAATACAATGTAAGTATTAGGTACACTTTAGTGATGGGAATATGGTGAGCCTAGTTGGGCTGAATGGCCTGTTCTCGCCATTCACGTTATGTTATGTTATGTTATGTTTGCCATGACCAGTTCAAAATTACCCTTCAAAACTCTTGAATGAGCTTGGAGTTCCCCTGCTGGTCTTAGTTGGAATTTTCACCTTAGAGTCCTTTTATGACAGCTGCTACTGAGACATTGGGTGCTTGATGTGTGACCAGTCATGTAACTCAAGTATTAGACCCTGAAGCCTACTAACATTGTTGCACAAAAGTGGAGCTAGCATGGTGATCAACACCATTTGGTCACAGTGGGAGGTAGTGTGGAAAATAATGAGGCACATTTGGAATGCCATCATAAATTGAGTGATTACCATTGTTTCAGCTGCAGGATTACCTTGTTTGAGGCCTGTGCTGGTGTTTAGCTCACGTTTCTTTGTCGGTCTTCTCCAGTGTGTGACTGCGCCCATACCCACGGGAACTGCAACTCAGAGACCGGGGAGTGCATCTGCCCCCCTCACACCAGGGGGCCAAAGTGTGAGCTCTGCGAGGATGACCACTGGGGGCACGACACAGTTACAGGGTGCAAGGTAACCTCTGGCTGTTCAGTCTATGCATTACAGCAATGTGTGACACTGAAACATCTGAAAGAAGGAACACCATCTCCTGAGCACCTCATAAACAAACACTCTAATATATCAAACTTTATTCTATTAGATCAAAAAAAAATGCAGTCAAGACAGGGAGCAAGATAGAGAATACTATTATTACCTGTGATAATAGTTTTTTTATGATTGGGAAGTTCCATTTCCCATGTAGCAACCATACAGAGTCACTGAATTGGTGAGAATAGCATTCATGCTAATCTGTTCTTTGTGTAGCTTTCTTAGGATAGCGGTCTTTTATTTAGTACATTTTTAATTCCTCCTTTAAATAAGAAATATTTGAAATTAAAAAGCAAACCTTATATTCTGTGAGCATTTATTGCTTCTGGAGAAGGGGTGACATCACTTTACTCTCTTTGTACCATGTGGGCCACTGTCTTCCTGACTTTGCCTGCTCTATGTTCCAGCCCTGTGACTGCAGCATTGCTGGTTCCTCACTGACCTCATGCGACCATCAGAGCGGTCAGTGCCTGTGCAGCCCCGGGTTTACTGGCCGGAAGTGTGACAGCTGCGCCATGGGTTACAGGGCCTTGCCAGAATGCACTCCCTGCAACTGCAACATCAACGGCACGCGGGAGGAGTTCTGTGATGAAAAGTTGGAAGTGTGCAGCTGTGAAGACAGCTGTGTTTGCAAGGTATTGCTTTGTCAACAATGTGACTGATGTTGGTATTAATGCTTAGCATTGTTACTGGGCTGGTTATGGCCAGTGGGGCTGGTGGTGTATGCTGGGATCTTTATGAAACTTCACTGACTTAACTTGAATAATTACGAACAATAAACATATCAATGTTCTTGTACAGCCATCAATGCTCATTTAAGCAGGTACATTTTAATCCATTTTTTATTATCGGTAAGATCACAGTATTGTATTGCTTTTCGTATAACACCTTATATTGCTACTACAAACTACATCTGTTCTGTATAGTAAGGGAAAGTTTAGTTTATGGGTATTGATGCAAATCAATTTGCATAAATTTCTTTGCTCGTTAAATGTCTGATCCAAATGCATGTGTCCAAGGGAATTGCTTGTAAAGAGAGAGCTGGTAACATAGCCCTCGGAAAATGATCTGGATGAGAAATGATGCCGTTCCATTAGCTTTGCCAGGGTGATGTGAGGTTGTGCCAGTGGGTTGTGGTTGGGTAATTACAATTACTTTTTATAATGATTAGTTTGCCGTTAGTTGCTGACATTGTTATGTTGTTTGGCTGCTGTTAGTGAATCTTTTGGCAGCTTCAATGCCATAGCTTAATTTATGACCATATTATGGGATTCTTGTCTCCAGGAGAATGTGGGTGGACCTAGTTGTGACGAGTGCAGGAGGGGGACTTTTGGCTTGGCATCACACAACCCTGCTGGGTGCAGCCCCTGTTTCTGTTTTGGGGTGTCCACGGAGTGTGAAGAGCTTGGGGGACTGGTCAGAGCTGAAGTGAGTATATCAAAGCAGGCAACCCAAACAAAGGGAGTAACTGACGTAAAGCAAAGTCAGAGGAGCTTCTGCAATCCATCTTTTTAACAGTTAAAAAGGGGAAACTCATTTAATGACAAAAACTTAATGTTTGAGAGGGAAACTCCACAAAAAAAAAAGCTCAAAAGGCAGGTAGTGGTTTCTAAACATAATTTTCTATTGGTCTTCATTTCTAAATGTTTTAAAGTTTGAATTGAACATGTCCAAATGAAAATGAATTGAATACCTTTGACTGATTTTGGATATGTTTATGCAGAGTCACAATCAACCAGTGACCTGTCTTCTTAAAGACAGTATAGGTGAATATGTTTTGAAAGTTATGGGTTGCTATGGTCTGTCAATAGCACTTGGTTTAATTGTGCAGAAGAAGATGACTGGTGGGAATATTAAAACGCATGGTACCAAGTAAAGGCCACTTGGAGAGTAATGGCAGAGGAAATTCTGGCAATGAAGTGAACTAATTGAGGTTGTATTTGGATCTGAAAATAGGTTGTCCTTTTAAAAACCTCATGAATGATAATGTAGCCGATTAAAGTGGGCTGTGCTTTGGCCTGAGGACAATGGTGCACTTGCACAAGATAAAAACCTTAATTTTATATGATTTTTTTGGTCTGCACTTCCAGGCACTCTTGAAGAACAGTCATGAACGTTTTAAGGACTGTTGTGACATTTAGATAGTACAAATTATGCTTTTGGCAAAATTTGGTTATGTTTTTACATTAAGATTACGCGGCAAATTAGCAGAATGAAAAATCAGACTATGAACTGTACTTATCCCAAGTAGTTCTCACTGCCTGACTGAAATTGTCTGGTGGCATCATGTGTTGGCTCTTAGATAAGAATGGGTGAGGATCTGGAGCCTCTGCGAGTGGTCAGTCAGAGTAACCTGACAGGCACCCTGGAGGGCGTCTTCCTGCATGACTCGGATGTACTACTGGATGCCAACCTTGTTCAGAGCTCATCGTTGATGGGACCCTACTACTGGAGACTGCCCTCTAAATTCCTGGGCAATAAGGTAACGCTGAATGAGCTCCATGTGCCAAGGGATTGAGAGGGGTGAGGCTGCCCACAAATCATGTTTGAAATCTGAAAATGCAAAGCTTTCGCACCTGTTTCACATCAAACAAACTTCTCTACAATAGCTGACTATTTTTTTTGGTTCTGCCTCGATTTTGGCTTGTAGTCAGCACCTCACTGGCCATCTGGCTTTGAAGTAGATTTCACAAATAATTGTTATTAACAGCATTGAGACATAAAATGTTTTCACCATTGAATCTACAGCAGTTACTTCTTTATTCAAATGATTTTGCTTAGTTTGAAATAAACAAAATTATTTACTCCATGGCCTAGTCATCAACCAGGGATAATCACCAGAACTGCCTCATTTGTTATCACATACAGCTATGAAGGTTTCACTCCTCTGAGGCAAAGTTCATCTCTTAACTCCTTTCCACAGATTGTTGATGCCCGCGGACACAACCTGCTCTATTTATGCAGGCAGGCACACTGTGCTATTACCAGGTCCTATACATGAAACGGTTATTGAATATTCATAAGGAAGTGGTGCTTGTGAATGATTTAGAATATGGACGAGTGAAGTCTCATCACTGTTTACCAGATATTGTATGATTTCAATTCCTCAGGCAAGCCTGATGTGCAAATTTTCTATATACTTGCCCCTAGTATCTACCTACCAGTTAATAGAAATGATCTCTTGCAGCAGGAAAAATCATTTGCTTTTGTTGCAAGCAGTTCAGCTGTATTTGCCCAAAAGTATCCCATTTGAGTAGTGGAAAAAAATCTGCTTTCTGCGGCAAAAATTCAGTATGGTATTGATACAGTGTTATTCTACTGTCAGTAAAGTCATCAGATGTTAAAAACACATGATACCCTTTCATTTATTTACGCGTAAATTCATTCCTCATAGAATTCAGTGGTCATTTAAAGCCTCAAACAGTCTCTCCCTGAAATGCAGTCACTTTTGTGATCGCTCAGGTTTAACTGCGTAAGGCACAGTTGAAAAAAACCCACATGAAACTTATCGGGGAATTATCTAGTGATTGTCAGGTGTTTTATCCAATTCCTGATAGTATAAACTTTCCATGGTCATTGAACAATATTGATTGGACCCTCTGAAAAATATTTAAACCCTTGCATAACAGCCTTTTAGGTCACATCCTCTCAACTTTGCGCATCTGAATGATGGCAACACATTGAAAATAAATGCTGCCAAAAGGAACCAAGAGTTGCTCAGGTTACGTTTACGAGATGGAAAACTGATATGGCCATAGACTTTTGGAGTCATTACGAATGAAACTGGACTGGGGGGTTCCTTGAGCCTGATAGCATTGATTGTCTGGAGGAGGAAGTCAATGATGGAGAGGCTTTCCTCATGATGTGTTAGTAGACCATTGAATGGAGTATATATTATTTATAGCTATCTCGGTGGCTTTTTTTTCTTGGTTTACCTGCGTAGCCATGATGATGTCAGAGCCAGTTTGGCACATTGGTTATTATGAGTAACTGTTAGATTTTGCTAATAATGCTGTATATGGTGGTATTTTGTTCAAAGTGGCTATCTGTTTTAGAATTTATATTGCATTCAACAAAAAATAATTCTTTGGTTTATGTTAGTTTAAAATGAAAACAGCTCAAAGACTTCGGTAAACTCCCTGCAACGTTCATTGCACTGATTCTGTTCAATTGAGGGTTGCATATTGCCTACTTATTCCCTATAGTGGAATGTCTGGTTTGTAAAAATATGATATATTTCAGAAATTAATGTGTCAGTGACTTAAACTGGCTCTTTATAGAGTGTGGAAAGTGTTTATACAAGCTTGTGTTTCACATGGGTACTCGGAGGTGGAAACATCAAGCTTTCTGTCGCAGGGATGTAAAATAAGTAGTTTCATGAATGAGTATGTGTGCTGGTTGATGGGGCTCTGATGAAAATTGGGCAAAAAAGTAAACGTTGTCATGGAGAAAAAGCATGTTTTGGGTTTAGGGAGGGAATTAGTGAACATTGATGTCCATCCATGCTGATAATGATAAACTCTTGCTGAATTCCATTTTAAAACCATAATGATAATGTATTTCATGTTAAGCTTCATGAGTCAAGAATTGATTTGAATTAAAAATATGATTATTTTATGATTTGACTGCGGCCAATTTTGAGTGCTCAATGAGCGTGGATAGCCACCTAGATAGCTATCTTATTTGGCTCATAAACAGAAGGTAATTTTGAATATAGTACTCAGATAGGGCACATTTGTGGTCAAGGAGTTTTTGATCCCAGAAATGTATTGTTTTAACCCCAACCATTTTTAAATTTTTTTTTCCGTTTCAATGCAGAATTTTCATGACGTTTTTGTCTTTGCAGCCCTATTTCCGTTTAAAAAATATGAAAAGAGACTGAAATACAATTCAATTCTAAATCCTGCAAGTGCCTCATTTCATTTAAGTTGTTTTTACCCTCTCTATGAAGCACAGATCTTGAATTATAAAACCTTAAATAGGGTAAAGGATGATAACTGCAGAAAGGGGTTAAAAATATAATGTCTTTAATAGCAATCCCAGTTTGCCATATGAACTGCAACCCCAATTCTGAAATAGTTGGGACGAAGTGTAAATTGTGAATGAAATGAAAATGCAGTGACTTTCAGGACTACATTCGTTGACCAGGCGCAGGCGCGGCGAATGGGGGGAGCGCTACGCGAATGGGTGTATCCAGGCGTGTTTTGCAATTTTGTGCCTAGTGCAGCCCGGCGCAAATACTCCTCTGTCCCGCCTCTGTCCCTCCTGCCAGTGCAAGTGGCAAAGAGGGAGGAGAGAAGCCATGAGTGGGTTTAACACAGCCGAGTCAAATCATCACCAATCGAATGAGCTCCTCTCCTCGCCTTTAAAATTGGAATAAAAAAGCCTCTGTCCTATATCTGCATGATGCGCGGATGTTGCATTTTACTTTGCTGCTTCAGGCATGTTTTCTGCACCGCTCACGTCAGTATAAAGCATTAGAAATATGAGTTAGCTGGCTAGCTAGGGCATTCACGAATTATTACCATTAGCAAACTTGAATGGAATTTCAAAACGAAACTACGTCAGATCATTCAAACTTATGAAGTTGGAATGAAATATGATGGTTGCTCATTTATTTCTTCTGCCTGCACCATTGGGAAGAGAAACGATGGATAGTGTGTTCCTATTATTACACCCTGTTGGTGCTTAAAGTTTTGCGATTAAAATGCATGGACAAAAATGCAAGATACGTTACACATTTATTTTCAGTATGTGATCTTATCTCTGTACGAAATCATAGCAATCAGGCTGTATTCCTTTCCCCCTCTAAAAATGATAAAACCTTTGACAATAATAGCATTAAGCCGCTTGCACACTGGACGCGAAACAAATTTTTCGCACGACAGATTACATTCAAAGTCAATGCAAAGACTTTGCATTGACTTTGAAGGTAATCAGTCTTGCGAAAAATTTGTTTCACTTCCGGTGTGAAAGCAGCTGAAGGACACATACCAGCATAGCCTACACACACTCATGCACCCACATGCACACATCTCTCTCTCTCTCAGTCTCGCTTTTATTCGCTTCCTTGCATTGACTTTGAATGTAATCAGTCGTGCAAAAGATTTGTTTTGCGTCCGGTGTGAAAGCAGCTGAAGGACACAAACCAACATAGCCTACACATGCACTCACGCACCCACATGCACACATCTCTCTCTCTCTCTCTCTCTCTTTTTGATCTGACATTAGGACAATCAATATAGACACTATAATTTATGTGCTGATTCAGTTGGTTACATTATATAGTGGTTGCTGTGATTATTTATTGCATTGAAATATGCCTGACATTCTGGAAACCTGCCTGTGAGGTTTGGGTGACGTGTGCACACTGTGCGCTGGTCAGCCAAATTACCACTGCAAAGCACACCAGGTTGGAGCTGGCAAGCTCTCTGCGCACTTTCGGCGGAACCTTCATTCACGAAATTGTCACTGCGTCATGATGAATATTTGACACCTCCCCCTACTACGCCGTCACACCCATCTCGGCGCATCGCCGTCTACCAAATTGCCAAAGTGGCTGTGCAAGGTGTTGTACTGCACAAAATTACCACTGCACAGGCTGCACCGGATGAAATTACCACTGCATGGGCTACTCCACGCTGCGCCACACTGCGCTACCCTGCGCTGCGCCAAGAAATTAGAGCCCATTATGTTATTTACAGTCGAACATTCAACATTTCACTTGTTGAAACTGACAAATTTTTTCATTTTTACCCACACAATGAGCTTATTTCAAATTTTCTGGCTGTAACAGGTCTCAAAAAAGTTGGGACACAGGCAAAAAAGGGCTGAAAAAGCAATTAATATATGAGAGAATCAACTGAAAGAACATTTAGCAAGTGATTACGTTCACTGGCATCAGGTATGTAACATGATTGGCTATAAAAGGGATGTTTAGAGAGGCTGAATTTCTCAGATGCAAAGATGGCCAGAGGCTCTCCGACATGGGAAGGCTTGCGTAAAAAAATTGAGGAATACTTTAAAAACAATTTTCCTCAACTTCCAATTGCAAAAGCTTTGAAGGTCTCATCATCAATAGTGCATAACATCATAAAAAGATTCAGAGAAACTAGAAAAATCAAGGCTAAAGACCTTTACTGGATGCCCATGATCTTTGGGCCCTCAGACGCCACTGCATCAATCACAGGTATGATTCTGTCATTGACATTACAAAATGGGCCCAGGAATACTTCTAGAAACCACTGTCTGTAAACACAGTCCCCCGTGCCATCCACAGATGCCACCTAAAACTCTATCATGCAAAAAGGAAGCCATTGTTGAGCATGATCCAGAAGCGCCGCCGTGTTCTGTGGGCCAAGGCTCATCTAAAATGAACTGTAGCAAAGTGTCAAAGAGTCCTGTGGTCAGTCAAGTCCAAATTTGACATTCTTATTGGAAATCATGGGCGTCTTGTCCTCCGAGCTAAAGAGGAGAAAGACCACCCCTCCTGTTATCAGCGTTCAGTTCAAAAGCCAGCATCTCTGATGGTATGGGGATGCATTAGTGCATGTGGCGTGGTGCGCCTGCATGTTTTAAAAAGCACCATGAATGCTGAAAGGTATATAAAGGTTTTAGAACAACATATGCTTGAGCCAGATGACATTCATTCTAGGGAAGGCCTTGTGTATTTCAGCAGGACAATGCAAAACCTCATACTGCAGCTATTACAACAGCATGGCTTCGTAATAGAAGAGTCCGTGTGCTGAACTGGCCTGCCTGCAGTCCTGATCTTTCACCGATTGAGAACATTTGGCGCATAATTAAACGAAAAGTCTGTCAAAGGAGACCCAAAACTCTCCAGCAGCTGGAAGCCTCTATTACACAAGAGTGGGATCAAATTCGAATGGCTAAATTCAAGAAACTTGTCTCCTCAATGCCCAGACGCCTCCACTCTGTATTAAAAAAAAGAGTGGATGCTACACCATGGTAAACAAGCCCCTTCCCAACTTTTTTGAGACCTGTAGCAGCCATGAAATTTGAAATGAGCTCATTTTGTGGATAAAATTGTAAAATTTCTCAGTTTGCTATGTTATCTCTGTGAATGAAATACTGGCTGCTGTGATTTGAAAGTCATTGGCCCTCATTTATCAAACTTGCGTAGGATCTGGTGTAAATATCAACGTTTGCCAGGTGTCACGTCTGATTTACTGAAAGTGTGTACGTGGCTGATTTCGGTATAGAACTGGCATGGTGTTGATAAATCTGGCTGAAACTATCGTAATTTACATGATGCATGCTCCGGGAGGCATAGTCCTGTCCACTTGACAAAAAGTGGATGACAAAAAAGAAAGAACTTCTCTGAGGAGGAAATATAAATTATCACATCCGAGGTGGAGAAAAACAAAATAATTTTATTTGCTAGCCTTAAGAGTGGCATAAAAGGAGCCCAGAGGGCTCATCAAAATTCTCGTTATACGCGCTTATAAGTGTGGCCAAGATCCACATTTCTCCACTACCCACACTTATTTTACATGTATCCAAACTCATTTTTGGCCAAACTCATTTTAAGCAGTTGCTACTTTCTGTAAGCGGCCCTGGAATGTTCATCAACTTGCGCACTTAAGTGTGGCCAAGAAAAACATTCAGCATTGGCCACATGTGTAACTGCGAATAACATCGGCCTTAATAAATTCAATTTATAGATCCATGATATTTCAGGTTATATAGCCTACATAATTACACAATCTAAATGCTTACATGTACGTTAAAAAAGTGGTCCGATTTTAAGATTGCCACCAAAAAATGGGTTGCGGTGCTCAGGTGCAGCAGCGCACGGATTGGTGGAGGCCAATCAGGTTCAAACCTCCAGCTGTCAACCAAACAAGGAGCGCGTGACAACACTGATAGGTGGGGAGTCCCCACTGCCTCGATCGGAACTGCATGAGGGAGATTGTTAAAATACAGTCTGTAGAAATCACTCTTCATTGTACTTATATTAGTGTTACTCCAAGACATTTTATTGGGTGCCACACAAAGCGAGCAGCTACTCGTCACTTTCCCGGAGGAGATCTTCTCGGTGCCGAAAGTTCCTCATATGTTGCACAGAAGCTTTTTCCAGTAACAATAGAAGATCTGCCATTGTCAAAATGTGATCATGGCCAAAGTGTCTGTAGGTCTATATATACTGAGCAACAAAAGAAACGCAAGTTAGCTAGTTAGTCAATGTACACTTATGGTTACTCAGTCAAAGTGACCGTAAAATAAAGAAATATTTGATGAAACCAGTGTAAATGTGCACACACTAGTAATAAATTTGCTTTTATAAAATAATTACATGCAAACCTAATTTCCAGTCTGCCTCTAATTTGCATTTCTTTTGTTGTTCAGTATATATCTGACTGGATGAGCATCTGACATACGACACTGCATATCTGCCAAGCCACGGATTGCGCTTAATCAAATCGATTTTAATTGTCAGCCATCTGGCCTGACAAGCAGGTTGTCTCAAAATAGAAGTTTAATTAATTTCACAACACGGTGTCTAATTTATTTATTTATTTATTTGTTTACCCATTCATTTATTAATTTAGCCTATTTATCTATTCAGCCTATTTATTCATTTTACAAATAAGAGCATCAACAGCATGACGTCCGCATCGCTGCATATGGTGTATTACTCATTTTGACAGCTGCACTCGTTCCTGCATGTTGTTCGCTAGTTTCAAATCTCCTAGTTTTTCACCTAGTCAGACCTGGCGTGGGATTTTTGGGGGCCGTTCGCTCACGTTCAGATTGATAAATGCCGATCCTTCATAAGGCCTCATTTAGCAATCACCTGCCAGAAATGTTGAGTTGATGACAGTATGAACTCCAGTACAAAGAAAACATCTGGTCGTGATTGGTGCTGCTCTTTTTATTCACGTTAGGAGTAGCTATCTAGCTTCCTTAAACTACAATTAAGTGGGAGCTTGCAACATGCTTATATTTAATCTGTGCTGAGCATCGATTATATCTAAAGCTATTCAGTCAACAGGGCTGAGCTGTTTACATTTTGTTGCTTTGATTGGTTGTAGATCTATCCACTTGCATCCAGAGTCATTTTAGTCTGAGCCTGTTGGTAGAGCTGCTTGGAAATCAAAAATGAATGGAGGGCTTCCAGACTAATTTGGGAATTGGTCTGGCGATTTCGAGTGAATCTTATGCCAGATCAATACCATGTGGTCTAATGACATTTGTAGAGAGACTGAGAGGTTTTCATATTCTGTCTCCATGAGTGTAGCAGACAGAACCAAATTAAAAATGCAGTGTCTCAAACTCAGGTTGGGTGCCAGCCACCCATTTGTCTCTCATTAGGCAGAAATGCAGGCCAGAAGCCGTGCTGTCTGTAACCATGCCAGCGTACATCAGGGATGTGCTGTTTGGCATAAAGAGTGTATCACCTTCCTGGCAGAGTGCTGGAACGTGAAAACTGTGCAGAGCATGAGCATGAGCATCTGTGATTTTGGCAGAATTAACTCAAGCTAATGGTTTTTTTTTATATTTTTACATGAAACAGTCTGGGAGTATTTAGACTGGGCAAGTTCTGATTTTTGAATCTATATTAGATTTGAAAGCTCAGAATATGAAGTTAAATTAAAGACTGTCTCTTTTAATTTGTGGGTATTTTCATCTGTATTTTTTGTGCCTAATCATTGTTCAAATGCATACAGACTCTCCAGTATGTCTTTAGTCATTATGGCAGGTGAGAATTCTGCATTTATGCCACTATGTAAATGGAATGATGAGTAATTTTTTTCTTTATTTGGACAGCTAATGTCATATGGAGGCAAGCTCGGGTACACCATCACGTTCTTTGCTCTGGAAGGTTCCGGTCTGGTCAATTTTGAGCCACAAGTGCTCATTCGAGGGGGTCACCTGAGAAAGGTCATGATCTATCTGGACATTCCCCCTCCAGAAAATGGGGTGAAGACCAGCCAGGAGGTGCCCCTGGTTGAGGTGAGGTTTTGGGGGAATATATTCTGCAGCCTAAAGTCATTACTGTTCATATAAGGGTGGATTTCAAAGTCAAGCTTAACATAAAATGATCATGAACATAACAAAAGATAAATTGCTTTCTAGATGTTGAGGAGCACTGATTCCGTTTAAATGGGAATAATGTAGTCAAATATTGAATGAACATTTAAAACTTTGAATTAAGTGAAATTAGAAAAATCTTGCGATGATTGTGGATTACTCCTCAAATAGTGCTCTGCCTAATGCGGACCTTAATACATTCTCTTGACTCCTTAAACAGCACAAGTGGAAGTACTTTAATTCTGTATCGGACCAAGCCGTCAGTCGCTCGGATTTCATGTCTGTGCTGAGCAACATTGAGTACATGATCGTTAAGGCCTCATACGGCACTGGGATGCAGCAAAGCAGGTGAGCTCTCCCCATTTGTCCTACTTTTCATTTCACCTTGGCATGTTAATTGCTGCTTGGAGCCTTGGGACAAAGTGGTACAATATGCAGTGATGTATGATCCATAAATACTCTGGAAGTACTGGATATGAGGAGATTTGAGTTCATGTGATTGACAGTGATAGCATCTCTCTCTTTAACCATTGAATGGTGAGGAAAGCAGATTGCTTGGAGCAAAGTGGTGTAGTCTGAAACAAAGCTTGGGCACTGAGTGGCTGGAATTCAGCTGCTTTTATCACTGTCGATCCCTGTACACTCAACTCCGTTAAGGCTCTTTGTGACAGTCCTTGTAATAAGCGCTATACAAGTAAAATTGAATTGAATCCCACTGCAGGATCTCTAATATCTCACTTGACACTTCGGTGGAGGCGGAGGTGGGCCCAGCGGGCGCGGAGCAAGCCCGGTTTGTTGAGATTTGTGAGTGCCCCTCGGGGTACGCAGGCCTATCCTGTCAGGTGAGAGTGACTGGCTAAAACATGCTCCTAAGACCCAGCACATCGTGTTTTATCTCTAAACCAAGTATTAATCAATAAAACATCTGAACCACTAGAGATATTTGATAGAATTAAATCATGATGTTGAAAATATCAGTTGTATGAACTATTATTCAAATTTATAATTTACTTTTATAACATTGAATATTTACTTTCACGCTGTATTAAAATATTGTAGATTTCATAAGACATAAAAATACATACGACTTCTGTATGTTTGAGTCCGAGGAAGATATATCGAGGAAAAACCACAGTAAAGAAAAACACAGCAGACAAAAAATTCAAGCAAAGGCCTGCTTTCAAAGAGCTCTGAAAATATAATATGTCTATCCTCCCTACCTAGTTGAACTCTTCCTTCTGCTAGGTTGCTTTTATTCTTCCATGTTCATTTTTCATGTTCCTTTCCATTTGGTTTTCTAGGAGTGTGCCCCTGGTTATCATAGAAAACCAGTTTCTGCGCTGAATCTTCGAGGCCCCCGCCCATTGATCAGACCCTGTGTGCCTTGCCAATGCAGCAACCACAGCCAGACCTGTGACCTGGATACTGGAAAATGCCAGGTATTCCATCTGAGAGCCTCTTACTCTACTCAAATGTACTCCAACCTCAGCTACATATTTACATGTAAGCCTCACCCTTTCTCAGTGGCATGCCTGCTATTTGTGCGCTCACATTCTTTTTCCTCTTTAAGGGCTGCCAACACAATACCATGGGGGATAACTGCAACCTGTGTGCCCCAGGGTATTATGGGAAGGTGGAGGGTTCAATTAGTGACTGCTCCCTCTGTGCCTGTCCTCATGGCAATAAAAAAAGGTACATCTTGTCTCCTGGCATTATTTGTGCCAACTTTTAGGGTCTGAGTGCAGTGGGCCACCAGCAGAGAGCAGCATAGTGCTGAAAAGTCCTCATCAGGAAAATCAGAAATTTGTTTGTACTGCGTATATACCAGTCGGGAATTCAGTGACACTATTGTTTTTTTGCTTATGCAAGAAGAGTGTTCTGATTTAGAAAACCTCAGATATTGTCAAAAAAGAGAGGGAGTTTCTGGCCTGTGTTTTCTTGACTGAGCCTCAATATTAGGCACGCAAACAACAGTGCAACCATACAAAATACACACAAGCCTTTCAGATGGACTGGAAGTTCCTCATGCTTTACCCAGTTAGACTTGGCTATGAATGTACATTCTTGTTTTGCATTACTGCAGCATAAAGGAAATGTTTTGGACAGTTTGCTTTTGACACTTATTCAAGCTTTAATTACTCGGGATGATGCCTTTCCCTTATCTGCCACAGCTTCAGTCCTTCCTGTGTACTTGAGGGGAAAGAAGACTACCGCTGCAATGCCTGTGAGCCTGGTTATGAGGGACAGTATTGTGAGAGGTAGGAGCATCAGAGACAACATAGCTCGACAGGAAGCTTATAGAGCTTCTGCAGTTCCTGTGAGCAGCATGAATTATGAAAGACATTCTATCGTCATTGTCTGTCTGTACTACTTAACCCTGGACCTTAAGAGAAAGTGAAGGTAAAACTCTATCACCTGTCACTTCAAATGCACATAAAATTGAGTAGTACAGTTCTACCAAAAAAAGATTGGCTCTGATGTATTGCAAACTGGCGTCAGTTTGACATTTTCAGGGCCCGTGAGGAAAAGTCTTTTTCATTCATAAATGGAGCAAGAGTTTGCACCGATTTAAATGTTGACCCTCCGTCCCCTCTATGCATGTGCAGGTGCTCGGTGGGTTACTATGGAGACCCAACGCAGCCGGACGGACGCTGCCAGCCATGTCAGTGCAGCGTGACTGGGTCCCTGCACCCCCACTGCGATACCCTGACGGGGCAGTGCGAGTGTAAGCCGGGGGTCCGAGGACATTTGTGTGAGGACTGCGAGGAAAGGCATGTCCTGTCAGGACACCAGTGTGTCTGTGAGTACCAAGTAGCTTTCAGTTGAGGCATCTTTTTTATGTCAACGCAGAAGTCCCTGCCTACCAGCTGCGGTAGTGATGCTGCTACACTGCAAAAAGTCATTTTGTCTTAAAATAAACCTAACTTCCTAGTTTATCTCTCTCAAGTAGAAAATGTGAGCTTATTTGAAATTGCCATGTGCTTGACAAGTGAAATTTTCTTATCCCATTGGCAGATTTTGAAATAAGTCAAAATTGTCTCACCCAATTGGCAAATTTTTGTCTTACAGAGAAATAAGGTAAGAGAAATAAGTGTTTTTAGTCTTAATACAAGATTAAACTACTAGTGGACTTATGGTGGTGGACTTATTTTTCACTTTCGGCAGTGTACTGTTTCAGTTGTTCTGATCTCTGATGTGAGTGTTTCTGTTATTGAAAAATCTTATGAACATCATAGCATCACAACTTTTTAAAGGTGCTGTCGCGATTACATATATCCTAAGAAAGTGAATCTACTTGACTGCAATCTGATTCCATCCTTGCCAGTTTGTCTTCATTTTGCATCATATTTATATATTTTATTTTCTCTGGCATAATGCTTTTTATGAAAGAAGGAGCTTTCTATGGAAATTTGAGGATTCAAAGCGCTATTTTAAGTTTTAGCAAGAGGATATGAAGAATGTACGCTGATTGTAGTCGCCAGTAATCATTGAAGAAGAAAAATGCATTCTTGATTTTGACCTGCAGTTGAGCAGATTTACTTCCTTAAAAGCTGTGAGCATGTGCTTTAATCGAGACGGAGCTCCTTTAAGATGCAGCCACTAAACATTAGAAGTGAGCATTTATGATAGAAAGGAAGGCTGAGTGTGGTCTAGGAAAGCATTCATTGAACATGTTATTGTGAAGACTGCCATACTGAAAACAATACCAGCCTTACTGTTGCAGCTGGTGAGATGGACTCTAGTTCAGTATCCCAGATGGACTCTAGTTCAGTGATGACATGATCCAAACTTTGTCTGCTCTGTTAAGTGATCCTTTCCAGGAAATTACTGCTTGTTCTGACACATCACATTTGACGTCCACCTGGACCAGAGCTGCTTATAATTTCATGTAAAATCACTGCTTTTGAAAGTTGGACACCACTGCTCTTTGATGCATTTTTGTTAGCATATTCTTGTTCGTGTAGTGTGTTCATGTAGATTAGGACAATACTGACAGAAAGCTGCGGCTTTCCAGTGTTTTGTTGCTTTACTGTTCCACTGCTTTTTCAGAGAAAGATAGAGGTCAGGTCTCAATACCTTGTTACAACAGAACCCTATGTTTTCTCTCAGCCTGTGAAGATGAGTGTACTGGAGTGCTCCTGGACAGTCTGGATGGTCTAGAGAGAGCTGTTGAGTCCTTCAATTTAACTGGGGTCATCTTAGCCCCATACAGTCTGTTGGTGTCCTTGGAAAATACCACAGAGGAAGTCAAGGTAAACAAGAAATTCATGCTACCGTTCCATTTGCCAGGCAGTTTATAAATCATACTTCTTGGTGTTAAGAAATTGAGGTAATGTACCAATAATTTTTGTTCCTGGACTAAAATCCACTGCTGCTCCCTCTTGCCTTATAAGCTGAAAAATGTGGCTCGGTCCGCACAGATCATCTGTCGGTTTGTGTCCTCTTGGTCAAGGTTAAAGTTGCAATTGCCTAAATTATTCAGGCTGTTAAAGAGATTGAATTTTAAAAGGCAATTTGCAATTGGCTGCATGAAAGCAGGCATCTGATTCATTCCAGTTATCATAGGGTGCCTGAAGTGCTGTGTGCGTTTTTTAATACTGCATGAATACAGCATGAATTTATCAACCACTGGCCCTTTCCCTCTCCCAGCTATTGATGACCTTGGAGATGAGCCCAAGTAATCTATTGAGCAGAGCAGAGAGGCAGTTGGCAAATCATTCTGATGACATTGATATCCTGCAACAGAAGGTACTGACAAAAAATTGCTTATCACTTTGGTATTTAAACCATTAATTTCACCCTTGTGCTGGGTAATCCTTAATCTTGCCACCTTTGGTAGTTATGGTGAAAGGGTTGAGGCCATTGTCTTTCTGTCTTTCCTTTTCTTATCAGGTAATCCAGATTTATGGAGATGCTGAAGATTTGACCCAGTCCACAGATCAGACCCTCACAGAAGGACAGAATCTACTGCTGATCATTGCCAAGTTCCAGACAGCAACGCAAGGTACAGCATGTGATATGCTAGCAGAACCTTAAAATCCCAGTTTATGCTGCATTTCTCCTGTATTTTATCAATTTTGGTACAATATGTCACATAATTTTTCCACAACTGACAAATTGATTTGGTCAATATGATTATTTTAATTGAAAGTGTGAAAGTTTGAATGCACATAATGCCGATTGCCCTGTTGTGAAGTTAAATGAATGCACTGTCACCTCTCTTTGAGTTCTTATGTTTGTTGACAGAGTGTCTAATAAGGAAGTATGAATCTGTTTTCCATTGCTTTAAGGCATCTTACTCAAATACATTCCATTTTGAATCAATGTAACGCTAGAGCCTCCAGAAAAGTATGTTGAGAATGTGTGACATGTATGAATGGCTGCTTGTAAAAAACCCTGTTTATGTTAGCCGTTGAGGAAGCATCCAGAAGCCTGAATGACTCGCTGAATGGGGAACTGGATGGGGGAAATGGCACCCAGCTGTTGGACCGGGCCCTGGGTCTGCTGGAGACCATGAGGGGCCTGGGGCTTTCCCAGTGGAATGCCTCTGCCTCTGAGGAGCTCAGGTCAGTGGAGCCCCAGAGGCTATAGGGTAACAAGCAATGGACTAGAGTATGAAATGGTGGCTTATTTATCAAAGCGACATTTGACCTTGTAATATTCAGTATGTAAGGCATCTCTTATGAAAATTGTATGCTTGATAACTCATAACTGTATTAATCTGTAATTTTGGTTGACTTGGATTTTAAATACTTATTGTTAATGACATTATGTGATAAATCTTAGACACAATTATGCAGTTGGAACTTATCAGGTATATGTAATAAATATGCACTGTCCTACATTTGGTAGAATTAACAGTAACGAGCCATATAGTAGTGTATCACTTCCACAACACTGTGAGAGAATCAGCACTGGTAACCTCAAGAAAACTCACACACTTGTTCCTTAATGGCTGTACGCTCATATTTTCCTTAAATGTGTCCCTGGCCCTTGTGCAGTGCTGCGTCAGCCACCCTCCAGCAGGTCCTGAAAGATTTCTATGAGCCTCAGCAGGATTTCAAAGATCTGGCTCAGTCCATCAGCATCATACTGTCAGAAAGGTCCCTCCAGCTACAGGATGCTCAAGCAGTTTTGACCTCCGCCACCGCCAACAACAACCTTTCAACACTGCTGCTGCAGACTGTCTTCAGCAATCTTGAGGACTTCCACGTAAGTGTCCATCCCACACGACACCATGTTTGTGATTATTTCCCTCATCTGGTAGCTTAATAAATCTCAACTTGGCTGATCTGGGTCGTAGGACTTGAGCAGGAATGTGAGCTATCTGAGGGAGGAGGCCGCAGCTTATCTGGATGAAGCTCAAGACGTGCTGGCTGATTCTGTCAATATGGTCGGGGACCTAGTGAATGTTACTTCTGTAAGTAAAATAGTGTCTTTTCACCTATATGAGCATAATATGGGCCTTGACATTCATATAAATGTTCTTAAATGTAGATAAATTGTGAGTTGACTGCCATACATACACAGAATCCAAAAATGGCTAGTTACAGCCATTACTGCTGTCCTGCAGTTGATAGTTGTTAAATTGCAGTAACCGATCTTGTTCCTGGAGGTCAAACACACTGAGGTTTTCATTTTAGCTCTCAATTGGTTTGTAAGATTTGGATTGAAAACCAGCAGGACAGTTTGTCTCCAGGAGTGGAGTTGGCTGCGACTGCAGTAAAATCATGGTGTGGATGAAATGGGTTTTTAATCGCAGTATGGCTTCTTTAACACTCTTTCACTCCTGCAGCAGTTAGAGGCGTCACGGAGTGACCTTGATTTGTGGAAACCGGCTTTGAGAAAGCAGGTGGATGCACTGGTGATGCAGATGAAGATGAAGGATGTTCTCGAGCTGGTGTATAGCGCCGAGGACCATGCGGAGGATCTGAGCGCTGAGGCCCGGTCTCTGCAGGGGTACTGAAGAGGCTTTACGCTCCTAGTCCTCACACCTACATTATTCTCCATATCAGTCCATCATCTGACTTTCTTTGCTTTAAAATGAACCCTGAAAAATTAGTATCTTTCAAACTGCGTGAGCTCTAATTGCTTAAAGGTTGAGTCTGGAGTTTTGTCCGTTGCTGTTTGTAAACACAATATTCAAACTGAGCCCCTCCTCTCGGGCTCAGCGATGCATCCCCCCTGTCGCTGCCAGCCTTGCCAATACACACCCACCCAGTCCAGCACACGGCTTGCTGTATCATATCGAATCAGGATCTGTGCACCATGCTACCTGCAGGAATGATTGACAAGGTATTTTGCCAATATAGTATCAACTGTTTTATCGTTTTATGTCTTATGGAAATTTTCACCCATTCCACTCTGCTCACATACTCTGAACGACGCTCAAACGGCGGTTAGCAGCACAAATGTAAAGGTGTTTGCAATGTTTGATACTCTGATTTAGTGTGTACATAAACTGCTTATACCTCCATGACAAGCTACTTAGCACGTCGCTAAATAAGCAGGCTAACATCTGGTGTTTGGCACGTGCCTGTCCAACAGTAAGCAACCGACTCCGCATTGCGATTCAGCCCCAGCCTCTCCTTCAGGCCGACTCCGCGTCACTATTTAGCCCCAGCCTCTCCTTCGGGGCTCGGAAGCAGATAAGCCACGCCGATATTCACTCCGGTTTTCCAGTGTACTTTGACCGCTGCACGGATCGTCTCCATGTATTTTCTTTTTTTGGCATTCTCCGCCATTGCTTCAGTGGTGACTGCTCCAGTTGCTATGCTCTATGCAGGCCCACAGAGCGACACGCCCTGAGCTCTCTCATTGGCTGGAGAGAACACACCGACTCTCCGCACAGAAACGTCCACGTCCACAACAAAAGACTAAGTAAAAGACCAAAATACAGGCAGGGGGAGGGGGCGCTGCAGACATAGTGACACCACACAGGACTAAAAGCCCATAGGTGATGATTAAGCCGAATTTCATTTGTATAGGTCTAGTGTTTATTTTTGAGCAAAAAACTCCTGACCCTACCTTTAATATTTAGTGTTCCACTCTCTATGCTTCTGTTTTTTCTCTTTTTCTTATTTTTGCAGTTTCCTATCATGAGAAATAAAATTTTTTTCTGATATTTCATTAAAAAAACTGACTGCGTTAGATAAATTTAGTTATTATTTGCTTGAACTGTAAGGTTTTTCCTTGTGCAGTTCCTATGGAAAATGTGTATTAAACTTGAATGGGTAAATATTTCCCTCTCCAGGTCTCTCACAGATGTGCGGAACACCTCTCTGAATGCTACCAGCGCTGTCCATGCTAACTCCAACATCAGATCTAACATTCAGGCGGCAGGAAGCAGGGCACAAGCGGCCAGTGCTGCAGCCACAGCAGCATTAAACCTGGTGAGCCAGCTCTGTGCAAAGATTTCTGTCACTTTCATTCAGCACAACCACACAAGAGCTAAAAATATTTAATGTTGCTGTTAAATATACTGCTCAAAAAAATAAAGGGAACACTTGGGAGATATATTGTGTTGTTTAAGAGTTCCCTTCATTTTTTTGAGCAGTTAATTTAATGTATTTTTGTGAGAACCAATATTTAGCTGATAGGAAAAACTTACCTGTATCATTAAACCTGTGAAAGGTAGGGTTACACTTTTGTTTGTGGGTGAATAAAAAATGTCAAAATAATGTAAAATTGAAGCTGCAAGCTGCGATGAATGGGCGCTCGCACCCTTGTGCACGTTGGGGGTGCTGGCGAGATCCTGATGGATGCAGTTGTGCATTGAACAGTTGGATAGTGGCAACCTGTTTTTTAAGTAAGCTGCGAGGGCTGCTCTGTTGAAATTTTCTAGAGGACGCCATGTAAAATTTTACATGGCGAATACTGGAAATCTTACGCCACGCCACGGCTACGCCGCTCCACGCTGACTGGATCTATTAATAACTTTTGGTCACAATTTAGTGTAGATGTCTCACACCGATTTTGCAGTCAATCTGATTAATCCTGCACATCGCCAAAAATGACCAATTAATTCAAAATGGCTGATTTCCTGCTGGGTTTAGGCTATGATTCCAGAGACTTTTTTGTGTGTCCAGGCATGATACATGTATGTACCGATTTTTGTGCATGTCGGTGAAACGTGCCGTGGGGGCTGCTGTCTAAAGGGCGTGGCCAAGCCATTTGGCCCCGGCCAAAGCTGAAAACCATATCACATGTATCATGTTTGTATCATGTTTTCTGTACCTCCAACCACGGTCGGCTCTTTGCACCTATGGTGTGCGGACAAACTCTAAGCTGCAGACACATCCTGTCAGAAAGAGCTACCCTTGCCCAAGGCATGCTCTAGAGATTTGACTGTTGCGAAGGAAGATATGAAATGAGAAAATGTCTGGGAGAACACATTTCACGCGTCCAAGAACCCCAACCACCAGTTGATTCACTGTAAGTTGTGTCAGAAGGCCTATCTGACACCACTTTTGAGATTTCATATGAAGCTGTCAACCAGCCCGAACTGTGACTTGTGTTCCCTGAACACACCGGTAACATTTAAGCGTATAGTTTGGGACTGCCCAGAGGTTTATGGCTTTTGGAGGAAGGTAACATTGACTTAATTTAATATGATTGATAAATCTGTACGTCTGGAGCTGATTCTACTTTTTCATGTGAATGACGATTCACATTTGGGGCTGAATGAGAAACATGGCATGGTTTGGTTGGCTGACTTGACGGCTGCCAAAAAACTGATCGTACAATGCTGGCTACCCCCCCACAAACTGCACACTAGGAAATGGCTGGAAGCCTTTCAAGATTTAGTCATGTTAGAACTGTCTACAGCACGGGTGAACAAAGCCAAAAGTTCTACACTGGACTCATGGAGGAGAGCCGCTTTGGCTATAGCGGGCCTGCTCAGTTCAGAATGAAGGCACCCAGTAGGATTTTAAGACCGAGAGGGGAGGGAGGAGGGAGGGGGGATGCCGCCAGGGGGAAGGAGGAACGGAGGGGCATGTTAAAAATGTTTCCAGTATTCAACCTTGTCATGTGAAATTATTATTTCAATAAAACACTTGTTCACAAAAAAAAAAAATTCATTTCCTGTTGCCAGTAGGGGGCGCTATACTTCACACTAATGATTGGTGTGGATGTATTCAGGGCAGGGCTGTTATCAATCCTGTGAAGTTTGGGGAAGATTGGACCATGTTTGCTGGAGTTATAAACTACTTCCTGTTTAGTGGCGAGTTCCCTAAGTTTGAGGCCCTGTCACGGTCACACGGATTGAAAAAAACTCAAGCTTCGAATAAAATTTTGTCTTCAAGTCTTTGGGGTGGGACAGACCAAGGTTTGAAGTCGATTGGTTGAATTTCTAGGGCGAGTTCGTTCATTTACGACCCCTGGGAATGGGCAAAAATGCACCAAATTGCACAGTAAATTCGAAATGGCTGACTTCCTGTTGGTTTGATAGTATGGCCCCAAGAGGCTTTTTTGTAGGTCCCGGAGGGTTACATATGCCTACCAAGTTTCGTACCCCTTGGTCAAATCAGCTTTGGAGGCTCTGTCGTCAAAAAATTGTGGGGGGCGCTACTGAGCCATTTTTTAGCAAGTTATCATGAGACTCTTAAAATATCAAATTTTACACCACCTCTGATAAGTGTGCAAATTTTCATGACTTTTGGGTTATGATAAGTCCCTCCTAAAGGCAATTTATTTCAGATACATAATAATAGTTTCTTCGATTTCAATAGGGTCCTCGCACCCTAGGTGCTTTGCAGGTGATAATTTCTTTGTTCTAAGACTTTTCAAATTTAATGGAAGATAGCTGACTGGCATCGGGGGTTGTGTTGCATATCCAGGACTCCACATTGGTTTTTGAAGTAAATGAATTGTTTTTGTAACATCCATTCATCTTTTTAGACAATGCTGTCTGAAGGTTCAGTTGGGGACATAAGTGCTCAGATTCTGGAGCAAAGCGCCAGACTTCTTGGAGGGAGTATGGTGCTGAGCAATGGCACTGTTGGTAAGTAACAAAACATTACTTCTGTATATTGTGTTTGACAAATACAGCCGTGTAATTGCAAGCAGGGGTACCCAACACTGTTGCTTGAGCTACCATCCTGTATGTTTTCATTTCACTCCACATTTGCACATTTCATTCAGCTTAACCAGCTTTTGAATAAGATATGCTTTGTTAATGATGGAGTGAAGACCACCAGTGACAGATCTCCAGAAAGAGCATTGGGCACGTGAAATACAGTATACTATGGTACATTTGTGAGTATGGATGGCACACTGATGACTTCCCTCTTTTCAGGCCTTATTGCGAATGTGAGTGGTGTGAAAAAGCGCCTGAACTCCACTGGAATTAAGGCCTCCGACTTCAGCAGGCGCTTTACTGAGACATCAGCTGCCCTGCGGAACATGCCAAATGGTGAGTGCCACCTCTGGGCCTCCTGATTGCTTACAACCCTCATATCTTCGGAGCCCAATGAACAAATGACCGTCACCGACCATACACTGTCCGTCACCCCCAGGCACCAGAGAAAAGGGCAAGGGGCAGGCCGCTGCGGTCAATACCTCCCTCCAGTCAGCCCTGCGGCGGCTGGAGGACATCAGCCAGAGGCTTGAGAAGTCGTCTGTGGCTGTGGACCGGGCCAATGCCAGTGTGAGGAGTGCCAACGAGCTGGTCATATCATCAGAGGAGACAGGTAAGCAATCTCAGTATTTTTTCAACAAGTATTATGGTCTCATATCTGAAACTGAAATGAACTTGTATTTCTTTTTTTCTGGTAAAACAAAAATATTGGCATTGAGGTGAGCAAGTTTCACTCATTTCATGATTACCTCTGCCAACCGACAAAGTTGGGCGAAGGTTATGTACTCACCCATGTCGGTTCATTTATTTTTCTGTTTGTCTAGAAAATCTCTCAAATATCTGAGTCAGTTTCAATGATATTTTGTGAAAATGTGAGCTATGGCCCAAGGAACAATCATTAGATTTTGGTGGTGATCAGGATCACTATCCGTATTCAGGAATTTTTTAAAGGATTGTGGGATTGTAAGATTGAATTAAATGGCATACATCTTACAGTCCACAAGATAGTAAATATCCAAATGCGTTGGCAGAGGTATGTGCTTTCTAAATGCTTCTGAGTTTACGAATGTGAAAAGAATTCAACTCTCATCACTAGACTGAAAAAGACAGATCCTCCTGGGGTTTCCTGGTTGCATACCATAGTTTTTTGCTTCTTGTATGCCATTAAACTACACTCACTACCTTTTAGCACCTCCACATCGTTTGGACTGTTCATAAAATTTAATTTTTTTGTGTTAATTCGCTTTGCTGACAATTTTTGTCAGTTTCTGAGCTTGTTACAAGTATTTTATCATGCTGTTGCTACTAAATTTCCTGCCTGTCAAAAGTGCAATAGTCCTTGAGTATTATCTGTCTAATAAATTGTGATTAAATATCAGTGATATCAGATACAGTACTCGCGTGGATAAAGTTTCCACTTTCGCCAACGCGTCGTTGGCCGTGTGTCAGCTGAAAGTCAGGTGGACGTGCCCTGCTCAATGAACCAAAACGTAGAGTGAGTGAAAGGCCTGTTGACCGGCCGTGTCACACGTATTATAGTGTTAATCGCCGTCGCAAAGAAGTCCAAATAAGTTCACCGTTGAAATTTTTTACGTCGGACAACATGACGTCCATTATATTTGTAGTATGGTGTAAACGCCTGAAGTAGTTTTTGCCCCAGATTTTCTTTCACGCAGTTGGCAATATATTTATTTCCAGGAAAGTTAATGTCTGCATATTCATGTATTTTTGGCATAATAATTTTGCCGTAATATTTGCCGATAAGAATTAAGGAATGAAACCTTTAGTTCTAAAGAGCCGTTATCGGAGAAAGCAAAAAACAACAACATGTTTTGCCACCATTTTAATATCATTTAAATTATGAATAAAACCCGCATTTCTGAAAATAGAAATAAAATATGTAAATATCTATGTAGATGTAACTTACAATAACGGTGTCACTTTTTCTTAAGTCTGCAAGAAATGTTTCTGCCTTTGGAAATATGGAGGTTTTAGTCCTTGTTTTGTCTAAGCTGAGCAACTCTCTGTCAAGAAAGCGGTGACTTGTTCAGTCGGATCAAATGGTTGAACGTAAAGTGTGCTAACTTCTGTCGCCTTTTACTCATAATTTGAGAGCTGATCTCAAGAATAAACTTTGGCTGTTTCTGACAAATAACGTGATAGAGCCCTTCTCAGTTGCAAGTGTCATGGGGTAGCGCAGATTAAAAACTGTTCTCACTGCGGGACTGATTATGTTTTCACATGAATGAGAAATGTTCACTTATCTGCCTTACTTATACTGTGTAAAACATTCATATTCAGATTTAATGGTATAGTTATCAATTTGGCAAGCCAATGTCTTACGTTATTAAGATCAATATTTCGCCATGCAAGCTATCAACATTTACAGTGACACGAGCAAGATTTAAAATTGTGGGCATCCAACGAGAAATTATACCTAAATGTATTTGTAAATATTTTGTGACAGTAAATGCGTAAGTTGTCATCCATAAGGAAAGCGTTTCTACTTCATGACTACTCCTACTTCTCACTGCCTCTTATAGAATTAGATATATTAAGACTCTAACAACAAAAACATCGAAGGACTTGTTAGTAAGTTGTATCCGAAACAGTTGCGGTAGTTTATTCTTGCCAAAATTCAAGGCCTGCAATGACATCTGGGTACACACCAGTCATACCCAAAAACTGCTCCCCCCTATCGACAGTCCCCCCCAAGTTCTGCCTGCTTGGACGACACCGACACCCGTTGTAATCCTACGCCATCCGCCGGGCAGATCAGAGAAAGGTGGACGAAAACAGGAAGCCAACTTCTCGTTAACTTTAGCGGTACCTTTATCCTCGCTGGTACTGTAATTTCATCCATGATTGATTTTGTTGAGATGCTGCTGAGTAATCATTCCAGCAACCTGGAATTCATGCTCCACACAGCCGCATTGTATATTTTTTTTTCACCCTGCGCTTCTTTTGTCCCAGCAAATATAGCGGAGTCAAAGCTCAGGGAAGCAGAGACGCGAGCAGAGAGTCTTTTTGACCGCATCAAGCCCCTAAAGACCCTGGGGGACAACCTAAGCAGAAACCTGTCTGAGATCAGGGAGCTGATCAACCAGGCCCGCAAACAGGCTGCCTCGGTTAGTGTCTTTTGTTTCCTGTTCTTCTCCCAAAACACTAGACTGTATGGATGGTCGCATCTACAGTAAGGTTTACTGGTATTTGTACAGTGACATGACTCAGTTTCAAAGTGTTATAATGTGAGCTCAGTTTTCTGCTTATGGATTTACAGTATATAGCCTGTTTTTTTTTTTTTTTTTTCTAGAGGCACAAATCTTACATTTTATGTGCATCCATATCTGAGTAAACAATGAGGCAATTATTGGAACTGCAGTTACAGTTTTGCCATTGTCCAAATATTTGGGGTCATCACTGTTTACCCATGAAGTGCACATGGTTAATTAATTTGTCCAAAGCTTTCCATGGCTGTGTGCTGTCAGTTCTGTAGTTTGTGTTAGGAAACTATATTCAGAATTTATTTCTGGGAAGCTTTCAGGCGAATGTTTTTGCCCAATATATATATATATATATATTTTTTTTTTTTTTTTTTTTTTTTGCATTAGAGTCAATCATTTTTTTGTGGTTTTGTCAGAAATCATTTTACCTGTCAACAGAACATTAACATTCATCTTATGAGATACTATTTTCATAGAAACCTTGACAACCGTCGCAGAATTTTGTCTTTTTGTGACAAATTGAAAATGTGGAAAAATATGCTCATGTTAAAGTATTTTTACAGCGACACAAGGGAACTGTCAGTCTGTCCGCCTTGTCCTTATTTTTTGTGATCCGTCCATAAATTCCTCAAAATCTGTCCCCATGCTCAAAGATCAAAGTGGCAGTATCTGCTGAGGGAGACTGCATAAGAGTCTACCGACCTGAGGTGACCTCCAGTAACTACAACACTCTGACACTGACTGTGAAGACCAGTGAGCCTGACAACCTCCTCTTCTACATGGGCAGCAGCTCCAGTGTAAGTTAAGGTTCTTGAGAAATCAGCTTTGCTGTATGTATTGTTTTAGTGAGAAATGATTATTGTCCCTGCCAGTATTGTTATGAAATGATGGTGAATACTGAATAACGATGACAGCATGACTGGAATGAAGGCCAATACTGAGCGAAAGACCTGGCGAGTTCTGGATGCGTGTTAAGCTTAACATACTATTTTTGATGAAATATGAATGCATTGAATTGTTCTCCAGCCTTGAATTAGATTCTATATCTATGCTTGTGGCTTGTTATACTGTTTTTCATTTTATGATCCATTATGAATGGCTGCACTTCAGGCCCACAATCAGGTTTCAACCCCCATGCACTCTTTTTTAAGAAGAGGAAAACAGAATCACAGCTCAGGGGCAGTAAATCAGTGCATCGTGTTTTAGCCCACAACTTAAGTAAAAAGAGTGACAGCAATGGAAAAGTCTGTACGATGTACTCTTTTTTTAAATAGAATGTGCTGAAGATTAATTGGTTGCATTAGTTACAAGTGATGTGGTTGAAATAAAAGACCATTCAGAGCATTATATTTCCCTTCAAACTCTGTACAAAGCTCGCAAGCTTTGCAATTTAGTTGACTTGCAATGAGTGTCTGCAAGGATTTGTTCGTCATGCGATAGCAGCTGCACGGCGGACAGGAAATGGTGGACTTGGTTGAAGTTTTAATAAAGGTAGTAATACCAAACAGAAACAAAGGAACTGAGATTCCTGACGTTGCACACTATTAAAAAATAGGAAAGTAAGAACAGGAATCAATATTCCTTTAAAATACAATAGTGCTCATGAAGCAATGCACAGCACTGATTCTAGGTTTTAATATTTAGATTTCGAAAACGGGAAACAAGACTATACAAGACTACAAGGTCACTCAGGCATGAGTTGACTTCACATGGAGGCTGGGAGAAGCTCAGCTTTAACTAGCCACTGCTACCACTCAGTGAACACATGGAACAGGTGCATGTGATAATTGAACAATAACAGATGATAATTGAATAATTTACTAAATTGCGCTCCGGGATACTGTAGACTGGCGAGCTGGACGACTGGAGGCGTGTCCTTACAGTGTTTTTATTGATGTCAAATGCTAATGGATTTTTCCCGAGCTATCCACAGGTGCGTGGTCATATGTCTCTGAATTTATTTTTTTTTGGATTTTGATGGTGTCTTCAGGTAGATTTCATGGCACTGGAAATGCGTCGTGGGACGGTGGCATTCCTGTGGGACGTGGGCTCTGGGCACGCGAGGCTGGAGTACCCCAATATCCAAATAAACAACAACAAGTGGCATCGTATTCATGCCACCAGGTCAGCATTGCTCTTCATGAGAGGCAATAGGAGTCATTGTATAACCTGTGCGATCATATTAGATTATTGTAACCTGTGTGCGACTTGATGATGTACTCTTTATCACAGGTTTGGAAGGCAAGGCTCTCTGACAGTACAAGAGCTGAAATCAGATGAGAATCCAGTGGTGAAGTCCACTTCGCCTGGATCTGCCACTGTCCTGGATGTGAACAAGTCCACACTGGTCTTTGTAGGAGGCCTGACTGGCAAAATCAAGGTATGTTGCTAGGTGTTTGGGTGTTCACCATAGGCCTGTTTTCCTACCACGTGAATTCACTCACCCTTGTATTTGTGTTATGTGGCAGAAATCTGCTGCTGTTAAGATGACACAGTTCAAGGGTTGCATGGGTGAGGCTTCCATCAATGGAAAGGACATTGGCCTGTGGAACTACATAGAGAGAGAAGGCCAATGTGGAGGCTGTTTCATGAGGTACTTACTTTACTTTGATACTTTTAATTTACTGAGTAATATCTAAAATACACTACTTGATTGATAAAATCACACTGTTGTCTTAGAAATAAATTAATTTAATCACTTAATCACTTCACAATATTTAAAGAAAATATTAATCACCCCTTTTCTTGTTTGTGACATTATTACACTTAACTGCAAGCAAGACTTATCTAGATAGTCTATAATTGATACAACCCCAATTCCGAAATAGTTGGGACGAAGAGTCAATAGTGAATAAAATCAAAATGAAATGACTCTCAAATCACACAAGCCAATAATTAATCTACAATAGTACATAGATAACATTTCAGATGTTGAAATTGAGACATTTTACATTTTTATCCACAAAATGAGCTTATTTCAAATTTTCTGGCTGTAACAGGTCTTAAAAAAGTTGGGACACAGGCAAAAAAGGGCTGAAAAAGCTATTAAAATATAATAGAATCAGCTGGAAGAACATTTTGCTAGTAATTAAGTTAACTGGCTTCAGGTGTGTAACATGATCGGCAATAAAAGGGATGTCTTAGGGAGGCCAGAGATTCTCCAACCTGTGAATGCTTGCGTAAAAACATTGTGGAATACTTTAAAAACAATGCTCCTCAGTGTCAAATTGCAAAGGCTTTGAAGGTCTCATGATCGACAGTGCAGAACATCATCAAAAGATTCAGAGAAACAGGAAAAATCTCTGTGCTTAAGGGACAAGGCTGAAGACCTTTACTGGATGCCCGTGATCATCGGGCCCTCAGACGCCACTGCATCACTCACCAGCATGATTCTGTCATTGGCATTACTAAATGGGCTCAGGAATACTTCAAGCAACTACTGTCAGTAAACACAGTCCACCGTACCATCCACATATGCCACCTAAAACTCTATTGTGCAAAAAGGAAGCCATCGTTGAGCATGATCCAGAAGAGCCGCCGTGTTCTGTGAGCCAAGGCTCATTTAAAATGGACTGAAGCAAAGTGGCAAAGTGTCTTATAGTCAGACGAGAACCCAAATTTGACATTCTTGTTGGAAATCATAGGCGTTGTGTCCTCCGGGCTGAAGAGGAGAAAGACCGCCCCTCCCGTTATTAGCGTTCAGTTCAAAAGCCAGCATCTCTGATGGTATGGGAATGCATTAATGCATATAGTTTGGGACATTTGCATGTTTTAAAAAGCACCATGAATACTGAAAGGTATATAAAGGTTTTAGAACAACATATGCTCCCCTCCAGATGACATCTATTCCAGGGAAGGCCTTGTGTATTTCAGCAGGACAATGCAAAACCACATACAGCAACTATTACAACAGCATGGCTTCGCAGTTGAAGAGTCTGTGTGCTGAACTGGCCTGCCTGCTGTCCTGATCTTTCACCGATTGAGAACATTTGGCGCATAATTAAATGGAAAGTCGGTCGAAGGAGCCTCAAAACTCTCCAGCAGCTATAAGCCTGTATTAAACAAGAGTGGGATCAAATTCCAATGGTTAAACTCCAGAAACTTGTCTCCTCAATGCCCAGATGCCTCTGTGTTAAAACGAAGAGGCGATGCTTTACCATGGTAAACAGGTCCCTATCCCAGCTTTTTTGACACCTGTAGCAGCCATCAAATTTGAAATGAGCTCATTTTGTGGATAAAATTGTAAAATTTCTCATTTTCAACATTTGCTATGCTACCTCTCTCCTATTGTGAATAAAATACTGGCTGGTGTGAATTGAAAGTCATTGCGTTTTGATTTTATTCACAATTTACACTTTTTCCCAACTATTTTGGACCTGGGGTTGTATTTTATATTTCATATAATCCAGTCCTGAATTAAGCTTTGTGAAGTTAAAATTTACTCTGCAGTTAACTTGTAAGTTCGAATTTTATTGCGTTAGGAATAAAGACACCCATGGCTGTGCATGTTTGAATTAATTTTTTTTTCTTGTGCGTGACATGATAGCCCACAGGCAGAAGAAACTTCTTTTCACTTTGATGGGAGTGGATACTCAGTAGTGGAAAAGCCTCTGCGTTCTACAGCCACCCACATTGTCATGCTCTTCAAGACCTTCTCGCCAAATGGTCTACTGCTGTATCTGGCCTCCAATGGCACGGTATATATTGTCTGGATATAGACCCAACTGCTGTATATTATGCTTCAGTGTGCAGACCTGATTAATTGTTTTATTTGATGTGCTTTGAAGAGCTGTTTTTTTCCTGAGAATATTTTCTGGAATGTGTACGTTTCTTGTTTATCTCAACTGGAATGATATCGTGGAGTTGGGTGTTTGTCTTTTGTGTAATTTCATTTGTTCCAAATTATTTCTCCACCTTGATAGACCCATATACTCTTACACTGTTGAATTCAGTTTTTTTGTTTTTTTTTTACAGAGAGACTTCCTGTCCATTGAACTGGTGGAAGGGAAAGTGCGGCTCACTTTTGAATTGGGATCAGGCCCTCTCACCCTCACCACTACCAAGGCTTACAACACTGGCAACTGGCACAAAATTGCCCTGCAGAGGAACAAGCGTAAAGGTTGGTCTCATGAGTCTAGAATATGTATTTTTCCCCTTTTCTCTAGCGATTGCTCGTGGCTTGTTGAATTAGCTCTTTAAAGTGTTTTTTCACACATAGTTCCCAGTAAATTGCTAGGATAACATTTCTGGCACTGCCAGTGCTTTTCACTTTTCACACATGCAGCTACATACTGGAACAGTTCTATCTTGTGCCTTTTCACACATGCTATGGCAATGCTGGGAAAGGTGGGGCAAAGGACTGTCCAGCAGATGGCGGTAAAGCAACACCTGTGATTGGAGTCTTATGATTGGTTTGCTCACTCCGTGTGTGCTCACTCCGTGTGAACACATCTTTTATCAGACAGACACAACCCTTTACATGCCCTTCCTGGGAATGTGACTGCTTTCACTCACGACAGAGCTTCACTAACACTTTCCCTAAATCTTTACTTGGTCTTTATGTGGGACATTTGTGGTCAACATTTCTTAGAATATCCATCTCAAGTCTTATGCACAGATGACCGCATCCAGAAAGCATTCAAGAACATTGCTGGGAAAGACTGCATCTTTTGAAGGGGTCTAAATCAGCAGGATGGGGAAAATATTCCATGCAACTCCCCCATTCTTTATGCCGAATGGGAGGATTCATTGAAAAATCAAATTAATTTTATTTGTATACTTTTTAATGGCAAATGTCTCAAAGGCACTTGTTAACCCCGGTCCTGTCTCTAGACTAATGCTTATAGAGGACTGGCATACAGGGAAATAGCTACCAAGGAATGATATATCAATGCCCAGCGCACAGGGAAAAAAAGTGTGGGTTCTCTATACTGTATAACAGCGACTGGCAGGACTAGGGTTTAAATAACATGCAGGCAAAAAAAAAATAATGGCATACGAGTCAAAGTTTTCAGGTGATATGCTATAGCTGGGTTTTAATGCTTGTTTGCGTGGGAAACACCATTGTTGAACTTATGGGGTCTGTGGTGAGGGTAAATCAGTCTCAGACAAGTAGTCAGTGATTATATTCATTTGACTCTGTGGTGCAGGTTATGGGAATTGCTTCCTCAGCCTTGTATAGAGCTATAAAATCTGAATAAGCTGATCATACCAGTGCACCAATTTACCTGCAGATTAAAAGTGTCTTGCTCCAAAATAAAGCAGGGCTTTTACTTTTAATGGGCTGGTAATGGACAGGCAATAAACCAGGTACATTGGCCCTGAAGCTGTACATTTTATTGAGAGCAAACCATAAAGGTGCGCTATGCAAGTTTGTTTACTTACACTTCTGTTGGCATTCAAACTCAAACAAAACAGAGGTAGCCCGCCCCTCCCTCCCATAGTTCTCTCCTTCCCATTCTTCTTTAACTGTCAATTCTTGTCGGCGATTGGCCAGGACGGTTTGTCATGTTATGGGGCACAGCCAGTGCCCCTTGTGTTTATTTGCAGTGTGTGACGCCTGTGCGGTCTCCAGAACCCGAGTTTTTTTTACAGTGAATTTAGGGGCAGGCAGCTAGCGGATCATGGAGAGATGTTGGCGAATTGAGACAAAAATATAATTGCGTAGAAAGTAAACAACATGCATAGTGCACCTTTAAAGGCCATACATGATTTATGCTGACAGATAATTGGAGTGTTTGTGAATATGCAGGTTCTGCGGCGTAGTTCTTGATGCACTACGGTAGACATGCTCTCAGTGGGCCAAGGACCTTGCTAAATGGTGACTGTCCTCTTTTCTTTCAGGTTATTTGTCAGTGATGGCTGCATATGCCCCCTCAGAGAGAGAGACTCTGGAGGGTGAATCGCCAGGAACAGCCTCTGACCTCAACCGCTCTGACAGAGACCCCATATACATTGGTGGTCTTCCCAGCTCAAGGCCAATCAGGTAAGTACGACTAGCATTTTGTAATTAATGAGAATCTGGCCACGCCTTTCACCAGTTCTAACATCAGTAATAGCGGTTCAATATCTTCTGTTTGAATGGAGAGATTTTTTGGCACTATTTCCATTTGATATTCACATAAAATGAATGAGACAAAAATCCTCAGATGCTTGATCATCTATCAATTTTGGCTTCCTGTAGTTCAGTAATATAGAACCCCAATTCCGAAATTGTTGGGACGAAGTGTAAATTGTGAATAAAATCAAAATGAAATTACTTTCAGATCACATATGCCAATATGTTATTTACAATAGAACATAGATAACATTTCAAATGTTGAAACTTAGACATTTTACATTTTTGTCCACAAAATGAGTTTCATTCAAATTTTCTGGATACAACAGGTCTCAGAAAAGTTGGGGCACAGGCAAAAAAGCGATGAAAAGGCAATTAATATATAAGAGAATCAGCTGAAGAACAAGTAATTAATTAAGTGATTTAGCAAGTAGTTACATTAACTGGAATCAGGTATGTAACATGATTGGCTATAAAAGGGATGTCTTAGAGAGGCTGAGTCTCTCAGAAGTAAAGATGGCCAGAGGCTCTCCAACCTTTGAAGGTTTGCATAAAAAGAATTATGGAATACTTTAAAAACAATGTTCCTCAACGTCAAAAAAAGATTCAGTTAAACTGGAAAAATCTTTGTGCGTAAGGGTCAAGGCCAAAGACCTTGACTGGATGCCCGTAATCATCGGGCCCTCACACGCCATTACAGCACTCACCGGCATCATTCTGTCATTGACATTACTAAATGGGCCCAGGGACATTTCAACAAACCACTGTCTGTAAACACAGTCCACCGTGCCATCCACAGAAGCCACCTAAAACTCTATCATGCAGAAAGGAAGCCATTGTTGAGCATGATCCAGAAGCGCCACCGTGTTCCGTGGGCCAAGGTTCATTTAAAATGGACTGTAGCAAAGAGGCAAAGAGTCCTGTAGTCAGAGGAGTCCAAATTTGACATTCTTGTTGGAAATCGTGGACGCTGTGTCCTTCGGGCTAAAGAGGAAAAAGACTACCCCTCCTGTTATTAGCGTTCAGTTCAATAGCCAGCATATATGATGGTATGGGGATGCATTAGTGCATATCGTTTGGGTCACTTGCATGTTTTAAAAAGCACCATGAATGCTGAAAGGTATGTAAAGGTTTCAGAGGAACATATGCTCCCTTCCAGATAAAATTATAAAATTTCTCAGTTTCGACATTTGCTATGTTATCTCTGTTCTATTGTGAATAAAATACTAGCTGGTGTGATTAGAAATCATTGCATTTGATTTTACTCACAATTTACACTTTGTCCCACCTATATCGGACTTGGGGTTGTGTGAGTATACATATATATATATATAAGTACAAGACCCATAATCAATGGCAGTCCATTGGCAGTTACATAGGCCTTCAGAAACCTCACCTTTCAGGCAGTCATTTATTTTTGATAGCATTGTTATCATTGTTGTTATTGCACTACAAAATTATAAGGCTTGTTCTTCCGCACATAAATGAATACATAAAATATGAATGTGTCTTTCTGTGCTCGCAAAGCTCGCGAAACAGCACAGATGTGTGTAAATTATTTTGCGAGGCTCATCAAGCAATAAGCCACAAGAATCCGTTCTAAATTCTGAATGTAGTCACTGCTGAAGGAGGTTGTTTGGCATGATGCACAGCTGAGCGATGGCAAAAATAAATTTTGCAGTCAGGGAAAGTTTCAAATTTTCTGTATTTAGATTGACATCCTTACAATGCCAATTCAGTTTATATAAATGTATGCCATAGGCATTCATTTTTTAATTATCATTTCTTATTATGGATCATGGATTGGTCTTGATCATTCAGTCAATAAATTGTCTGCCTGTTAATCAGGCGAACTTGAACGAGAACAGCTTGAGGACAATCTTGAGGTCAATGGCGCCCCCAAGGGAGGGCCAAATTGCTGGCCACCCCACTGGCCCCCCCAGAGCACTGAGTGTATAAAACCTGTACGTAGCCTCTGTGACGTTGCTCACAGGTTTTTGAATATTCACTGTGAAGCTCATTTGGTTGCCAATTTGGCACTTACTTGACTCCGCCTACCTCCCGGCTAATCCAAAAATGGGCAAAAAGCTGGACCGTTGCTGGAGCTGAGGCGAGCAGCCTGGTTGCCGGAACATGCCCTCCGAGCTCGAAGCTACCAAGCCAGCTACTGCTTACAAACTAGAGTAAGAAGCCAACTGAGCTCGATGCTACATAGTTCACTTTGGCCGAAATGCTGGATCATATATGTCCTTGTAAAGCAATGGATCCTGCCAAGTTGCTTGAGGCGGCGGGTTGAACTCTGTTTATATCCGTGAAGCGGTAGCGAGACAAATGCTGTACTCCGCTGGAAAGTTGCAGAGGTTGGCTCACCCCTAAGTCAAACATTAACTTTACAAAACATAAGCTTACTAGCAAGCTGGTGGACTTCTATTTTCCCTCCTCACACATGCACATTTTTGATCTATCACCCTACATTTTGAATTCGGTGAATGCCAATTTAATTGGCTTCTGTGGCTAATATATGCACGGGTTATCAATGCTAGCACAGCTGTGCATCTGGCTACAAGGCTAAACCATGGCTATTTCAGCAGCAACCCAGCTGATCTATGGCCTATCTATTAGCTTACGATACCAATGTGACTTGCAACCATAGACAGTAAAAGAAGTGTACAGCGGGATGGCGCTGTTCTCAACGGGAGAGCGATGAAGCTCAATTGAACGAGTTTTCAGTTGAGCACCACGCCTACTGCGCAGGCTCAAAGTCAGCTCGCTGACGTTTTGTGACATTAACCAACGTCCCGAGAAGCGGTAACTTGTCTGGTAGATGTACCCTACACATAATTCCCAGTGAGCAAGCCATTCTATAAACTTCCCAACATGCAGCACCATGTACCAGAAATGTTTAGTTCCATTACTTCATGGGTACTTCACTTCGTTAGCAATGTAGCTCAGTCATCTACTGTCTATGATTCATCTATGGGCTTCTGGTCTAAACAGTACGGTTATTTACCTCCTGTCGGACAGAAAGCTGCCAGCATTTCGCGTCACTTTTAGCCTAGCCTGGTGTCATCGGCTAAAAATGCTTATTATTAGACCATAACGCTACATACGAATTCAAGAAGTCTGCTTCAAAATGTAGTTTCTCTGTAGAAAATATTGTCGCTGACATGAAGGCTCATAATGTTTTTAGTGTAAAGTTATTTGATGTCAAAAGTCAGACAAAATGAATGGAGGTGAATGGAAACGCTACCGCTAGGTGTATTCCTACCCCCTTGCTTGCAACGTTTCTTTCTCATCATATAAATTAAAGTACTTCTGGGCCTCAACAAAGAGCCTTTGCTCTTAGCTTCACTTTTCACTTATGCTTTCTTTGTGTATATGGAGCGTTACTGAAAACCTGTTTTCCGTTGCCATTTGGCTGATTAATTAGGTTAATGTAGCCAACTAGCTTATAGATGATGAACTTTATGAAGAAACACATTTAGCGACAGCTAGCTAGCTTGCTAGATAACGTGGGATAGGTTTTATTTGCTATAAAGCTAGCTAGCCTTCCTATATACAATGATTCCGTATCAGTAATCACACTGAAAATGGAACAAATCCATTTGCGGCGAAGCAGCGGTAATTGTAGCTCTTGCAGCAAGATAACATGTAAGGAGAAGAGACTCAGAGCCAGAAAATGACTACATCCCTACTAGGGAGGAATGACAAGAGACTGAAATTTTGCGCAAAAGTGTCTATCAGGCAGCCACAGCCACAGGGATTGGAGAACACTCTGCTAGATTTAGGCCAGTCACTACCAACCGGTCACTGGACCAACAGGTGAATTTATCAGTGTGTCCTTGATGATGAAATGGATGGCTACAGGGTAAAATCATTTGGATTAATCTGTGGTTATTTTATGTCTACAGTGAGGGTAGAATTTTCATGTTAATCATGTAAAACCTTTGATTTACCTTTGTCAGTAGTTGAGACTAAGAATAGTCTGAATAGAAATGTTCATTGGCCAATATTAGAAATATTATATTACAATGGACCACTTACTACTCATACTCTTATTATTATTGTTGTTGTTGCTGTTGCTAAAAAAAAAAAAGAATATTAGAATGAAACTAAACTGTAGGAACTAAAAAACAATTGGAATTCTGAAACTTGAGGCAAATGTGTCAGATGGATATTGTCTTTTTAATGAAAAGGAGTCAAGGACATAGCCTATGAACATCACATGCCTTTACTTTTTGGGAGTGTTTATTAGATTCGGCTAGAAGTAGGACAGGAAAGATATAGGAGAGTTGGGGGGGGGGGGTTCATGCAGTACATGGCCACCTTGATGAAAATTGTCTGGGGGCCCCACTGGGTGAGGTTACTGAAGGCCCTCTGAACATCTTAAGGCATGCTACTGCCTCTAACAGTCTAAACAATCGGAAAAGAAGTCTAACATTATCTGCATTGTCTTGTCTTCATAGGAGGCAGGTTGTTGCACGCTCTTATGTTGGCTGCATTAAAAATATGGAGATTGCTCGCACAAACTTTGACCTGCTGATGGATGCATATGGGGTCAGGAAAGGCTGTGTTCTACAGGTGAGTGAAGTCACAATACTTTGTAAAAAATGTTTTTATTAATACTTTGTACCATAACATAATCATACCATCTCACTCCTTCCTGAAAATTCTTTAATTTTTTGTTTTTCTAAGAATTTTCTGAGGCAATGACTTCCTATGCCTGGCAAGTGATAAGGGAGCAAAATGCAGACATAATATCAAATGTAAACATGAGCATGAAAAGTGTGAATGTTACAATATTTCCCAGTATTGGCTGTTTTATTCCACTGTTTGACTGTGTTGTGGTAGTTAATCTGTTAACCCTTGTGCACGGCAGCCCATCCGCAGTGTAACAATCTTGGAAAAGGGTTTCTTGGAACTTCCCCCCCTGACCCTGGGCCCGCAGAGCGAGCTCTTGGCCACCTTCTCCACCCGCAATGACACGGGCATCATCCTGGCAGGTTTCAATGAAGCAGGAGGCCGCAAAAGGAGGCAGACACGGCAGGTATACCAGCTCTCACTAATGGAGCACATCCCCCTTGGGTCCCATTATTGGGCCCCATTTGTTGTCTGTAGGTTATCAATGCAGAACAATTACTTATGTTCTCTCTTTCTCTCTCAGCCCTTCCTAGCAATCATGCTGGTTCACGGTCATTTGGAAGTGCATGTGAATACAGCAGAGGGTGGGAGTATACAGAAGGTTGTGATCAGATCTGATGCGGGTACATTTAGTGATGGACAGGATCACTCTGTCATGTTGCTGCGGAACAAGAGGTTAGTAACACAGAGGTACTGTAATTGGGACTGAGAACAGTAACCGCTATTCAAATAAGCCCCTTCGTAATTACCAACAAGAGCTGTGTGACATCACCGTGTCAAAGGTCATTTATACATAGAGCCGACCCGAGCTGTATAGAACAGTGTTGGATACCAGATTGAAAGGACAGGTTTCTCAATATGTTGCTCAATTAGTACCTTCTCAATCAATCCATTTTACGCAGAAAAAAAGGCTTACACAGATGCAAAGTTTTTTTTGCCTGCAGCTTGCGACAAACAAAGGCAAAGTGCAAATTGTTGTTATTGAAATTCTATTGGCGTAAAATTGAAAATTCTTATGGACTCTGAAAGTGTCTCTCAAATACAAACAAAGTGGACGTAACATTCAATAAAGAACTGGGTGTAATCAAAGTTATTTTCATTCTCATTGTTGCTATTGATAGATTTAATCTGTTGGGCTTTTAAAACAGCTGACATTAGTCCATTCCAGCAGACTACTGTAAGGAATGCTTTGTTTTTCCTTTCTGTATTCACAGAATACAGGAGAATAATACGGGAGAAGTTCACTTGATTCGAACAATGTTAAGTATCTAGCCTATTCTAAATAACAAAATAACTAATCAGAGAAATTACTGAGGAAATAAACTGGAGAACACATGATTTTTCAAATCGCAATCACAAATTTCGAAGCTGCGTGAACATAAATGCCATTCACTCAAATCGGCCATTCAGCTTTCGGTTTTATTGCCCCATCATTTAAACAATTATATTGTGCCCAAAATGCCAAATATACCCAGTGAATGATCCGCACTGTGAAGTATAATAGCCTATGGTGTAATCCCATTCCGTTAATCAACGAGATGAGCAGAAATGACATTTTTTATTGGCTGTAGCTATATCTATTTTATTTCTTATGGATTAGGCTAGTCAGGCTGGCTTTGGTAGCAAGAGCATCAGCCATGGTTCTTGTTGTTTTGGGAGACACCGGCGGGCAAAGTTTGCGTTAAACCTGCAAGCTGCAGTAGGACTGCTCGTGATGTAATGGAAATGCATCTGTTAATGCTGTTTCAAATTAACCAGCTTAAATAACTTTACCTGTTGCAGTCAAATACAACATGATCTTAATGTTTAATTAATGATTAAACATGATTAATTAAGGACAGTTACAGCTACTCCACCGCTTAAAATGCAAGCATCTAAATTTATACATCTAATGGACTTAATTCTTAAAAACTGTACATTATACTTTACCAGTATGAAATTCTGAACAAATTCTCGCTTATGAATTCTCGCTAATGATAATCTAGGAAGGAGCTAAGCTCATGCGCAGCGTAATTTTCAACCTCGATTTTGTTATTGTATCTCCCCAATGACCATAGTTGAGAGATACTATGGTTTAATTCTGGGGCCGCCGCCGCCGCAGAGATTTTATGTTCCGGGCTCTGGAAGCCAAAATAATTTTAGGATTGTTTTCAAATTTTACACAGGCAAAGATATATATGACAATGCTCAAGACCGATTTTCGTCAATTTGGGACGTCCAATATGGCTGCTGGTGGCCATTTTGTCTGAAATTTTTTATGTTCCAGGTTCTGAAAGCCGCAATATTTACAGGAATGTTTTCAAATTTTACACGGGCGAAGATATATAGATGAAAATGCTCAAGACCAATTTTCTGCCGGCGGCCATTTTGTTCAAAATTTTGGGATCGGGGAGATACACGACTCGGTCTCCTTGGCGACCGAATTATCGAGTTCCACCGTTAAAATAGATTGCTAAAATTCCCGTTTATGTACAAATGACCTTTTGTAAAAGTTCAACACAAGGAAATCGCTCATGCGCAGAGTGTAATTATGAAGGGTAGGGGTCCCCAATCTTTCCCAGAATGGGCCGGTGTGGGTGCAAGCTTTCATTGCAACCAGGCAGCTACACACCTGATGCTACTAATCAAGGTTATAAGCAAAGAGTCCAGGGATTAATTAGTAGAATCAGGTGTGTAATTGTTTGGTTGCAATCAAAGCCTGCACCCAGACCGGCCCTTTCTTGGGAAGATTGGCAACCCCTGATGAAGGGGCTCATTGTTGTATGGAACTCATTCCACAACTGCAAAGCCCATATGTTAAAGAAGACATGTATTGACTTTATAAAAAATTGTCATATTTGGTATTATCTGAAAGGGTTTACAATACTCTCTCTAATGGTCAACATAGAGTTATCATGGATGTAACAGGGGCTAACAACAACCCCTGTTATCATCCTTGAATAGCAGTGTGAATTGGGCCAAGAGCTGCGATGTCACTCATGGGAGCAAAGGTGACACTTAGGGTATTGTATTTTTATTTTATATTGCAAGCAAGACATTGAAATCCACTAAAAATTTCAGAATTTTTAATATTGAATATACATAGTGATATCTTGAGCAAGCCCTAATCCGGACAATCGTCCTGCAAAACAGCCGCCGACCAGTTCCACCGTCCGAGTTTGGGATTCAAAGAAAGTACTCTGGGAATCGTCCAATGTACATAAAATCTCAGATAAATGTGGATAATTAGTGCAGAATTTCCAACATGGAGAATGGTCACACATTCAAATAGATAAAATAATCAGAAAGAATACATATTTACCACTTATTGTCACGCAAAAACACCAAAAAAAAAAAAGGCTTACGTGTTTCGGCTAAATCAAGCCTTCGTCAGAGAGTAACTACAAATGAAACATGGTAAGAATGTTTAAGTTCCACAGCGCAAAATGTGACCTTGGTTATACCTCTGAATGTGTAACGTAGCCATTTCTGCAGAGCATGAAACACCCCTAGATATGATCTTATCTTGACAGATAAGAATAAATTGAGCTGTCAAAAACGTACTTGGTTTATTACTGAGGTTAATCGTTGCTCCAAGAAAACTAAGAAAGTAATTTGTCATCACCGATCAATTCTGAAGGTAGAACCATCCCTCATGAATATACCTCCACGATTATTTACACTCCAGAGAGCGAGAAAAGGAAAGATTTTATCATGAGTACACAAGTTACGTTGGTTAAATGTACTTGGCTTTCTCCTGTAGGAATGTATCGTTGTAACAGTTGTCCCCTACATGTCAATTTATAAATTGTAGATCAACACATTATATATATATGCATACATGTCCTTGCAGAAAAACATCTGTCAGTCAAACAAATAGATGTTTAAAATTGAGTAATGCTGATCATAAAACTGCAATCCGATCAGCCAACTTAGATTCTGCAGTGGTGAAACATTACACTGAGGCCAATCATGGTTTTCCCTCTGCACTCAGATCCGTAGGCATTGAGAGAATTATTCCATCCCCAATAGGCGGTGATATTCTCCAGAAGTTAGCTTAAAGAGAAGTGTTTTGGATTTATTATCTGGACTCAATGACTCCCAGTCATCTTAATGAAGACTTTTGTCTGAAATTTTCTCTGTAATATTTATAGCATTCCGTTGGACTTGGACTTGGATTGTATTTACGACCATTCCCTATGTTGAGAGTACTATACTATACTATACTACATATTCTTTATTGCGGTTAGCACTGCCTGTTGCAGTGCAACTTTTTTCCAGGACTTTGTAGTTTCGATGAGGTAAAGTGAGACAGACTTTTACAACCCGGAAATTTCTCAAGGAAACTTCTGCTCGTTGGATGGAAAAAATTGAAAACAAGATATTCCTGGGACGTGTGCTCTACATCATCAACAATAACATGTTTTGACAAGCATAAATCTAATTTTTTTTTTTTTCAATCATTATTTCCATGACATTAGCTTTCCGTCAAGGTATAATTTCTCATTACATGTCTACTTTAGAAATATATGCATTCATTTGTACATTTTAATTTTATTTTCACGTTGTGGCTGAGAATTTACACTTAAATTTTCGTCTCATACTTCTAAATTGCTGCTTCAGTTTGGCAAACTTTTTCAAATAAAGTTTTTGGCGATTCTTCATATGTTTGCAGCATTACTCTGACACACTTAAACATCAACACAAAATGCATGTGTGCACGATTAATGCTGTTGATTCACCATTCATCAGTATCCCACATGTTAATCATCAATATGTGTATGATACAGAACTCTGACTGTGCTGGTGGATGAAGGTTATCAGGGCACAATGAAGCTCGGAACAGCTTCAGAAAAGTCGTCTCTGACTCTCTCCAAGCTCTATGTGGGAGGGGTATCACCAGGAGACGGTGCAGATTTGCTGAAGACCAGAGACTCCTTCTATGGTTGCATCAAGGACATAGCTGCAAATGCAGAGTGAGTCATGCGCACACCACATTTTGATTAATAACGGATGGAAAATTGCTTTGTAACGGGTCCTGCAGTAGCTTCCCTTCCTAGGCTTTTAATTCTTGCATTTGAAACGGGAGCCATTTTTTGTTATATCTAAGGGGATAAAGGATATGGATAACTGTGTTGTGGGGTGCGCCAATTCTGATCTATGCATTTTTTCCACTAGGCTGCTGGACTTGTCCAGTGCTCTGCGATACCAGAACGTGGACATGGACAGCTGTCTTTTGGAGGAGAGGCCTAAGCGGGTGGTAGTTCCAGAAGACGGTGACCAAGAACCAGATCCCACCCCTGGTCCCCTCCAGCCACCTAGAGTGGCTCCAACAGACCAAAGCTCCTTCCCTCTGCTGCCTGCAAGTGTAAGGACCATTTCACCTCCATTAGCCCCCACCGGCTGGGGAACAGCACTGACCAGTGATGAGAAGAGTGCTTTTTGCACTTCACCCTAACCACTGCATACAAGCAATCATTGGAATTCAGTCAGGACACTTAAGTCAGATTTAACCATTTATTACAGGACGACATAAATTTACATGATGCTCTGGACGAATCTGAGCAAGCATGACACAAACTGTCCCTAAGATCACAAACCCCCCAGCAGAGGCTGAGATTCTTTTAAAACTTGTTTAGGTTAAAATTATTTAACCATACATGAGCTCCTTGAGATAAACAGTGTTATTTCTTAAGGAGGATGCTGGGGAGGTGAGGGAGATCAGCAGATTTTTAGGAGATCAGAGTAGAAGCAGTGTAGAGGGCACAGAGCTAGAGAAATGAATGAACGCTGCCTTGGTTGTAAAAGCTGGCCAGTTGGGTGGGAGAAGCTTAAGTCAAGGATGATTGGACAGAAACGTGCTTGTGACCAGCCTGATTCTCGTACTTCACTGAGCTTACGCAAAGCTTGATTTGATCTTTCATGTGTAGTTCAGAGCAGCCAAATCATCCCAGTAATTATCAGTGTATTTTTTTGGTTGCCATTGAGGAAGAATAGTCAGGTTGTTAAAGGTTCCTGTGGTGTAGATTTACCTCTTCAGTTCTGGATAACCTGATGGATGAATGGCTGTTTTTCTATCAAAAGTAATCCATCTGTTGCTGTATTAACGGTTATGTTGGAAAGTTTGTTTCAGATTTCAAGCAGATTCTCTAGTATTCTGAAGAAGGCAGCATTGCATTATTTAAAAAAATGAAAACATGATTTGGGGGATTAATACAGATTCTGTTCCTTTTGACACAGTGCGGAGCAGCGGATCCGACAGAAACTGTGCCAGAAGCCCACCAGTTTGGCCTCTCCAGACACAGTCACATGATAATTAAATTTAGTCACCAGTCGGTCAGGAAGAGGTGAGCCTCTTGCATCCTCAACAGCCAAGTCCACGGTGGAATGCTTCACTGAATATTTGCTCAAAATACTCAATGCAAGTTCTCGCATAGTATCACACGCATTGGTTCCCCATCTTATCATTTGAGATTGACTGACCTGTGGGTTTTCATTCCAACCGCAAGAAAGCACATCTCATGCAACAAGTTGTCGAATTTTCCACCTACTAATTAGTGAAGTAAGGTGTGCTGAAAAAGGGTTGAAATCAAAACCAACTGAGCAGGAAGATATCGATCGAAACAGTGGAGAGCCTGTCACTTTGTACTCCAGCTTTAACTAGTGATCCATTTCCTGATGCGCTTCAGTATAAATGGTGAATAATTTGAGCCTCTTCCTCACGCACCCTTTTCCCCTTGTAGCTTCTCTATCCAGCTCTCAGTTCGTACCTTTGCTTCAAGTGGCCTGCTCATCTACATGGCCAACCCCAACCAGGTGGATTATGCCTCACTGCAGCTGCTGGACGGTCACGTCTTCTTCACCTGTGACCTGGGCAAGAGCTCTGCCACTGCCATGCTCCCCAGTCCCATCAATGATGGCCAATGGCACATAGTGAGGCTTCTTTTTGAAAAATCTGCTGATTAGATACTTGTATTTTTGCATTTAAACTGCATGTCCCTTGCATGCTGCATTGCATCAGTTTCTGCTGTGGTAACCAACCCCGTTTCTGAAGATCTGCTATCCAGTAGGTTTCAGTTCCAACGTTAATTTGGCACACCTGACTACTAATTAGCTGTTGTACTTTGTTTTGACTGGAGTAAAAAGCTCCAGAATGGTGGAACTGCAGGAACAGGGTTGTTTACCACTGTATTATAGGCTGCTCACACATTGCCAGTATTGGATTAATTTCTGATGCCTACCATCCCTCTTAACTACAGGTTAAGGCAGACTTTGGGAAGAAGAGTGTGATGGTTAGCGTGGATAACCGGCAGTCTGCGAGAGTACAGGCAAAGGGAAAGGCGAGCACTTTGGATGTGGAAGGAAAACTCTACCTGGGTGGATTGCCAGGGGATTACGTGGCCAAAAATATTGGAAACGTAAGAGCTATTCATGATCCACTGAGGGTTTCAGTCTTGACATACATTTCAACAGCCAGAATCACAAACTATGGTTGAATGTTTAGGAAATATACTTTCAGTTAGGACAACTCTCAAATTCAATGTTTCAATGAATTTAATGGTAAAAACAAAGCATTCAGAGATTCCTCAGTTTTTGGATTCATCCAGCTTTCAGTCATGGGTGACCGACATCTCGGTTTTTTTGTTTTAAGACGGTTAACATACCCATTTATGGTACTTAACCACCTGTAAGTAGATGGACTTAATTGCTATATGAACGCCTTTTAACCAATCGCCTAGCAGTGCAAGGAACTAGAAAGACATCCATATATACAACATACATTGACTCGAGCAAATAGTTCATCACATGAATCCGTGTTGCATTAATCAGTAAGTAATCATGCTTATAAATTAACATGTCCACGAGAACATATGGCCAGAAAAAAATGACATAAAGTCCTCTCATCTACCAATGTCCAGTCACAGAAAGATGGCAGGGTTCCCCCTGGGTTCTGAAAAATATTCTTCACTTTTTCCCTCGAGAAATGAAGTGGAAAAAAATATTCTTCACTTTATCACAGTTGTAATTTTTTCTTAGTCACTCATGGAATTTATAAAACTTTGAAAAGCCTTCAAAGCAGACAAAGTACATACAGCATGAACAAGGTCAAACCTCAAATATTTGCATTATAACAGGTCTCTCCATTATACTTTTGATTGTGTATATAATTTTGGGTCCATTCAAGAACAACCTCTAATAATGGGGATCCTGTGGATCATAAAAGCTAAATTAAAACCTCTTGAGCATTTAGCACAGAATTTATTCAAAAGACTGGCAATAGAAACCCCTTTAAACCCTTAATTTTTAAATTTTTTTTATCAATGCAGCCATTTCTGGCATCCCAGATTAAAATAAAGACACACCTTTTGAGGGCAATAGAGAGGCCTGACAAGAATGTAAATTCTCAAAATTTTGTGCTGTTGGAATCAGAATTAGTGGAATTGTCAAATGTTTAACTTTTAAGATTTCCATTAACTGATTCCAAATTGAACTTTAGGTGAGTTCAATGTTTTGTGCACAGTTTATTGGAATCCTTAATGTAAATCTGAAATGTTAAACATCTCAGATAATCGGTGATAAACATCTCAGATAATTTGGTGAAAAAAGAAACTTTCAGGAATTTCAGCGTGCATCAGTTGAGTTCTGTTCACATTATTATTGTCAAAGCACATGAGGAAAAGAGTACTGCATGTGTAGACATGCACTCACCCTTTAAATAATTGCAGAGGAAAAATGTTTAGGTTTAGCATTGGATAAGCCTGCTGTAGATGCTGCAATGTAGCCATCAGTGTGTAAAGCTCTTTCTAACTAAGAGAACAATTTTGCCCTACTAAATTGGAGAGGAGATAGCAGAGGGTGAGTACAGTTGTGTAGCAGGTGGCATGGCATGCAGCACAGAGGGGTAATAAGAGGCCTACCATAGTGTGCTTGCAGTGAAAGTTTCCTGACCGAAATTTCTTTGCTCATTTCATGTACGCCACTCGTCGTCATCTAAAATTGCTTTCTTTGGCCACAGGTGACACACAGCCTTGCTGGATGCCTGAGAAACGTCACGCTGAACAAAGTGCCACTGGACACACACAGCCCTGCATCAGCCTATGCCACCTCACGCTGCTTTACTGAGGCCCAGGACGGCACCTTTTTCAATGGAACTGGATATGTAGCATTTGGTTAGTCCCGGACACATACTGCATTTCTACATTAAAAGTGTCCAATCTCTTATTTTATTCATATCTTTGATATTTTGTTCAATGCTTGACTACTATTTAGTGCTAACCCCACCAGAAATACGGGAAACACAGTATACCTACTCACCCAAGTTGAGTGTGGCCTCTTTTTCAAAAAAAAAAAAAAAAGAGAAAGTGAAAAGTAGGGTAATGGATTTGTGAGTATGTGTGCAGTGTTTTTGGGAGTTCTCATGATGGGAATGCAGTGAGCAGCAGAGGAAGGTCACTAGTCACAACATGCTAGTGTCTTTTTTCCTCCCCAGTGAAAGAAGGGTACAAAGTTGGCTCGGATATGGCAGTGGCCCTGGAGTTCCGCACCACAGAACGGAATGGAGTTTTGCTTGGGGTCAGCAGTGCCAAGGTGGATGCCATTGGGCTTGAGTTGGTCAACGGACAGGTCAGCACCTGGCTTTACAATATTGTTGTGTAGACATTCAAGATAAATTATCAAACATAAATTTTACAGAACAGAATATTAACCAAAATAATAACATGCATGCGGACATACTGTATGTCCTGAAATCTTTGGAAAAACCGTATATATGTTTTAACAGTATTGTCTGAAATAAACTGCTTAATAAGAAAGCAGCACAATCACTACCTAATATTGGACAAAGTGCATTTAAAAAGCTCTTTGCCAAGAGAGAGAAAAATGAATACCCGGTGGACATTTAATGAAACAATTTTTGAAGGCAAGTCTGAGATTTATCACGTTGGGATGGCAATCTTGCATGGAAACAGCAAAAGTACGTCGGACCTCAGCAAAAATAAGCACAAGCAAGAAAAGTGAAACTTGCTGGATGTAAACCTGACATAACAGAATCTTCATGCTGCCAGGTTGTGGAATCATAAAGCAGTTAATGTAACAGACTCAGCTCAGCTAACCCTTTCATTGTTCCGTATCTATAACTAGCCCAATGCACAATTCTCGGAGTCCACTTTAGAATGAAATGCAGATAAGGCTACATGATAGACAATTCCAAAAAAGAAACAAAACCAAAAGTATTTAAATCCCTTGCTCTGATTAATGCAATTTACGGCAAATAGAAAGTTGTGTTGCTATTTACTATTAATTTTTAACTGAGATTATTTCAATGTTTACAGATGCCTTGAACCAAACCAGATCTTTATTCAACACTTAGTTGAAATTATAGACACTAGTTTTATGTAATAAAACCAATTGACTTGCCTACTGGATCATTACAGTGGAGGAACTGTCATTTTTAAGTGTTCTTGTGTTATAACTGTAACTTTTCCGGAACCCACAGGCCATTTTTCATGTAAACAATGGAGCGGGCCGGATCTCTGCCACTTACACGCCCAGGGGAACAGCGCTGTGCGACGGCCGCTGGCACACCCTGTTGGCCAACAAGAACAAATACGGACTGAGTCTAACCGTAGATGGGGTGATGGTCTATGTGGACAACCCACACTCTCAGTCTACATCTGCTGACACCAATGACCCAGTCTACGTTGGAGGCTACCCAGGTACAACATTCAACATTTTCCTCGCTTTCATAAAGAAGTCAAATGCGCTACTGTGATAAACAGAGCAGTCATTGTTTTCTTATCACGGCAGTTATGCTTGTCTGTATGTCTTGCAATTAAGTTAAAACACAACCCTTGCTATAACTGGCGCCATTTAAATTTTCTGTTCAGCTATTTAACTCAGGAGTTGGAATGAAAGGAGCAGGTACAATGAATGGATTGTCTGAATAGTAGTGTTAATTTCTTTTGTTGTTGGTTGTGGTTGGAGAAGTTATCACTTTCTCACTTTTTGATCTTCTGCATGCAAAATCCTTACTTATCACATATCATTGGAAGGTGAAAACTCTAGGACCAATCCCTTCTTTGTCACATGGAATAATTTGATTGGTTTTGATTGGTGCCCTCTCTTTCTGACAGGTGATGTGAAACAGAACTGCCTGACGACCAACACTCCGTTCCGGGGCTGCATGCGTAAATTCCGCCTCATTAAGGGTCATCAGTCTGAAGTCCATGACTTCAGTTGGGCATTCGTCCACCATGGAGTCTACCCTCATTCCTGCCCAGGCAGGACACCATAACATTTTCTATGAATGCCCACCAAGCCTTCCCCTTTGTAATCTATGAAAAGAAAGGAAATTAAGAAAAGCAAGCATTTACAAATGCGTGCTTTTTTTTATTACGATTCTGGTGAATGCAATTGTACACATTTTGGAACTTGTGTGATAGAATTAATTCTATGAATTCATGTGGAATGCCCAAGAATATCTGTTAATAAAATATAAATAAATTTTGTGGGAAGTTGTACTTTTAGGCTGCACTGTAATGATCAATATATACAAACACTTCACAAGTATGCTCAGTCTTAAACAGACATTCAAAATGTTTTCACTTCAAATCCATCTTTTGCCCAGGCAATTTTATTGAATATTCTCATCACAAAATTTTGCTCTCGTGATGACCAGCGATGGTCAATAAGCTATATAATTGTTTTTCTATAGGAAAATTAGGCTACATTCACATGAGTTGGCTAAAATGAATTAAATCTAATTTTTTGCCGTAATGTGAGACATCTGACATGTTCTAAAAAATCCGATCTGTAAATCAGAACTGTGCCACTGGCATGTGATCTTAGTTGAGATATTAATCTGATACGTGGTGATACAACATGAATGACAATGGTCAGATCAGAATCCATGTGGCTTTTTGCCTGTACGCATGTGCCAAGCATTTTCAAAACCCAAAAAAGCTTGCCGTCTGCCTTTTTTATGCCTTCTCAACCACACCGCTTACAGCTGACGAACTGTATCCCATCCATATATTCACTTCAAATTCGTCCATTTTCTTGGTTTGAATCAGGTTTGAATACTACAAGTTCTACCACGAGTTTGGTGTTTTTTTTCCAGTTTGTAATGGAGATGACTGCTGCAAAAAAATACCAATGTAGGCATGCATGCCTTTTGGAGAATTACTGATTAAAGTCCGATATAGTTCCTTTGTAATTATGAATGTGAACTGCTAAGATAGGCAAATCTGATCGAAAAATTGGAATTTAACGACAAAGCTAGTAATGGGAATGTTGTGTTAGATCTTTATTAAATTATTTAACCTGCTAAGGGCTAGTGCCAGGCCTTTCTGTGGCTCTTCTACATTACTATGTAATCAAACTAGAAAGAAGAATGAAGTAGAACTGAATAAGGGAAATTCTATTTTTTGACCGGAGCAGCTGCAATGTGCGCTTGTAGGCCATACATATATTAAAAAAGGCATGAATAATGCATAGGGCCTATCCTTCTGGTATTTGCTGGTGCATGTACATCTTTAAAACAACAAACATCAAGTACAGCAGCCACCGTCCGATGACAAGCACAGTTACTAGTGTTTCAGAAATGAAGTGGGAAGAAAACTGTCACCAGTCGGAGACCTCTCAGACCATCTTCTTCACTTCCACTTTTTACAGCAGGCTAATACAGATAATTAATTTGCATAAGCCTTGTGCCCACTGTACCAACTGAGTTTAATCTATAATGTAAAACATTAGTACCCTGGAATGTTAGATATTCAAAAAGCAGTGAATACAATGTCTGATTATGAGTTAACCTACATAGTGGAATAGAAAACAGAAATGCATAGCTCAATGAAGTTCACTTTGTCTCTCTTTGGAATGGAGTCAAAATGAGTTCAATAGGCCTTTAAAAAAAACACAAAATGGACATTTCATTGTTTGGTTTATGGATGGTATTTTTGGTATTTTAGCTTAAAAGGTTACAGCAAGGCTTTCACTATGCCAGAAGGGATAATACGAAGGTTACAGCCACTAACAAAAATAAACATTTTTTAATGCAGACTTGGAGAACATTAGTTTGGGACGTTAATTCAAGAGAAGATGTACACATGACCTACAGTGTGGACACTATTTTTGTCACAAGCATTTGAGGAAGATAATAGCACAGTTCCCAAGCCATGTAGACAACAATCTATTCCATTAATTCAACTAGACTTGAAAAGTCAGCAGCACATCGTTGCTAATGCTCCTCTGTGCAGATACAGTTGATAAACATGCACCAGCATGGAGATAGTTGCACATCAATTTGACAAGCTCCTCGAATATCATGAGTTCAAATACTGCTAACACTTTCATCAATCATATTTCCATTGAAGGCTGCTAAAAGCAACATGTCCAACAGCTGAAATTCACTTGCACTTAAGATAACAGGCACTTTGCGAATTGGTTCAATCACTGCAAATCCATGTTGGCTATGAACTCTGACATTCTGGTAGCTGGAACAACCTCACCATGTCCCAAGGTGAATTCTGTCTGCCGGGCTGGACAGGTGTAACATACTCATACTTCAATATTCATGGCTTACCCTGTCAACATCATCAAACATGCTGACCACTTTTGCACTCAGGACTTAGACCAGTGGAAAATTTCTCATAGTGTTCCTCTCACAATTTATACTACAGCACCATTAATCTCATGTTATATACAGCCATGTTCGCCAGTGAAAGCTACACAAGTGTGTCACTGAGGACAGTGAATCTGGTTTCACAATGAAGCTTGCTTATAGTACAGCAATGAGTAAATACATGCTTTTATAAAGCACACAATCATATCAAGTATGGTAAAATTACTAGTATAAATATTATGCAAATATGTACAGATTTTTACACTTCATTTGCACCTTCTGTAATGCAAGCTTGGCAGAACAGTTTTTTGAAGGTGAGCCCAGCCTGGGCAATGGCTACCTTTGGCGGAAAATTGCCCTGCACCAACTTTGGCATTTACCGATCTTGATGGTGGGAGCCACGTTCACTTGTCTCTTGTGAACAATGTCCAGTTCATTTTGAAAACACTTCATTTTTGAAAGAAATACCTGAGCAATGCCCAATCAGTATGTCATTTTACCTACACAGCAGGCTCGTGACAGACCGTCAGCACGGCAGTAAATTAATCCTTCTTCACAATGCAACCTTGAACTTGTTCTCTGATGAAGGAGTAAAAATCCATGCTCTTTATGCACATTTTCAAACATAGCCAGCAGGGGGCAGTATCTGGGAGTTTTGTAGACATTTAAACAGTCCATTTTTTTTCCTCCCTCTCCAAATGCACATTAGGTTATTCTTGGTTTGACGACCCATTCACAAGTGGGATTTGTGCGGTATAATTCCAAAAGATGAGTCTCAGGATCCAAGCAACGCTCACCTAGAATATAAATTAAATATTCAATCAGTGCCAAAGTGAAAAATGACCAAGGGAAAGTAATATTTCAGAAAAGTATTGCAAGATTTCTAGTTGGACTTGGGATGTCAAAAGTTATTTATCCAAAAAATGCATCACATTAGGGATGGGTTTACTGTATACCTATATTTCCTCCAACCTCAAACATGTACGGCCGCTGTCTTCTGCTGGTACTGCGAGAACTTCTGGAAAAAGAAAATAGTGTTTTCCAAGTTTGCCACATACACAAACACACACACATATATACAAAAAGTGACTGATAAATACAAGACAAGCAATAAAACAGTGCAAATATCAGACAACAGTGACGCAAACTGACCTCCTATCAGTCTCAAAGTGAGCCATGACATCCTTTGCTTTCGTATCACTGTTCAGCTGTACTGCCATGCAGACTTTTGCATGATGAGGTGCGTGAACTCTAATGACTCCCTCACAAAGGTCTGAGACCTGTGGATGCAAGGTAAATAAAAGTGTCAGTTTCTGGTACATAGTATGGCCAAAAGTCAATCGCCTTGGTCTGGGGTCATTGTTCATGATTCAAACTAGGACTTCGGTTCCATGGAGAAACAATCTCGCTTTATAACACAATGACTATTTAGGAGTCTCATTTGTAAATGGTGCACAGACACAAAAATGAATGGTAAGTCACTTCCTTTCCGAATTTTGGATTTATAAAAGCAAAAAAGATTAAAAAAAAACATGCAAAATTAATAAAATTGCGCACATGTGAAAATTATAGGCTAATCCTGATTAACTCCTTCCACCTGAGACTAGCCAGTGGAGGGATTATTGCCTTTTCTCACCTTGTCTGAAAGTGCATCACTTCTTCAAATCCGTTCCCATTTACATTTTCTAATTAGCAATTAAGTGTCCATGCATTCCTATCCACATTAATGGTGACAAAATGTCATTGTTTTTCAAAGCCTCTAAATTACTGAAGCTCACAAAATCCAGCTTTTTTGCATCAGAATCCAATTGGCTTGATACGGCATTGAAAACATTTTGAAAAAGGCAGTTTTGCTGACTCAGCTCCGCATGTTTGCTTAAAATAAAACCCTGTCTACAACCAGTGAGACTACCATAATACAAGTTAATGCTCAACCTGTTTCTGATCAAGAACGTTAGAAGTGTTGGTTATTGATAAAATTAATTATCGCAATGCGGCAACCTGTGAGTGCGTTTACATGACGTTTGAAAAAAATGGAATAATTGTGTTAGGCTGATAAAACCAGACTTTTAAAATACATGTAAACATGTTAGTCTCACTGGAATCGCACGAAATCAAATTTCTCATAGTTGGATTAACACACCAAGAAATACAATTATCTGCATATAATTCCTCCATGTATATGCTTGAATGGAACCAAACTGGGCTATGCGCTCTGCGCATGCTCCTCAGTTCACCGTACGGGGTATTGACCTGGACGTCTTGTAAACACCAACCTTATTAGCAACAAATCTGTGCTCTGCCCAACCAGCAAGTTTGTGGAGAACAGAAGCAGTCCTCGTCTACAAGGGTATTGGTGCTTGAAAAGTCACGCCTTGAGGTTCATAACTTCTTCCATTCCATCCATCCATTCACTATACCCGCTTCTTCCTCACTAGTGTCGCAGGGGGAGCTGGAGCCTATCCCAGCTAACTAGCAGAAAAGGCACAAAGTAGAGTATAGCGGTGTTGCCGCCTAGTTTCGGCTAACCCTATAACCACCAGGGATAGTGTGCATCTCAATTGTAAGAAAAGCATAGCATACAGCCCGAGTGAAATGTACAGAGCCGTAAAGTTGTCCATATTCTCACCACTCGACATGCTACCAGTTTGCCACCAGCTAATTTGTTTGTTGACTAATTGGGTTTGTGACGTAGCTGGTCAACCAGAAAAAGATCCAAGACCTTGGAAATAAATGTAATTGAATTATTTCTGTCATTTCTACAGTAGTTTAAAAAGTTGATCAAACAGTTGATCAAAGTATCTTGGAACATTTAATGAGTAATTCATCACTTCCTGTTTCCCTGGGGTATAAATATGACGTGACACAGAGGCCATTTCTCTTATCCACTCTTCAACATGGGAAAAACAAAGGAACACACCATTCAAATAAGGCAGATGTATGTCGACCTTCACAAGTCAGGCAATGGCAACAAGAAAATAGCCACTCGCCTGCACCTGTCCATATCTGCTCTCAGAGGAATCATTAAGAAGTTTAAAATAACTGGAACAGAGGTAAACCAGCTTGGACGAGGACGCAAGGTTATTTTGCCACCTTGCATGGTGAGGAGGATGGTAGAGAGATAAAAAGTTCTCCAAAGCTCGCTGTTAAAGAATTGCAACAAATGGCAGCATCTTGGGGTCACAAAGTCTCCAAAACAACCATCAGGCGCTATCTATATGCCAACAAGCATGCACCTCTCACTCACAATCATAAACGCAAACGTCTGGAGTTCGCTAAGTGGTATTGGTACTTCAACTGGGACCGTGTGCTTTGGTCAGATGAGACTAAGATAGAGCTTTTTGGCAACAAACGCTCTAAGTGGGTTTGGCGGAACACTAAAGATGAGTATGCAGAAAAGCACCTCATGCCCACCGTGAAGTATGGGGGAGGATTGGTGATGCTGTGGGCCTGTTCCTCTTCCAGAGGCCCTGGGAACCTTGTTAGGGTGCATGGCATCATGAACGCTTTGAAATACCGGGACATTTTAAATCAAAGTCTGGTGGCCCCTGCCCGAAAGCTGAAGATGGGTCGCCACTGGGTCTTTCAGCAAGATAATGACCCTTTTTTTTCCCCCATTTTCACCCAAAAATCTTCAAATGAACAAAATTTGTTATTTTGCCGTTTGAAGTACTAGGGAGGACCTACACAAAGCCATTTAAATTGTAACACTATCTTACTTAGATTTGGAGCTATGATACAAAATACACCAATGTTGTAACTCTGTTGCTGGGTGACCTGGCCCTGATGCAACATTTTATTCTAAGTCAGGAAGTTGAAGTTTGGCAATGTTGATTAGGTGCAGGTTTGCCGCTACAACCTTTTTATAATGTCCTGCCCTTTTGAACTGTTTGCTTGATGAAGGTCTTTGTCGAAACGTTGCCATTTAATAACTATTTAATATTCTTTGCAAGTGAGACAGTGTGTGGGCATTTATATTTTTTGATCATTTTATGCCTGTTCTGTGCACCGATGTAAAAGATGAGCAGAGCTTTCCTTTATTTTTTTTTTAACTATTTACACTTTTTTTCTGCATATGCAATACTTAGGTGTGAAATTCACACAAATTTTGAAGACCCCAAGAGATTTTGAGCTTCAAATAATTTGAAGAAGCCCTTCTGCCATATGAACAGGACAGAGTCTATTCATGGTTTGTCAGGCTTAGGCAAAATAATTTATCCAGCCAGCATAAAGCTCTAAGCTGAGCCCTAACAAACATCAGTGAGATCACTGGCTACGTGGACTATGACCACCTCTTCAATGTCACAGCATAACCACATTGAACGATCTCCAGCTGGAATGAAAGAAATGCCTGTAGCAATGCTAACATCTAGCAAAATTCTCCCCAAAATGTGGAGGTTGTTACAGCAACAAAGTGCGTCGCAACTCTAGTCTAGTTTGGAATGAAATGTTGGATGAGCAAAAGTCCGCAACCTTTCAGCCATGTAGAGGGTAGTAATTCACAAATGGATGAATGCAACTGGAAATTGATTGAGGTGAAATCAATTAACCACCACATCTCCGACAACCAACTGTGTAGCTCCACAAAGAATCTGCTTTACTTATTCTGACATTCAATAATAACCTCTTAATCACTACAGTAATTATGTTTAAACTCACAAATTGCAAGGAATTCAAATTCTTGCTTATTATTGTTATTAGTGTTATTTCATCTCCATAAAAATGAAATTATTGTTAATTTAACTGAAAATGTGCAAAGAAAAAATGTGCAGGTAATTGAAAATGAGGGAGATTTGTGTGAAATCAATTATTCTAAGCATAGTTAAAATTGAAATATTAGATGACTGGATTAATTGTATTTATGTGTTAACAATTACTCATATCCAGCCTAATAATTTCTCACAGCACAAATTCGACAGCCTCTGATATTGGTGGCAGTAAGAACTTCCCTGTTCTTCAGTCTCTGAAAGAACTATAACATCCTAAGAATTGCATATGTACAAAATATCATGTATTTTGATTCTTCAAGAATTGTGCCAGGTTCAATATACTCCCCCAGGGAGTATTTGGGAGGCTGTCCAATTGATTTTGGAAAGGACAAGTTCAGCATTCAACTTTCTTTAATAGCTCATGCTCTGATGCATTTCAGAAATGCCTATTCATCTAAACTCCATTAGTGTGTTCACAATGAGGCTTGCCTGGGTGCTTAATTTCACGCTAATTTCGAAACTTCACAGGAAATTAGCAGGACCTCTCCTCTGTGGAAAATAATCTACTCCACTAAAGAATTCCTGAATGCAAAATAGTGGCACTATGTAATGCATTCATGCTTGAAATGAAATGCTGTAATCTGGTAAAAATGTCATCGGGATGTAAAATGTTTATAGTAATTTAAACAGTTTACATGAAAGAGCCATGTAAGGGGGGATTATATACCTCACTCTTCTCCACTTTATCACGCTCAGCATTCCACTTCCGCAGCAGTTTCCTCTTGCTCTTGTCTGAGGATGGGGTTTTCTTGCTCATGGAGGCCTCATGCATCTTCCTCACATTGGAGATAAGGAAGCAGGGAACCTGAAGGGTAAATATGCAGCTTGTGGTGAGTTTGAGTTCCTTGCTCATTTCATTTTCTTTGGCATTTTCTGCACTATATTTTAAACCTGAATTAAGCCGCTTTCACACTGGATGTGAAACAAATTTTTCACACGACAGATTACATTCAAAGACAATGCAAAGACGTGAATACACGCGAAACGCATGTATTGGCGTCTTTGTGTTGACTTTGAACGTAATCTGCCATGTGAAAAATTTGTTTCGTATCCGGTGTGAAACCAGCCTAAACGCAACATTGTACTTTTGTACATGACACAACCAGACAATTCATTGAGAATAGAGTCCAATTTGGTTCAAAAGCACTATAGCAGGGGCAGGGGCGCCACCAGGAATTCTGGGCCCCATGAAAAAAAAAAAAATCACATTGGGACCCCCCTGGGCAGCTGTTGTCACCACATCTCTAGGACCAATCTGACCCATTAAAAGCTTTGCATAACTCCAACTCTGAAGGCTTGCAACTGTCTTGCTTCTTATAGTTCAATACTACCAGTGCAATATTTACTGCTTGTGAGTTGTACATGCAACAGTCTGAAATTCACTATTTGATGCGAGAGAACATAAAAATGTGCTAAAGGCCATTTTTTACAGACTCAATGTAATTTTTATTTATTTTTTCTTTTTAAAAATAAATTTGGCATCTCCAATCCCACCCGAATCTGGAATGCCCAATTGGGGAACTATGTACAAAGCCTGCTCGTATGCGGCCCCTAGCTGCCAACTCAGGATAGTGAAGACAGTTCACGACAGTTCTCCTCCGAAGCACATGCCCATCAGCCACTGCTTCTTATACACTCATTGGTTCAATCTTCGCAAGTTCAGAACGAGGGCGGAGGATACCCGGACATGAACAGACTTTGAATCTTCCTGACGAGCGCCTGTCCGGTCAACAGGAGGCGCTTGAGCAACGAACAAAGCTGTTTATTTATTTTCCCTTACCCGGCAGTCCCTTCCCAATTTGAATCCCAGTAGCGCGATGGCCAATTGTGTGCTACGCTGAAAAAGCTTGACCCCGCGACGTAATAGTCACTTCTGCACTGCAACGCATTGCCTTAACCAGCTCAGTCTCAATGTAATTTTTATTGTAAAATTCCAAAAGGGAAAATCATCAGTGGTGGAAAAAACAAATATTAAGGTCTTATATTTGAGGTCAAGATGACTGTGAAGGCCATTGACAGTGGACAGCCATATTCCAGAAAGTTTTTTAATAAAAAACGTTACCAGTATATGGCCGCTGGGTCTCTCTGTTCTCATGTTGCACACACTGACACACTGGTTGTTTCAGGTGCTGGCATTCAGGGTAATCCAATACCCTCTACCGGGGAGAAAAAAATGGCTCTTTCTCCCGTTATCGGAGATAATAAGGGAAACACGGTGCGTGAGGCTTGTTTATTCTCATCTTCACCTAAAACGAATCTACTGAGTGTGGCTTCATCAGCTAATAGCCTGTTTATGAGACACTGGCTAGCTAACCGCCGAGTGGGGTTGCGTTGTGCTACCCTCGGTAATGATGGTTTGATTCAGAACGAATCTGACAGTTCGGGGCATTCGTTTCTTCCTGGTGCGTTACCATTGAGGAAATGTTCACGAAATCTGGCTGATAAGCAGCATGTGGCTAACATCTCTAGCTGGCTTGGTCCCAGCAGAGTGTCACATCAACACATCAACATGCTCCTCTTTCCGGTGTATGCGAAATGAGAACTGTCAGCCACGCTACATCTGGGAGCCAAGAGGCGGAGTGTTCTCACATGCGTGACATTGGTACCTGCATGCATGAACCGGTAGAGAAGGTCTTCACTTGTTCGACCCCACAGATCGATGTATCTTCAGATGCTAATATTTCTGAAGTTAAACAGCAAAAAAGGCTGTCGTTTAACGCAGAAACAGATCTGCCCCTGCCATCCCTGGTGAGCGAGTCACCAGGCACCGTGCTTGGGGAGGCACCGGAAACATTGCTGTTGTTATCCTCTCAGCCCTTTCAGACAGGGCCCCCGGTCGACCCCTCCCTCAGCGGGAGGGCCGTTGCGGGAGGGCCCAGATTATAGAAGACCATAGAACTAACTGCTGCGCCACCCACAAGCCATTATCAGTCCTGGGTGAGATTGTGCGCCCCCATCCCAAGCTGGCTGGACAGAGCACTGCGGAAAGGATACGCATTGCAGTTTCATGGCCGTCCTCCTCAATTCAGAGGCATTATACGGACGAAGCTCCCCAATTCCGCCGAGAGGGTGGTATTAAGGGAAGAGGTGGATTCGCTTCTGAAAAAAGGGGCCGTAGTGCCAGTTCCCCAATCAGAAGCTGAAGCGGGGTTTTACTCCCCCTATTTTCTGATTCCCAAGAAATCAGGAGGCCTGAGACCCATTCTGGATCTTCGCAAGCTGAATATGCATATTGTGCGCAGACCATTCCCGATGCTGACAGTGAGGTCTCTGCTGGAATGTGTCAGGCCAGGAGACTGGATGATTTCAATAGACTTGACGGACACTTATTTTCATGTCCCGATTCTGCTGCACCATCAAAAATTCGCTTCGCACTGGAAGATCAGAGCTTCCAGTTTTGCCGCCTCCCATTTGGATATTCCCTGGCACTTCGAACATTCTCCTTGAATGTGCGGAGACAGCGTTACCGCTGCTCCGGCAGAAAGAGATACGGATCCTGACATATCTGGACGATTAGCTGATCCTGGTCCCCTCCAAGCAGATGGCATTTACCCACACTATGTTGGTGAGACAACATATTACTCAGCTGGGCTTTGCCATCAACTACAACAAGAGCACCCTGCAGCCCAGACAGACAGCACTATATCTAGGGGTTCGTTTGGACAGCCGATCTATGATTGCATGGCTATCAGTGGACAGGACAGAGGCGATTCTGTCCCATGCCCAAAGGATACAAGACGCTGTCTCAGTGTAGCCTCCGTTGCAGACGTCTTATGGTGTTCGGTTAACTTCCCTCCCCCAACAACGTCTGCGCACTCGAGCAGTGTTTTGTGTTCCACCAATCAGAAACTAGCTCTTAAAATCTAGGAGCTAATTATATATGCATAAGTGTGGAGTGTCTGCTCCTTCAGTATAGCTCCTGCAAGTCTTTTTACGGGCCCTCGTGCTAGAGCTTTTCCTACTTTTGCCAAACCAACAGATAGTTCCTTTGTTACTCGCTTGCTGGAATATTCGATCACAATTGACACCTTGGTTGTACTTTTGCTTGCGCCGGTACATTGTAAATTTCTCCTTGAACATTGCAGCTAGTCTCTATCGTCTCTATCGTGGCTGGAACAGGATTAATGAATTCAGGGTTTTCTGCTTGTTTAACTAGTTCAGCTACTCCAAACTGAGGTGGTTGTCCAGGTGCTTTTACGGGAGTTGAAGTGTCAAAGTTATCAAAGATTAGCCGTGTTTTGGCCAACGGAGAAGAACACTCCTCTGTTGTTAGACGTTTCGTTCGGGGCCTTTCGCTTTCATAAAGAATTTTTAATTCCGATCGCTTTACATCAAGTTCTTTCTCTATTTTCGAAATTTTTTCAAGCAAGCGATACCAGCCCGTTCGGCAGACGAATAACTTGTTCGTGTATACCGCTGTGTTAACAGAGATAACAGAGCTCACATTACATCACGGAACACAAAACCTCGCTCGAGTGCGCAGACGTTGTTGGGGGAGGGAAGTTAACCGAACGCCATAAGACGTCTGCAACGGAGGCTATTCTCCATGCTGGCGATAGCAGTTATGTCATTACTGGGGATGATGTCTGCTGCCCATTCAATAGTCCGCCTGGGGCTGCTGCATATGAGGGATCTTCAGCACCGGTTCATATGCCTCCGGCTGGACCCAAGGCGGGATCAACAGCGCATGCTCAGCATACCGATGCGAGCTCGACGAGCATTGGCGTTTTCGGTCTCACCCTGCTGGCTCCGCGAGGGGGTTTGGATGGGGTGTGTGTTGCACTTCATCCACATATTCATAGATGCCTCCCTCACAAGCCCCGCTTCTGTCGCAGGGAAATGGCAGGGGCCTCAGCGTCATATAAACCTACTGGAACTCATGGCAGGTGGTGCTGGTGGTGCTCGCCCCAGTGTGTGGAAGGGCTTCTCTTGGTTTCTGATGACACTCTGCGGTTGGGGCCACCTGGGAGTACATCCATCCCTAACGGCCTTCGCCTTAGGTGTAAACCAATAGCGAAGCCCGTTAGAGGGCCGAGCACGTACAAAGTAGAACTACTGGTTACCTGGATGTAACTCCAGTTCTATGAGTACGTGCGTAGCCCTCTAACAACCTGCCCAGCTGGCCCCGAGTGCGAGATGCTGTGTTTCAAAGGGAGACTAGCATTGGCAGCACCAAGGCTTTAAAGGAGGTGATTATGCTACCCCTCCTACGGAGCAGGTGAGTTCAATTTTCTTTCTCAGGCACTGAGGCGGGGCTTCGGAGGGGTGAACCAATAGTGGAGCCCATTAGAGGGCTATGCACGTACTCATAGAACTGGGGTTACATCGAGGTAACCAGTAGTTTTTAAATGTTGTCTTTTACGCTTGAAAAAGTGGTCTCCGTTGACTTCAATTGATTTGAATTTGTTTTCAATGCAGTTTTTCTTTGTAAATCCAAAAGTGTTTTGAGGAATAAAGAAATTCATGGACCCTCGATAAGCCTTAGCGTGAGTACATGATGAGTGAATTTTGATTTTTGGGTGAACTTTTCCTTTAAGCTGGTTAATTTCTACCACTTACAGACTGTAAGCTTGGCTACCCACCAATCTCAGAGGAAAAACTGGGTCACATATTGACACCCTTTCTTTTGCCTCTCTTCTCTCTCCTTTCTCTCTTTCCTTTTTTCAAAACTGGATTTTATTTTAGTACTAGGCAGCATTGTAGCGCTCTGGCATAACTTCTGACTGCTACTAAGCACCATCACCAGTGAGCACCCAAACCATTTCATGCAGATACAGGGGGGTGGTCGGTCAATATGGATGTTTACTTTTCAGTCAATGTGGATATTTAACTTTTACTGCCAAAAACATATAAAAACAAAGAGATTGTTTTTGATCGTTTTCTGACTATTTTTGAAAAAATATATATTCTCAACCCAGATAGCAAAATCGTATTTTATTTTTTACCTATTTTTTAGGGCCCCTGTCAATCAGGGGACCTTGGAATTGTCATAACTTTTCCCCCCTATTCGGCGTCCCTGAGCGGGGGCGCCGTAAGGGGAAGGAAAGTTAGAATGATTCCACAGGTCCTGACAGTCAGGGGTCCTCAAAATAAAGTCTTAATAAAGTCAAAATAAAGATTTCCTGGGGCAGGGGGGTCTGATGAAAGATATGACAATAAATCCTAGGTGCATGTGCCAAAAGAATGGAAAGCTACAACAAACTAATGTGAGCTAAAACGTCAAATGAACTGTAGTAACTTCAATGCATTACTTTTCCATTTTAGAAAAAAGTGGAGAAGGTATATAATTGATTATGTACTCAATATTCCAGGGACAAGGGTGGTAGAGGGGCAACAGTAGGACCCCATTGGTCAGCTCACCGTCCACAGCGTTTCCTGCTGGGTAATGAGGAGACGAACTAGATAGGCAGAGCCTGCAGCCTCTTCCATGTCCTCCAGCTTGGTGGTTTTTGCGCGGGAGATAAAGAGATTGGGCGCCACGATCATAGATACATTCCACAGGCTCATTCGGTTCTTCTCCTCATTGGCCACTACCTTCCTGAGGAACTCCAAAAGAGCCTAAAGAAAGGACCACAGAGGAGATCAGGCCGAACCCTTTAATCCATCAACCACTACAAACTTCCTTTTAGCTCGAGTGACATTGCAGGTATGTTTTCATGACAACCTAATCCTCACGTTCAGCCCTTGATAAGCCTTTCTGTAACAATCAGTCACTGAATACTTTTGGCACTGAGTCAAGCAATTTCCACACAAGCATTTTTCATACCTGAAATGCACATTCTCATCTACAAGCATGATTGTCTTCCCTCGAAAACATTCAGAAGAAAGAAACACCTGCCCAGATATGAAGCACACTGAGCACTTTGCCCTGAAGGCTTTAGTACCATGCCGAAAATTCCAAACTGGAAGGGCAGAACGCTGTATAATCCACACAAGGAACCTGTGTAGAAGTTTTGGGTTTCAAGTATGCTTGACAAACTAGTATCCCCCTGCCTTCTTTTCAAAACACTCATGCCCTGACAATGCAGTATGCATTTTAGTTTTTATTATGTTGCACAAACAGGGGGCTATACTGCTTCAAGAATGGAGGTTGATGGCTGTCAACAGTACATGCTTAGAAAGGTATTATTGCAGATAATACTGAAAGAGTGACAGAGAACTTACCCTTTCTAATGATGCACCTTATTTCAAAAACTGTGCTAAAGTCTGGCCCACATGAAAGAATAATGACCCCGATTTTGGGATCGAGTCCCGCAGTCTGACTATCTTAGGCAAAGCCCATTTCTTTTTACTGGCTTTAAAAATAATTTTGCCTGATTCTCCTCTAATGTGAAATGTGTTTACACAGTATTTGACATCACCAGATCTGCTCAGAATTTCATTGGGGCCGCATCCATTTCAGTTTCTCGAGTCCCGATTTCCAAGAACTCGGACTCGGAGTTCAAAGACTCGGACTGCGACTCGGCGCTGTGGACTCGAGGACTCGGTCCCAGACCGGGCACGAGTCCCTTAAAAAAATGAAAATTTTGGTGCAATCTGAATGGAAAAAATATCATTAAAAAAATTTAAAATTGCGATTTACCTCAAGCTTAGCCATGTCCTGTAGTACTGTGCACTCAAGTAGTTACAGTGAGGTACATTATATAAATAGAAGCTTCCACGCATGCAGGCAAGACTGTCGGAGTGTCGGTCACGTTGGTTATTCTGGTCAATTACCACAATCTTGAAGTTAGCACAACATTTTGGATCGCGAATCAAGTGGAAACTCCAACACAGCAATGCATTACTTAGAGTGCCCATTACTGGCAGTTAATACCCTACTAGCTTCAGAGGGTAATGGTAAATGTTGAAAAGTAATCGAAAAAGGATTGACCGGGAAACAGCACGTCATTGAAAAGCCATTGATGTGTAGTTTACCGGGAAATATTATCGAAAAGTAGTTAATGTATGATTGACCGGGAGATCATCGAGTGGTCGACTAACTGTTGCATCCAACGTATCTCATTTTGGAGCGCAAGCACCCAGTTAAGTGCACAATCTAATATGAATTGTTCAAAAAGAGGTATTCCTGCTTGAAAATGTTCACAGGCCCAGGTTATTAACAGTTGCTAACTGCGTCCGGGGTATTGGAGACTCGATCACAAATTATAAGCTGTTTGCATATATAAGTTATAAACTTTTGGCTTCTTATCCTACAAGATAGGCAAGCTCAAATAACCCCGACCAGAATAGCTGACTAACCTCGGGTTTATTTTCTAGTATCGATGACAAAATGGCAAAGTAAGCAGATGTAAGGGAAGATGCATGAATGTCATCAATGGAGAGATGGAGTGATAGCCACTGCATTTTAAAGAAGCACCTTTAAAATGCCAAGACTTTTTACCACTAGCTTGGCATTAGCTAGAACTGCGACAGTAGGCTACAACTGGGATATTACGCTGAGCAGCTAATAGGAAAACAGTATTAATGCGGTAAATTCAGCGTAGGCAGGCTGCAACTCTCCGTCAAACCATTGTGCCTAGCGACAATATTGTAATAATTTCTTCGAGATTAGCCATTCCACAGCCTGGCTCCAGTCAAACTGTACTTGTAAGTAGCTAAAAGCAGTTTATGGAAGTGCTGCTGAAGTGGTTATTGCAACAAAAAGGCAACATTGCCGTGCACAACTGAAAAATTACCAGAGAATGATTAACTGCTCAAGATAGTGCATTTTACCTAGCTACGATGAGCACGAGCCACGTAAGGCAATGCAAGCTATCGTCATCCTGTCTGAAATTGATAAAAAATGGCCCACCTGATGGAGATTAAATGACAGAAATGCCATGGTACAGTACAAATATCATGCCACCGTATCCAGCATACAATTTTATTATGGCCTGAACAAACGCAATGTGGGGCTTAATGAAAAGTCAGCGACCACGGCGGGCCAAAATCAAACTGAAAACCCATCTAACCCTTTCATGAATTTGACTGTTTTTAATTACTGGGCAGTTACCCTCGGCACTGCCACAGGCCACATTGATGCAGTATTTCACGCGAAATGAGCCCCAATCATTCTTTGAGCACAAATATAAACATAATGTTCAGAGGGCCAACAATGCTGTATTCAAAAACCTTGATTTAATTGGTGTTATGTAATATTCTAATTCTCATGACTCTAAAGAGTCATGTTGCACTTGTCACAGTGCGTGCAATAACTCCATTATGTGGAGCTGTGAAGGCAGCTGTGGGTGTTTTTCACACATTTTCAGGAATACATGGGAACAAGAACCACCTAAGTTCAACTGTAAATTATATCTGACTAACCAGTTCATAGATGGAAGCAGCTTGCTTATGACCACTGCCTAAAAGCTAGGGAAAATTCTGTTCCAAAAGATGTGTTTGCACCAATGATGGTCTTCCAGAATGGTTTTGCAAGGAAAGATGAGTGATGTCATCATGGTAAAAGGTAGTTTTATTGACATTCTGTGTCATAGTTCACATAAAACGGTACACGTCCAATTTGCACAGTGACTCAAGGACACAGACTCAGACTTGGATACTGTAACCTGGACTCGGTCTCAGTTACCAAGGACTCGGACTCAGACTCGAAAGGGAGGGACTCAGACTTGGATACTGTGACTTGGACTCGGTCTCAGTCACCAAGGACTCGGACTAGAAAGGTAGGGACTCGGACTTGGATTGGGTGGACTTGACTCCAGCACTGATATATTTCGAAGGAGAAATATTAAACATGAACCCCTCCCGAAAGGTTTGCAAACCATCCTTTCTATTTAGAGTCATCATAGGTTGCTATGCTGTTGCCTATTAGCAGGTTTTATGCAATCAGATGGCCTCTAGCAGCCATGTCGTCACTTTTGTCTTTAAAAATGATTCTGAAATTCTAAGCAAACGAATAACCTAACAAACTATATTCACACTGGCAAAGTTGATAATTTATCTGGTAGGTGTTAATATATCTTTTAAATTATGTTTCAAAAATACCGGAAGCCATTTTGGCTTGTCTTGCCGGATCTACAACTGGAGCTGTGATAGAGCACCGTTCACGCGAATGTGATTCTGAACCTCACCTTTAGAGTTTCCCTGTTGGGCTCTGGAAGCAGCATGATGAGCAGGTGCAGAGCTTGGATCTGATGCCTGGGTGTGGGTATGCCTGAACACCATGGAAACAAGAGGAGAACCATCAATACTTGGCTCACTCATTCAATGTAACTTCAAGTGGTCAGCAGGTGTAGCCTCATGCAAGAAATTGACATTTGACTATAAAGGAGGAAAACAATAGCTTTGTAACGGTAAACATTTAGCCAGTGAAGATTGAATAATCATAATGTACTAGTGATTGAATTGTGCTCCATGAAGTACAGCAACTGTCTGATAAACAACATGATTTTAAATGCATCATAAGATGACAGCTTCGGCAGGATAATTCATTACAATTCATTAAAAAAACCAAGATCCGTCTAAATTTTGTTTTGTTTGTTCTAAGTTTTTTTTTCCCCAATTTTAACCAGACATTATTCAGAGAAGTAGCCTTTGTAATGACCAGTTGTGCTATAAATGCAAATAAAAAAGTTAACGTGCCAATTTCTGCGACAAATATTAGGCCAAGTTCCAGTCTAAATTAAATTTGTATGCAAATTCTCTATCAAGCTCAACTTATTTCAGGATGAAGCCTAAACTGTTCAATAAAAAATTTTTACTTCTTGGGCATGCAATTAGTGCATGTGCCAACTGGTACTGTATTGCAGGATATTTTTAGGGATGTAGGCACACTGGACATGAGAAGAAACTAAGGGAAAAACCATTTTCAGATGGCGCTGACTGCACAGTTGAGGTCTGTGCAACAGTTCAGGTAAGTAGGGAGGGAAAGTGAGGAGATAATAAAAAAAGTGTGTGGGTGTGTTTATGAGTATCCATCGTGTGCGTAGATTTGTGTGTGTGTCAGCATTAACCTTGGAGGTAGATTTGATGTAGGTTTGGTGTAGGGTGTACAGAACAGGGGTGCTCCAAGGGAAGGAAAGGCGTTAGCGCCATACTCACGCAGCACAGCGATAAAGGCCGGGAGGTGCTGCTGGGTGAGTAGGGGGCAGGGCAGCTCCCGAATGAACATCTTGAGCAGGCCCGCAGCGTCGTTGTGCTGCACCTGATCCCAGTCAAACTGACGCTCGTAGAATTTGGAGTCCAGCTCCTGCCGCAAGTGCTGCCACCGGATGAACAAACCAGAGGAGAAAATCTAAACTCTCTCAAACTGCTTGTTCTCTTCATTGTTAAGGGATTAACCGATTACTGCCGTACAGCTACCTTTGAGCGTAACCTTGAGCCCCAGGCAAACCATTTCCGCATCAGCCCCAGTCAAAAAAGAAAAAAACACAATTACGGCTGTATCAAATGTCATTATCTTACATTCTATGAAGGTTTTCAAATGAAGCTTTGAACGACTATCAGGACATTTTATACCATCATCCCCCTAAAAAAAGTTCTCGAGCAGAATCCTTAATCTCAATGAACTGACCTATTTTTCTGATAAATTAACTTCCTTTATTGAATGTAACTTATCAGTTTTATCAATATAGTATCAGTAGGCTGCAGGCTAATTAAAAAAGGCATAAAATAATAAATAAATAATAATCAGGCCTTTAGGTTTATACATAGAAACACAGAGCTTCAACAGAAATAATCAGATTAAATGAAAACATTCCAATTCAAGTGTTTGCATTTTTTGATTCAAAATCTGAATAGCCCAATGCAGGAGTTCAGTGCGATCAATGCTCACCCATCGTGCCAAAGATGGGGGCTGAAACCAACATATTAATGTACCAAACTAATGTTGCCTGCCACAGTACTACAGTATTCATGCCAGGCTACTTGGGGACTCTAATTTGTTCATTTATGTGAGTGAACAGTGTCAGATCGTTGTGATAGATTGGCGCACTGTCTGGGGTGCATTCCAGGCTCTCGGTCATTGTATGCTGGGAGAGGAACGAGTGAGTTAAAGTTAAATAAATAACAGACATAATAATATTTTTCCTGCCCATCCTATTCTAATGCTGGCCAGGCTTCAACCTAGTAAGTCACATGAGGTTTTTTCACTCCAGCCCTAATCAAGAAGACCTAATTTAACAACTCTCAAGAGCTCTCTGCTAATTTGTTGAAACATGATATGGTCAAGAGAGATTACACTTTGAGAACTCTTTGAGTTCTATGGTTTAACAAATCAGGACATAATTTAAAAACTCAGCTGGTCCTAACTGCACAGAAGCCAAGAACTACATTTAGGATTCTACAGGCCTCAGTTAGCATGTTTAATGTAAAAGTTCATGACAGTACAATTCGAAAAAGACTGACAAGTATGGTTTGTTTGGAAGGGCTGCCTGGACAAAGCCTCTTCTCTCCAAAAAGAACATGGCAGCACGGCTTAGTCGCCTCCATCTTGAAAGTCACGATAAGTCGATTGACGAGCCCGAATGAATAGGAAGGATAGGGGAACAGATTACAATCTATTCGTTCCTGCTCGTCAATTGACTCATCGTGACTTTCAAGATGGAGGTGACTGGAGACTACCTCAAGGTACTGTCTGCATAAACAATCTTTTTTAATAAACTACCTGTGCATTTTCAAAGTTCTAAGTGCCACGTTTTAAATGTCAGGGCCCTCGAAATTTTACCAGTGAAGTGTGGAGCTACTTTGAGCCTTGTTAATGACGAAAAAAATGGCAATTTCTCTGCATGGCAACGCTATGCCCAATTCACTGCCATTGTAAGCCTGTTGGGAGCTTCGGCTAAAAAGCCATGCATTTCGAAATGTTGCGTGCATATGGGGGTGAGGTATTCAGCAAAAGTTAGTACTCGTTACCATGTTTCAATACACCCCAAGTCAATTTCACTCCAGAGTTCACCTTTAAATGAGCCTTGGCTCACAGAACATGGCGGCGCTCCTGGATCATGCTCAACAATGGCTTCCTTTTTGCATGATGGAGTTTTAGGTGGCATCTGTGGATGGCACTGTGTTTACAGACAGTGGTTTCTTGAAGTATTCCTGAGCCCATTTAGTATTGTCAATGACAAAATCATGCCGGTGAGTGATGCAATGGCGTCTGAGGGCCCAAAGATCATGGCATCCAGTGAAGGTCTTCAACTTTGTCCCTTACGCTTTTTTTTCCCCAGTTTCTCTGAATCTTTTGATGATGTTATAAACTGTCGATGATGAGACCTTCAAAGCTTTTGCAATTTTACATTGAGGAATATTGTTTTTAAAGTATTCCAAATTATCTTTTTACGCAAGTCTTTACAGGTTGGAGAGCCTCTGGACATCTTTACTTCTGAGAGACTCAGCCTCTCGAAGACATCCCTTTTATAGCCAATCATGTTACACACCTGATGCCAGTTAACTTAATTACTTGCTATATGTTCTTTCACCTGATTCTCTAACAAATTGCCTTTTCAGCCCTTTTTTTGCCTGTGTCCCAACTTTTTTTGAGACCTGTTACAGCCAGAAAAATTGAAATAAGCTCATTTTGTGGAAAAAAAAGTAAAAAAAAGCAAAATGTTTCAGTTTCAACATTTGAAATGTTATCTATGTTCTATTGTAAATCACAAACTGGCTTATGTGATCTGAAAGTCAGTGCATTTTGATTTTATTCATAATTTACACTTTGTCCCAACTATTTCAGAATTGGGGTTGTAGTTCAGTCTCATATTTAGTCCTAAAATCATTTTTTTCTTTTACTTTCAAAATGAGATAAAATTGTTGCAAATTTTAACAATTTTTAACAATTTTACTCATTTCATGACTTGCCAATCAGATTAGAGTTCCCTTGAAAGCAAAAATGATCTTAAAAAGCCAATATATAACACATTATCACTTTTGATTCAAGAGATCATCAATGTCAAAATAAACTAATTAAGGCAAACAACTGGACCATGAAATACCTGTGTGTGAGTCTGGTGTAGTAGAAAATGCTTTCTCACCTTGACCCTGGAAGCTGAGCCTGGCACTCGGAGAATGCCCTCTGCTTGCAGTCCTGTCTGCTCCAACTTGGACAGCAGCTGCAAAAAAAAAAAAAAAACTCCCCATGAATACACACGTCTTTCAAATCATATCGGACATGTCGCATTTTTTTTTCTGTAGTGCAGTTTGGAAATCTTAATTCAACTGAAAGGCAAATAATAAGCTCTCAAACAAACACTGATGAGAGGTTCCAGTAAACCTTCTGAAAACCCGATCAAACTGTTCTCGGGATGTCAGCTTAGATGTCAGCTACTTATGACAACATAAGCCAAAGTACTAACTATTGGATTTTAAGTACTTTTAATGGAATAAAAAAACAGCACATCGTTGAAAAGCATGACAGCTGTATTGGTATTCTAGCTGCCAAACCCCATAGGAGTGTAAACAAAAACAAGCAGATCAGTATGACCAAACTGACAGAATCTATTTCACCATTTTCTATACATTCACTCATTTCTTTTATTTTTATTTTTATTTGATATGGATATGACAATTACATTGGACAAACCAGATGCATTGTTTGAGAGTTTTAGCACACATGCTAATTCTCAACACTTGTCCACAGGAGGCTTTGAGAAAAAGTGCTACTACTACTAATAATAATTATTATTATTATTATAATCATAAAAACAAGTGAAAAAATGAAACAATACAATGTACAGTAATGTTTCAAGTTCAAAAGGGGCAGCAATCTATTCTGAATTAATGCAAGCTATAAAGCAAAGGAAACATGATCAAACAAAAACCAGCGGTAAGCTATTCATGTGAACACTGTTGTTTTGATTTTAACCATTGCTTGAGCCCTCTGTTAAAAGCATTGCTATTGGTCTCTAGTTTTAAATTAGTTGGTAGAGAATTCCAGTGTTTTGCCCCCTTTGCAGAGAAACCAGACTGACAGAAAGAGGTCTTGTACATTGGTACAACACAATCACCGTTGATGGAGGCTTGTGTGATTGTCCGATGGAAGCTCTGACACCTAATGACACATGATTATTCAAAAATTTATAAACCAGTTTAAGAGCACTAAAATTAATAAAATTTTCGAAGGTAAAAAGGTTGTGTTTCGTTGTAATATTACAATGATGCCATCTCGTGGGTTTCTGGTCCATGACTTTAATTGTCTGCTTATATATAGAAATAATACTTTTTCATGTGGTCGGAGAAGCTAGTGACCACGAAGTGATGAAAAATCACTGCATGCATGTAAAGCTTTGCAGTCTTACAAGTTAAGTCCCTTCTAATTACACAAAAACAATTTAGATTTGGTCTGATTTTTTTTTTGCAAATGTATTTAACCTCACTGTCCAATTTTCGATTCTTATCAAGGATAATGCCCAGATCAGGGGGGGCTAACCCTGGTCCTGGAGAGCCGCAGTGTCTGCTGATTTTTGGTGTCACTCAGCACTCAATTGATGGATTAAAGTAGTTGATAACTCACTTAACTGATCTCACCTGGTGTCCCAGGTTTAATTTGGTAATAATGAGCCAATCAAGCAATTAGCAAGAATAATCCACAAGACTCCTAGAGCCATTTAAGCAAACTTGTAGGTTGTGACAGTAATCTACATGTTAACCAAAATTCGTCAATGTGGTTGGATATTTAGCGTAGTTGCAATGCAGGCAAAGTACAAGTAAAGATAAAAGTTGATAGAGCAGGGGTGGATAACGCTGGTCCTGTAGAGCCAAAGGGTGTGCTGAGTTTGGTTATCTCCACCCGATTTACACCTAAGACACCAGGTGAGATAAGTGAAGTTTGTAATCAGCTGCTTTAATTCATCAATCGAGTGCTGAGTAACACTAAAAACCAGCAGATACTGCGGCTCTCCAGGACCAGGGTTGGCCACCCCTGGCCTAGATATCTGACTTCATTTACTGCTGCAATAATTCCATTCTCAGACCATACCTCAAATGCATCATTTAAAGGCCTATTGTGCATGGAGAAACATATGGAAATTGTTTTCTTAATATTGAGCGTTAAGTGAGATGACTCAAGCCATTCAGAGATATTCTGTAATGCCTGCGTCAGGTGCACACTTGCCAAGCTGGGTCTTTTAGTGCACAATTAGATGACAGTGTCATCAGCGTACATCTGACAGCTGATACATAGACAGCAATTTGGAAGATCATTTATGTACATTGTAAACAACAATAGGCCAGCCCTTGCAGTACTCCTAATCTGTTAGCATGCAGGTTGGACTTGACCCCATTGCCTCTGACACATTGCTGTCTCCCCCCAGGTAAGACCTAAACCATTGCAAAGCCTCTGATTACATTTTTAATTGATTTAGCTTCTTCAGTAGGATACTACAACCCCAATTCTGAAATAGTTGGGACAAAGTGTAAATTGTGAATAAAATCAAAATGCAATGACTTTCAAATCACACCACAGTGTTCCCCCTTCCATTTGAAGTTTGAGTGAATTTAATTCTATTTTCTATATAGCGCCAGATCAAAATAGAAATCATTTAAAGTGGGGATTCAAAGGAAAAACTGAAATATGGCAATTTCGACATCAATGGAAAGCTAAAAAAGCAAAGAATGCAATGCAGTCATTCCATCACATTATCGATGTGAGAAAATGGAAACAAGCATGAAACGACACTACTTTATTAAACCTGAATACTTCCATGATGCAAGGAAAGAGGCCCGTTTTGGGTGACGTCACATATGAGTTTTGAAAGCTCTGCTCTGTTACATGTCAATAAAAATACTATGTCTCTCTCGAAGCTTTATATTTTGTTAAAGGTTAAAATTGAGTCGTACTTTACTTGAGATGGATAAATTATAATGGAGAAATATTTATCCGTCTTTTTTTATTCATATTTTTCCATACAGGCCTAGTTCATAAGATGGACAAATAAACGATCTGACGGAAATCATGTAAATACGGGGAAAGCAAGGTTTCCTCCAGGATTTTTTGAAGGCAGTTGCCACGGGTACAGAAGTTTTTCAATGCATTTCAATGTAGAGAGGCATGGCAGTCCCCATTTCAACCCCTGCCCTACCCTAACTCCGAACCCTTCCCCTTACCATAATACTGAATCCTTATCCTAATTCCCTTGAAATTGACTGCCGTACCAATAAAAACTGCCGTGTCTCTGGGGTCCTCAAATCTGGACCTAGAATCCAAATCCAGCCCAGGTTTTCTGTTATCCCAGGCAAGTATGAACAGTTAGTGCATCAGATTGGCCAGACTGTGTTAACACCTGACTCCCACGTAAAGGGAGGGTGGAAAACCAGCAGTCCTCGGACCTCGTATGGTACGATTTGAGCACTAGGGCGTGAGTCTAGAGTCTAGACATTGCGTTTTTGGAACTGTACCAGAGGGCTTCAGCGTTGGGTCAAAACCCATCCGTATGTTTGCAAAAAGGGCTAATGGTAGTCGGTACGGACTATCTTATATAGATCACTAGATTGCTGATAGGGTACGCTCAAGTGAAGCATCTGTTCAAAGAGCCTATACACCCGGAAGTAAAATTCGCTCATATACTCCCATTGATTTTTGCCAACTTTAAAATTACATTTTCAAAAACACTTGTGTGCAAGTCGGTGTTATTTTGGTATCGCTGTGCAGAGCAACATTTTGACTCCCTAAATATGTGCTTTTCAGAGGATGGAAAGCGGCACACTTTCTAAAGCAAAGATCGAAATGCAAGCAGAAAAGTTCAGTAAACATGACCAAGGCTTTTAATGACCGTCTGATGAGATAATTGCTTGGCAGTATTCGCCGTTATAAACGTCGATGAATGTCCGTATAAGTTATTTAATTACTCTCTAGTTTCCTCACTTCATTGTACCCTGAGCACATTTTCCGTTATCCAAATTGTTTATATTGAATCATATGGCTAATGCCACCGTTACTAAAAAGAAGCACTAGTTAACTCCTTTACTAAGCCTAATCTTTGCCCATGTCCGGTTAAAACACTGCTCTCAAAAATGATCATTGCACAGCACAGATCGAGGGGATAGAGAGGGTTTTTTTCTCCTGATTTCTGACAGCCAAGCCTTTCTCCCCTCCTTGTCTTTTGGAACTCAGTAGCCCACAAACAGACAAAGTGACTTGTCCACTGTTTTAAATATTTTGCAGGTAAGAAATATTGTTATTGAATGTCAATTACAAGAAGCTAGCTTATTAGCCATCTTGTTAATTTTAGTAACTGCTAAGTCAGTGCATTTCCTGCAACGTTAAGGGTACCAAGGTAGCTCGCTGGTGACCATTATCTATCGCTAGCGTTTGGTTTTAGTCAGCGATCTATTCAAGTCAGTGGGACGGCTAATTAGCTAGCGAGCAGCAGGCGCCAATTTTTCTATTAAAGTGACAAATTTGCATTTCTACGTTAACTTAGGCATGAAAAGTTTTATTGCAGCCCTTCAAATGAATATTGCTACAAAAGACAGCCGCACATCTCACCATTTTGATGCTTATTTCGACTTATTTGAAATTGGCCTCATTGGAAACCATTCATTTATATGAAGAAGTTGGGTGTATCAATATGGTGGCCGGGTGCTTCACTTTGGATAATGTAAATATGACATCAGCAATATATATATATATATATATATATATATGGTACGGACCCTCCCGTACCTTTACCTGTAATAGAATGAGACGAGAGGCTAATAATACCGCTGCCTTACCTGTAGCATACAGGCTAGAGATACAGGTCCGTGCACATAGCCACTGCCCTGGCAGTAAGGACCTGGTTTTATTATGCAGCCTCAATGCTGTGGTATTGATCACATAACACTGAAACTTAACAGCGACCCTCTGGATTCGAACATTTCTTTTTTTACATATCTTGCTAAATGCATAATGAACTGTTCTCGTTTTTACAATAAACAAAACTAACCGAAGAGGAAAAATCCAACAAATCACACGGGAGTGAGTCACTTTTGACCAGCGATTAATGAATTATATTATTTTTTCGATGAGAAGACTTGATAAGAGCGACGACAGAACAATAAAGGAAGATTTTTAGAATGTATTCCCTCTCTTAACTTGCGCAGGAATACATATTGTTCATGCACTTGCAGTTACCTGTCGTCAGATCTTTCTATTGCGTATACTGTAACTTTCCACATTATTAGAATTGGGGTTTTGTTTTGACCATCATGGAAGAAGAAGGACCAGAAGTTGAAGAAAGAACCATGGGAAGTGATACAGCAACTACAAGTGTTTGCCACTAACCTGGCAATATCCCCCGCCGCCTCAATTTTATGTGTCCGCACGTACATACTTACATACGGACGGACGGAGCCCAATGCTATACCCCCATTTGCGCTAATCTCGTGGCGGGGATACTAAAAAAGTAATTATGACCTGAAATTGAGCTTTAGCGCATTAGATGTACAGGCGGACAATTCAGGCTGCTCTTTAGGTATTGGGTGGAGATATTTGAGGGGTACGATTGTGTTCTAAATGGCATCGACCTCTTCACCCCATAAAGGTCATAAAATACGCACAGATTTATCCAGTTTCTCTAAATCTTTTCATGATGTTATGCACTGTAATGCACTTTGATGTTGAGGAGCATTGTTTTTAAAGTATTCCAACATTTCTTTATGCAAGGCTTCACAGGTTGGAGAGCCTCTGGCCATATTTACCTCTGAGAGCCTCTCTAAGACATCCCTTTTAGAGCCAATCATGTGACACACCTGATGCCAGTTAACTTAATTAATTGCTAAATGTTCTTTCAGCTGATTCTCTTATATATTAATTGCTTTTTTTGCCCTTTTTTGCCTGTGTCCCAACTTTTATGAGACCTGTTGCAGCCAGAAAATTTGAAATAAGCTCATTTTGTGGATAAAAATGTAAAATGTCTCAGTTTCAACATTTGAAATGTTATCTTTGTTCTATTGTAATAACATATCGGCTCATGTGATCTGAAAGTCATTGCATTTTGATTTTATTTACAATTTACACTTTGTCCCAACTATTTCAGAATTGGAGTTGTATGATTAACTGGGTCTTTTTTGTGTCCATAAACACTGCCAACAACATCATCTACCTCAATCAAGCTGAGTTTTTATCTTTTCGAGCAAATAGCAGTTAGCTGTTTCTGTGGAACATTCTTTCCTGAATCCAGACTGTTGTTGATGAAGCAATTGGTTTGACTCTAACTGTTATAATAATTTCTCAGTCTTTTCAACAATCTTTTCCAGAACTTTTGAGATCAGTAAGAATAGCAGTGGGTCTATAGTTACTTGGTATGTCCTTATCCCCTGACTCTAAACTGGTATGATTATTGCTGTTTTCCAATCCTCTGGGAATGTTTTTGTTTGTATTGAGAGGTTAACTAAGTAAGTAATTGGTTCCAACAAACTGCTCTGATGTTTCTTAATAAATGCAGCATGAAGATTATGGATTCCCTTAGACATGGAATCACTCATATTTGCAAGTACTTTTTAAATTTTGTCTTGTGTTATGGCCCCAATTTGTTATTACATTTATAACACAACAGCAACAGCAAGGGATGACAAACACAGTTTTAACAACTAAAACACATTTAATTTTTAACAAAGACAAAGACTAATAACAACCTACAACTAAAGACCAAGATTGATAAATAAAAAAAAACAGAAATAATTACAGTCCCTTTTTGGTGGGGTGGCTTGGTGATGTCCTGGATGAAGAAAATGCTCAAACACAGGCAAAGAAATCCACAAAAGAAACGTCACAGGTCTTGAACAGAATGGCAGGTCTGGTCATCTTCTTGCAATTTCTCCTACTACCCTACTGTCACAATTCTTTTCCTTAAATACTCTTTTGCAGACCCCACCCACATTTAGACCTCTTTTTTTAAATTTTCTGAGACTTGCCCCAGACATGTCCAGGACATGTCTAAACATGACTCCAGTCTGAGCTGAACAAAAAAAAGGTAAACACTGCCATCTAGTGGCCTATATTCACATTACACCTCCATTCCAAAAGGGAAAAATTTTGACTCATAAAGGCAAAATTTTTCTTTTCAATACAAAATGGTTAAGTGAACACTTGTCTACATATACATATCATACAATATTCAAACACATGATATATATATACACATTCAAACACGGGATAAGCAATCAGCAATTACATTGTCTGTACCCTTCACATGCTTAATTTCCCAGTCAAACTCCTGTAAAATCAAACTCCAATTCAACAATCTCCGATTCTTGTTTTTCATCTTACTCAAAAACATTAACGGATTGTGGTCAGTGTACACAATCATTGGCTTTTGTCCTGTACAAACATAAACCTCAAAGTGTTGTAAAGAAAGGACCAGAGCCAACAGTTCCTTCTCTATTGTGGAATAGTTCCTTTGGTGGCGATTGAACTTCCTGGAGAAGTATGCCACGGGATGCTCAATGTCATCAGAGTCACTTCTCTGTAGGAGCACAGATCCACAAGCTTGGTCGCTAGCATCGACTGCGATGGAGAACGGTTTGTTGAAGTCAGGAGATTTGAGCACGGGGAAGTGACACAGCAGAGACTTCAGGTGATTGAAGGCTCTCTGGCATGCATCATCCCAGGTGAACTTTATGCCTTTCTTCAGTTGGTTAGTTAGACTGAGAGCAATCTCAGCAAAGTTCTTGCAGAACTTGCGGTAGTACCCGATCATTCCAAGGAAGCGGCGCAAAGCTTTTTTGTTGTCAGGAACTGGAAAGTCCATGATGGCTTGGACTTTAGCATTTATGGGTGCCACCTTACCCTGGCCTATGACGTAGCCAAGATAGGTGACAGTAGCACAACCAAAGTCACTCTTGTTCAGGTTAACAGTCAGGTTAGCCTGGGTCAGGTGCTGGAACAACGTCTCTACATCTTTTAGATGTTCTTCCCAGGAGTCATTCCATGTGATCAAGTCATCGATGTATGCACCCGTGTGTGGCAATCCGGCGATTGTAGACTGTATCATCCTTTGGAACGTGGCTGGGGCATTTTTCATGCCAAAGGGTAGGACTTCATACTGGTACAATCCAGATGGTGTGGCAAAAGCAGAGATGCTCTTGGCCCTCTCAGTTAAAGGCACACACCAATAACCCTTCAATAAATCAATCTTGGTCAGAAACTTTGCTTGCCCTACACTATCAATACAATCATCAATCCTAGGTATTGGAAACACATCCGTTCTAGTTACAGCATTGACTTTGCGATAATCTGTACAGAATCTAGTACTTCCATCAGGTTTTGGAACTAGCACACAGGGTGAACTCCAATCGGAGTTGGAGGGTCTGATAATATCATGTTTTAACATGTACTCAACCTCTTTCTCAGCAATCTTTCTCTTTTCAGGATTCATCCGGTATGGATGCTGTTTTATTGGTTTGGCATCACCAACATCTACATCATGAGAGGCTATAGTAACTCTCTTTGGAACATCAGGAAACAAATCCTCATATTTCTTGATCAACCTTTCAAACTGATCTCTCTGTGAGGGTTCTAAGTGCTGGAGTTTTACATCAAGATTTTGCAACACTTCAGTGTTTGACAATTTACATGAAAGAACTTCAGCTTTAATTCTTGGTTCATCATCTTGAAACTCCCCCTCATCTTCACACGTTTCGACCATTGGAGAATCTGAAGTGACAGCTGCAACCCTAGCATTTCTGTCATGATAAGGCTTTAGCATGTTAATATGACACAATTGTTTTGGTTTTCTCCTATCTGGAGTCTTCACAATGTAATTGAGATCATTGAGTTTTGTCAGAATTTCATAAGGACCATGAAATCTAGCCTGCAATGGATTGGACTGCAAGGGAAACAACACAAGGACCTTGTCTCCTGGTTTAAACTCACGGCTTCTAGCCTTATGATCATACCAAGTTTTCATTTTTCCCTGACTTGATTTCAAGTTCTCTTTGGCAAGGTCACAAGCTGCACGCAATCTTTCCTTGAACTTGCTAACATAGTCTAACAGACTGATTTGCGGCTCTTCCTCTTGCCATTGTTCACTCAATAATAGCAAAGGTCCTCTCACTTCATGACCAAACACTAGCTCAAATGGACTGAATCCAGTCGACTCCTGCACTGCTTCTCTAGCTGCAAACAACAGCAAATGAACACCTTCATCCCAGTCTTTCTCATGGTCATAACAATAAGTCCTCATCATTGTCTTGAGAGTGGAATGAAACCGCTCTAAGGCACCCTGACTTTCTGGATGATAGGCACTAGAAAGAATCTGCTTTGCACCTAGTTCATACACAACCTGCTGAAACAATCCGGAAGTGAAATTGCTACCTTGGTCTGACTGAATTTCCCTGGGAAGACCAAACAACGTGAAGAACTTTATCAAAGCCTTCGAGATTGCAGTTGCCTTGATGTTACGTAGAGGTATGGCTTCGGGGAATCTAGTAGATGCACACATGATTGTCAACAAGTACTGATTTCCAGATCTAGTCTTGGGTAATGGACCAACGCAATCAACAATGACCCTAGAGAATGGCTCCCCAAATGCTGGGATAGGCTGCAATGGAGCTACAGGTGGGTCTAACTGGTGTTTTCCAACTACCTGACAAGTGTGACAGGTTTTGCAAAAGTTGGAAATGTCTTTCCGAAGCCCAGGCCAAAAGAAGTGTTTCATGATCTTATCAACAGTCTTGTTAACACCAAGATGACCTCCTAAAGGTAAACTATGAGCCATTGTTAAGATCTCATTCCTATAGACCTTCGGAACAACAATTTGCCTGACCACTGCCCAATCTGCATTGGCAGGGATATCAGGAGGGCGCCACTTCCGCATCAACACACCATCCTTGAGATAATACCCAACTGGAACTGCGTCTATTTCTTTATCAGGAAGGGCTCTCCTCTTTAGTACACAAATTTCAGGATCATTAGTTTGCTCCTCAATCAACCGCTTTCTGGACAGAGACAAGTCTCCAGACACATCAGAATCACCAGACCCATCCGGCTGGCTGAATAGAGAACTGATAAAAGTATCTGATAAGTCCTCAAACGGAGAAACCATAGTAGGCCAATCAGAGTCATGAGGCGAACCACCTGAGTCCTGACTATTCAATGTACTGGACGGCACCACAACATCATCTTCTTTAGCCTTCTTGGCCATAGCACGAGTCACTGCGCAAGAAGGATACAGAGATGGGTCCTCATCCCCATTTTCAGTGCTCGGCTGTGAAGTAAGATGTACAGGGGGAACTACTTTGCCCCCAGCCAGGTCATTGCCTAGCAACAGAGAAACACCCTTTATAGGTAGACTTGACATAAGTCCCACCTTTACCTGTCCTGTAACTAAATCTGACTTCAAGAATATAGAGCGCAGGGGTACAGATACAGTCCTCCCTTCAATACCTTGTACAAGTATGAAATCCCCTGAAGCGGTCTCATCACGTAACTCCAAGGAGTCCATCAACAAAAGTGACTGAGAAGCTCCGGTATCCCTTAGGATATATATGGGGACAGGAGTAGTATGCTCATTCAGAGCCACAAATCCCTCTGACACAAATGGAAGAAATTCCTCCCTCACAAAGTTAGCTGTATTAGGCTTTTTAGCCCCACAAGAAGCAGGCAATTTAGCAGATTGGTTATCTACTACAGGGGTTTCTAACCTTGTTTTCACAAAGGCATTTTGTTTGGTATCCTTTTCTTTTTCTTTCTTAGCTTTAAGGAACCAACAGTTAGTTGTAACATGACCAGATTTCTTGCAATAACTGCAAACTAGACCACTTTTGTCACTGTCAGCTTTCACACTTTGATCAGACCTGTTACTGGATTTCTGAGCACCATCACCAGATTTGTCTTTGTCTTTGGGTGAGGAATCTTGGGTATCACCGTAACCCTTTTTCTGAAATTGGGACCATCTATGATTACTGCTAGACTGAAATTTGGACTTATGTGTGAGAACATATTCATCTGCAAATTTGGCAGCTGATTGCAAATTCAGTGCTTGCTTCTCATTAAGGTAGGTCTTAACATCATCTTTAACACAGTTCTTGAATTCTTCAACTAACACCATCTCTTTCAGTGAGTTGAAATCATCCTTGACCTCCATAGAAGTACACCAGCGCTCAAAGCAAACCTGCTTTTCATTAGCAAATTCAACATAAGTCTGATTTTCAGATTTCTTCAGACCCCTGAATTTCTGTCGGTAAGCCTCTGGAACCAACTCATAAGCTCTCAAAATAACCTTTTTGACAACCTCATAATCAGAGGAATCATCTGCGGACAAAGCCGAATAGGCTTGTTGAGCTTTACCCTTGAGGACAGTTTGCAACATCAGAGGCCAGTGTTCCTTTGGCCACTGGCAACTCTTTGCTACCTTTTCAAAACACTGGAAATAGTTGTCAACATCCTTTTCTGAAAATGGAGGCACCAGTTTTACCTCCTGACTGGCACAAAATTTATTTTTAGTTTCAATTTTAATTTTTAGTTGCTCCATTTGGAGTCTTTCTTCTCTATCGAATTTCTCTAATTCAAAATCTCTCTGTCTCTGTCTCTCTCTTTCTGCTCTTTCCTCTTTCTCTCTCTCAAATTCTCTTTGTTTTTCTTCTCTTGCTAATTTTTCTAACTCAAACTGCCTTTGTTTTTCTTTTTCTTCCCTCTCAAATTCTCTTTGTTTCTCTTTTTCCTCCCTTTCTTTTTCTCTTTCTTCCCTTTCTTTCTCTTTTTCCTCCCTTTCTTTTTCTCTTTCCTCCCTTTCAATCTCTAGCATTTTTAATTTAAGTTCCATTTCTATATTTGGATTTTCCACTGGAAACTGTTCCAGATCTCCTGGTGCAAACACATTTTCATCAATGTAATATTCAACTATCTCTCTAGCCAGTCTTGCTTTTCGCATGGCTGGTTTTACCTCTGTCAGCTCCAACTGTCTGCAAATTTCTAGCAGTTCTGTCTTTTTAAAAGACTTCAAAACCCCTACGGTTGGTGATGCCAAGAAATCATCCATTGCTGTTGTCAATATATATCTAGGAAAATTCACAAAAACAATTTCACAATTTGGAATGTTAGATTTTCAATAAATTACTCACACAATGGTCTATCCCGGACCTTGAGCCCCCAATTTGTTATGGCCCCAATTTGTTATTACATTTATAACACAACAGCAACAGCAAGGGATGACAAACACAGTTTTAACAACTAAAACACATTTAATTTTTAACAAAGACAAAGACTAATAACAACCTACAACTAAAGACCAAGATTGATAAATAAAAAAAAACAGAAATAATTACAGTCCCTTTTTGGTGGGGTGGCTTGGTGATGTCCTGGATGAAGAAAATGCTCAAACACAGGCAAAGAAATCCACAAAAGAAACGTCACAGGTCTTGAACAGAATGGCAGGTCTGGTCATCTTCTTGCAATTTCTCCTACTACCCTACTGTCACAATTCTTTTCCTTAAATACTCTTTTGCAGACCCCACCCACATTTAGACCTCTTTTTTTTAATTTTCTGAGACTTGCCCCAGACATGTCCAGGACATGTCTAAACATGACTCCAGTCTGAGCTGAACAAAAAAAAGGTAAACACTGCCATCTAGTGGCCTATATTCACATTACACTTGTGATACCTCTTTAATATAGAAAGAGTCTGTGAGCATGGGCAAATTCTTCAGGACACGACTCAATGGATTTATCCAATCACTCCCTAGTTCTTGTACAGACTCAATTAAAAAAAATTATTAAAGACATTTGTGATGCTCTCATTACTAATCAAGACAAATTTCCTTGGGATGTTTTTGCTGACTTGAATTAGTCAGTCTATTTGTATGTTGTCATAATTTAGAACTTCTACCATTAGCTTCTTCAATAAGTTTAGAAAAATAATTAGTCTTAACCTTCCGCAGCTCAGACGCCACTTGTTTCTCAAGCCAGAGTACAGTAATCAGTGTTGGTTTCTGTTATTAAAGACCTTTAAAGAGCAAGATGTCGCTTTTTAATGATTTGGAGGATATCACTATTAAATCATGGAAGAGAATATTTCTTGGGTCTACTTTTCCAGGTTTTAGTGTGTTAACTTATTAAATCATAGGGTAGAGGTAAAATTATTTGAACTTTGATTTAAATCTGGTTCTTTAGTTACCCTTTCCCAGTTAACTTCTTTCAAATCTTGTTCTAAATCAACTCATTTTGACTTTGGAATTCCTGTTGCGAAAGCTCGATTTTATGTTCTTTTATGGTAAACTACGCATTTTTTTAGTTAGCTTTCTTGCAGTCAGTGTCAAGTTAGGATCTGAAAGGCCAGTTTTAAGATTATTTATTTTTGGTATTCTTTCTGGCCTGTTTGTAAGAATCAGATCCATAGGTGTTTCACCCTTTCTAGTGATTCTAGTTGATCTATCAATCAGCTGTTTGTATTTAAATTTCTCCACAGTTGATTTTAGCTTTGATTTACTGCTTTTGTCCATCCTGCAATGTCCATCCATCCACTCCTAATTCAAGTTCGATTCATATAGGGAGAATTCAAAGCATTTAAAATGCTCTCTATACATTTACTGCAAGTCAGCTTGCAATAATTCCCAAGAGCAGCATTAAAAGCAGTGGTTGTTTTGACAAAAATGTTAATGTTCAATAACACGCTTCGCTTCCTCAGAAACATCAACACATTCCCTCGCAGAGACATCAGCGAGGAATATTGACATACCAAGCATACCACCAGTCCATTGAAAAGAATTTCTTTATCTCATCTCCCAGTCACAGGGTGCATGTCAATACTCTTATTCTTTTCATGAATATTATTCAACACCATCACATACAGAGACAGTCGCATACAGCACGAGGACGTCTTCAAAGTGATGAATGTCTCTGGGATGTCTCACTGACAGCCTTAAGTGTATCTGCAGTCCCCACACGGTCCTAGCATCGGGAAGACAAAGCTGCTTACCGAGCAGTTTTTGTCCAACTCCCACCATTCACAAACCGCAGAAACAAGTCCTAACTTACCATTTGAGATCAGGGTGTTAGGCAAGTATCAGGGACCCAACTAGGAGAGGCTAATGCAGAGTATCACCCTCATACAAGAGTGAAAACGAGGATTGTGACAGAGCAGGACTGAAATATCAAAATTGCAAGCATTTCCTGGAGCCACAAATATGAGCCTGCCCGTTGCACATGACTGACTGAACAGCATGCATATGGTTAAGAAAATGGACAAAAAAAAAAAAAAAAAACGCATCTACAGCCTGCATTTCACCAGGGCCATTCACTTTGGAAGCAGTCCATGAAGCAATAAGAAAGCAAAGAAAATAAAAGCAGGATCTATAAAGAGGTTGAGCAAACTTTCAACTGAAAGAGGATCAAAATAACAACATAGGCGCAGTCTCCACAGCATCAAAGTCTTGTGTTCAGTCATGTTTACCTTCTTGAACGCGACAGGAACTTTGCACCCAGGGAATGCCTTTCGGTCGTTTTCGAGTAGTGTTGTGAGGGGAACTCCAAACACACCAGTATCTGTTGAGGAGGGGCATGGAGTGAGCAGCGAACGGACAGCTGTATTTCCAGATTCAAGTCCAAGAGGGAGAGCACCCCAACCCAACCCAGGTGGATGACCCACCTCGGCCCTTGTGGCGTGTGGACCTGTTCCGCTTCAGCTCAATTCCCAGGCTGTCATAAAACGTGCTGAGCTCGATCAAAGCGAAGTAACTAATTTTCCTCATGTCTTCAGATGACAGGTCCCGTACTCTCGTCAGTCCAAGTTTGGGCTGAGCAGCATGAAATGTCTTCAAAACAGGGAAGCAAAATTACCGTAGCTGAAGATGAAATATGCAGTTGTGACATATGAAGGGAGGAAAAAATGAATGACTTAGAAATTAAACAAAATATAAGAGGAAAAGGATCTGGTATGTTTTCATCATGAACAATTGAGGCTTTCATTCAGAGAGATGCATGAAAATTTAATGCAAAAAAGTGTTGCTTGTTACACCTGACCATGATGACCGAGTGCATTATAATCAACTATGGTAGTTCTTATAACTTTCAGGTGGTGCGTGATGGGAAGGAAGTGTGGGTGTTAACTCACTGGTGGCTCATGTATCCTGATCCTCTGACCATTCTGGCTGTCTCTGCCTTTCCGGAGAGGGGTGACACCCTCTGAATAGGGCACCTCAAATGTCAGAGTTTCCCGTAATGGACCACAGACTGGTTTTCGGCTGTCCTCTGAAGCAAGGGAATTTTTAAACACAATCAATCCCTGCAAAACTGAAATTCTGACTTGTCACTGCTATATGGTTCTCATTCATTGTTTCATTTCATCTCACAGATGTCCTTGAATGCAATATTTTAAAAAATCCAAAGATAAAGCTTCAAGGTAGCGCTTAACAAATTTATTAGACCACCACCCAATGTAAGGTTTATGCCACAGCTGCCCTAAATTAACATTGTTGGTAATTACCAAAATATTTTCTATTTTTCTATAATGGTTAATCTACGAGAATGCACAAGCAGCTCTTTAACTGAACTATATTTTTAATGCTAAAATATAATTATTGTTCTTATCCACAAATTTTTCAATTCACCGTTTTACAAAAAAGCTAAAAAAAAAAACAGTTAACAACATTATATATATTTTTTGATTAAAATGCCAAATAACAGTTATTTTCTTGCATTTCTGAACACACAAATTAGTCTTGGGGGTTGAATGTAAGCTGCAAACAAGGCCAAATTAAGCCATACAAAATATCGTTTTATTTTTTGGTTTTTATGGTTGAATAAGAACTATTTAGTGGTTTCAGTTCGTTATTTGCCAAAGAAATAACAAAATAACAAGAAATAACAAAAAAACAGGTTTTTCATAAATTAATTAAATATTCGTGTTTTCAAGTTTTTTTTTTATTACAGGTGGTCTAATAAATGTAATAAATTTACATTTATATAAAAATTTATATAAATAAAAGTTAAAATTTTAATTTGTAAACAAATTTATTTTGAACTGCTGAGTCCCACTTTATCAACCTACACTGTACTGGGAGTGAAAGGCAATATTTCACTGGAATGCGGATCACTCATTATTCATACATGCATATTTCTGATTCTCACGCGGAATTGACGTCTTTGGCATAGAAGTTTTTCAGTTTGATGTGCGCCACAGTAGATTTCACCCCTAGTAACGTGGAAACCAATTATGACTCTGGACTTTTCACGCTTTTCTTTTCTCAGAAGTCGGAAACTATGAAATTGCATAAGGTATTTCAAATGGTCTTTTAGTTCATTAAAACAATTTAAACAGTCATGAAGCCCAAGTTTAGTCACCTAATGTATACAACCCTAATTCCAAAATAGTTTGGACAAAGTGTAAATTGTGAATAAAATCAAACTGCAATTACTTTCAGATCACATGAGCCAATATGTTATTTACAATTGAACATTGATAACATTTCAAAAGTTGAAACAGAGACATTTTACATTTTTATCCACAAAATGAGCTTATTTCAAATTTTCTGGCTGCAACAGGCCTCAAAAAAGTTTACTTCTGAGTCTCTCAGAAGTCAAGATGGCCAGAGGCTCTCCAACCTGTGAAGACTTGCATTTAAAAAAATGAGGAATACTTTGAAAACTATGTTCCTCACTGTAAAATTGCAAAGGCTTTGAAGGTCTCATCATCAACCGTGCATAATATCACCAAAAGATTCAGAGAAAGTGGAAAAATCTCTGCGCATAAGGGACAAGGCTGAAGACCTTTACTGGATGCCCGTGATCTTCAGGCCCTCAGATGCCACTGCATCACTCACTGGCATGATCCTGTCATTGACATTACTAAATGGGCCCAGGTATACTTCAACAAGCCACTGTTTGTAATCACAGTTCGCCGTGCCATCCACAGATGCCACCTAAAACTCTATCATGCGAAAAGGAAGCCATTGTTTAGCATGATCCATAAGCGCTGCTGTGTTCTGGTGGCCAAGGCTCATTTAAAATGGACTGTAGCAAAGTGGCAAAGTGTCTTATGGTCAGACGAGTCCAAATTGGACATTCTCGTTGGAAATAATGGGCATCGTATCCTCCGGGCTAAAGAGGGGAAAAACCACCCCTCCTGCTTTCAGCGTTCAGTTCAAAAACCAGCATCTCTGATGTTATGGCGATGCATTAGTGCATATGAGGTGGGACACTTGCTTGTTTAAAAAAAACCATGAATGCTGAAAGTTATATAAAGGTTTTAGAGCAACATATGCTTCTCTCCAGACGACATCTATTCCAGGGAAAGCATTGCAATTTCAGCAGGACAAAGCAAAACCACACTGCAGCTATTACAACAGCTGGCTTTACAGTAGAAGAGTCCGTGTGCTGAACTGGCCTGCCTGCAGTCCTGATCTTTCACCAATTGAGAACAATTGGCGCATAATTAAACAAAAAGTCCATCAAAGGAGACCCAAAACTCTCCAGCGGCTGGAAGCCTGTGTTAAATAAGAGTGGGATCAAATTCCAATGGGTGAACTCAAGAAACTTGTCTCCTCAATGCCCAGATACCTCCGCTCTGAGTTAAAAAGAGCATGCTACACCATGGTAAACAGGCCCCTGTCCCAACTTTTTTGAGACCTGTAAAAGCCATCAAATTTGAAATGAGCTGATTTTGTGGATAAAGTTGTAAAATTTCTCAGTTTCAACATTTGCTATGTTATCACTGTTCTATTGTGAATAAAATACTGGCTGGTGTGATTTGAAAGCCATTGCGTTTTGATTTTATTCACAATTTACACTTTGTCCCAGGTATTCCGGAATTGGGGTTGTAGAAAAGGTAACGTGGAAGTTCTAGAGCAATTTGTTTTCGAAAAGTACAGACTTATTTTTGAAAAAATAATTTTTCTGGTCTATATTTTGATAATTATTTAGTCGCCGATAAATCGCATGACGAGTATAAAAAAAAAAGACGAGTATAAAGAACATAGGAAACGCGGTTCCCAAAGTCGTACAAACAATGAGCTGATTTAACAAAGTCAGCCATTTAAATTGGCTTACATTACAATTCGTGAAAACGCTATAGCAAAAGCCTATCCTACGAGCTTTACATGTTTTTGCACCCTAATGGTACACAGTCAGAGCTTGTATGTGGTTATAAACTCTTAATGAAATGATTGGACATAGATGGCAGTAATGCTGGACAATTTGTGACCGGGCCGGTTCCTCATAAGTCCCCGGATGCGGAGCGTTGGGGCATGGCGTGAAAGAAATTCTCTTAAAACACCACTGATGTGTGTTTACAAGTCTGACTGTTTTAGAAGTGGTAGCCCATCGCCTGTATTGCGTTCAACAGAAAAAAAAAAAAAAAAACGCAAATACGGGAGATGGAATTCAAAGAAATTTAGATTTTTTAAAATTAATGATGCAGATAAAACCATTGATTTTTGTGATATCAAATTGTGACACAAAAATGAGAGTATGATGCTCTGTTCAGTCTGTTGTCGTCATTTCCCTGACGCGTGTAATGTCAGGCAGCGATAGTTTCTGAGGAAAAAGGTTTAACTTTTGGAATCGTGAAAAATACATAAAATGTGCCAAATTTCTTCTTTACCACAACATATTAGAGGAAAATGTCATGCCTAATATTCAGTTTGCATCATCCTGCATCAACATTTTATTGAGGTTCAAACCTGTATATTTAACCTTTGAAAGGGCTAAGAAACATACTTCTTTGATAAACAGGAATCCCTTTGCCCATTGAAATAAAACCATTCTTAAATTACACACATTTAGTGAAGCAGAGACCGGTATCACACTACTGAAACTTAAGGATCTATATTCTGCAGTCCTCTCAATTTGATAAGTCCTGAGATATGTACCTTCTACTGGCTTCCAGAGAGGCAGTTTAGGTCGGGTTTGGGCTCTCTGAGAGATGGGCTCAACTTGTTCCCGAGGAACACCTGGCTGCAATTGGAGAACATACCATGGATTAATGCCTGTAAAATTAAAAATTTTAGACACAAACATATCACTGCTGCAGTGCAACATGCATTGTTAGAACACCCAGATCATGGAACATTTCAATGAGTCAGACTCAAACATTCATTCATTCATCTTCTATACCCGCTTATTTCTCACTAGGGTCACAACTCGTAAAGAATTTTAAAAATGATTTAAGCACATTGCTTGTAGCGCACATTTCCAGTGCACAGCGTTTTACCGGAGGACATTTTACGTTTTCTTAAAACCGAGGTCAGTCTTGTATAGGAAGCTAGAGTTGAGCATTGCAAAGTAAAAAATAGAGGTGGTAAGCCACAAGTATAAATACAAGCCATCGATTTCTTTTTAACATAATTTTATCTATGAAATAAAAAAGTTCATTGGCACATCAGTTATACCGACAGAAAAATATCTCATTTGAAGCACATACAGCACTTTATGCAATTGAGGAAATACACTGAGCTCCAGCACCTACACAAATACAATATGTCTGCAGTAGTGTATCTAATAGATTCTGACCTTCTCATAATGTAACACCATTCGCGTTGCCATTTTTCCTAAGTTCGGTATGTACATTCTTAGACATTTCTGAAAAATTCTGAAGCATTGCATCTGATTGTAGATTTTGCTTTTGTTTTCCACTGACAAGCCATAAAACTGAAAATGACTGAAAAGATACATATCCACTGTTGGCCTGCTTTCCAGGGGCTCTCCCTAATAGCCCTGCCAATACTGCTGCTTGGTAAGAGTGGGTATGCTGATGTCCACCTCGTCTCAGAGAGTTCAGTTATCAGTCGTTAAGACGACTCACCGCACGGTCAGCAGTCTGAGTCACCACAGAGGTAAAGGATTTTTACCACTCTGACAGTCAAAAACAGCACAGATGGGACAGCCCACATAGGACCACATCACAACAGCAACAAAGTGCCACAACAGTTCTATGCCAGTGACGGTTAGTTCTCTTTCCTTTTTTCCTAATTTACCTTAGTTCCTCTCAATTGTCAGTTGACAAAAACAATGAATGCATTTACATGAACAGAATCAAAGCACATCTCAGCTCCTCTCTGCAAAATGATCCCTTTAGATCTGTGCAGCAGTATGTAAATGCCTTTGTTAACAGTGGTAAACAGGAACTTCCTCATTTCCTCTCTTGAACATGAGAAGCTAAGCCTGCCAACTACCCATTTAAATGCGGGTGGAGGTAGTTGGTGCAATAGCTGAGCATGTTCAAGCAAGGAGATTTGGGAGACTATACTGTATATGCCAGTTTTAGGAACTTCACGCTGTTTGTGCTGATTGTAAAATTATGACACTGCAAGGGAAATGGAATACTTCAGCACTTCCAGAAAATTCCCATGCCCCTCTGCAAAACATGAGCGCAGAATGCACCAGTAGATTTCCCTTCACTCAATGCACAATGTAAAACAAGGTAAAGTGGGAAAGAAATTATCTCCCACTTCAGTGTTAGTTAATGAAGTCAGACTGATCAGAAACCTTTTCGTTATGTTCAATCAAGCTCATGACTTGGCTTCCATTCGGAAAAACAGTTGATGACTCCCAAAAATGAGCTGTACAGATGAAGCTCAGAAGTACACCACAAAATCTTAGAGCAACCCTGAACACTCATATGGGCTCATATAGGCTAAGGCATAAATCCTGGTTTCTGGAGAAACATGGTAAATAAACAAATCTACCTGGAACTCACTGCCATTCCGGTTCTCAGACAATAGGATATTTCAGAGCACTGGCACATATGCCTAACGTTTTGAAAATTCAAAACAAAGCAAAGACACAATAGGATAATTGTAAGATATCTGGTTGCAGTTGGATAACGTTAATCCCCTTACAGCATTATCAAAAGACATCCCTGAACAAAAAAAGTTCACATCAATCAACTAGTGTACAGCTTAACGACAGAGCAACACTTCTTAGCATAAACTGTGCAAAAAGGCCACGCATGAACTTCTGTTCAAAGCCCTTTGATTCCTCTATATATACAAAACTGAAAGAAGATTTTCATTTCACAGTTTGTCCTCATTCACTCCATAATTTCACAATTGACCCCTTAAACTAACTTTTTACTTACATTTTCCCTTAAAGCAATTCTTACCTTTCTGGCATTTTTACACTTTAATTTTGTAATCTAAAAATGCTCTTAATAAGTGTATGGCACACTAAAATGTAAAAGAAATCCACCAGATGTTCAAAATCTTAAATATTCAATTCTCATATATTTCTGATAAAAGTCTGACCAATCATTTTCTTCGGTCCGAATGAAATGATTTGCTGAGCTTTCTATCTGTCGCAGCGCCCCTTCCAGTTGCCTACCACTGTCACTGCTGGCGAATCACGCGCCTCTCTGACAGAAAATGAAAAAAAAATGTGCGACATGCCAGAAAGGTAAGAATTGCTTTAAGTAAGTTCAAAGTCAGAAAAATAATTAATTTTTTTTATTTTGTGGGACAATGTCACATTGATATTCTGTATCTGCTGGTGGCAGTGCTTCACTGAAGCAATACTGAAAGAAATATTCAAACCCAGAACACCATTTTTTAATGGCCACAGCATTACATCACGTGGAAAATAAATCTTGAACATCATTTTATACTCCTTTCCCAGTAATTCAGTGGGATATACTGGGGCCATTGGAAACCTTGGGATCTCTACTGGAATTTAAAATAGTCCTGAAGTTCCACAGCTTTGAAAACACCAGTTCCATTCGATGGACCCATAAATGGGTTTGTAGGTTTTATGGGATTTAAAGACTGTATACCTTAAATTGTGATGGAACAATGTTAATGACTGGTGTTTCTATACAGCAAAACATAATTTGTTGGTTGAGCCAATAGCTTTACAGGCCATGCATAAGAGCCTTCTCTATTTACCCAGGAACAGCAGCAAAATGCTGATCAAAAATAAGATCTTAATGAACTAAAATATACACATCGATAATCTGGCACAAGTAATACCATATGTATTGATTTATTCAAAAGATATACATTTAGAGAGGTTTGTAACTTTAAAAGTTTCATGGCTTCCTCATTACACTAAACAGCAAAAAAATGTAATTTACAACAACACAAAATCTCATGCAATCCAGCCAGATAGCCACAGAGTGTCCCCACTCACCGGGGGGTCGGGGGTGGAGAAAACGTCACGGACATGTCTGATTTGCTGCTTGTTCCTCTTGCGCAAGGTCTGGTTGTAGGTGTCCAGGCGCTTTCTGACCAGGATGGCCTGCTTCCGCGTGAGGGTGGCCAGGACTGCCTCAGCTGGGCTGTCCCCTGCATCCCCGCACATGAGGGTTGAGAGCCCCGCATCCTGGAGCCACGCTTCCTCAAGTTCAGCCTCTGAAAGCAACCCATGGATGTCCCTTCACTGCATGGAAGGATTGGCCTCAACTAAGCTAATAATAGCAGGCTGATGTTTATTGTTTATTGTTTATTTAAAAGGAACCCCATTAGCTGACACCAAGACGACAGCTAGTCTTCCTGGGGTCCAGACAATACATACAAAACACAATAATTACAATATCAATTGCTCACAATCTCGGTTAAAAGAGAAAAAACAACAACACTGAAAATACTTATTAAAATATAAACACTAAAACAAGAAAAAGCAACACACCCTTCTTGTATCACATGACAAACCTCACTCAATCAAATAATCAAGATGCTTTTATGAGAACATATACATTCTTAATCTCTTTTTAAAACCAATTTTTCCCTTAATTTCACGAACCACCACTGGAAGATGATCAGGCTGATGTGCCTGATCAAAGTAATTACACTCCACGAACAAAGCTACATGACTTGCTTAATCTCCGTAACTCTACCAACTTTTTGACTCTGAGGAAAACAGATGAATACTTAAGGGTCCAGACCAAAGTAAAACCACAGACCTTCAGTGTCTATCAATATAGGAAAAGGTAAGCGATACAGATTTCCATACCTATAAAGCAAAAATTAATAACCAAGATAGCCTATAGTGGCATTCCATGTGAGAGGGCAGAGGACTGTCAATGCATACCATCACTGCTGCTTCTCTCTTGCAGCTCCTCTGGCATGCTGTGTCCATCCTCTTCAATGCTCTTCATCTCGCTCCAGTAGTCCTCCATGGAGTTCTGCGCCCTCCTTGAGCTGCCTGTTGGAGGTGGGCGCAGCCTCTCAGGAGAGGACATCCTTTTTGACCCCTGATAACGCGCTTTCCTGAGAACGACAGCAATACAAATTTGGCATCTCAAATTCTCACTTGCAGCAAGAAGATTAAAGGGGTTACCAAGCAGCTTTCTCACAGGAGGAAGCAGGCAGAGGCAGCAGAATTACTAAAATCACACTCAGCCCACAATACTGATATTCAAATCCACTAAACGACAATATTATTTTCCGCTTTTCTTTTATACTCAAAAGGGGGCCGCCAAGCTGTCACGGAATTACAGTCCCATTACATTTTGGGTTGTAACTCTACAACTAAATAAGATAAAATCAAGTAGGATATGTCATATTGAAGGTATTAACTTGTTCTTTAATATTATTAAGTGAAAATTAATTTTTTGAGAAATTTTCATAGAAGACACAAGCAAAAACTACTCCGTCACGGAAATACACAAAATTGACGTGGTTTTTTTTAATGTTTAACTATCCAGAAAGTGATGTTCCTATCATAGTTATGAAACTTCAATATGTTCATATTTAAGGTGTTTTTTGTTAATACTGAAAGTTATAGAAACAAATATTGACTTTAACCCTGCTTTATGGGCAAGAAATTTCAAAAAGTCAATGTCACGGAATTACAAGAGGCAAATTGTCACGGAATGACAACAATAGTATTAATTAGTTTCAATGTATTTATTTCAATATATTATACATATATATACATAATTATTTACATTTTTACAGTTTAGCAATATATTACAATGAGTTTTTCACTTATAATGACCAATCATAATACATACTTCATAAATATTTTTTTATCTCCATGTCAACATTGGCTTGGCGGCCCCCAACAGTTTACTTGATGTCACCGAATAGCCCCATGTTGAAATCAACTAGAATCCCGAGTTTAAATCAGTCCCCATTAAAACATAAGAGTAAAAACCAATACCTTCCACTGAATTTGAAGACCATCATTAGTATACCTGGTCAATTTGGATATACAGTTATGAAATTTTAACCCACCAATTATGTTCAATAAACCATTTTGGTCTGAGGTAAGTTTTATCCCCACAATGAAAAACTACATAAGACTAACTGAAAGTGTTACACAATCTCTTCTCAGCTCATTTATGCCTTTATACTGACCATTTTAATAGTCAACCAAGTAAATAAAACTCCTCCATCCACCCTAATACATCAAGCATCCATTTTACATGATTATAGCAAAATGAATGGGACCAAATGTAAAATGAATGAGAAATTAATTTGAATATGCCCCCAGTCTTAGGGAACACTACAAAAATCAAATGATCAAAATGATGATTTTATGTAATAATTTTTCCTACGGTCAATATGACCCCAACAACACCAATGCTTACAACATGTGTACAGAACATAAAATAATATTTTTTTTTTTGTTCAATTCATGTTTTTCCTGAAATGTTAGGGAAAAAAATCGAACTGAAAAAAGTATGTTGACCATGTTTTTAGAGACATTGAACACTGAGTCAAGGTCAAGTTGACTCATAAAAGGAGGGTTTACTTAGTCCTGAGTCCGGCAAACGTGTGTGCTTCTGGATTAATTGCCCTCATCCATTACACAAAAGCTGGATAACATTCATGAATCCATACCCTCCATTCAAGTGGAACATGGTTATCCATGCAAAGTGCTTCATAGCTCAAGTACATGTTTAACAAAATCTGACCTATGTCAACATACTGACTTACAATTATGCATGAGCCTTTTTGAAAGTTTAGAGTTAGTGACTTAAAGTCCATTCACCATGCACAAATGAATTAAAGTCACCTTTGGATAACATAACATAACATAACATGAATGGCAAGAACCTTTCAGCCCAACTAAGCTCGCCAGTTTCTTTATACTATTGTGAATATATCCCTTCAGATACTCAATGACTCAATGGTATCTAGCTTTAGGTCAAGCCCGCTCTTGAAAACCCCCAAGGTCTCTGCCTCAACAATATGGTCAGGTAAGCTATTCCACATTGAACTCACTCTTTGGGTGAAGAAATATTTCCGAATATCAGTGCTAAATTTACCTTTGGTCAACTTCCATTTGAGACCCCGAGTTCTACTCACAACACTTAGTGGAAGGAATCCTACATGATTCACTTTGTTAATCCCTTTAACATATATAAAGACCTCAATCAAATCACCCCTGAGTCTCCTTTTCCTAAGACTAAAGAGATTAAAGATCTTCAGCCTCTTCTCGTAGCTTTCATCTTTTATACTTGGAATAAGCTTGGTGGCTCTTGTCTGAACTTTCTCAAGAGCCTCTATATCTTTCTTAAAGTATGGTCCCCAGAACTGTACACAATACTCCATATGTGGTCTGACGAATGTGTTGTACAAAAGAAGCATCACCTCCTTAGATTTGTACTCAATACTTTTGGCAATGTATCCTAGCATCTGATTAGCTTTTTTAACTGCTACGGCACAATGGCTAGAACCTGTGAGGGTTTGGTTACCAATCACTCCCAGATCTTTCTCTTGTGCAGCACATTCCAGTTTTAAACCTCCCATGAAGTAATCCCGTCTAATGTTTTTATTGCCTACATGTACAAATTTACATTTTGCTAAATTAAATTTGCCACATTTCGTCCAATTCTGGATTCTATCCAAGTCGTCCTGAATCACTTAAGTGGACCCTTGACGATTTGCCAAACCCCCCAATTTAGTATCATCTGCAAATTTAACCAATTTGCTCTCAATATTCCTATCAAGGTCATTAATGTAATTCAGGAACAGCAGGGGTCCCAACAATGATCCCAGGGGGATGCTACTCCCCACCATACCCAGCTCAGATGAGATATCACTGACCACTACTCTTTGTGTTCTGTCCTGTAACCAGCTTTGAATCCACTTCAGAATACCTCCTGTAACTCCAATGGAGCTCATTTTAAAAATTAGTCTCTTATGCGGTACTGTATCGAATGCTTTCTGAAAATCCAAGTATATGATGTCATAAGCCCTGCTCTGGTCGTAAGTCCTGGTGGCCTCTTCAAAAAATTCCAGACGGTTTGTTAGGCATGACCTTCCCTTCCGAAAACCATGTTGGCTATCCCTCAAGATACTGTTACTTTCAAGAAATAAGTCCAGCTCATCTTTTATGATACATTCCAATATTTTGCACGAAATGTAAGTTAAACTCACTGACCTGTAGTTTCCTGGCTCGGTACGGTCCCCTTTCTTATATATTGGTATTATATTGCCCTCTTTCCAATCATTTGGTATTTCTCCAGTTTCTAAAGACCGTCTGAAGATGGCGGATAGCGGCTTAAAGATGAACTCACCAGCTTCCCTGAGCACTCTAGGATATAAGCCATCAGGACCCGCTGCCTTATCTGCTTTTAGTTTATGCAACTTGTCTAATACTTCGTTATCCTGAACCTCAATTTCCGCAAAATAATCTTGAGCATTTGACATGCCCTCTGGCCAGATAAAGACCCCCTCTGAGCTAAAATTCTCAACAAAGTTACCGTTTAAGGCATCCGCAATATGCTTGTTATCATATAGCAGCAATCCATTTTTATTCTTTATGCATTTAACCTGCTCTTTAACTTTCCTTTTTCTGCTACAGTACTGAAAGAAGCGCTTAGGGCTAGTTTTTGCCCCCTCTGCAATTTGTCTTTCATACAGTCTTCTAGCATTCCTCAGCTCTTTTTTGACCACAGCCCGCATTTTACAGTATTCAGCCCTAATATTCTCATTGTTATCCTTTATGTACATCTTATAAAGATTCCTCTTTTCCCTCAACATCCTACGAATACCTTTGGTCATCCACTGAGGATTCTGCTTTTTCAGCTTACATTTGGACACCTTCGGAATGAATCTGCATTGTGATTCAAGTAAAACCCCCTTAAATCTTTCCCACATCTCATTTACAGACTCACTGTCCAGGAGTGTCTCCCATTTTATTTCAGCTAGATATGAGCGCATCCGTCAAGTTTGCTCGCCTAAAATTGAAAATTTTTGTTTTAGAATACACCTTTTTAACTTCCCATGAAACATCAAAATTAACAGCAGAGTGATCACTTGTCCAAAGTGGCTCCAGTACCTCAACATTGCTAATTCTATCGGGGTCATTACAGAGCAATAAGTCTAAAATTGCCTTCTCTCTGGTAGGTTTATTAACATACTGCACCAAGAAATTATCATTTATAACATCTAGAAATTCTTCCTCCCCCCTTCCCTGTCCTTTCCCCATTTCCCAATTGATACCAGGAATATTTAAGTCTCCCATGATAATAGTCCCACCACCACTAAAAGCTAGCCTAATCCTCCTAAAAAGCATTTCATTGATTGTACTGTCCAAAGCTGGTGGTCGATAGCATACTCCTACATTTGAACCTGTCTCGTCTTTACAAATGAGCCTGACCCAGATATCTACACAGGACAAGGAATGTTCAATTTCGGGGATTTCCTGTACATTAATGTTTTCGTACACATAGAGTGCCACGCCTCCTCCTCGCCTATTACATCTATCCTTCCTAAAGGGCTTATAACCTTCTATATTATATTCATCTCCATCCTCTTCACATAGTAGGGATTACAGAGACATGGCTATGTCATAGCCCTCACTGTTCACAACAGCCTCAAGTTCTGGAAATGTATTTTTTATGCTTCTTGCATTTAAATAAAAACATTTCAGGTTATTACTAATGCTCTTCCCCCTTGATTTCCCATGTGGCCGCCGCCTCGAACCCCCACTACGCTTTGTTGCTTTAAAGGTATAACATCGATAGTGCATGTTACGCCGTCAGCTTCCATCGGGGCAGTCTGCATTTCCCTATGTGTAACACTCACTAACCTCCCTGCCCCCCAAGTCCCTAGTTTAAATAATCCTGTGCTACCCTCAACATGGTTTCCGTAAGGGAAGATCATGCCTGACGAACCTCCTGGAATTCTTTGAAGAGGCGACCAAGACTTATGATCAGAGTTTATGACACATCATATACTTGGATTTTCAGAAAACATTTGATGCAGTACCGCATAAGAGACTAATTTCTAAATTGAGCTCCATTGGAGTTACAAAAGGCATTCTGGAGTGGATTCAAAACTGGCTACAGGACGGAACAAAAAGAGTGGTGGTCTGTGGAATCTCATCTGAGCTAGCTATGGTGGGGAGTGGCGTCCCTCAGGGATCGGTGTTGTGAACCCTGTTGTTTCTCATCTACATTAATGACCATGATAGGAATATTGAGAGCAAACTACAGCGCCCTCCATAATTATTGTCACCCCTGGTTAAGATGTGTTCTTTAGCTTATAATAAATTCAGTTTTTTTCTAAATAATATAGGGCCACAATGAAAAAAAAAGTGGAAAATCCAACCTTTAATTCAAGTGCATTTATTCAGAGGGAAAAAAAAAGCCCCACATTAAGAAATAATTCTTTAACATCAAATCATGTGTGCCACAATTATTAGCACCCCTGATGTTAATACTTTCTACAACCCCCTTTTGCCAACAAAACAGCACCTAATCTTCTCCTATAATGTCACACAACATGGGAGAATACAGAAAGAGGGATCTTCGACCATTCCTCTTTGCACAATCTCTCTAAATCATCCAGCAACCTGAGTCCTCACCTCTACACACTCCTCTTCAGCTCACTCCACAGGTTTTCAATGGGGTTGAGGTCTGGGGACTGAGATGGCCATGGGAGGAGCTTGATAGGAGCCTGAACTATTGAGGCATGTATACCAAATATCCCGACATAAAACAAACATCACTGCAGTAAGCAGGTGTCAGTGCTGTCATTTTGTCAGTTGTGTTATGTTTTGTATGTATCATGCATTTGAGTATTTTTGATTGTTCTGTTTATTTCATTTAGTTTCCTTTCCATTTCCATGCACCCTATTTCTCACCATGCCCTCTGTCTTATTGACTGTTACCCATTTGAAGCCCTGTCCTTTTGTGCTGTTTCAATGTAGCTGCGTTTATATGGGTCCAAAAATCCTACTTATAATCGGATTGGCAGGTTAGTCTGATTTAAAATGTCTCATGTAACCACCTTAGCCCATCCGATTCACCAAGATCTTCTGAATTTTCGATTAGATTGAAAGAGGTAGTCCATGCCGATTGATAGTCAGCTTGATGCCGCATATAAACGGCTGAACAGAGTGGATTCGGTTGATGGATTGAATTATTCGTCCTGTGCATGCACTCCCTAGTACGAAGGAGTCACGTAATGACGTAATTAAGTTTGCGGGTGAACAGGAAGCCATAAGTGCAGCTCTTCTTCTCTTACACCTTTTCAGGTACACTCTCAGAAATAGGGGTACAGGAGGAGTCCATTTTTGGTCAAGCCTTGGTTGTCACTGTGGCAGTACCCTCAAAGGTACTGCTGTTATACCTTAGAAGTGGGTTTTTATTTGTTTTGGAACATAAAAGTACCTTTTAGCCCCAAGAAAGGTTCACACAGGTACCCTGATGTCCTATAATTAGACCTAAAGGGTACAAAATACCTTGGGGAATAGAAATGGACTCCTGCTGTACCCATATGTGGATCACTTTACTTTGAGTTCATGTATACAGATCAAATCAGATTCATTTAATCCATTTGATTTCAATCAGACTGAGGAAAACAATCCATGTAAACGCAGCTAGTGTCTCACCTGTTGTTTCTTTAATTAGACCTCTGCCAGTCTTCTCACCAGCCTTTGTGTCCATATTCTGAGAATCGATTTATTTTTGTTTTTATTCTGAGTTCTTCAGATTTATCTTTGTTGTAATAATTTCAGTTCGGTGTTATGTTTCAACATGCCTTTGTTCTCTTTAACTCTCCCTGCTAGCGTCACCCCTCTATTTTTTAATTAAATACTTAATTGTCTAATTTGTTGCCACACCCCCGCCACTCTCCTTGTTCTCTCCGCGCCTGGTTTCAGTTTGTTTCTGTGATGTGTTTGCTATTTTAAGTTCCCTGTCTTGTCCTTCCCTTTATGAGTCTGTTTCTGCGTTCTGAGCCTCCGAGTGTCAGTCTTACTAAGTTTGAATTTCTTTCTGTCCTCTGTTTTCGAGTGTTGGAATGCTCTAATGTCTTGTTGCATTCTGATTTTTAAACTCTGGCCTGTTCACTATGTTGATTCTGCCATTGCACTGTGTTCTGCCTGCCTGTTGCCAATTGGACTGTCCACCCTGGATTTTGTCCGCAGTTTACGGGTTTTTGCTCTTTCATTTCTATCTACACCTGGGTCCATTCACAGTCCTGACTGCAAATGAGAACTTTCTCACAGCTGACACTACTGGGGGCAGTTGAACTTGCAAACATCCCTGAATCTGGAATGTCATTAAAACTGAAAACTATGCCCCAAATATGATGAATTATTTCTGGTTTACTAACACGTAAAGTGCTGGCATCTGTTATGCAGAAAATAAGCCTAAGTTTTCCTTTTCAAGTTCCCCTCGTGCACCTGAGTGGTTCAAGGGCTGGCAGTGGGGAAAATAGTTCTAGAGCAGGGGTTGGCAATTCCGGTCCTGCAGGGCCAGTGTGTATGCAGGTTTTTACTTCTATCAATTACCCCGACTAATTCAGCTAACTCATTGCATACACAAATATAGATTTGTACAATGATTAGATCAAAAAAAAATGTTTTATGAAGGCAGACAAGAACAGTCTTTGGTGGTCATTCATGATAATTTAAAGAAATGCTCCAGAAATGTCATACTTCAGAAATGGTTTGGCTAATTTAGTAATCAACTAATCAAAGGCCAGAAGCTGGTGTGAAAACCAGGGACAGATATGGCCCTCTTTGCCCATTTCTGTACTGTGATTGGCTGAATTGGAAAAAAGAATTGGAATGTGTCATGGTTCTGGATGTTTGTATGTGTGTTTTGGACTTTCCTTTGTGGCTGTCGTCCCGTGATGATATCGCATTCCTGTTCAATCGAATTCTTTACCCAGGTGGCTGATTGAACTGGGGCGGCGCTTCCCCACACTCTATATAAGCCGGATGTTCGCCACGCCTCTTTGCTAGAGCGTCTGTTTGTAGCGAAACACTACAGCCGAAGATATCTGTAGTCAGGTTTTATTTGACTTTCCATCTTCTAATTATTGGAGTTTCTTCTCCCTTTTTCTATCTCACTTTCCTTCTGTGGTTCGAATTATTATACGTCCTTTGGAAGCACAAGTACTTTTGTTTGGTCGGTATTATCGTCTGTTTGTACTGTGGTCCGTGCTACTCTTTTTCTCTCTGGTCATTGTACCTAGCCTCCTTATTCCACAGGGCATTACACAGGAATGTATGTGTGAAAGTTTAATACATCAGAGGAGTCCCAAAAATCCATGTACAAATGCAAAGGAATTCACACAAATACGAATCTGAAAAAAAATTTTAAAAAATAAATAAATAATAAAATAATAAATAAATATTATTGATATTATTTATTTTTAAATAAATAAAAAAATTATAATTAAAAAAAATATATTTTTTCAGAAACTCAACATAAGAAAAAGTGAGAAATGCCAAATGATATTGATGTTCCAATGGAACGGACCAAGATCATTTACTGATTGCATTAAAAATCAATTCTCTCAAGGCTTCACAATTAATGGCACCCTTAAAGATCATTGTAGATAACATCTACAAAAATTAAAATAAGTCCACTTATTTAAGTTTTAAGTGTTAAGGAACTGTATTGAGCCATTCCATCCCTTCCTCTTTCACTAGAGTATAAAAATGAGGTAGCATATATATGCAATATCCTTTTGTCATCTAACACCATGACTGAAATAAAACAACTGTCAGTTCAATAGAGGCAGGTGGTCATGGGCCTTCATTAAGGAGCCTTCAAAGTAAAAATGTCAATTTTCCTTCCCAAAAAATTATATATTTTTGATTTTCACATATAATAAATAAAGGAATGCAGTGAGATGCCAGTAAACACCAAGAATCTTTGTTTTTCCTCTGCCTCAATTGTTACTTCGTACTGAATTGTTACTGAAAATCACAATTTTGACTGATTTTCAAATTTGTGGCATTCATAAAATAATTCATATTCATCTGATTGACTTGAAATTTGGACTGAAGTTGTATTTGTAGGAGATCCATGAAATGACACAGGGTTTGCTTTTGATAGGTGCATCTCTAAGGGTTGATTTTGAAAATGAAGCAAGTTGATGATTGCGATTTTCGTAAAAGTTACACAACAGAGCTCATATTCATGAATTAATTAAGCCAGCATAACTTACTGGATCCAGTGTTATTTTTAGCTCAGTGGTGACAACAAATGTATGAAAACTACTTGCCATGCTTTACATGTGCTTTAAGATTCTTCTATTTTGCCTGGTTTGATCTCAATGTGCAGTTTATTGGGGGTTAGGGCTTTCTGCATTGATCACCAGCACTTTGTGGTAACTCTTGTATCTCCTACCGTGCCGTTAAAATTTTAATGTTATGGATATATCCTTCGGTGAAATAGTTAAGACCTCGCTGGGCGACTTTGCCGGACAAGGTGGATGCATTCGCTATGAAAGAAACCACAATATTTTCGGGTATAAGCACAAGAGAGCAGTGCTAAAACTTCTGCTCTGCTGTTGTCAATGTGGAACTGAGCTATGTTGTATGTGAGGCATAGCAACAGAAACTAAGGGGGCCAGAGCTGGTCGAAGCGAGTTGAAAAGGTGATTGCGGGGAGCAACCTTGACATCACAAGGCCTCTCCTATGGTGGTCCACTTTGAAAGATATTGGTGGTTGGTTAGGTAAAATCAGCGGGCACTGCCATTCGGAATGGATAAAAGGGCTCTGATCTCAGACACTCTTCCAGACGCAATTTGGTAGCCTGATCCATTTAAGTTAAATTTAGCACCTGTGGTCATGATTTTATAGGCCTGTAGTTAAATATAAATAAGGTTAATACTCCCTTAATTTTTTATCTTGTTCTAGCCAGCTGGAGAGATGGCAGTCCCAGGAAGTGAGTGGGATCTCACTAACAAGAAATTTTCAGGTGTTTAGGCTACGTTCGTTGCATTAACACTGACTAAAATACAACTGTATGTAAATGCATTAAAGTACCTATTCAGAGAGCCAGGACAAAAGCCAGACAATCACAGTTCATTAACACAGCATAGTAAGTCGCATAACAATGTACCACCAGAGTCGGTTCATTCAAGGTCAATTCCATGCAAAATGATACCTCAGGGGAAACATTTTTTTTGTCATGTATTTTGAATAATTTTTTTTTGCAATAATCTACTACTATTAGTACCATAGACTGTACAAAAAGATGGACGGAGCAACCGTGATGTCACCCACTGGTTTCAGCATACAGTTTAGGAACCCTTGATTTTGGCAATTTGAATTGCGCCATTTTGTCATTTTAAAATAGGACGTGATTCCGATTGGATGAGAGTATGAATTGAATATCCAGGGAGGAGCGAGGGGTGGATCTACATGTGGATTTGACTGTATCAGACAAGGACCAGAGGACAGCCACACCCATAAGCATACTCTGGCTTTATCCTTCATTCTAGTCTATGTAGGACCATAATTTGCAAAAATGAACATCATGATATATCGAAGGAGACTTGAAACTTGCAATAGATGCAATAATGTAGAAAATCATTACTGAAATAATAAATCAGGTGGAAAAGTAGGGTCATTTGCTTATAGACTTCTGTAGGATTGAACTTCTTTCTGCCCTGAAAACGTGTTTTTTGTCAGTGAAACATGTTTGCACTCCTTCCGCAGAATTATATGCCACAGAAAAGTCAACAAAGCTCAGTTTTCTCATTTAGTCCACGACACCTTACATCAGTTACCGAGGAATGTTACGTCAGTTACTCTACTTTTTGAAAATATAATTCAGCCAACATAAACACTTTCTTCATTCTGATTGCTGGAGAAGTGACTGTCAACCTTCTGTTGACAGAGAGACTTAGATGATTGAAGGAAAGAATTCAGATCCTCAAATCCTCAATTTAAAAAAGCATGTAAAAATTGAGGTATTTTTTTCCTGCTACATGAGTTACCCTGTAAAATGACAAACTGTGGGATAGGGTTCTCAAGCACCAATAAATGTTTGAATCTCTGTGATATTTTGTAGTGATCCACCATGTAATTACAGAGTAACTGAAGTTAAAGTTCTTCTCAATGTTACATCAGTTACCATGGAATTGACCTAAAAAAAATAATGGGTTTCTTTATAAACCTCTCACGGCCAGGCAGGTTGTATCCATAGGTATTACGACACCTGCACTTTCACAGAAACATGCTTCCATCCCCCTCACTTTTTCTGGGAATATTGATAATATTGGCCATCTTATGTGGCTAGAATTTTCTCGTATAAATTTCTCTTGTTGAGTAATGTATCAGCTACCATTTTTCATTGAACAAAATATGGATTTTGCTTCAGTCATTCCAAATAAAAGTTGGGCAGCAGACAAACTCATGGTAGCTGGCGTTATTTATTTAGCAAGATAACATTTTTACAGCTATTTAGCTGGCAAGTTAAAGTTTAAATGCCCCTCTCTTTTAAGAACATCCCTTGTGCCCTCAGTCTACGATGTCTCTAGTCTGAGTGAATTAGTTTGCTCGCAGTTGGTAGCACAGCAATGTTGGCTAGCTTAATAGTATATGTGTAGCAAATGGTTTGCTTGGATCAGTGAGTTAGATAGTGACTAAGTTGACATGTACATCATATTTCGATTTTCAGCAACCATTATTCCGTAAAAGATAATATTCCTATCAAGCCATTTTCAAGGCTAATGAAAATTAATATTCCACCAATATTCCCTTTAACGTGCAGCCATGCACTATCAAATTAAAAATGGATTTTTCATGGCTTATCAACGTTGCCTTCCTCTCTCATTCCTTCAATCACCTTCGAAAGGTCACCATTGTGATATTTGCGCATATCCAAAGACCTGTTTATATCCAAGTCCTTCATAAGGTTTAAAAGTAGATGTGTTTCTCATTCAGGAATGTGAGCTTTGCCAATTATAAACAAGCAGGCATGTGATGCAGACTGTAGTAAAAAGCCCGATTGAGATGCATATTTCAAATCTTTATTCATGGCCTGTTTTGCGCATATTCAGAAATGATGCCAATAATTTCTGAGAGCACCTTAAAAGGTCAAAACAATGTTCCAAATACCTAAATGATGTCAGCATATCCCATGTCTTAACCAGAAACTGCTCCATTTCAAATAAAGCCTAATTCTGAATATCCGAAAATAATATGCTGTTTACATAATTTTTTTCAAATTTTGACTGGCGTCATATTCGGAATAATAGTGGAAAATTTGTGTGTATATAATTGCCCTCTTTGTTCAAAATGCATCTTGCTTTTTTTGTTATCCAAGATACAAGGACACGCAAGAAGGGAAGAGGCGGAAAAAGATTGACATCTTTTTCAAGTCAAGTAGTCTTATAAGTTGAGTTTTAGTGACGTGGGCTTGCTGGGTCTTTGCTTTGTAAGCTAGCACTTGTTTTGACTGAGCAATGGGTATGGAGGAGTTGGACAGTTTAGGTCAGTTTTCCAGATTTCCTCTTGCTGTGCATCATAGCTGAAATTATAATATAAAAAATTAAAGTCTTTTGCTTATTTTAAACTCATTATTTTTGCACATGGTGGTGAAGAAAATGAAGAAATGCTTGGTATTCATTTTAACTGTGCATGTTCCATGTTGTGAAGAGTGGAGAGGGGGCTGAAGGCAGGGGTTACAGCACTCACATCACAACCCTAGAACACACACACACACCTTTGGAATAGCTACTACAATCCTGCTCAAGGCTTTTGAGTCCTGATCCTTCACAGCATTCAATCAGGATGTAGTCAGATGACGACTGAGCCATACACTGGGAGATATACCATTATTTATAATATAATAATCGTCAAATGTCATAATAATTATCACAATACAGCATGGCCAATCTTTTTGTATTTTTTTTAAAACTTCATTATATATACTATGGTGGTAAATATCCACAGGCCACATGATAAAAGACAAAAGAGGGGCTTATACATCTGCACCACATAATGTCAATGACTATATTCAATCATTTTTGCAGTATATCTCCCAGCTACAGCACCAAGTTTGGCCACTCCTCAATTTCAATTTCCGCAAACTAAGGATTGAAATCCCGACTGTCCATTTAAATGGCAGTCGGCCCTTTTATGCACTCCAGCATCAGTATGAGAGAGCAGGACCACACCCCATGCATTTGGATGCATTATTGAATAAAGGAGAGCACGATGGTGGTCAGAAAGGATGTGCTACTGGCAAAATGGACCCACAATCCCACAGGAGACAGCCCTACTTCCTCTTGCAATCAATGTCAGCACCAGCTGAGTTTTGATGCGTTAACGCAAATGCACTTATCACATCAGTGGAAATCTTTGAATTGATTGGAGGGCGTGTTTAAGACAGATTTTTGAATATCGCATTTGAAAAACAAACAGCAATTACCAGTCTGATGGTTACCATTACTTAAGATATTACTTAATTCCCCGAGGGACCCCTAACACAGAAATTTGCAGTGTCACTCCCATTAGACTTTCTAGTCACTAAAACTCAGCCAAATATAGGGCTTGTCGTAGCATAGCAGCAGAAATATGCAGCTTTTGCTGCTGAGCAGGTTTGTTCATTGTACATAAATCATAGTCTGATGTGAAACTAATTGGCCTATTATTGTGATTCATTGGCCACATTTTAGTCCAGGTAGTAATGAAAAGCGACAGGTTGAGAAAAAGGAGACGGCACATTCTTGTTGGGTTGTATGGCTTGGTGAATTGCTCGGTGAACTTAAAATTTCATCTCAATATTGTCTATACTTTGAACATGACCTCACACTGACAAAGACCTATGTATGACTTGAACGCAGAAACTATTCAGACCACAATCATGAAAGAATTTATCAAACCTTTACTGACCGAAACAATTCGAAAGAAGTTGCGCTCAGCACGTAGGCCACATTTCTTTTTTCTTTGGCAAGTGAACAGCATTCAGAGTTCCCAGAGCTGCGAATTTATCAACATTTTTAAACTGCACAGACTAGTCAAATGATTGAGATTTGAGTCTCCCTCCCAAACACCCTGCATCATGTGATCACCGTCAAATTCAGTCACACACTCCCATGCCCCACAGCGACACACTCATATACAAGCACCCACCCACCTGTTCTCTAATCTTGCATCAGCTAAGACAGGACGGGACTTGCAAAAAAACCACAAACACTTGGGCCTGATCTTTTCGTAGTCTGTCTAAAAACTGTTGATGAATGGTAAGAAATAAATCTTATGGTAAAAGCCTTAATGTTTCCCAAATCAGTCAATAATAAAAGATGAAAGATAAATTAGAAAAAAAAACAAAACATTATCATAGATGAAGTAGAAAAATGAAGTTTCTAAGCATACGAAGACAGCAAATGAGACTCCATCCGACATGGTGCCCAGAGCTCTGCATGACTTCCCCAAAGCATTTGCACAATTGTGCGACTGATTCACCAGGTACACATGACAAGAATGAACATATGACATTGTACTACACCCAAGCACAGTGAATGATCTGTATAAATAGACTGACTGACAGATTGTTGGATTGATTGATGGTACAAATGAAGCACTATGCAGGCGCAAAAGAATTTAAACCGAAGCTCTCCTGTCAAATTTTACCATTCTGCAAAATATCATTTATCTTGGAAAATTAGCAAATTTGAATTCAGATCTAAATTCAGATTTTGCTCAGTATGAATTGCTCCTGGCTATGGGATACTGAGATTTCAAATTGTTGTATGCACTTTCTATTTTGGACATCATCCACGCCCACATTTTGAAGCATATAATTCTTTATGTCTTGATCGTACAGGAAATGATTCCACCCCAAAATGCTCCGTCTAGAGTTTAAATGTTAAGTGCAATTAAGAGAGATGCCAAGTCTGAATCGAAAAAATCAGCTGGGGGAGGTGCAGCAGGAAGATGTCCAACTAAAGAATTCAAAGGTGAAAAATGTGGTTGGGCTTGGCGGAGGCATGTGGAACACAGGAACACAGGCATCCTGTCATAAACATGTTCACAGCTCTGTGCTTTTTACCATTTAAGGCATGAGCTGAGAAACATGTGACAATAGTCTTCTTATATCAAAATATTCTTTGCTAAAATAACAATCACGAATGATAACTGAAAGTACAAAAACGAGCACTTCTACTCCAAAACGCCTACTGGCAACTACTATTCAACTGGCTCAAAGCATGAAAAAGTGAGGGCTGACAAAGTGAGATGTGCAACCACAGTGAAGTGCAGTGACAGTACAGTTGATTTGGATAGAGATTATTGAGCCAGCCAGCTATGCTCACACACTAGTGTCCTATGAGTCTACAGCAGTGCCACATAAATGGCTGAATTTAAGACTGAGAAGCTCTAAATATCCTGGGGGTATAAATAGCAAACACAAAGAGAACTAAAATGGAGTCATCTTCCCCTAATTCACTCAACTGATGTTCCTACCCAGGCCATTCAAGTGAAATTTAAACAGACCCAAGTAGTCTCTCAAAATCCATTTCAATAAGTGAAAGACAGACCAGTCAGTTGGTATATTAATTATATATTGAGATTTCATTGCAAATTAAACAACCACTGAAAAGGCATCCATTGTCAAAGAATATTCAAATCTACAAGAAAAATATTTTTAATAATTTGACCCTCATAAATAGACCCAAATTAAATTTGACAAAAAACAATAGATTATCTTTGCTGTGATGCAAACAATATGACTGAAAAAATTAATCTTGCCAAAAAAAAACAATGCAAACAATGTTATAATTCAATCTCAACATTATACCACACATCTGAACTCATTTAAAAATAATTCACTCTCAGGCCACATTAGTAACATAACTTCCCAGGTCCACTAAAGGGGCCAACAATTACATGAGAACAGTAAAAAGAAAAACATTTTACCTGTTCAATCTCTCATCCCGCAGATGAAGTGGAATTTACAACATTACCCAGCCTAAAGACCAATCACGTTTCCTCTAGGATGAACTACGGTTAGAGTGTGATGAAAGAGGATGAGGAGAAAAAACAGAAAGTAACAGGATTTCCTCTGGAGAGGACAGGATTTCACTGGAACAAGCTCATCTCTCCTCCCGCATGCCTCCATCTGCGTCCACACACAGCATGAGTCTCCGGTGTCCAGTTCTCTTCCCTCCCTCATCCCTTCAATAACCCCTCCCTTTCATTTTCTCTTCCCTTCCCTCTTTAAACTTTCCCTGTTGTCACCATTTTTTTTTTTTGTTTGTTTGTTTTTTTTTTTTTTTCAAAGTGCAAATCAAAAAAAGACAAGCTCTTAAAAGCTTATTTGAACCTCATTGGTTTCTGGCACTGACACTAAATGGGTCTATCAGAAAAGAACATACGCAAAATTACTGGAAGAATCGATAGGGTAAGCATTACCATTAGAGTCGTGTCTTTGGCATACATCCATTTTAAAATGCCAGCTGCAGAAGACAACAATAGCACAGAAAAGAAAAATCTTAAATACACATTACTACATAATGTGCAAGGACATCAGATTAGACATGAAGATTGCCAAAAGAATTTCAATGTCATTGCAAGGGCTTTGCCACCAGCTCGATCTAGAGCCAATGTTTACCTTCATGAAACAGGTTTGAATTTGAAGACAAAAAGTAGCTACACAGCTAGTGGACTGAGTACAACCCCACAGCAGTTTGATTTTAGATCAGTAAGCAGGTTCTAATTTAAAATGACCAGGGATAATATTACCATCCATTTTGAGGGTTAGCAAACCAACTGACTCATTAAAAGAACTAGTACCTGCATTAGCCTTTCATCCCACCAGACTGACACATCTTTATGCGTTCAAAATTTTTGAGGGAAGCCAGTCAGACAGCTCATTGTTTGATGTTTACTTGGTTCAAAGTATGACCACCAAGGCAGTTTTGCAGGTTAGTATTGAATAAGGCTGAAATAGAAACGTGGTGCTGGGAAGCATTCCCAAAACCTTTCCAATAGGGTGAGTTTAGCGACTTGAGAAACCCCAATCATGGTCTCCATATTGAAAGAACGTAAATGCCTGAATTATGGTTCCAAAACAACATTAAAAGAAGAGTAACTCATTGTAATGGACATCATGGTGGCCCCTGAGTAAACTATTAAACATTAATGGAGAAAAAAACTGAAGAACAAATACCCTCACAAATATGAAATTCAAAAGGGTATTGAGGCCATCTGCCACATCAGGAAGTGACCATGTCCAATTCTGATTACTGAATAGGTGAACAATGGCATTATTAACAAAATGCTTTTCGTTCTCGTGTGGTAACCTCACACACAGCCTCAAAATTCTCGTCTGGAGCCTCTTTAAGGAGTCTGCAATTAGTTCAAAATTTGGCCACAATATTGCTCACTAGAACAAATAAAAGAGCCCAAATTACCCAAATTTTGGCATCTTTACATTGGCTGCCAGTTCAATTCCAAATTGATTTAAAAATTCTATTAATTACCTTCAAAGCACTCCATGCCATGGCACCAGAATATATAAGTGAGCTTTTAAATCCTTACAGACCTTACAGACCCAAAACAACTGCTGAGACCTACCAAGCAAGCTTTATTGGCTGTTCTAGAGTCCAAGTTAAAAACAAAGGGTGATCGAGCTTTTCGGTTAAGGCTCCAAGACTCTGGAACAGCCTCCCAAACAATATTAGAAATGCTCTCTATCGTGTTTTAAATCTTTTAAAGACTCTTTTTTTAAGGCTTGCTTTTGCTGATTTTACGGTTTAAATTCTTCTACTGTATGGGTGTATTTTCATGTATGTCTCCTTTTATTATGTTAATTCTTCCTATTTTGATGTTTAATTCCCTACTTTCCCCATTTTATTTTATTGCTTTTATGTACATGTATTTTACCTGCTTGTGAAGCACTTTGTACTGTATTGCTTGTAAGGCGCTATACAAATACATTTATTATTATTATTATTATTATTATAAAAACAACAAGCCGATGCTGATCACCGAGGGAACCCCACAGCCTTAAATAATTATTAATAAATAGCGGCATAGACTCATGGCAAGGCACAGGTCACAGTACCAAGGTCAAAAGTCAAATCCACTAATGGATTCCATTACAAGGAATCTGCACACCAAACTGTAAGCTGCAGAGGCCAGTACTTTTGGAAATATGGCCCAGACAAAATTTTAAAGTTCAAGGTCACTGTGCCAAGGTCAGAGGTCAAATCCACTAATGACCCTTACCTTGCATACCTAACCCCACAAGGAACCAGCAAATAAAATTCAAAGATGCTGTGGTTGATACTTCTGGAAATATGGCCCAGACAAAATTTTTAAGTTCAAGGTCACTGTGCCAAGGTCAGATCCACCAATTACCCTTATGTTGCACACTTATCCCTCAAAGAGAACCTCCATACCAAATTTGAAGCTCCTGTACCCAACAATTTTGGAGATATGGCTTGGACAAATTATGGAGCTGCAGCCCGCCCGCCCAGGCGCCACAGTATATAACAATACTCCATCAGCCCATAAAGAGCCGTGGGGTAGAAACCCATTTCCAAGAGCTTCTTCAGGTGCTGTAATACCAGAATCATATTTTGTTCCTAAGATTTAAGAATATCACTGTTCATTATTGAAGTAATAATTTCATCCCTTCATGAGCTTCACTGGTATGCACATATGTGCCAAATAACCATTATGTTTTATGTTGACCATTTCGTATATCATGATAAACGGAGCTTAGAAACTTCCAGAAAAATTATCCAGATTTAAAATTCCATTCTGCAGAAATTATTAATGCTACATAACTATATGCACTTCAGGTTAAAAGGAATCCGCAAAGACGGCACAATCGGGTCAAATCTCATCCAGGGAAATCTCACACATGGATGGTTTTTACAAGAATACAAATCCTTGAGGAGATCACTCACACCCTTTACCTGCCCCAAGCATATGTTCAGCCATGTTACTGATTGAGCCCAATTTCCCTTCCCTTGTGTCCAGGATGGCTCTATATTTAGTCAGCAGTCATTGCAAACCATCCTATAGAGCTTCGGTAGCTGACATCACGCAAACAAAAACTGCCATTTTGGCAGGAAAGTTAAAAAAACTGGCAAGAATACGGCAAGCGGGTAACTTTGCTTACTGTGTTCATCAAAAGTGAACTTTAAAGTAATTTCATACATGAGATAATGCCTTTAGATATTCATTCAAACTGTGATAATGTGGTAATACAAACTAATCAAGAAACGCGTAAAGCACATCAAATAGCTAGTTAAATTATTCTGCCCTGTTGCTAATGCTAATGTAACTATGACGAAGGGACACTGAGGACCTGTCTCTTCAAACAGTTGTCAAGATTTACTGATACAATTAACAGAAATCGCGAATATTCCTAGCAACTAAGCTAATGAATGCACATTTCTCAAAAGTGAAACAGGAACCAAATGAAGCCAATGGTTTGAACTATTTAGCCAAGTCGCTAAAGTACTTTGCTTGCTTTAGGAAACCTTGCACTGAGAAACGTAGCTATCCAGATCAAAATAAATGGGAACCTAAGCGATAACAGAGTACCTAGCTACAGCTGTTGGGGACTACAGTTCGAGAAAATGTTAATACTGATGAACTTGTCAGCAAACCTAGTGTCCCTAAATGGAGAACAATAAGCAAGCCTAAAATGTAAAGAGCAAATTGAACAGTGCTGTAAATGCTTAACTTCATAATATTTGCATGAAAATTGACGCTACCAGCGCCAAAAAAAAAAAAAAAAAAAACACGTCCTGCGGACTCAGGCCCTATTTATGCTCAAGCCACATTGCGTCCATTTGTATCCCTCCAGGCCCTTATAGGCTTTGAGATACTCTCCGGAGTAGGACGAGGGAAAGTTGATCAGGTAATTGAATCATGGAGTTATAAAAGGGCCCAACTCCATGATTTTGAGAAATCTAGGTTATCTGCCTATCTTGTAAATTGGGTTATGACCCATGAAAAAGAACTGAAGAAAGGCCCAACTCCAGTGCATAAAGCTGTTAACTGAGGTGAGTTCTTTAGCTTTGAGTTAAAGAACAGCCCAAGTCCAGGAGTTGGGCCCCTCTTCAACGAATTTTACTGGTGGCCGCCAGATGGCAGCACTAGTTCAAACATGTAAGCGCCCACAGAACAACACATGTCCGATTCTGAGGTGAACAACCCAATGAACAAGCACCCACTGGCAGAGTTTTGGAAGTAAAGCAGACCTACCGCCATACCCTATGCAGAAGCAATGTTGCAGTTTGAAATAAAGTTCAAATTTCATTGGAAAAATCATTGTTGTCCTTTCATTTTGTCTGTTTAATTACAAAAGAGCCCGACTCCGCCATGTTTCATATGCTACCATTATTTTATGTGGCAGGCAGTATACTTCATATTCAGCCAAAATAAACCTCTGTTTGACCTTAACACGTTACACTTGGCTGTTTGAAATTTCCTTTTATAGCATTAACAGCAAACAGAAAAAATGCTCCCCTGAAAAAAAACCTTGGTGGAGTTGGGCCCTTTTGCAACTCCATGATTCAATTGTAGTTGTCAGGATACTGCAGGTCTGGAACACTATCTGCTCCAGTTGACTCCATACCAGAGAAAAGCACACCTGAGGCATTATATGGGTCAATCATGTTCAACCTATGAAGAATTGAATTATATGGCTCAATTTCTTTGGATGTAAAGTGTGCAGTGAACTCACAAGCACCATTCATTATCACTTAGGCTTTTTCTGCCAGAATGCCAATGGCATATTCAATTGTTTGTGAATCTTCTCACAGTCATGACCAGATTGATGAAGGTCTATGACCATCGGCCTCTCTTTAGCAGACAGTTGTTTTATTTTTTTCATGGTGTTGGATGACAAAGGGATACTGCATGTATGTTACCTCATTTTAATACCCAAATGAAACAAGAAGTTATGTCATGGCTCAATATCATTTCTTTACACTTAGATGAAACTTAAATTAGTGAAATTGACTATCTGGTTTAATTTTGGTAGATATTAATTACAATAATCTTTAAAGGTGCCATTAATTGTGAAACCTTGATTTGGAGGAAACTGATTTTTAATTAAATCAGTAAATGATTTTGGCTGGTTCTACTGAAACATCAATATTGTACAGTATTTCTCACATGATGATATTCAGAGTTTTTCCATTAATATATCTATATAAATAAAATTTCTAAATTTTGAAAGTATTGTTTGTGCATTGTCAGTCAGGGGTGCCAGTAATTTCTGAGCCAACTATATGCTTGATGCGCCGTATCTATTTTATTGTGTTCAGTCACAGTGCATAAACAGTGGCTGCTTCAATATAAATCACCTACATTATACAATATCTTCTCATGAATTCGTTTTTCCAAACTCTGACAAAAATTTAATATAAGAAGTTTGAAGGAAAAAAAATCTGCTTTCCGCATCCCAGAAGCCTTCCATTAAATGCAACAGGGAATGATTAGAAGGACACACTCAGCTGATCACTAGAAAAAATTAATTGAACCCAACCCAACTCAAATCTCAATTTTAGGCTTTCACACACTGGTGAGCAGGATTCAATAAATAAAATCCTTATTATTTTATACTTCAACTAAATTAAAATTCTACAATTACAATACAAAACTACTGTATCACAGCAATCTGAGGTTGTTGCTATGAAAACCAACCCTTTGTTGCATGTTGTCCAATATTTTGGACATAAGTGGGGTTTATTTTCTCCAGGCTCATAGATACCCTGAAACCACAAAATGTACATTTTACTGGACATTTCCAGATAATTTCCTCAATAGGTGCCTCTCTGATTACTCACATGATTTACCACAAACAATCACAACGGCTGCATCCACAAGTTAGAGGTAAGTTGACAAAAGTCTTATATTGCTCATGTTTTGATCAGACTTTTTTCTGTTGGACAATGGAAATACATTATATAGCACAAACTGAAAACACATACTCTGTATGTATCAAAGGGTTGAAAGAAGTAAAATTTCTGCCATTACACGATGGCATAAAGGGCAATAGGCCATTTAACTCACATATTGGACTTGCAACACTTCATTAACCACCTGTGTCTGTTCAGTTGAAGTGGGTCAGAGATTTAAAATTTCAAATTCACCAACTTCAGCAACTGAGGCTCAGATTTTTCTAAGGGTGGTTCTCATCGAAATACAAAAATAACAAGTCGAGATGGTCCACAACATCCCCCGCCAATCGTGCGCTTCTCATTTTCGAACTCGATGAAGGCCTTTATGGTCTGAAGCTACACACCAAATTTGGTTACTGTATCTGCAGTAGTTTCTGAGTAAAGCTGTCCCCTTTATCTCGGACGGACGGACGGATGGAGGTCAAACCTATATCCCCCTCCCACTTCGTGTTGGCAGGGGATAATAACCCAAAGAAATGTAATAATCACCTCTACAACTTGAATATTTCTCAGAGCCAACATGAAATCACACAAAATGTACAATCCCGATTCAAAAATAGTTGGGATGAAGTGCAAAGTGTAAAATCAAAATGCAATGACTTTCAGATCACGTGTCAACATATTATTTACAACAGAAAATAGATAAAATTTCAAATGTTGAAATTGTGACATTTTTCATTTTTATCCGCAAAATTAGGTTATTTCAAATTTTCTGGCGGCAACAGGCCTCAAAAAAGTTGGGACACAGGCAAAAAAAAGGGCTGAAAAGCAATTAATATATAAGAGAATCAGCTGAAAGAACATTTAGCAGGTAATTAAGTTAACTGGCATCAGCTGTGTAACATGATTGGCAATAAAAGGGATGTCTTAGAGAGGCTGAGTCTCTCAGAAGTGAAGATGGCCAGAGGCTCTCCAACCTGTGAAGGCTTGCATAAAAAGAAATTGTAGAATACTTCAAAAACAATGTTCCTCAATGTCAAATTGCAAAGGCTTTGAAGGTCTCATCATCGACAGTGCATAACATCATCAAAAGATTCACAGAGACTGGAAAAATCTCTGAGCATAAGTGACAAGGCCAAAGACCTTTACTGGATGCCCGTGATCTTCGGGCCCTCAAACACCACGGCATCACTCACCAGCATGATTCTGTCACTGACATTACTAAATAGGCCCAGGAATACTTAAAGAAACCACTGTCTGTAAACACAGGCCGCCGTGCCATCCACAGATGCCACCTGAAACTCAATCATGCAAGAAGGAAGCCATTGTTGAGGAAGATCTAGAAATGTCGCCGTGTGTTGTGGGCCAAAGCTCATTTAAAATATGACCAAGGGTCCTGTAGCTTACCAGCAAGCAGTCTTAAAGCAATGATACAATTATGAAAATTTAATGTGAAATTTGACATTTGAATTAATGAAAATCAATGTCAAGGTCACTAAATAAAAGTTCAGATACATTTATAAGACCTTCTGTAATACAGTCCTAAGCTCTGAAGCAGTTTTGGTGATACTAGTTATTATAGTACGTCAATATGTCAATTGTGAACTTTAAAAGGTCACAGAATGTCAAGTTGTGGTCAGCAAATGTAGTTCATATTTGACTTTCTACAATGTAAATGTCATCCAAACCTTGGCTCAATCTGTGACCATTTTGGTGATACAAGTCATTTTTATTTCACTGTCGAGTTTGAGGCTCAAATATCACTGACCGTCAAGTTGAATGTCTCCAAATCAAAGTTCATATGTGACTTCCTAGAAGTCAGTAACACCAAATGGTCACCATCTGTGACCATTTTCGTAATACAAGTCATTGGATTTTCACTACGTCACATTTGACCTTTGAAGATCAATACGAAGGTCCCGAAATGAAAGTTCATATATAGCTTCCTATATGTCTCTAATACAAACCTAATACACTCAATCTGTAGCAGTTTTGCTGATATCTGTCATTGAAATTTCACTCTAAAGTTTGGCCATTGAAGATCACTGAAGGTCAAGTTCAAGGTTACCAAATGAAAGTTCATGCATGACTTCCTATAAATCTCCAATACAAACCGAAATATCTGTAACCATTTTGCTGATACAAGTCATTGAAATTTCATTGTGAAGTTTGGACATTCAAGGTCACTGAAGGTAAAGTACAAGGCCATACTTGACTTCATATAAGTGGTCAATGCACATATCTTCCCAATCTTCAATATTTTCAAGCCTAGAAGCCTTTGAAAATTGGAAAATTTTGCTTGACATAAGTTTGACCTTTCAAGGTCATCTGAGGTCAAATTTAACACAGCCAAAATATTGGTCATATACAGCACCCTCCATAATTATTGGTACCCCTGGTTAAGATGTGTTAAAAGCCTTAAAATAAATTCAATTTTTGTTGCAGAAGCATACTCTCACACTGAAAATTGAAGACAAATGTAACATTCTACTCAAATGAATTTTAAGGGAAAAAAAAAATCCCTGACAAAGAAATTATTATTTTTCATAAAATCACCTGTTCAACAATTATTGGCACCCTTAACAATTCTTCGGAATTAAATGTAATTGAAGTATTTCTGTCATTTCTAGAGTAGTTAGCAAAGTTAATCAGAGGATCTAGGAACATTTAATTAGTAATTTATCACTTCCTGTTTCCCTGGGGTATAAATATGATGTGACACAGAGACCATTTCTCTTATCCACTCTCCGACATGGGAAAGACAAAGGAACACACCATTCAAGTAAGGCAGATGTGTGTCGACCTTCACAAGTCAGGCAATGGGTACAAGAAAATAGCCTCTCGCCTGCAGCTGCCCATATCTACTGTCAGAGGAATGATTAAAAAGTTTAAAACAACTGGAACAGTGGTAAACAAGCCTGGATGAGGACGCAAGGTTATTTTGCCTCCACGCACAGTGAGGAGGATGGTAAGAGAAATAAAAAGTACTCCAAAGCTCACTGTTTAAGAATTGCGACAAATGGTGGCATCTTGGGGTCACAAAGGCCCGTATTTAGAAACGACACTCACGCTCACCCTCCACTCATCATACAGGGAGAACGGTTGAAATGTAACTAGAGTGTGAGAGAGAGAGAGACCTACCACTGACCGAGGGAGCGGTCCCACTCCTTGCCAATTGCTATTCATAAACGCCACTCGAGCATAACTGACAGTAGTGGGCACTGGATACCACAGGCGGTGCGTCGGCTGCTGCAAAGGGACGCTCAATCCTCACCCTTCAGTGCTGAATGACCTAAACCTGACGCAGTTTACTTTTCTTGATTAGAAAGTTTCTCAGACTAATTGGTAAAACGACAATACAATTTATTTTTAATAGCATTGTTATACATTGCTTCACAAAATTGAGGCATTTCTTTTGCACATAAATGTAAACGTAAAATATTACCATGTCTTCATAAATTCTGTATTTGAGTGGCCCGCGAAAGGCGCAGGACAGCCCACGAGGCTCACTAAGCAACAAGCTGTGAAATGTGCCGGACATTTCCTTCTAGATTCAGCAGTTAAGAATGTAGAAAAGACTGGATTCTCATGACTTACAGCTACATGAGCCTCGCAGACCAATCCACATGCACCCCACGAGCCGCTGAGTGCAGAATTTTCCAAACCAGGGGTAAAGAAAAGCTTGAGAAATCCGTATGCATGAGAGCTGACAGATATGCGTAATAAATTAAAACTGGCCACACCTGATAATGTTGAGTGTTTTCAGAGTTTCTGCAATGGTAATTTATTGAAATGAAAACAGGGCAAAAATTATCAGTGCTCATTCTAACTTAACAAGTAAAACTGGCGAAACATGATAATCCTTTGTATATTGGAGTACACGTAAATAAAATTTTATTGAATGATTGGATATGACTTTTTTCAATCATTATTTTTAGGGGATGGTTTTGAGCTTCCCCTATTGCCAGTTCACCAGTAGGTACTGGTGGGGACACAAATGCTAACCTCGAGTTCACCACAGTGCAGTTCATAAACACTGAAACCCGGTAGTCAGTTAGTAAGTTACCAGCATCGTTATCATCATTAGAGTTAAAATTTGCAGAATTGTGATTGCGTCGAGCACGTGGCTTTAAATGATCCAGAGTTTCTAATGATTGTAACCACCTGAAAGTGATGACAACGAAATACCGGCACAAGTTAGCGGGCTCAAGGGAGGTGTTCCCTGCACTCAACCTTCACTCAGAAAGAGACGCTATTTTCAGTGTGAGTGAGGTCTCTGAAAGCAAATGAGTGCTAGGGCAACCTCTGACTCATTAAGTATAACCTGACACTAACTAAGTTTAAGTACTCACTCGCACTCAATTAGTGTGAGTGTCGTTTCTGAATACGGGCCAAAGTCTCCAAAACAACTATCAGGCACTATCTACATGCCAGCAAGCTGTTTGAAAGGCATGCACGGAAAAAACCTTTTCTCACTCGCAATCATTAACGCAAACGTCTGGAGTTCGCTAAGCGGTACTGGGACTTCAACTGGGACCGTGTGCTTTGGTCAGATGAGACCAAGATAGAGCTTTTTGGCAACAAACACTGTAAGTGGGTCTGGCGGAACACAAAAGATGAGTATGCAGAAAAGCACCTCATGCCCACTGTGAAGTATGGGGGAGGATCGGTGATTCCGTGGGCCTGTTTCTCTTCCAGAGGCCCTGGGAACCATGTTAGGGTGCATGGCATCATGAATGCTTTGAAATTCCAGGACATTTTAAATTAAAATCTGGTGTCCTCTGCCCGAAAGCTGAAGATAGGTCGTCACTGGGTCTTTAAGCAAGATAATGGCCCTAAACATATGGCCAAATCTACACAGAAATGGTTCACCAGACACAGAATCAAGCTCCTCCCATGACCCTCTCAGTCCCCAGACCTCAACCCCATTGAAAACCTGTGGAGTGAGCTGAAGAGGAGAGTACAGAGGAGATGACCCAGGTCGCTGGATGATTTAGAGAGATTGTGCAAAGAGGAATGGTCGAAGATCCCTCTTTCTGTATTCTCTCATCTTGTGAAACATTATAGAGAAGATTAGGTGCTGTTTTGTTGGCAAAAGTTTTGTTGTAGAAAGTATTAACATCAGGGGTGTTAATAATTGTGGCACACATGATTTGATGTAAAAGAATTATTTTTTAATGTGGGATTTTTTTCCCCACTGAGGAAATGCACTTGAATTAAAAGTTGGAATTTCCTCTTTTTTAATTGGGGTCCTATATTATTTAGAAAAAAACTGAATTTATTAGAAGCTAAAGATCACATCTTAACCAGGGGTGGCAATAATTATGGGGGGCGCTGTATAACTTCCTATATGTCTCTAATACCAACTTAATCTCTATCTGCAATCATTTAGCTTCCATAGGCAATTTGGCCCATTCTCCATAAAACCCAAAGTACAGCGCCCCCACTAGACCCACTTCCATCGATTTACTCAAAATGGCACTTGCACTGTGCTTGTGTATCAAGTTTATCAAGGTGAGTTGATTGCCAGATTTAGAAAAAAGTAATTAGACCGTTTTTGGGCCCATAGGGCCGGTAAGCAAAAAATGGACTGTAGCAAAGTGTCCTGTGGTCAGACGAGTCCAAATTTGACATTCTTGTTGGAAATCATGGGTGTTGTGTCCTCCGGCTAAAGAAGAGAAAGACCACCCCTCCTGTTATCAGCGTTCAGTTCAAAAGCCAGCATCTCTGATCGTATGGGGACGCATTAGTGCATATGGTGTGGGACAATTGCATGTTTTAAAAAGCACCACAAATGCTGAGTGATATATAAAGGTTTTAGAGCAACATATGCTCCCCTCCAGACGACATCAATTCCAGGGAAGGCCTAGTGGATTTCAGCAGGATAATGCAAAACCACATACTGCAACTATTACAACAGCATGGCTTCATAGTAGAAGAGTCTGTGTGCTGAACTGGCCCGCATGCAGTCCTGATCTTCCGATTGTTAACATTTGGTACATAATTAAACGAAAAGTCTGTCAAAGGAGACCCAAAACTCTCCAGCAGCTGGAAGCCTGTATTAAACAAGAGTGGGATTAAATTTCAATGGCTAAACTCAAGAAATTTGTCTCTTCAATGCCCAGACGCCTCCACTCTGATTAAGAAGAAGAGGAGATGCTACAGGGCCATTCTCTGAAACAGGGATCGCGCTACCCACTCGCTAAATCGCCATTGGCGAACATTGCTCCAATCTGGCGACTAAAAACCTGAAGGTGATGAAAAATTTGGCAAAGAGCATTATTTTGCTCCAGCAGTACATGGAATCAATCGTCCTGTCTGTCATACGTATCGCCTCTCATATTCCCTATTCCACTTCAAAAAGTTCGCTTCAGCCCCTCCCCTCAGAGATATTCCGATACTCACTCCACCGGGCCGCCCGCTCTCAATCTCACCATAACTGCATGCTTTCCGCTCATCAGAATTTAAGCAAAAACTGCTAGCGCCGCGGTGTGGTATACAGAACTAATTGGGGATTCCCGCTCGTCTAGTTGGGCCATATGCTGGTTCTCTGCGCCACAATATAGGCGCAATATAGGCGCAAACTGTCACAAGACTGGCAGGAACCTACCATCTGTACCCAATTATCGCTTCCATACCCAGCACGCCAAGGTTCTTTATCAATTTTATTAAAACAACATTGCAGTCTCTTATGCATAAACTAGGATCAAAAGGCAGTGTCCCCCCCCCCCCTCATCCAACCAGACGCTCATGTTTGTTGCCTGTTCACGTCATGCACGTGCCGGTATTTGAATATGCTTGCTCCGTGGCCAGACTTTTTTTTCACCTTGACTAGAGTCATTGACAGGACCGGATTTTACCGATGTATTTTCTTTTCTTTTGCGTTCACTAGTCTTAAAGGAAATCTGACCTTTTCTAAGTGAGTTTAATGCAAATTCATGCAGCAAATTCCACCCAAATATATTTGCAAAGCAATAAATAAAGGTTTCCTTTAGCACCTCTACAATTGCGCTCTGACTGATACGGGTCCAATGCTCGGGACTCTTGGGTGTTCGTGTCAGAGATCGGAAGGTTTCTCTGAAAACGTTTTTATTAATATGTCTCTAATTATTCGAACAGCGACTTGTAATAATTTATAAATGGGCTTGCATTGGGCTAAGACAGGTAGAATTTGGCTTATTAAAATCCTGTTTGGCTAAAATTTTGGCTCAAAGGTTTATGGACTCACAGCTATCCCTGCTGAAATATGACGCCGGAAGGGCAAATCTTCACATAAGCTCCATGAAATAACAAGTGTATGTGTTTCTAACTACTATTTTTCTACTTTAGGATGCATTTTGGGCAAAATTTCCCAACTTTAAAGTCCTTTAGTTTTTCACCATTTTTTGAGATACGTATGGGTCATTCTTGAAATTAAGGTAATCATTTTGTGATTTGGAGAGTGTTAAACTCAGCAGCAGAAATAATCTATTGTTGACGTTGTTTTTGTTCAACTTATGCTGCAAAAGTGTCTGCAGACTTAAAATTGCCCTCTTTAAGGGGTCAAAATATATGGCGGAGAGTGATGTCTCACACGTAACGCATAGCAGGAAAAGTGTTTATAAAATGAATAAATCCAAGTATTCAAATATGAAAAACCTGAGATTTTAAATTAATATCATACCTTTCATGCTTGAGGGGACATAATTTCCTCAGTCACACAAATGGAATCTGTTTTAAAACCAAAAATGTACCTGTCACACATGTAACGCAGTGTGACATGTGTGACATTTGATGTTCCCTGTGTGACCAAAGTAAAAAGCCTATGGTATGACAGGACATGAATGACCTCTGTCAAAGGGTAGTCTAGGTTATCTCTATCCAGAACAACAACAACAATGACTAAAGCCTTCAACATGAAGATCAGCCTCCCCATCACATGACCTAGATTTTTTGCCAGATTTATGCAACTTTTATGTGTATAGCCCTGAGAAAAGCAGGAAAGAATTTAGATGTAATATTGTGGCATATGTAATGTTCAGAAAGTAATGTGATAATGCTGTTAGTTTGACTAACGTAACTCCTTTGCGCAGAAGCCAAATATGGCTATCTATGCCTTACCCTATTCAATGCTTTATAATCCAGGATTTAAGCTTCATAGAGAGGGGGAATATGGCTCAACTGAGATAATACACTTGCAGAATTTAGTATTCTATTGTATTTTGGTTTATTTTCATGATTTTGGTAGAGCGGTGTTCCAAACCTCTCCGGCATACCCCTTATCCTGCATGCTTTAGATCTCCCTGCTCCATCCCAGGTGATTCAAGTGATTTGCTTATCAAACAGCTTCTGGGGTTAATCATGACTTGATCATTTGAATCACCTGTGCTGCAGGGAGAGATCTGAAGCCTGCTGAACAAGGGGTATGCCAGGAGAGGTTTGGGAAACACTGTGGTAGAGAAAAGGGGTTGCAAACATAAAAACAAACCTTCATGAAAATTCTGCATTGAAATTATTTCTTTAAATGCAGAGGATTAAAAAATTGCTTGGGGATAAAACAATACATTTTTGGGATCTTTAACTTCAAGACCTCAAGTAGTATACTTCTTCTGAGCATTAAATCTTATTTGGCTTCGAAAGAGGAAGCCAAATGAGACGGCTCTCCAGGTGGCTCCTTATACACACACAGCCCTCAAAATGGTGCACAGTAAAATCATAAAATAATCATATTTTTAACACAAATCAATGCATGATGCATGAAATTCAATAAAAATTAATGAATTTCTGGTTTAATTTAGCAAGAGTTTATCAATATAGGCGCAGCTGGACATCAGTGGTCACCAGTACCCTCCCCAAAACAAAACATGCCTTTTCTCCATGATAAAGTTCAGAGTTTCGTCCATTTTTCTACAAAGCCACATCAGCAAGCACACTTATTCATTAAAGGAACTGCTTCTTTTACAGTCAGAACGTTCACTCAGACAGAGAACTTGCTGTCTACAGTTCCAATTTGAAAATGACTAAAACTTACCTCGGAAATGTTTATGTTGTTCACCTCTGTCCACCATAATAATACTGCCAAACCCAATATTCTTATCATAAACATTGGCTAGTACATAGTATGTATATTAAACACCTCCATGCTTACTTACAAGGACCTACAATAGCCAGAGATATGATTTTATTTAAATGAAATAGACTTAAGCATTGCAGGATTTGCATGCGGTCACACACCTAACAAAGGCGTCACACACGTAAAGCATGCAAATCAGGTTGTAGTATGCAAATGATCAAGGTATTTTTATTAAAGTTTTAATTAATGCAAATGGGAATAACTGTAGCTGAAGTTGATGAAGCCAAAGTGTCATAATCTTCCCTCAAATCACAGAACTTTTGGAATGTAAATTTAATGAAGCAATTGACCTATTTTCTTTGTCACACACGTAACGCAGCCTCTTTCTGATCCTGTACTTCCAATGTTTTAGGCAAATACCAAGTTGAAGGACGACATTGATAGGAAAGCCCAGGTATCTTGTGGTTGTCCTATATTGATCCCCATCTGCAACCCAATTAAAGTATAGTGCATTAAAAAATGTCAAGAATACCTTCCAGATGTCACACACATAATGCGAGAATCACCCTACACCATGGTAAACAGGCCCCATCCCAAATTTTTTGAGACCTGCAGCAGCCATCAAATTTGAAATGAGCTCATTTTGCGGATAAAATTGGAAAATTTCTCAGTTTCAACATTTGCTATGTTTTCCCTTTTCAATTGTGAATAAAATACTGGCTGGTGTGATTTGAAAGTTATTGCGCTTTGATTTTATTCACAATTCACACTTTTCCCCACTATTTCAGAATTGGGGTTGCATATAAGACAACAAAAAAAAGTTCCAGAAAAAAAACTGAGGATGAATAAGATCTCATGTTACATACAATGTGTCATTTACAATTTGAAGTATGAAGAATTTGGCAATAAAATGTGTTAAAGTCAGTCAGTTATACACGGAAATTCCATGCTGAAAAACTAAACAACAACCATATAACTATTTCATCTTAGAACATATCAATGACAGAGAGTGAAGGATGTTTTAAACCCCAGTAGTCTGACGGATGCAGTCTTTCGTGTGGCTTAATGACTCTGAATAATGAATAAGTGCTAAGCACACAATTCTGCATGTGTCCATCAGGACATAACCTACTTTGGCTTTTAAACAGACAATTACCTGAAAAACATGCCTTGAATATCAACAAACACTCACAAATGCTTATTAAAACAACTAAGAGATCATGCACTTCAGAAAGAACTCTTTTGTAGTGTTTTCAATACAAAATGTAACATTTACACAAGCATACCTCAAAAGGAGACTCGTGATTTCTCCCACAGTTGACAGTGATTTCCCGGTCAGAGAAAAAAAATCATATGCTAACTGCACAGAAATGGATTGGACCATCAAAAGCGGAAGCAGTTGCTTTCATTGGGAGAGGGCTTATCTGCGTGATTAGCTTTGCCAGTTAGCCAACACAGCTCACCAAGGATGAGATTATGTTTACAGGAAGATTTGTGAGGGAAAATGAAAGGAGAGGGCATCCAAGATACCTAACCTCTATGCCAAGCCACTGGCAGATATTCATTCTGAGCCCAGCACAGTCTGTGTCGTTTTCACCCCACAAGACTAATTGTTTAAATTTCCTATTTAAATTTGATTTGAGTTTCTCCATCGTCCACTTTTTCCGGGCTATGTAAAGCAGCCAAAGAGGCGGGCCCAATGTGCCGAAAGCGTGATGACACAGTGATAATTTAGTTTTATCCACTGCTGCTTAAACTCCTTCAACAGTAAATAAATAAATATAAATAAATAAAACTAAATCCTACTTTACAGCATGAAATGCATACAAAGGAGCTATATGGACTTTTCCATTTTAACACCGTGAGAGCTGCAGTACAACCCACATTAGCATTCTGGGCAATAGGAACAACAATAGATATTAATCATAAAAATCCTCACAAACTGCACAACTCTAGCCTGATTTGCTGTATGTTTCCGAGTTATAATATTGCTGGATGTCCAAAAGGGAAATTTAAATGCAGTTTGATCATAGTCATTTATTCAAAACCCTCTAAAAAACACACAGTGCTACGTGGGCATCCCCACAGTGGAATCAGCACAGTTCTATTTGGCCACCGAACAGAGCCGCCATGTTAACAAAGCACAACAATATCACAATCCTCCCGCAGCTGACAAGTCTCTAAATACAGGTGACAGAATAAGTGGCCAGCTTGCAAGCTTTTGAACTAAAAAATGAGTATGGAATGGAAAAGTCCACAGGCTAAGTATGAATGTTACATTCACAGAGAAGTGCGACAAGCAGGCACCATAATTATTAAACTACACTTGTAATTCAGTCTTGATGCTAAGAATGATCGCAGCTAGCATCTGGAAAGTAGCAACCACCAGCAAACATTCAATTCGCAGTGCTAGCTAGCTACTCCATTAAAACAGACTGAATTTGATATAAAACGGTCAACCATTCTATTTGTTCCAATCGACATGTCTCTCACATTGCTTCAGGCTGAACAAGCAATGGTTTTTAAATTAACAGTCATTGTAGTAACTAGCTTGCTAGCTAGCTAATAAACCACGCAATGATTACAGAAAGGTAATGTGTGCATGCTAGCTAAGTAAGTTAGTTTTGACCGTGGCACATAGCCAGCCAGCCAGCAACATCAACAACCAAGCAAAACAAATTTGACTAAAATTAGGCAACACATTGAATTCAGTTCAAATATTAACAGAAATCTAAGCTAGCAAGCAACAGATTTTCCATAAAAAAACTGAAACCGCTGCTTCTTTGCATCTCCCAAATAGCAAAAAGGTCCTCCTTAAAATAAATTTTCTAGCCAGGCCTGCATTGTACTGATTCAGGTTAGTAGTATAATGCAGTCTCACAAAAATTGGATGGCATGCAATAAAGGCTTTTGCTAGATGAAGCTGGAACATTGTCAGAAAAATAAGCTGTGGGTGGAGATATTCAGATGGGGGCCAACATAATTCTCACAACCCAGCATGTGACATGAAAAGTGGATGCATTTAAGTGCAGAAAGTAGAAAATTGTGCACATCAGTAGCTTTCAGCTTCGTACTGATTCCCTGAGTCCCTGGCTAGCTAAAATTCATTGTATATGCATAATCATCACATATGTTTCATGCGTTACAAAAGGTTTTACGACCCATGCGATTAAACCTGACCCGTTGGGAGTTGGTGACTTGAATGAACCATTCCATAAAGCCAAGATATAGGGCTATCAATAAAAAAGTTTTATTAAGTAATACTGAGTTTGTTATTTTCATCCCCTGAGCATCATTTCTTGTATTGGCCCATCTCTGTGTGTACGTGTATTATATATATGAAGAGTTTGTTTCCAAAATGCAATATATCAATTTGACTCATTTTGAGCAAATCAACTTTTTCTATGTTGGCGCCTATTGCATTTTATAGAGAAACACAAACTTTGACCATGAAAAAATACACTCTCTATTATGAATTTCACAAAATGAAAATGTGCACCATGAGTAAGAAGCACAGGGCGATTGCTTTATGGTATTATCTCAATTTTTGTAATTTTGGCACATACCACGTTTTGGATCCAAACTCTTCATATGTGTATATATACACTGAACAAAAATATAAATCCCCCATGTCAAATTTTTGAGTTTTTATTAACATTAGGGTTATGCAATATATGAAGCGAATCAAAATTCATTTTTGTTAATGACTAATCTTCAGATCACCGTCCATTACATCTTGATTTTGGCATCCACAATGCCAATTGATAATCCTTTGAACACGTTGGGGGTCAGGTTGAAGAAATTGAATGTTCAATATCTTGTGTGTCCACCATTTGTGTCACTCAGAGCAACACATCTCTTTCGCATGGAGTTGATCAGGTTGTCTATCGTGGCCTGTGGAATGTTATTCCATTCTTCATGGAGGGCCACACGGAGCTGGCACACATCATACGGAACTGGAACACGGTCGCGGACACGTCGATCCAGAACATCCCAAAGATGCTCTATGGGCAACATGTCCGGCGAATTCGCAGGCCAGTCCAGACCTGGAATGTGCTCTGCTTCAAGGAACTGCATGCAGGCTGCTCTGATGGACATCCAGCATGCCAATGGCACGTTCCCGCATGACCTGAGACATCTGAGGCACGATGACTTTTGACAAAATTTGACATTTTGGGGTGGCCTTTTATTGTCCCCAGTATAAGGAGTGTCTGCGTACTGCTCATTCTGTCTGATCACCGTCTGGAAATGCCACATTCATGTAGTCAGCGAAATCACTGCATCACTGAGCAAATGTTCACTGACAGAGAGCTGGATTAAAAAAATGGTACATAAATCAGGAGAAATATCCCTATTGTACAAGTAAAAGTCAGCATATGCTCATTTAGAGTTGTTCACTCCATGTGGCATCAATTTTTGACATGGGGCATTTATATTTTTGCTTAGTGTAGACATATGGCTGCTAAAAGAATTGTCCAACAAGCTAAAAGAGGAGATCATTGCCTGGCAGAAACTAGGAAAAGGATACAAAAAGGTAGCAAAGGCACTGAATTTTCAAACAGTTAGATGCATAGTTCGTAAGTTCAGAGTTAAAGTAAGAGTGGCTACAGTGCCAGGATGTGGCAGAAAGAGGAAGCTGTCAATGGCTGCCACCAGATTCCTGAGGAGTCAGGTGGACAAAACTCTGTGCAGTGATGAAACAAAACTGGAATATTTCAGGCATATGAATCAGAGGTGTGTCTGCAGGAAGAATAAAAAAGCATATGCTGAAAAGGACACCCTGCCTACAGTGAAGAATTGTGGGGGCTTTTTGATGCTCTGCAGCTGCCTAGCTTCCTCTGGCACTAGGAAATCTACAAAGTGTGGAAGGCAAGATGGATTCAGTCAAGTATCAGGATATCTAAGGAGAAAATGTCATGCCGTCTGTACGGAAGCTGACGCTTGGGCATGATTGGACCTTCCAAAAGTACTATGACCCTAAGCATGCCTCAACATCCACCAAGGCTTGGTTTCAGAAGTCTGGGAAGATTCTAGAGTGCCCATCACAGTCGCCTCACTTGAACCCCATGTAAAAAAAAAAAAAAAAAAATATATATATATATATATATATATATATATGTGTGTGTGTGTGTGTGTGTGTGTGTGTACGTACAAAATTTTCACAAGATATCAGCAACAGCCCAAGTAATCCACACATATAAAGAAATCAAAAACAACCACATCATAAATTAAATTATTGGTAATAAAGTGGAATGACACAGGGAATAAGTATTTTTAAGTTCATCCAGAATGTCTTACTGTTCTTTTACCATATTCCATCTGGAGAAGACAATCAGGGCTTCATACTTTTTTTGTGTGTTTTTGTCATCAATTGCTGGAATTTTGATTTGTAGGCTTTCTGTCAACTGTACTTTTGCTAAAGAGCAGAAGCTGGTTCCTTGTCTACCAATGCTCATCTCACCACAGCTGACTAAAATGGTATTATATCATCTTGAGAATAAAGTTTATTGTTCCTGGTAACTTCCTGATGAGGGATTGTGACTTCACGTCCCATGTGACATCACATTACAGCTAGATTTCTATATTTCCCGCCACTAGTCCCAGCCAACCAAGTTGGCTTTCATCTCAGAATTTCTTGGGTCTACTGTACTACAGGAAATTGCATTTTTCTCCCTACATACTCTGCATTTCATTGATATATGAATCCTATTTGTTCATATGTAATGCTACTTATCAAAAAGATGGCAAGTGGTAGAGATCAAAATAAATTCTAGCAGCTCAAATTAAAATGAGAAAAAATTCTGTTCTTTGGCAGCCCCCACTTTCGGTAAATTAGCTGAAAAGCCCAGTTACTTACTTTCCTGTCATAGTAACAACATTTATTTCACATAGTTTGCACACTAAACAATTAAATTATATCCAAGGTCATATAAGGATATCTTTCATTTATTCTACTACGATAAGATATATGAGCATAATGAAAATAACAATGTACCTCAGAGTTAACTGGCAGCCTTATGTTAACAATTATGCCTCCTTGTAGCTTTTCTACTTATAGAGTATACATAAAAACAAAAAAGGAAATATTCCTCATCTCAATATATAGGATGCCTTTCAGTTTTCCATCACTAAATGCTTGATTTATAAAAACCAAACCACAAAAAAAAGTCAATCTATTATGTTTAAACAAAAAAAAACAAGTCAAAAGCATTTTCACCAAATGTTGTCCATAAAGCAAAGTGCATGCTGTGAATTTTAAAACTAAAACTGGGACCTAAAATCAAGACCAATTTTACAGTCACTCTTAATACATGCAAAAATACATAATCTGTTCCTGCTTTCATTTCCTAATCTGTCCATTTAGTATCTTTCTATTATAGATATCTTTACTGTCTGTCTTTCCACTCCAAAATACTTTTCTGTATTGAGTCAAAAAGATACAGAAAACAGGTGGGCTTGACCTTCCTTACCTATGCATGCCTGCTGCCTCTCAGTCCTGAAGCAGACCCCTCAGAATGTAAGAGAAATATATGCCGTGTTGTAGCCAGAACCATGTAGCGACTCAGTTAGACCAGATCTTACTCTTTCCTACCCTGTTGAGAGTAGTCTGGAATCTCGACAAGCAGCATTTTCAGAGGTCACACCAGGAAGTTTTTTTTTTTTTTTTCCCTCCTCAATCATTTACGCATGAAGTCATTGGTCTATTTTTAGACCTGCCACTGAACTCAATCGGCCAAACATATTCAATGTTAATTATTCTCATTCTGTTTATGAGCCGATTTCCGCAATTACAGACCTGATCATAAAATCACACACTGGTGTTTTTCTGAATGATTGGATTGTGATTTTTCTGCGCAGGAGCCTTCAGCATGTATCTGAGACTCTTGCAAAAAAGGTTATTATGTTTGCTGACACTTGTTCAATACAATTTGTGAAATGTGGAAGGGGAGTTGTGGGAACAATCAACGGATGCATTAGTTCCACATTGACAATTATTATGGAAATGATTAGGCTGATACACACTACACAGAACAAAGTAAATTGCATACAAAAATTCTGTGATGCAAAACATGATTCATTGGCTTCATTAAAGTTTTGGTACAAAGAAAAAAAATTGAGGCCTCCCCAAGAGGTGGACATCAAATTGGCATAGGCGATATAGGCGGTCGCCTAGAGCGCCATCTGCTGGAGGGGAGCAGCCAGTCACCCTTAGCCTCCAGGGAAAAAAAAAAAAAAAAAAAAACGAGAAAAAAAAACCTAATAATTTTCGATGTCCATTGGCGCCCCCCTTCCTCTGTTCTCTCTTGAAAAATAGTAACTGACTATTGACTAATCATAGAATTAGAACATCAAATGAAATAAAACATGTTTATTAAACATGATCATCCTAGGGCGCCCCCTCAGCCACAGCCAGATCCTTAAGCAGATGTTTGTGTCAATCATTTTGTGGACGGGCGGGGCATTTGCGTTACGTTAGGCAGGTGTGTGTGTGTGTGTGTGTGTGTGTGTGTGTGCGTGCGCCTGTGTGCATGTGCGTCTGTGTGTGTGTGTGTGTGTGAGAGAGAGAGAGAGAGAGAGAGAGAGAGAGAGAGATGCATGATACTCCCGTTTTCAAAGGTGCACAGTAACGAAGTACTTCACTACAGTAGTCTTTTTCTTTTTTCTTTTTTTTTTGGAGGATGTGTACTTCAGATTTTTTTTTAAACCGGGAATTTTACTTTTACACTACTACCTTTAAAATATAAAAAAAGTATACTTTCATTTCATTGCTTTGACACTGGCAACTTAGTAACACGTTTCAAATGAAAATATGAATTTAATTAATCATTTCTGGAGTGACAGTAACAGATGTCAATTCTTTCTGTAGATTTTCAATCAGATTCAAGTCAGGTTTTTGACTAGGCTATTCTAACAGCTTTATTTTCTTTCTCTGAAACCAATTGAGAGTTTCCTTGGCTGTGTGCTTGGAATTATTGTCTTGCTGAAATATCCACTCTCGTTTCATCTTCAGCATCCTGATAGATAGCAGAAGATTCTTAACAAGAATGTCTCAGTAATTTCTCCATTCATCCTTCCTTCAATTACATGAAGTCTGCCAGTACCATATGCTGAAATGCAGCCCTTCTCACCTCCAAATTTCACTCTTGGTATGGTGTTTTTGGGGAGAAGTGCAATGCAGTTTGTCCTCTAAACATGGTGTGTGCTATGACATCCACAGAGTTCAATTTTGGTCTCATCTGACCAGACTACATTCTCCCAGTATTTCATAGGCTCGTCCTATGAAAATACTTCACCTTGAAATGAGCTTCAACATGCTTTTTCATCAGCAATGGAGTCTTTCGCAGTGAGTGTGCATAGAGACCATGGCGGTTGAGTGCATTACTTATTGTTTTCTTTGAAACAACTGTACCTGCCAATTTCAAGTCTTTCTGAAGCTCTCCTTGAGTGGTCCTTGGCTTTTGAACAACTCTTCTGATTATTCTTTTGACTCCTCTGTCAGAAATCTTGAAAGAAGCACCTGGTCGAGGCCAGTTTATGGTGAAATGATGTTCTTTCCGCTTCCGAATTATGACCGCAGTGGTGCTCAGTGGAACATTCGGAAGTTTAGAAATACTTCTGTAACCAATACTATCAATATGTTTTGCAACACTAAAGTTGCAAAGGTCTTGAGAGAGCTCTTTGCTTTTACCCATCACGAGATGCTTCCTGTGTGACATCTTGATAATGAGAAACCTTTTTATAGGCCATCAATTATAACTAAACCATCTGATACTAATTTGCACTGAGGGGAGGGAGGATTGCTTTCTAAATACTGACAGATTTCACCTGGTTTCTTGGTTTTTCATGCCTTTTTGCACCTCCTTTTCTTCATGTGTTCAATACTTATTCCCCATATCATTCCACTTTATTATATATAACTTAATTCATGGACTTATTTGTTTTGATTTCTTTGTATGTGTGGATTACTTGGGTTGTTACCGACATCTGGTGAAAATTTCATGTCAATCGCCCCATTAGAAAATATATACCGGGAAAAATGTTAATGCATTCAATATTTATTTTTGCTGCTGTCTTTGTAGCTTATAAAGATGTCTATGATAATCCATGTCCTCACAGTATTCTCCTATTTGGTGTTGCTGCAATCCTGCTCTGAAATCACCAGGCACTAATCTTTTCCAAAAGCTCTTAGCACCTGAACATCCTCTCAAGTGTCAATATGATTTGAACTTTGCAAAATGGAATATGCATACCTAGAGACCGGACAAAAAATTACTGGCATAATACTGCACTCTACTATACTAAACAGGGCAGCTATTATGAATAGCAAAATAGTGAGTCCAGTAATGTGGATCACTGAAACTCTTTACATTGCTTTTCAAGTCATATTTCCACAGACAACTCATTTAGAGCCGAGAGCCCACTGGTCTTCACCTTCAAATATATATATATATATATATATATATATGAAGAGTTTGGTTCCAAAATGCAATAAGTGCCAAAATTACAAAAATTGAGATAATACCATAGAGCGATAGTCCAGCGCTTCTTACACATGGTGCAAAAATCTGTCATGAGAAATGCATGCTATATGGTGTATTTTTTTATGGTCAAAGTTTTTGTTTTTCTATAAAATTCAATAGGCACCAACACAGAAAAAGCTGATTTACTCAAAATGACTAAAATGGATATATTGCATTTTGGAACCAAACTCTTCATATATATATATATATATATTATATATATATATATATATATATATATATATATATATATATGGCTTGTTCTCAGAAAACCCAGTGGGGGTAGAAGAAGAAAATTTCAACAAAATACTTATCAGAACTCTCAGTCTTAATTCTAGACAAGCATTGTTTAAAATATGCATCACAGATATACTAGAAACAAAATTTTTATCTTTTGTTGCAACGTTTCCATTCACAACAATTTCACTTTGGAGCGAACGTTTACATATTTCAGGGTCAAAATACGTTGTACTTTAAATTGCTGTGATTAGTCCTCTAAAGTAATGTCATTGCAAAATGAGTATCTTTATTTAATGCCATTATTTCATCTGTGGTTATCGAACTTTTTGTACGAAACGTGTTTTGCGTTTCCACTTTGAGATGTCGCGACACATGAAACAAATCAACCATTTGTTCCAGAAAAAAGAGATCCTTGGAAGGATCTTGATGCCCACCATCCAACTATCTTTGCAAGTATAATTCACAGGTGTGTATGCACCTGAAATTTAGGGTTGTACTGAATAGACTCGATGTAGACAATTGAAGAGACAAAATGATGTAATTTTATTGCATATGAAACTCAAAACAAGAATTGCGGGACTAACATTAACAAAAACCTCCACAAGCAATCTGTCAAACTGACATACTTTCAGTAAATGTGCATTGTCAATTTATATATCTAATAAAATACAATTAAGGATACTGTAGGGGTTAAAATGAATGAATTTTGGTGAAAGTTAATCTTTTCATAAATAAACTTGAACAGGCTGCTGAGGGTAGTATGAACAATAGGCAAAGTGACAATCTGAATATGAAGGGAAGCATGAACAATAGGAAAATGGGTAATTCCACGGTAACTAAATTACCATCAAGAGTAATTTTCAAGTAATTATATCGGCGTTTCGGGGATATTATGTTTTTGGTCCGACCGCCGCCGCCAACTCCTAAAACTTGCAAAGCTCAAATGAACATGTCAACATTAAACACTAGTAAATGAACCATAAGTATGATCCACTATTGACAGAAGACAAACACTGTTTATACAAATGTAATCCCGTCCCTTCTATCCATCTACGGCTCTTTGAGCTCAGAAGTCCAGCACAGCGTGAAAACGGGAGCCGCACAGCTCAGACGCTTTGAGAAAAATCACCACTTTGGATAATTTATGAGCACCACAGCCATTGAAAAAAGGCAAGCCAAACTGGGCGTTTGAGCAGTCGGCCAGGACGGCCACACAGGGGGGCAACCATGGCAATTTCTGCTAGGCCGTGGTATAACTCATGCACTGGTTATGGAAACTTAACTCACAGGAAGAAACACTCAACTATATATGTCCAAAACAATGAACCACTATGCTCCATAAATTCCTCATGCCACCTTGTGCCATCTTCTGTTTTTCACTGGCTTTCAGAATAATTCTATTATTCCATTACCATGTAATTCCGTTACCACAAATGTTCCAGGAGTACAGCTAAGTATTTGAGAGGTTAATGTCTGAAATTCAGTATAGACATAAGAAGGTAGAGTATTCTTAATAACAATATAATAAAAGCAGAAATAAGATGAACTATAAGAGAACTATACTGCAATTTTGGTAATGGAATTACATTGAAAAATGACAAATTTCACAATGAGGCACCGGAATTGTGTGTTTCAATTTCCTGCAATGACTTATAGTCTCACATAGTCACATGACTAAATATCTTTTCGGAGTTGTCAGCATTGGAAAAATAACCTTTGATCCTTGTCCTGTAGCAAAAAAAAATTACAAAATTCAAATCTACATTTTGAGAAAACTGTCGAAGATATTTCAAAATGGTTTTCAGCGTTTAATTTGGTAATGAATCATCTCCATGAAACCCTATATATTTCTCATGTAAAACACTTCAAAAAATTCCTGTTTTAGTAACTCTCATGTGTAATTGCCCAAATTAACTATCTCAATATGAAGGGAACCACGAACAATAGGCAAATTCAGGATCTCAACATGCACAGATCCCAACATTCCCATTCAGACATGTAGATCTAGCTCAAAGGAATTCTGGATCCATTAGAGTTCTTTTGAACTCCAAACATGATTAATTGCTGACGTTTGGTAGATGACATCTCCTGTAAACCTGAGGCAAACATTGCCGGTCATATCATCAGAGAACAGTAATCTTTCTTGGTATTATAGAACTGCAAATTTTCCTCATCCTTGCTGTGTGACAAAGCAGGGATGGCACAGCAGTATACCTACATTAACTAGAAATGGCATTTGAACTTGATACCACTGACCAGAGGTCGAGTTAACCGAATGTTTTCCGTCGTTGACAGATTTTTTTTTAACAATGAGGGAATATTTTGAAGGCCGTCCATCATTTTGACAGAATGTAATTCACTTCCCCGTCCAATTGGTGGTGGGTGTCATATTGTCTCACGCATTGTCTGTGATATGTCCGATCCGGTATTGCTCATATATCAGAGATGCCAAGTTTTACTGCATCCAGCATGAGTCTCTGGCCTCTTAGTGGCATTCACGTTCCTGTGCCATAGTCAGCAATTATTAAATCGACTTTACCCAAGTGAAACTGAAACTTCAATGCACAAGGATTTTAATTCCGCGTGAAAATCTCATTGATAAGCCTTCATTTAATAATTGTAGAACATGATGAATAAGCCAAAAAATGCGTGAGACCTACACCGAATGCGTGAGACTTGGCATCTCTACATATTTATATCCCTGAACGTCGAATGGCGTTTCGGGGATATTATGTTTTTGGTCCAACCGCCGCCGCCGCAGCGCCGCCCTACGTGTTAACGCGATAATTTCAGTAATATTCCAATTAGAAATTTCCTGTTTCGCATATACGTAAGTAAGTATCATAAAGAGGAAGAAATTATTCGATTTTGGACAATTTTACAGGGGCCACCAGGGGCCAATCTACAATCTACAGTGAAAAATCACTGTTTTTATCATATCTCTGGAAATATTTGTCCGATTGACCTCAAATCAAGTGCAAATGAAACTTCATGACCTGAGGATGTGTCCCACAATGACACTATACCTGTTTGGTTCAAAATTTTGACACAAGGTGGAGCTTTGTCACATAAAATTCACCATTTTTGCTATATCTTTGGAACTATTTCTCCAATTGACATGAAACAATGTGCAACTGCAAGGTCATGACCTCACAACATGTCACATGATGACATCATACCTGTATGGTTCAATATTTTGTGAGCAGGTGGCGCTTTGTGATGGAAAATGACCATTTTGGCCATATCTTGAGAACCATTTGTCCGATTGACCAGAAATTAAGTTCAAATGAAAGTCTATTCAAGGTCTATTCAAGGATTGGGGAATTGGAGGATTGGGGGCGTTCGGGGATATACCCCAAGCCGACCGCCTCCGACGGCATAAGCCTAGTTTTGTAATATGATCATTTGCTCTTCATTTGTAAAATATGCTGCTCTGCTGCCAGTTGACAATTAGTCATATGCTACAAATGCCGTCTCTGTTATGTCAACACACAGATTTCTAGGTCAAGTAAGCCCCGGTTGACGTAACGAGTTGATAAGCAGCTTCGTAGGACCGCTTAGTGAGACTGCGGTTGTTAGGCTTAGTGAAGCCCAGCAATAAGTGAAAGCGTTGTTCATTTGCGCACTGTTACTGAGGGGGGGGGGAGAAATCATGTGTGATGTTTTATAAAGTTCATAGAGCAGTAAGTTCGAAAATCTATGCAGTCCTGTATTTAACACAGTGCACAATGCGTGTCTACATGTGAGTAAGTGTTGTGAGTAGAACTCGGGGTCACAATTGGATGTTGACCAAGGTTAAATTTAGCACTGATATTCGGAAATATTTCTTCACCCAAAGAGGAATTTCAATGTGGAATAGCTTGCCTGACCAATTGTTGAGGCAGAGACCTTGGGGGTTTTCAAGAGCAGGCTTGAGTTAAAGCTCGATACCATTGAGTCATTGAGTATCTGAAGGGATATATTCACAATAGTATAAAGAAACTGGCGAGCGTAGTTGGGCTGAAAGGCCTGTTCTTGCCATTCATGATATGTTACATGAATCACTGTCGGCATCAGCTAAAGCGTAATCTATAAATTAATCTGTTTATTTTATTTAAAAAAATAAAGAATTTTTATGCCTCTGTCCCTCACGATGACGGACAATCAGAAAGTGTAACGCAACCTCTGCCACTGACTGCCACATACTCAAATCCACATAGCAACCCCATGATATGTTTTCATCAGTATGAATTGGAGCTCTTGAGTGTTTTTTTACCCTTTTGTGGAGAGGATTGAGATTTTTGCTAAGATGAAACAGGAGTTCTGGTATCAGAAAGGCAATGGTATTGGTAGCTGTTTCTAATTTTTCTTGTCATTCATTCCTGTCATTACTCATATCCCATATTCCAAAAAATGAGGGGTTAAATTTATTTTTAAAAAAATAAAAAATACACATACACAAGAAATCTGCCTACATAAAATCAGTATTTCATGACAGCAGTGCATGATGAAATATTTGAGAAATCAAATGGGCTTGACCAAAACCATTAAAGGCAGTGCCATGTTTGACAAGCTTCAATCAACTCATTTCCTAAAACCCAGCACATTACATACTGAACACTATATATTGTGTCTGCAATCAACTCCTGTAGAGTGCAGAGAAGGAGGATAAAATTGCATGTAAATGCAGTCAGGTAACACATATACATCTCCCCTAATCTGGTAAAACCTAGTAACTCACTTTTTCGTGAAACTGAGAAAACTGAAAACAACTTAAGTCCTTCAGGATAAAGTCACTGTAAAAAAGAGAGAGAGAGAACGGCTATTCTCAATGACAACTGTAGGTACTTTATTTGGTAAAATAAAGGAACCCCTTGCCCTTCAGCCCCTCTCTTGCCAGAGGTTGGTGCGCACAGAAAAAGACAAATTCAGATCAAATGAAGGAACAGACTGGAGCACGCGAATCACTTGCATCAGTTTATTGAGATTCCAAGACTAACGTTTCGACTCACAGCGTCTACCTCGGACTCTGAGGAAGACGCTGGGCGTCAAAACGTTAGTCTTGGCATCTCAATAAACTGATGCAAGTGATTCGAGTGGTCCAGTCTGTTCCTTCATTTGTACTTTATTTGGTGCTTTGGTGCAAAAATGGGTCTAACTCAATTTCCACCAAAAAGTGAGTTACTAGGTTTTACCAGATTAAGGGAAACATGTACTTTCAGAATTTCCCAGTGTGGGTAATCCCCCTTCACAGTGACATCAAATAGGATTTGACAAAAAATGCATGATGCACAACTTGGCCATAAGAGGAACTTGCGTACTAAGTCTGAAAAAGTTCAAAGCGCTAGTTCCTGAGAAATAGTGATGACAAGAAATGTTTAGGACTCCCACATAGCCATCTTGGATTCAACCATTTGATATCAAAAGGCAATAATGCACAACTAGGACCCAAGGGGTACATATATGAAAGATATGAAAAAGATTCCCCCAAGAGATCTTGAGAAATAGCAGTAACAAACTTTTTCGTTGAAATCCAAGATGGCCACTGGGCAGCCATATTGGATTTATCCAAGAGATATAATAGAAAAAAAAAAGCCAATGACGCATAACTACGACTCAAAGGGAAAGTGGCACCAAGTTTGAGAAAGATTGGACAGGTAGTTCCTGAGAAATCGCGGTAACAAAATATCCAACATGGCTTCCCAGTCACCATCTTGGATTCACCCTTTCGACTTCAAAAGGCAATAGTTTTTAACAAGGACCCAGAGGGAACCTGTATCAACATAAGAAAAAACATCACCCCCACTGGATCTTGACAAATGGTGGTAACTTTTACGTTGAAATCCAAGATGGCCACTGGGCAGACATATTGGATTTAGCCATGATGACACAAAGTGTATGTTGCACAACGAGGACCCAAAGGGAACCTCTGCATCAAGTTTGGGGAAGATTGGACGGGTAATTCCTGAGAAATAGCGGTAACAAAATATCCAACATGACTGTAAAGTTGCCATCTTGGATTCACCCATTTCACTTCAAAAGGCAATGGTGCACAACTAAGACCGAGGGGGAACCTGTATGCATGATACGTAAAAAAAATCAAGTTTCAGCCTTGTGAAATTAAGGTATCACGATTAATGGCCCCCTAAAGATTATTGTTAATAACATCGACCAAAATTAAGCAAAGTGTTAATTTCCACTTTTTCAAGTATTAGCTCAGTGTCAGGAACTATCACCATCACTATTACATCACTTCCTGTTTCACTAGGGTGATAAAAATGAAGTAACACATATGCAATATCTCTTTTTCATCCAACATCATGACCAAAACAAAACAAACTGTTAGTTAAAAAGAGGCGAATAGTCATAGACCTTCAAAAATCTGGTAATGACAACAAAAAGATTCACAAACGATTGACTATGCCTCTGAGCACTGTCAGGGCAATTATTTAAAAATTTCAAAGGGTATGGAACTGTTGAAAACCTCAAAAAAAAAAAAAGCCAACAGCATGCTTCCCTCCAGTATACTGAGGAGGATGGTGAGAGGAGCAACAAAATCCCCATCAATCACCTCAGAAATTGCAGGCCTTGGTGGAATCTTGGGGTCAGCAGGTTTCAAAAAGAACCATCAGGTGACAACTCCACAACCTCAGGCTCTTTGGAAGGGCTGCAAGAGGAAAGCCTTTTCTGACCAGAAGACACAGAGGCAAGCGCTTGAAGTTTTCCAAGGTTATTTAAATTATGACTGGAACAAGGTGCTTTAGTCAGATGAGACCAAAATTGAACATTTTGGTCAGATACAACATTGGCAAATTTTGCGTTAAAACGGAGATACAGACAAGGAGAAGCACCCCATATCCACAGTAAAATATAATTGTGGTTAAGTCATTTTTTTTGAGGCCGTTTTGATTCAAGAGTTCTAGGGCAATTGGTTAAGAATAATGGCATAATGATTTCCTCCAAGTATCAGGATATACTGGCCAAAAATCTGGTTACCTCCACCAAAAGACTGGGACTTGGCATCAGTGGACTTTCCAATGAGACAATGTGTGACACCACGGCCCCAGTGTTCCAGATAATCGGTCTATTAAGACCAGGCCCACATTCCATTGGATCATCCGCTTTTTTTTTTACACTCATTAACATTGTCTCATTGACTCGTCTATATAAGCTAGAGCTTCACACAGTCAGTGCAAAGTTTTGTCATCCTGTTGTTATGCTCTAGTCTGTTAGACATTGTACCGTTCACTCGCAAATTTCTAAAACTATATTCATTAAGCGCTGTGGTGATTGTTAATGCACAGCGCCTTTTTATAATAATTTTAGAACATTGTTTCCTGTTTGGTTTACATCTGTCTTCTTCTGCCTTTTCTATAGGCTAATGCAAAAAAGGCATAATAAAACCAGCTTCAACTCTGTATCTGAATCCAGTCCCACATTTTCCATTTTTCAGTGCACTTTGCTCTGTGAGCAGAAAAGGTCATTGCACAATGACCCAAAGATCCACACAGAAATGGTTCTTTGACGAATATTGGGAAACAGGATTTTTGGGTATCTGCAATATGAAGTGAGCCGGACGGTTTGATCAATAGGTATTGATTGTGTATTTGGAGATAAAAAGAAGCCATCTGGTGCGACGGGGCATATCGCCTATTCGCCAATTCCAGCTGGGATCTCCATTTGTCTTCAGCTCAGAAAGGACACAATAGAGAGATGAACAACGGGATGGGGATCAGAATGCACAGATATCTGAGTCTGAGCAATGGGTCATAGTAAAAGCCCATCACCCGAATAATTTCTGTTCTGCACAATGCTTAACCCCAGCTGCGCTGCGTGCAAAACTCTTTTTTCAAACAGGAGGGACTGTTGGGAAACAGGATTTTTGGTTATTTGCAATATGAGGTGAGCCAGACGGTTTGATCAATAGTGTATTAGCTGATAAAGAGAAGCCGTCTGGTCCGACAGGGCATATCACCTATTTGCCAATTCCAGCTGGGATCACCGTTTGTCTTCAGCTCCGACAGGACACAATACGCACCAGCGTCTTTTAGTTGGAGGTTCCATATGCCCATATATGGAGCTCACTTCCAGGGTTTGGGAGTCTATAGAACCAATTAAGTTGAGAAGTTCAGGAGAGACCCAATTGTAGAGTATCCCTTTTTTATCAATGTGTAAACCCTAGGACTAATCAGCAACAACTTCTGATAACATTAAAGAAATCATATGCAAATATCTGTACTTTAACATGTTTTAAGTTTCTTATGAAATTAAGGAATTTTGAACTCTGCATCATGCCGTTGTTCCCACGGCCGGCTGTGTAATAAACTTTTTCCTGCTTTTGCTGCGAACATCGGAGTCTACTTCTTCATCGGGACAATGTTCTTGGTTTTTTTATTCATTAACCAACACAACAAAGTCAAAATTCTGCAATGACCATCTCAGTCGGCAAACCTAAATCGAATTGAGAACCTGTGGGCCGAGTTGAAGAGGGCAGTTGATAAATGCAAAGTCAAGAATCCTGAAAGGATTTTCAGAGAGGAATGGTCCAAAATCCCCCCCTAGTGTGTGTGTTCACCTCTTAAAAAATTACAGCGAGAAACTCCATGCGGTCACTCCATGGTCACACTAAGTACTAAAGTACTAGTACTTAATTTATGTTGTATTAAATGATTATGAATTTGTTTGTTTCCATCAAAATATGTAATAAGTAAAGTACTACACAAGAGTATAGTATATTTCATTACATTTCATTTCTCTATAATTGTATTGTTTCATTTTTTGTATTGTCAGTGCATTGCCAGTCAGGGGTGCCAGCAAATAGTAAGTCAATTAATAAAACAATGTACTTCTACTTTGTAAACATTTTCAGCACTTCATAAGGAAAAAATCACAAGACCGAGAGTAGTACCAAATAATTATCATATCATATAATTCCCACACCGCTATCAAGATGAATCCCTCAAGACCTAATAGATAAATGCTACTTACAGCGCCCTCCATAATTATTGGCACCCCTTGTTAAGATGTGTAAAAAGCCTTAAAATAAATTCAATTTTTATTGCAGAAGCACACTCCCACACTGAAAATTGAAGAAAAATGTAACCTTCAACTCAAGTGAATTTTAAGGGAAAAAAATCCCTGACTAAGAAATAATAATTTTTCATAAAATCACCTGTTCCACAATTATGAAATGTAATTGAAGTATTTCTATCATTTCTGCAGTAGTTTACAAAGTTGATCAGAGTATCTAGGAACATTTAATTAGTAATTCATCACTTCCTGTTTCCCTGGGGTATAAACATGACGTGACACAGAGGCCATTTCTCTTATCCACTCTTCAATATGGGAAAGACAAAGGAACACACCATTAAAGTAAGGCAGATGTGTGTTAACCTTCACAAGTCAGGCAATGGCTACTAGAAAATAGCCACTTGCCTGCACCTGCCCATATCTACTTTCAGAGGACTCATTAAGAAGTTTATAACAAATGGAACAGTGGTAAACAAGCCTGGACGAGGACGCAAGATTATTTAGCCTCCATGCACAGTGAGAAGGATGGTAAGAGAAATAAAAAGTTCTCCAAACCTCACTGTTAAAGAATTGCAACAAATGGTAGCATCTTGGGGTCACAAAGTCTCCAAAACAACCATCAAGCGCTATCTACATGCCAACAAGCTGTTTGAGAGGCATGCACGGAAAAAACCTTCTCTCACTCACAATCATAAACACAAACGTCTGGAGTTCACTAAGCGGTACTGGGACTTCAACTGGGTCCGTAAGCTTTGGTCATATGAGACCAAGATAGTATTTGTTGCCAACAAGCTCTAAGTGGGTCTGGCGGAACACAAAAGATGAGTATGCAAAAAAGCACCTCCTGCCCACTGTGAAGTATGGGGGAGGATCGGATGTGGGCCTGATGCTGTGGGCCTGTTTCTCTTCCAGAGGCCCTGGGAACCTTGTTAGGGTGCATGGTATCATGAACGCTTTGAAATACCAGGACATTTTATATCAAAATCTGGTGGCCTCTGCCCGAAAGCTGAAGATAGGTCGTCACTGGGTCTTTCAGCAAGATAATGACCCTAAACATGTGGCCAAATCTAAACAGAAATGGTTCACCAGACACAGAATCATGCTCATCCCATTGCCATCTCATTCCCCAGACCTCAACCCCATTGAAAACCTATGGATTGAGCTGAAGAGGAAAGTGCAGAGGAGAGGACCCAGGTTGCTGGATGATTTTGAGAGATTGTGCAAAGAGGAATTGTCTAAGATCCCTCTTTCTGTATTCTTCCCTCATGTGAAACATTATAGAAGATCAGGTGCTGTTTTGTTGGCAAAAGGGGGTTTTACAAAGTAGGGGTGCTAATAATTGTGGCACACATGATTTGATGTTAAAGAATTACTTCTTAATGTGGGATTTTTTTTCCCCACAGAATAAATGCACTTGAATTAAAGGTTGGATTTTCCTCTTTTTTTTCTTTGTGGTCCTATATTATTTAGAAAAAAAACTGAATTTATTAGACGCTAAAGAACACATCTTAACCAGGGGTGCCAATAATTATGGAGGGTGCTGTACATGGCAGGTTAGACAAGAAAGGATAAGCAGTGTCTACAATTACGATTTGATTTTGTAATGGGCAGACAGTCTGCCTGCCTGTACCTCTACACAATCAGGACACTTTACCACTAACCAACAAATATTGTCCTGATGGGACACGGTAGCAATCGATGCACAATTTATCTGTTGTAATAAATTGAAAATTCACCCAGGAATTCCACTTTTAATATTGTGTCGTTGAGATAAGGCTATTGGATGAATTCAAGGGATCTGCATTCCCACCCCCCCACCCCCCTACCCCCCCAACAAGGGAATAATCAACGACCACCTGTTAACACTTTATGTCATTTTATGGCACGTTTCATCAGCTACATGCTGAAGACAAAGCCTGGTAAACCAAGAGCAAAGATACAATTCATTGTAATAGGTTGAAACGGGTCGTATTTCCGTCCCTTATCACCTCATGCAGTACAATAGTCGTGGCAGAGGTCTGATCACTACACTATATCTCTGTTACGCATAACTTGGCAACAAATGAATTAAAACACTGGGGCTGAAAGCATGACACTAGTCCATATGTGGACAAAAATGGAATATGAGCAACATGTACAAAACATCAACATCAGCTCTGGTTTAGAAAAAAAAAGAAAATCCACTGCTGGGTGGGCAAAGACAAGAGGACGAAAATGACAATCGTTCTTGTTAAAAATGAAAAATATCTGCAGATGTGGGACAAGCTTTTGTACTGAACAAATTCTCTCCTGAGATCTGTTGTGACACCAATTCACCCCAATGAACTGGTCACAGCAGCATCATAAGAGAGTTCCCCAACACTGAACATCAATGCAGAATGGAATTGTTGCAATGTACTGGAAACAGGGAAAGGTGTCAAGGTATTGCGCTTGCAGATGATGTAATACTCATTAATGTGATAAGGTCCCACTAACGTGATAAACCACAGACATTGTACAATACGCAGCTTTTGATGCAATAATCCCACAAACGTACACTACCGGTCAAAAGTTTTGGGACAACCCAATTTTTCCAGTTTATTGAAAATTATGCAGTTCCAGTCCGATGAATAGCTTGAAATGCTACAAGGGTAAGTGGTGAACTGTTTTCAATAAAAAGTAAGGTTACCCAGGTTTTTTGTATGCTGTCGAGTAGGTGAAAGGATGGTTCCTCAGTGCGTGACATCAACTGTCAAACATGGAGGATGAAGCGTGAAGGTCTGGTGCTGTTTTGCTGGATCCAGGGTCAGTGACTTACACAGTAAAAGGCACCCTGAACCAAAAAGGCTATCACGGCATTCTGCAGTGCCATGCAGTACCATCTAGTGTGTGTCTAGTTGGTCAGGGGTTCATCCTACAGTGAGATAATGACCCAAAACATTAGTCCAAGCTCTGCCAGAACTACCTTAGGAAAAAAGAACAAGACGGAAAGCTTGAAAACATGGAGTAGCAGCACAGTCTCCAGACTTAAACCCCATTAAGATGGTTTGGGATGAACTGGGCAGAAGAGTGAAAGCAAAGCAACCTACAAGTGCCACACATTTATGGGAACTTCTGCAACAGTTGGGAGGAACCTTCTGAAGAATATTTCATTTCCACTGTTGAAAGAATGCCACCAGTTTGTTCAGCTGTTATATCTGCCAAAGGTGGGTACATTGAGTCAAAAGTTTAAAATACATTTTGGTTCATAAATTGATTCCATGACTTCTTTTTTAACTTCAATTGTTCATTTGTTCTATCGTGTCTATACTGTCATTCCAGTGTACAAAGAGATATTAAACAATTTTTGATTAAAAAACTGGAAAAAGTGGGAGTCCTAAATCTTTTGACCAGCAGTGTACTTAGTTTGCCACAAACGTTATACCAGTGAGCCGGCACAAATAAAAATAACAATTGCCTGCCACAAAAAGAAAATACTAAATTTACCACAAGCTGTTAAAAATTGACTGAATTTTTGAATTTTCTTATGAAAATTCATTATTATATTAATGCATTGACTCCTTGTGATTTTAACTGTTAGTAGAGTCCTGCGCGCATTTAACTGTGGTTTCCAGTTAACATACATGGAACTTCTGTTATAAACTGATTGTAAAATTAGTGCCAGTTCATATCACTGCACATATAATAACTATTACATATGCAGAGATTAGTCACGCTTATGGTAGACAACAGATATTATAGTCATTTGAAACTAATTACATTTGCAAGAATATCACAATAAAATGCTTGTGGCACAGTTGCGTGTGTATCAAACCATCTAGGATAACTTTTCAGTTTCAGGATTCAATACTCATATCTTCTCAATGTTTCTTTGAAGCAATGATACCTTTCCGCTTTCACCTCATCCCATAAACAAAATTACAGATCCAATTTTTTGGCCCACTTTCATATGCCAATTATAACAGAGGAAATATGCATTCTGATACTGCAGAATCTGAAAAACAGCATTTGACGGAGAACAAGTGGACATGACCTCTGGCATGATAAGAGCAAACTATATCAGGACAATTTATGATTGTGTGAGGAAGGGAAAATATATTGTCTTTTTAACCTTGACTTGATAGTCAAAATGTGCTGATCATATAGTATCAGGGTGTTTCAACATGAAGGTCATTTATTGAATGAAATAAAAAAGGTTTTAATCACCCACTATATGCAAGAAACCACAAGCTTCTCATTGCAGGCAGCATCACATCCAGTCAAGGGCAAAATAACAGCTGTAGACTGACCCATCAGCAGCTCAAGATACTGTGTAATCCTGACAAGCTAAACATGTCTCTCTGTCTCTGTAGCAATGTAAATATTTAAAAATGTGATGGCTTCTTCCCCACAACTTCTCTAAAACCTCACAAAAAGCTATGCACAATGTTAAATTTCAGGTAGTCATGATGGGAAAAAAGACTGGCACCCTTGCACAAATTGACAAAAGTATTTTGTCTCCACAGGCCTTTATTTCAGAAACTTTTTAAAAATTATTATTCAGAACTTAGCAAAAACTTTTACGCCATAAAATAAATGGAAATTGAGTATACTAAATTATTGACCCTCAAAATTCATCATTTGATTGCATAGTCCCAGGAGAAAATAATTGCTACTTTCTGTAGACTTCAGCGAGATTCCTAGACCTCTCCATTGGCAGTTTGCCCCACTCGATGCAAACAGCTCCATTACTCTCAGATTTGAAGGGTGCCCTCTTCCAATTGCCGTTTTCAAATTTATCCACACGCTAAATGATATTTAATTCTGGGCTCATTACTGGCCTCTTGAGAACAGTTTGAACCATTCCTAGGTGCATTTGATGCTCATTTTTGGTCTAATCCTGCTGGAGGACCCATGAACTTTGAGAATACCTTGGTTGTCTCATGATTTCATGATGAATCGCATCAAAGCACAATACACTCACAAGACATCACTGAATCTGCTCCATTTTTTTCCCTGTAAAGGTAAAGGATAAAGATTTAATGCAATTTACCAAAAAGCTCTGAGCTGGTCTCATCTGTCCACCGGACATTGTGTTAGACAGTGACTTGATCAGCTGTTTTAAGGAAAACTCTGACTTAATTTTCTTGTACCTCTCTCTCTCAGCAGTGGAGTCCTCCACAGTCTCAAATCATGAGTCTTCACCAAGTTAAAGGGATAAGATGAAGTGGTTCTACCTAGTGTCTGAGTGTCAGCTTGAATCAGTTTTGCTGTTGTCCAACATCCTTTCTCTACTATTTGAACAAACCTTTGCCATATAAATTGCTGAAAATTTCTCTAAGACCCTCTTCCAGAAAGTCTGGCGACAGTGCTATGGGTTTTAATGGTGCTCATTGCACCATTAAAGGGCACAGTGGCATAGTGGTTAGCACTGTTGCCTCACAGCAAGAAGGTCGTGGGTTCGGCTCTGGCCTGGGCCTTTCTGTGTGGAGTTTGCATGTTTTCTCCAGGTACTGCGGTTTCCCCCACCCACAAAAACATGCATCATGGGAACACTCCTGCCAGTACCCCTAACCAAGGAACTGGCTTTAGAACTGGAGTTGGTCACCAGGCACTGCTCTGTGGCGGCCCACTGCTCCTAACTATAGGATGGGTCAAATCCAGAGGAAAAATTACCCCACGGGGTTCAATAAAGTGTATCTATCTATCCTATCCTGTGCAATGGCAGCCAAAAATTAAATTCATACTCTACACACTCCAAAGAAAATGGGGGCAGTATACCTGCAGAAAGTGAGTTAGTCTACCCTAGCTTAACAATCGAGAAACAGCACAGTCCCTCCTCCCATCAAGCCAACTGTGCATGGTCCACTCCCACCTTCCCAACGACCCCAGAGCCATAGCCGACTATCTACAATCCAAATAGGGCCACTCGGACTCCATAACTCTCAGATATAAACACATGAACAAATGCCAGTTGATGTCAAGTGATTCTGTACTACGACATCTTCAAGCTACTCCCCTTCACCTGATCCAGTAAATATGTCCAAATTATGTGTCATTGTTCATTCAAAATAAATTAATTTGTTAGATAACATTTGCTGCTTTTGAGCAAGCTAGCGTCAACGTAATGTTAGTTAATGTTAAGCGCTAATGCTGAACCAATATTTGCAAGAATAAATCTATCTAATGTCGAACTTTACCATAACCAGTCTCTGATCCCAAAATCAGCTGGCCAGTCGATCGCCACTGTCAGTTGACCATCACTTTACTGTACATCGTCAAAACAGTTATAGCGGAGTTCAAAGTAATGAAGTAGTCTTAGCTGCTCATGTACAAGTAAACCTTGGTACAAGATCATTTTAGAACGTTATGTATGCCGCCTGCCTGATGCTAATTTCACGGTATGCAAGACCTTCATTAGCAAGACCTCTTCTGGCAATCAAGTATCATTAGTCACAACTGAACATTCTGTCATGTTTCATTACACTATGCAATGTTTTCCGTTTATTTAGGGTTCATTATCATCGAAGCCATTTCAAGCCTCTTGGCTGATGTACCTTCCACATGATTGACATTGGGTTCAAGTACGCCCTCAAGCAATGCGATTTATAAGTGCACTGCAGTTTGGCTGGCTGTTATGTTGCCTGCATACCGCCACCCATGGCAGAAACTGGTATTATGACACGAGATGGTGCGCAGCTAGTGATTTACCGTGCTAATTCAGGTTGATTTCTCTGCAGCACTATACCTTGTCATCTTTTTTATGACATCATTGCCCTCATTTCTTCTCATTCTTTTGCTGTGTCTAGCACATGTTTTGAATATTTTGACATCAATTCTTACACAGGGCACCTTTAAACATCTTGATAAAATTCAGCACGGTAGAAACAGGATCATCAAGGTCTCTGGAGATGGACTTGCAGCCTTGATACTGTCCTCGCTCAGCTAATATCTTCCATCTGAACCAAGATAATTCCCTTTCCACCATACTCAGAGTAGTGCAGTGACGACCCAGAGGCTCGTTAGCTGGGATTCTCTCCACCCCTTGATTGGTTAATTGGGGGTTGGGTATGTGGCTCCTCATGATTGGGGTTTGGGGGTTTTAAAAGGCGCCCTTGATCCATGTCTGGGGGCAGCCAGTATGGGGTTTTTGGTTTAGTGGCTGGCCTTTGTGTTGTGTTTTTAATTGTTTTAGGTCCTGTGATGTTGGTATTGATTTTGGAGTGAATAAAATTTGTAAGATTTTCTATAAATGGTGCGTGTTCCCTCTTTTTGTAGCTTCCCTTTGAGCCAGGGTCGTAACAAATGGGGGCTCCTCTAATTGAGTTTTGTTAGATTTTGTAATGTTTTGAATTTTAATTTGGATCTTGTATTTTGTATTTTGGTTTTGGCAACTCCAGTGGCTTCATTTTGTGAGCCTCTAGGTCGAATTGTAATGGTCAAATCAATTTTGTTGGCTTGGAGGCTTTATTTGTGATAATTAATGTTATTAATGGGACACGCCCACTTTTGGATTGGCTTACCTTGTATGCTTGAGATTTGTGGCTGGGGTTCGTGTTGGCAGTGTCATTTGCGGTATGGTATTTTTTCTTCCCTGTTCCTTTTTTTTTTTGCTTCCGTGCATTTATTTGGTTATTGAAGTGGATCCCCACATTAGAAATAGCGGTGTGTTTCCTTTCAGGCACATCAATGTTTTTGTTTTTATAGTGCAGCGGTGAAGGTGGGTAGTAGCAGTTCCCTGTAGCACATCCCTGGACTTGTAGGTGTCGCTGACATAGTCAGGTGAGTGAGGCCTAGTTTTCTGTTTGGGTAGGTAAAGTTAGGTGGGGCGAAACTTCAAGTTTTGTTCGCACGGCTAGTAATTTATTTGTATATTTTGGGTCAAGTCTATTTAATATGGACATTGAGGAATTTGTTACTTCTTCTTGGCACTTCTTTGAAGGGTTTACCAAAAACCAGTTGTTGAAACTTGCGTAACATTATGGAATAACTTTGGGAGATAAGAGACTTAAGGATAATGCTTAATGCGCTCTAAAGGTGAAGTTGATTGAGAAAGGAATTTTGGATGCACTAGTGGGTAATCCAATTGTCCCCTCTGTGAGTTTGACATATGAACAGCAATAGGAGCTATTGTTGTTGGAAGTGGAGCGCGATAGGATTAATTTGGAATTGGAGAAGGCACGTTTGGAGATGCAGGGGTTCAAATTAAGCCTGATTAGGGATGGCAAGCTTTCTGATTTGGCCACTCGTGACTTTTCTTTGGGTTCTTCGAACATTCAGCATAATTGGAATTTGTTTCCTAAATTTAATGAGAAAGATCCCGACACTTTCTTTACCTTATTTGAGTGCGTAGCTGTGGCCAGAAATTGGTCTGATGGTGAGCAAACCATTTTGTTGCAATGTGTTCTTACAGGCAAAGCCCAAGAGGCATATTCTTTCATGAGTGTTGCAGATTGTTCTAATTACGAAAGGGTCAAATCTGCTGTGCTGAAGGCTTATGAATTGGTGCCAGAGGCGTATCGTAAGCGTTTCCGCACCTGTAAAATGGAGATCGGTCAGACTTATTTAGAGTTTGTGAGGGAATTGGCTAAACATTTTAATTGTTGGTGTTCCGTGCAAGAGATTAAAACCTTGGAGGAATTGTCGGATTTAATGGTTTTGGAGTAATTTAAGTCCTGTGTGCCAGATAGGATCGTAACTTTTATTAATGAACGAAAAGTGAAATCTCCTGGGGAAGTGGCTGCCTTAACTGACGATTTCGTTCTAACCCATACAGGTAGTTTTGTGGAGTGGCGAGCGGCTGATTTGAGTTGTAGACAAGGGTTTGATATTTTTGATTCTCAGTTGGCTTCTCCTGGAATAGATCGCCGTTTTAATGTCAATTCCGATCTGGTTTGTAATTACTGTAAAGAGAGGGGGCATTGGAAGAAAGATTGTCCTGTTTTGAAAGCTAGACCGAAACGACCCGCTGTTTGTGTGCAGGCTAAGCCTGCCGTCACGGCATAGCCTGTTTCTTCTGTTCGGGCACTTGAGAGGAAAGTGGACCCGCAAGTGGTTGAGTCTAATTTGTTGTCCTATTCGCCCTTTGTCACAGAGAGTACTTTGTCGCTTGTGAGCAGTGATGAGCCTGTGCTGGTTCAGATCTTGAGGGATACAGGAGCTGTGGATTCATTTGTATTGGAGTCCGTTTTGCCTTTTTCAAATCAATCCAATACCGGAGTCCGTGTTTTAATTTGGGGAATGGGGCCACGGATGTTATCAGTACCTCTTCATAGAGTTCACCTTGAGTCTGATTTGGTGTCAGAGTCCAGAGTTGCCCATTGAGGGGGCGCAAGTTATTTTGGGCAATGGGCTTGCTGTTGAACGAGTGTGGACCAGTTCATGTTTCTGTTCCTCAGAGTCATGTAGGAGTGGTCTCGTGTGCTGAGGCTGCAGAAATTGATCCTGTGTGCGTGGTAACGCGTTCCGCAAGTCGTGCTGCTAATACCTTGGGTACGGGGCAGATTAAAGATAGGGGCAAAGACATTGTGTCGTTTCTGCCCGATTTGTCTAATTTACAGGTTTAATTTTCTGTGAAGGATTTGAGTAAAGCTCAGTTGGAGGATTCTTCTCTGGTAGAATTGTTTAGTAATGTATCGTTTGATGATCAGGTTTCTAGAGTAACGCGGTGATATTTCGTTCAAGACGGGATTTTGACGAGAAAATGGGTGCCCCATAGTAAAGATTTTGTAGGAGATCCCATATTTCAAGAGGTTGTGCCTTTTAAATACTGCCCATCCGTAATCAAAGCGTCTCATGATCAAAGCGGGCACTTGGGTTTAGAAAAACTTGTCTCAGTTTATGTCTGTGTTTGGAATTCCTAAAATTGTTCAAAGTGACTGTGGTTCTAATTGTACGTCTCATCTCTTTGCACAGGTTTTAAAACGCATTGAACAGAAGTGCATCGGCCCGTCAAGCCTTGGTCAGTCCCATGCATTTTGTGAATTGTGTATGTGCGATTTGAAGATGAATCACGGCGGAAGTGCAGATGTTAAAAACATTTACATACCGATAAACGAATAAAATGAGCAAAGACAGCTGAGAAAACCAGATCCGTTTTTTGGTATGTTCAAACCATATACATCTATTGAAGATAGCGTCACAATGGAAGAAGTGCTCGTGCAGGGCTGTCATTAGAGGTGAGAATTATGCTGCTGAACTCTTTACCTCAGGTGGTACTTGATGAGTCTTGATGAATCTAACGTTGGTATAAACCAGGTTGAAATTGTAGCCGCATTTCTTTTTTTTCCGAAAATGCGGCACAAATTTGAAAATAACTGGGCACTAATATCTCAAGTGTTTTACATCCACACTTAGTCTAAATTGCTGCATAATTGGGTATGGTATCCAAAGTTGCTTGGCAAGAAGCGCTCACTACATTGATGATATTTTGTAAAATGGATTGAACTTCTCAAATTGCAGCCAACCATTTTTTGGATCTAGAATAGAATGAAAAATCTTTCCCTGACCTTTTCCAGTCTGATTTGAACACAATGGGTTGACCAGAGGGAAAGACTGCTTATGTCCACAGATACGCCACACTATTCAGGGGCTACTTCCTCGAAATCAGTTGCTGATTGTGTTGAATTGGGTATCAAATTAAACCTAATTTCCCCAATAACTTAAAATGATTGAGATTCTATACTTTTGGTTTCCATCAAAGCATTCATAACTATAAGGTTTCTTTAAGGTTGTACCGTCAGTTTGTTCAGTGTTCAAAGTGCTTTATTCCATAAATGCAGTTATGAGTCTGCCTAAAATCTCACCTCAGAATCTGTTTGAAAAGTGTCTTTTTGATTTCATGAGCTCCTGACCCTGGGGCGAGGTGAGCAGTTATACGGACAACCACCATTCCAGACGGGCAACTGATTTTCATTGAAGAGCTTGACCGTGGACAACCAATCAAAAAGATGATTTGTCGTTCACTGTATGGCTAAGCCCCCCTCCACTGACTCGGACAAATAATCAACATTTTAGGACTAGCGCTAATGGCTGGTATTACAGTCTGAGATATTTTTCAGGATGCTATTGATGATTTTTAGAGATAGAAGGCTCAAATATCATCAAGAAGTTAGCAAAAACGGTTACACTATGCATTGGAGGGATACATTAATGAATTAAGAGTGGAGAAGGTCAACAAAAAGTTTAAATTAGAAGCTTAAATTTTCAGGTCTCAGTACAAACATCAACCACATCTTGTTTCCATCACCCTCTCACACAAAAAGATAGAGGATCAGCATTGTACATGCACTGCAGGGTAATAAATTTAATTTGTGTATTATTATTGCTACCGAATTTTAAAAATCTAACCTGACGTGACTGATCTCCTTTTAAGTAAACTAGGTGACATGGTGAACTCAGCAGCCAGGAGCTCATGTAAGCCAACGTCCGTCAGCACTGAAGTTAGCCATAGAGTTTACTTACTTTAGCAAACATTAGCTAACTTAGGAATGTAAAAGATAACTTTACATTAATCTCCAGCGAAGTGACAAGATTTCGCCTTCAACTAGTTGTTGATTTTGTTGTGTTCCGTGGTCTGAGTGTCTGGTAAGTCAATTTTAGGTTTCTATTATTTTGGGTATGTATGTTTTTAGTCCATGTCTTAGTGTTCACATTTCATTCCTCTCCCGTGCTAGTCAGGTCCACGTTTTACCCATGTACTGTCTTTGCTTTCTCCCCGGTCGCGTCATTGTTTGTAGCAGTTTCTGTGTTAATTGATTGTGACACTATTTTGGGTGATTTAATGGATTCTGGGTTTCATCCTTCCTTCTGTTCTCGTTTGCTAGTCTCCCCTTGCTTTTCTATACAAACTAACATTACTAACAGTTTGTTGTTTTCTAAATTATTAACCAAACTAACCCTGTATATAATACTCATCTACTAACGAGCACCGGGATTGTATAACTGCACTTACTAATTGACTAATTATCTCTCAGCGGTCGCCCTGTTGTCTCCGCCACTTGCTTTTCTATTCATTGGCTTTGCTAAAATTTCTGCAGACCCTCTGCATTCTTATTATCTATTCTGGCTCTTATTCTGTACACTTTTTATCCAGTTTATTTATCCCGTCTTTGGGATTGTCTTGTGATCCTTGTCTGTGTGTTAATGTTTATCTGTTTCCATGTAATTGGTTTCCCTCATGTTCCACCCTTTGTTAATTATATTAAATTTCAGCACCTGTGTCTGTGTGTGCCCCTGCCCTATATCAGTTCCCCTCTCCAGCAAGTCCTTCAGATCTGACTTCGCTGTCGCTGCCACTTGCACTCACTCCCTGCCCTGTGCACTTCTCTTCTGGTCCCCTCAGTTCTTCTCTGTGTTTTCAGTTCAGCCACCTACCCTGGCCAGCCTGCCCTTCCTGCCGCCATCAAGCCCCTGGTGCCCCCTGTCTCCTCCAGTGTCTTCTGTGCCCTTTGTGCCAGTCTGCCTCCACCGTCTCCAGTTTCCCTCTGTGCCAGTCCGCCCTGCCTGTCCTGAGCACCAGCGTTCTGCTCCCTGACCTCCAGCGCCCTGCCTGTCCTGAGCACCAGCGTTCTGCTCCCTGACCTCCAGCGCCCCTGCCTGCCCTGAGCACCAGCGCCCCTGCCTGCCCTGAGCACCAGCGCCCCTGCCTGCCCTGAGCCCTGTGTCCTGTCTGTCCCCCCTCCTGATGTTCTCCCTGACCATTCTCCTGGCCAGCTGTGCTACCCGAGTTAGCCATCTGCCAGCTGTGCCAACTGTCGTCTTGTGAGTATTCCCAAGCTTCCCGAGTCCCTGTTCCGACTCTGTCCCTCGTTCCCGAGTCTGCCCCCCTGGTGTGTTCCGAGTCTGCCCCCTGGGATTATTTAGACTTTTTGGATTCCTGAGTTCTCCCGTTTCAGTGCGAGGCACTGTGTTTTTGTTGGCCAGAGTGCCCCCTTTTTCCCCCTGGTTTATTCTGTGTTTATTTTAATAAATTTATTTTGGATCCCCGCATCTGGCGTCTCACTCCCCTTTTGTGCCTCCCTCCTGTTTCGAGTAAAGTGTTCTAAGGTTTTCCGAGTTCCCCTGTGTTTTTTCCTCTTGTATCCTTAACAGATTTACCTTGGAACAAATGTAGAAATCTTTGTTGACCTTTGTACGCTACATTAAGCTGATAGTGGGGTCTTCCACAAAGCTTTATCCAGAGGAGACACTTCTCTCGATCGCGATGTGGCTTTGGGAAGGGTATAAAATCGCCCGGCCTCACTCAGCCTCTGGAATACCTCGTGTCGGAGTTACGTTTACCCAAAGCACAGCATTTGACTTTTTCTTTTTTTTTTTTTTTTACTTAGAAACATCTTAAAACCCCATAAAAGCGACCCATTAGGAGTTTCCGTACTGCATTTCAATGGAAGTCCAAGCTCAGAATGTCCGAGTATATTGGGAGAGAATACACAATGTGATTGGCACATCGGTGCTTAGCTATAGGTCAGTTAGGAATAAATGCAAGTAATTTATGGCTTATTGTGAGTGTTCGTGCACTTGGCATTGAGCACTTCACGAGTAGGGAAGAATTACCTTATTCGGAGCATCAGTGTAAACGATCTGCTTTTGTTCCTCTTTAGATGGTTTCCTGCAGAATTCGTTGGTGAAATCTATTCACCTGACCTTAAGTAGATCTCGGTCTCTGCCGCATTTGGGGGAGGTTTAATTCGGCTGATGCCAGAGTAGATTGTATGCACACTCCTCTCAGGTAAAACGCTGAAGTTTGTCCGGCTGGAGGAGCTGGTTTTCTTTTAATGTATGTTTAAAATGTTCCATCTCAGCAGCAATCTGCAACTTCTGACCAGGAAGTGTTATATTCATCAGTTTAGCTGAGTTCAAGTTCGAGAAGCTATTCATTCCTTTATGCATTTAGAGTTCTATAAAGTTGTTTGAAGCTTTGGCTTTGAAGGTGAAGTCTTCTCTTTAAACGGAGCTAATCAAAGTGTAATCACTGCCTGAATACAGCCAATCAAACCCCTCCAATAATTAAAACCAACCCCCCCCCATAAAGGAAGAAAAAAAAAAAAACACAATACAATTAGATTTAGAAAGACTAAAAAAACAGGGTAGATCCAGGCACTCGAAGGAGGGTATAGATTAAAATGCCTTTAGTACTGGCTAGTTAACGTGTTTCGGCATAGAAAATCTAGAAAGACTAAAAACAGAGTCTTTCTAGATTTTTTTCCCTTTTGATCCAAGAGCACTGACTTCAGTCCTGATTACCTCTCGCTGAGCACCTAATTGGATTCTTTGTTTTTTGATACAATTAGATTTTCAATGTTATGACTATACAAGCAAGTAAAAGATTTTTCAACCCGTCCTCCCCACCCGGCTCAGTTTTGGTTTTGTTGCACTCATCCTTGCGCGTATTCTAGCCACACTGCAGGCAATGAGCACTATGAGCACTTGCAAATATGAAGACAGCAAAAAAAGCACAAAGCCCAAACAGTTCTAAACTCTTGGTTGGCGAAGAACAAAAAAATGAAAGTAATGGCTTCTCAACCTCTGTGGCTTCGGAACTTAATAGTCAAAACACGTAAACTGAATAAGTTTGTAGTCCATTACTTTCCACTGTGTTATGTTGGCTAGGCTGTTGTTGGCATGATATAACATGCTTCAGAACCAGCAAGTAGCGACCCTGCTAATTGCGACTTTCATCGGAATGTAGGGGGCGAAAACGGCTCAGTAGAGTTGCCACTTTTGATCTGTGGTAAAACTGGGACATTCCAGGGGTTATTCTGTATTTTGTTCCTTTGTGGGGTGCATTCCCCGTAATCTCAGATGCTAACATACATAGTTGGGACCATTGACTGTGAATGGACAAACTATGTATCTAAGTTGCTAACTTAGTTAGCAACTACGCTTTTGGGAAATACGCCCCTGTCTGACTTGCTTTCTTGATCGAGGCAAAGTTTCCTCCGTCGAGTCCATTAGTTTCGTGTAACAGGACACCTCGAAGGTCTTATCCCCCAGTTAACGAATTTAGACTTTTTTTTTTATGACTTTTATTGAACATTTTTTAGTGTACAGAGCGGCAGTAAGGGAATGATGGCATTGGAGAAAACAGCAAGAGTATCATCCTGACAAAAGTCACAATACCACCATAAACAACAAATTGAACAAAACAAAACATTGAAAAAAACATCCTACACATCAACGAATGCCAATATACATCACAAAACCGTACAAAAAAAAAAGACAACGCTGGACCAAAAATAAAAAAAACAAAAAAAAACACACACAACAACATACAGGTCAGAGCAACCCCAGACATCATAAGATGTTTTATATGTTCCTGTCACCAAAACTCCCGCAACCCCTCCCCCTCCACACACAGAATTAAACCAACCAATCCCTCGCCACGGTACTAAAAACGAGTGCCCCTGCATCTGACATCATACCCTACCCCGAAAATTACCAAGAATTAAATTCTAAGTATTTTCCCCACTTGATAAGATATTTTTCACCTCTTTCTGTCAGGTTAAAAGACTTCTTTTCAAAAGCAGCTATTATACTTAATTCCAGAAGGCAGTCATTGAATGAGGGCCCCTCCAGAGACCTCCATCCCCTCACTAAAATCTGCCTGCCAATCATAATACGAGTTTGTATCCAGTCTGCTACTGGTTTTGAGATATGCTTGAGAGAGCGGGGAATTTTGTTTACATTTTCAGGCATTTCAAGTACCTAAAATAAGCAACATGCAGTTGTGTGGTGCTAACTGACCTGTCGCTAGGCCCCGCCCTCAAATGCGATGAGCCAATCACAGTGCATATTCTCTCTCCATATACTCGTACATTCTGAGCCTGAACTTCCATTGAAATGCATTACGGAAACTCTGAATTGTTTGCTTTTATTCGGTTTTTAAATGTTTCCAAGTAAAAAAAATGGTCAAAGGCTTTGCTTGGAGTAAAAGTAACTCCGATACGAGGTATCCTGAGAGGCTGGGCGATGGGGTGTATTTTCGACCCTTCCCAAAGCCACATCATAACCAAGAAGTGTCTCCTCAGTACAAAACTTTGTGGAAGACCCCACTATCAGCTTAATGTGGCGAACAAAGGTCAACAAGGATGTCTACATTTGTTCCAAGCTAAGTCAACAACGTGTTTAAGGCGACATCTTCTCACTTCACTGGAGATTTATTTAAAGTTATCTTTTACATCGCGAAGTTAGCTAATGTAAGCTAAAGTTGGTAGACTTTATGGCTAACTTCAGTGCTGATGGAGGTTGGTTTACGTGAGCTCCTGGCTGCATTGTTCACCATGTCACCTTGTTTACTTAGGAGTAAATTCAGTAGCAATAAAAATACGTAAATTAAATTTATTACCCAGCAGTACATGAACAATGCCGATCTTCTATCTTGTTGTGTGAGAGGGTGACAGAAACGAGACGTGGTTGATCGCGTTTGCACTGAGACCTGATCATTTTAGCTTCCAATTTAAACTTTTTGTTGACCTTCTTCACTCTAAATTCATTCATGTATCCCTCCAATGCATTGTGTAACCCTTTTTGCTGACTTCTTGATGATATTTGAGCCTTCTATCTCCAAAAATCATCATTAGCATCCTGAAAAATATCTCTGACTGTGATACCAGCCATTAGCGCTAGTCCTAAAATTTTGATTATTTGTCCGAGATAGAGGAGGGGGCAGGGCTTAGCCAAAGGTCAATTGTTCGAGTTGTTCAAGCAGCGTAGAATAGGGCTTTAGTCTGGCACTCAAGTTTGTTTGGTCATTACGGTGACCATTCTTAGTTTCTGCCTGACCAAAGTGATGAAGACGGAAACAGAAAAAGCGCTTTCAATGAACAGTGGTTGTTATACACAGTGCATATTGCCTATATGAATTAGTAATCCACTCTAAGGTATATAGGGGTTACAATTAATGTATGTACATATCAGATTCAAGATGGTGAAGGGGGAGAGGAGGCCCAAGAAGTTGAGGGACAGGTAAAGGAGGCACAGGTGACCAGGTGATGAGGGCAAAGATTTAAAATACTGAGCCAGGCAAACCTTGTTGAGTTGGCTAAAAGATATGTAGTTCATGGTTGTTTAAAACAGTGACCACGTGGTTTCTTCTCAGCGAAAGACAGAGTGAGGGCAGTGTTTCAGCAGGTGCCTGAGAGGTTTCAGAGCAGGTGAGATAATAATGCGGTTGCAAGGACACATGCATGAATACATAAATTCAATACAGTTTACCCAAATGTAGATTTTTTCCTCTCTTTTTCATTTGTTAGACCAAAAAAGTTTAAGTTTAAATTCATTTACGGTAACTTAGTAGAGATTTACGTTTCTTGCTTTTGTCTGTATCAGGAGATGCCGCCACATGACAGGGATGAGCGAAGCATAGACAGCAGGGTCAGATGAGGAATTGATGATAGTGATATTAACACCTTCACAAAGCCTGCACAAGCTCATCCCAAATTCATTGTTGTGCAGAATCGAGCCAACTGTGTATTATCCTTTCAACAAAGTTAGTTTGTCAAATTTCCCTGACTGCACTGCAGTGCCACATTAAAAGGGGTTTTATGTTTTCACTGTATCTAAGTCTATTCAAAAAAGTCATAATTTGCTTGTAAGGCAGACCCTGCTTTTGTGAGTGTAGTCACTCACATGTCCATGCAGTGACAGTATATGCTCAAGAAAGGAACACTTTAGCTTCACAGATGTCTTCAGTAGCTTGGCAACAAGAGGAAGCAAGGCATGCACTGCTTAAGATTGTGGGATCCATCAAGTACTTAGCCCAACAGGGTTTAGCTTTAAAACATCATGCTCAAGACACAGGCAAGCTATCCCTACTTCTTAAAGACAAAGCAGAGGATGATACGACTTTTCAAAGGTGGCTGGAAATGCACAAATAAGACTACACCAGTCCCCTCAAACAAAATGAAATACTCAGCATAATATCATCTGAGAAATAGCAACTACAATTCAAAGTCTTCCAGTCACCCAGTTTGCCTTAGTTGTTAATGGGAAACAAGATATCTCGGGCATAGAGCTAGAGTAAGTGTGTCTTAGATATGTTGACAATGGCTTAACACGTTGACTGCCGACTATGAGATAACTCGTAATGGCAGGTCAGGGCTGGCGCTAGACCTGAACATTCGGGGGCAAATATCCATCCCTTTATTGACAGCAATTATTCCTGGCTAATTCGAGGTGGTTATCCTTTATTAACACACATTCCAATTCAAGAATAATCAAGTGGCCATTGAGGACACGGCTTCTCTCCCCCATACAATTTAACAGCGACTAAATAATGGGCTACATTCAGCACAGAAAAGTAATTTAATAATAATTAGGTCTATGCACTGGCACTCAGCGACAGCATTTCAGAACTCTTCAGTGAATGAAGATCATTTTGTTGACTAGTACGTGGTTTTGTCCGCTTACATTTTCCAATCAGAGAGCTGTCTATTTTTTACAGCAAGTTCCGTGACCATGCAACAAAAACAGGTGTACATACTTGCTACTGAAATTACCTTAATTCGCAATAGAGTTTTGAAATGCTGCTCTCGCAGGAAAAAAAAATTACCATTGCTGAGTGCCAGTGCATAGACCGATTACCCAGTTGTTTCAAGGAGTAAGTTAACACAAAATATGGAATTGAATCACCCAGTAAGTATTGGAAGATTTTGAAAGATGATGCTGTGCCAACGGTATTCAGTCACCAAAGGCCTCCAAACGCAAGCGTCAGTCAACTTTAGCAAGGCTGGAGAATTGAAAGAATCAGTTACAGATAGAACAGGAAGGCTTTCCAAATCTTATGTCAGCTTATAACTTGACACTGGATTTATACTGATTCACAAATGATTCATCTGACAAACTCTTGCTTACAGTAGTCATGATTCATTTCATTTATAACCTTTGCGCCACAAGAGTTCCGATGTCCGGATGACGCAGCGAGCTACCTCGACTCCAACAAACATGGTGCACCGCCAACAACTTATATATCTGATCTTCTTGAGCTGATTTAGTCATCAAAATTTTTTACAAAAATTTGAATTGTAGTGGTTGAGTAGTTTTATTGGGTATCCGCTGTACCAAGCGTCTTTTTTTTTTGTACAGCTGTAAAACAAATAATTATGTTAATTCACATCCCGTGACCTGGTACCAGTGCATGCCAAGATATTGGTGTGATCGCCCCTGTGCCCGTAAACGCCCGTCAAGTCGTCCTCGCGGCGCGATTTAGCACGCCCGTCAGTCACTTCAAGGGCGCGCCACTATTCAATCCAAGCGTTAGGTACAAGCGTTCACCTACCGCAATAGAACATGACGATGATGACAATGCTATAATCAAAACTAGCAATCGCAACATTCTCTCAGATCAAGGCAACCAGTGCCAGTTGTGAGGAAGCGTACTTATATTCAGCTCGGCATATCCCACCCATCATCATAGCTGTAAAAACAAAAAAAAACAACAAAAAAAAAATTCAACGTCTTTATGATTCAGGTTTTGTTCTAGGTATCTTAATACATGTGTACATGTGTGTACATGCAGTGTTACATTTCTGTTTGCACATTATTATTCTTTTCCTCTTATCTATACATGTATTGTTTTGGGGAGTTTTCTTTAGGTCAGTATAATTTTAAATTAATGCTGTTTAATCTTTGACATTTTGGCGAAGTAACTACCCCCAAATTTGCGGTATTCTCCTCAGTATTCAGCTCTGGATTAGAGAGGCAAGATCAAACAAGTGCTCTTCAGTGGTTTTGTAAAACACAGTAAAATGCTAAACGGAGGCAAAGGAGATTTGGTTCATTATTGCTTCAATGATTACTTTGGAGTTTATACATTTTATTTTATCGTGTAAGGCACTTCTGTGATGCATACTAATTTACCTCTCATAATTCCAGGTTAATGGAGCATTAGGTGGTTATCTCGTATATCTTCCATCTCTATCTAGGGGTTCAAGCCCGTGAGGCTGAAATCCTATTGTTTTTGTGCTGGTTTAATTTTTTTTTTTCTTCTTCTTCTTCAGAAATGTTTTTGCAAATTCCCGTGAGAAGGTAAACGGTAGAGACCTGAAATTTTGCACATTGGTTGGAAGTTGTGTGTAAATGCTGCCTAAGGCATTTTTAACTCAATCGGCCTGATGCCAGCGCTATAATTCAAGAAAAACTGTTTTTCACTTTAAAGGTCATAACTCCTACGCTTTAAGTCTGATTTACACGAAACTTGGTAAAGACATTCCTTGGTCGAAACTCTACAACTTTCCCACAAGGAACTCTAAGGTCCTTGAATTTTTTGAAAAACACATATTTGAGATCTGCTGCTAGGCCATAGCTCCAATTCCTTCGAAATTTGCTGTAAATCATCATTGGACCAAGCTAATCAAAAGTGCATAAAGCTTAGTGAAATCTCATTCAGTCTCCAAGATACTGGCCAATGAACTTCAGCAGGGGCGTGGCTTAGCACATAAATGGACAAAATTCAACAACCATTGGGCCAATCATCAAAGAACTTGCAGAATATGTCCATATAAGTACCAGGAACATACCTTGACAGTGTAATGCAAATCGACGCATAGGGGATGCTATAAATGCAAAAAATGGGCATAGCATGACGCAAATCAGAGTACAAATCAGCAATTGTCTTCTAGCCATAAAACTCACAGGATATATTCATGTAAGTACTTAAAATGTACCCTGAAAATTTCATTCAAATTGTCCGATAGGGGGTGCTATAAATGTGAAATAAAGCAACGTGGTATAACACAAATCAGACTATAAATCATGAATAGTTTTCTCAATCATTACAAAACTCGCAGGATATGTCCACATAAGAACCTGAAACATAGCGTGAAAGTTTCAATCAAATCAAGCAGTAGGGGGCACCATAAATGCACAAAATAGCCAAACATAACACAAATCAGACTATACATCATAAGTTGTTGGCCCAATCATTACACTGGCAAATAGGTCCACATAAATACCTGCAACATACGCTTAAAGTGGCCTTTGTCCCCTGCCGCCACGGTAGTGAGTGGAGCGGGGGACATAGTATTCAGCCACGTCTGGCCGTCCGTTATCTCCCGTTTGTTCTGAAAGTGATATCTCAAGAAAGGTTTGACCGATTCCATTCATCTTTGGTCTCAAGGTGTATCTGGGGCGGTGGACATAGTATTCAGCTCCAGCCGTCCATCCGTCATGTCCCGTTTGTTGTGAATGCAGTATCTCAAGAACTATTTGACCAATTCCATTCATCTTTGGTCTCAAGGTGTAATAGGGGCAGCGGACATAGTATTCAGCTGTGTCCTTCCATTCGTCATGTCCCATTCGTTGTGAACGCGATATCTCAATAACGGTTTGACCGATTCCATTCATCTTTGGTGTAAAGGTGTCTTAGTGGGGTGCTCACAACCCACTCGATTTACATTGGCATTATTAGCATTATTCTCAAGGTCATTACAACCATTTTACCTCTTTCAACTACCTTGTTTATTAAGCTGATCAAGCTTTCAACTACTTATGGTCTTTCTTGGCTTGAACCCCGGAATTGCCGCTTGCAGCTATATTTTAAAGGTGTGCTTGCAGAAACGTGACATGCGAAGTTGCTGTACTGACATTCATGGGTTGCATGCAGGTACGCAAGCTCCCCATTTCAAAATTACCTCCGCCATCTATGGAAAAAGGCTACGTTTTCAGACCCGTTAACTGGAAAATGTTATGATATGCTGTAATCTCAGTTAAGCTCTGCTGTGGAGAGCTGTGGATGCAGAAACGTGATATACAAAGTTGCTCTACTGATATTAATGCATTGCACGCAGAATAAAAATCTGTTGGCTTGCAAGAAAGGAGTGGTCTTTGCCACATTATTCATTAAACGCAACACTACACTGAACTATAAGACCGACTATATAAGTATATCAAATCGTGTATCTCTTATAAAGAATGACATTACTTTTCAAATGTTATTAATGTGTTCTTCGGTATGTCAAAAGTTTTATTACCACAAAAAAAAAATTCAGAGGTCTCTTTACCTCTCATCTCAATATACCTGAACAGAATGGTTTTCTAGAGTCCTCTCTTAACATTATGGTTATTTTAGACTTACTACATTTTGGGACTGTGTGAGGATGGATGGATATTAGCGTGGAAGCAGTAATTCCAGCAAATTTGCCTTGTTAAGCTTGGTTCTTGTACTGGTAACTGATACAGTTGTGAGGTTATCAAAATAAAAAACATGTATCATGAATGGGCTATACTCTTTGCAACATACTAAAGGCAGTCTACAGGCCAAGGACTGGACAGGAGAGCAGGGCAGGTGGAAGAATGGAGTAGGTGGCTCAGTGCTAGCAGATACCAGTGTGTCCCACACATAGACCATTGTATGGCAGGCCGCCACAGAATCAACTTGGACCGCCACAAATTGATTCCGGCCCATTGGGATTTTCTATTGCATTCTCGTGTCTGTGTGCACCAAATAAATAAATAAATAAAAACCGTAAAATTAAAAGTACCGGTAGATGTGAAATTTGCGAGAGTGATTGATAGTGCCCTCCTGGCATGCACTGTGGTACCAATTCAAGTCATTTAATTTCATAATAAATCTGTCTCTTAGGCCTTAAATATTGGTTAATTCCTGTGCTGACATAGTCTAAGAATGGCTGGACAAAATTATTGAGTTGCCTTACAAAGTTTTGGCATCATGATGGAGCATTGGCCCAAACTCAGCATAGAATATGCAAAGTAAGAACAAGTCATAAATGTTGAAAACGTATAATAGACTATCACAAAATGGCTACTATTGACATGGCATTGTGATGATTGATGATGGCTGAGCATAAAATAGTTGATTCCATATGGCAAACAAGTATTCAGATGAAAATTGGAAAAAAAGTGAACGAAAATTTCCCAAGGTATTTTTTAAATTTATTTATTTTTTCAAATACGGTCAATTCAGGCAGTTTAGGAACCAAACTTGCTTTCCTAGGCATGTGACACCACGCATTTACTGCAAAATAAAATTACAGTATTCTCAACTGTCTGCCTGCAAACATCTCTAACCTGTGGCATGCTGATACAGAGGCCTTGGAGACTGATGAACATGTGCAAGGTAGAAATTAAAAACAGCCTAGACAGAAGAGATTTTAATGTCTCGACTGCTTCAAAGTGAACACACGCATGAAGCCCCAACATCCTGTTTAGATGTATTAAAAACCCTGCAGTAGAGGTATCCACCTCTCAATAAAAGTTAATCACTATACTTGAAAAAATGGAATGAAAATTAGTAGTTTTCGCGAGCATAACCCATTCTTACTGTAGAGGAAAAACACAATCGGGCAGCTTGCAAACATAAACATTCAATTACTTGTGGTCAGCTCAGTAAACATTCACAAGTCTTATTTTTTTATTTTATTTTTTACAGCATATTAATTCCAACCAAATTCATGTTAATTTTGATTTAATTACAGGACCATTCAGACTGCTATTCGTTTGTCTTCTCATCATGAAAGCACCAGCAAATCTGAATAGTTTTGCATTCGGCACATCAGCAAAGAGGAAAGTCAGCTTTCGTGTCAGAGCAACATAGCCCACATTATACAAGGGCTGTCGCGGCTTGGAAGCATTTGCAGTAGACAATTCGGCTGAGGTGGGAACACGCGTCCGGCGTCTCACTTACCTGCTTAAAGGAGAGTGTAAGCCAGAGACTGTTTGTGCCAAACCGTTTTCCACCAAATGTATCCTCGCAGGAGAATACGAATGGTACGCTGTTAATATGACACTGCCGGAATCTTTCATTTCCATGTTTAAAACTCAGCTACCGAATCCAAATGCTCTTCGCAGCACCTAAGAAGAACTTGAAGCGCTCATTAACTTCATTCCTAGGTACAATTCCTTTGAGATAATAAATAAGGCGAAGCGCTGGTTCCCTTGTATCGGTCGATATGTAATGCGACTCCCCACTGACAGTCAGCGACATCTGCCAGCCTATCATGGTTCCTCGATCATTTGCATAAGGTGCTCTCCTCAGGCCAGCATTAAAATCAAGGCAGAACTTTGCACGCCCTTTCGCCGGGGAAGATAAAATCCCTTTACAATCGTTATTGTAATGAAACCTACGAGTGTGATCGCAAGCTTTTCATCGTTAACCCTGGTGACTTAAAACAATAGATACTTTGTTCGGAAATGTTCTGTCAATGGAGTCTCATTTATTAGTCCATCTCAAGAACTGTATTAAAAGACGCAGACACCGGGTCTGAAATGTGAGACCAAGGCAGAGAAAATGAGTCTACTTCTCACTTGATGTATTACCTGGGTTCCAAAATTTCATGAGAACAAAATTCCCTGATTTATTCCTGAGTAGGCTAAATCATGAAATTCCCGGAGATATTTCAATCACACGAAAAGCGGAACTTTAATAGCGACACTTTATGGACACTGCTGGGTGGGCCAATGAGGTACTTTCAAAATGACATAATGAACACTCCCAACAACGTTTTACGTCTCCCTGGCGTCGCAAATTCAGCCATAGCGAGGAGTTTCCCCTGTCATTTATGATCAACTTCAACCTGAAATAACTTCGCCTTTACGACGGTAGAATGAAAAATAGTGTCACAGCACTGTAGCTCATCTGCCTAACTTATTACATTGCTATATTGCATTGAAAGTGATTTTGATGACATTTAACAAAATGGTCTTTCAAAACAAAGCAAAGACAATCAGATAAATGTTGCTATTCACAACAGGCTAAGCAGGTAATCAATTGCACATCACATTTCACCTAAAATAGCAGTATGATTCCCAAAATAGAATTTTCAATATGGTTGCTCAATCTTCTTAAATTACCCAAATGCAACAAAATCTTCAGCATAGATTGAAATGGTGCTCATGTCTTCTTTGATTTCATTTGTACTGCCGCAGAAATTTACCAAAACATTTATAAACAAATTACTATGTAAGCCATGGACGATTTAGACTGCATTGCTAATGTGCAAAGGTGAAATCAAGGCCAAAATTCAGTAAAAATCTTCTGACACATGTTGCTTTTCACTGCAAATCAACCAGGTACCAGATTACACATAAATATCTGCAAAAACTGCAGCAAAATGGCAAAAAATTAGAATTTTCTATATGGTTGGTATGGCAACCATCTTAAATAGCCCAAATGCAACAAAGTCTTCAGCATAGATTGAAATGGTGCTCACGTCATCTTATAAATATTTCATTTGCATTGCTGCAGAAATTGACCAACATTTATTTACAAATTGCTGTGTAGGCTATAGGCGATTTAGACAGCATGGCTAATGTGCAAAGGTGAAATCAAGGTCAAAATTCTGCAAAAATCATCTGACACATGTTGCTTTTCACTGCAAATCAACCAGATACCAGACTACACATAAATATCTGTGATGGGGGTTGGTAGTAGGACGCCAAGAGCAGAGGCCAGAAATAAAAGGAAAAACCAGCACTGAGAGACTAAAACAGATAGAAATCACGAGACTCGCGCTACCAACGGACCTGACGCCATCCGTGATAAAAAACAGGCGAGCTCGAAAAAAAGAACAAAAGAAAATGGAAATAAACCAAAGATTCCGTTACTCACTAACACTAATCCTGCTATGCAGCTAAGATCCTGACAATACTCTCTCTCTCTCTCAATACCTGACCAGCTAAAGCACCAAAGAGACAATGACACTCTGGCAACACATGCGAGGCAGAACGGTAGCTTAAATAGAGTCTGGGTAACGCCCCCAATTAATGCCAGCTGGCCCAGGAATCCGATGGCGAGCAAAACGATATCGTCCCGGACGAGAGTAACAAAAGGAGCTCTCAAAGCTCCAAAACCATGACAGGACCCCCCCTCTAAGGGGCAGCTCCAGAAGTCCCCAAGGAACCCCATGCACAAAACTTCGAAATTAGTGAGGGGTCCAAAATATCACGCGAGGGGACCCAGCACCGCTCCTCGGGACCATATCCCTCCCAGTCTACAAGAAACTAGACCCCACGACCTACACGCCTCTCGACCAGAATGCGGCGCATGGTATAAACCGTCCCCCCCTCCACCTTTCGTGGTGGCGGCAGAGGTGTGTCGGCAGGTGCTAACCGGCTTAATCCGAGAGACGTGGAATGACGGATGTATGCGTAAAGATCTCGGGAGCTTCAGCTGGACCGTGACTGGATTGATCTTCCGCAATATTTTAAATGGGCTGATATAGCGGGCGCCGGTTTTTTGGATTCTACCTTCAAAGGGAAGTCCCAGGTAGACAGCCAAACTCTCTGCCCAATAAGACGGGGCCAAACGACGCCTTCTATCAGCAAAGGATTTTTGTTTACGCCCCGAACGCAACAGCGAAGAACGGACCTTGGTCCAAACCGACCGACAGCGCCGAATGAACTGGTTGACTGAGGGAATTTCAGAATCGTTCTCAGTCTCCGGAAATAATGTGGGTTGGTAACCCACTTGGGCCTCAAACGGGCAAAAGGTCCATGGAGTAATTACACATAGAGTTATGGGCATAATCGGCCCAAGCTAAAAATCGACTCCATAATGAGGGATTATCCGCCGTCAGACATCAAAGAGTGTTTTCAAGAGACTGATTCGTCCGTTCCGTTTGCCCGTGGGTCTCCGGGTGAAACCCTGAGGAGAGACTCACTGTGGCCCCCAACTGCTTACAAAAAGCCTGATGCACTGTCTCCCGCGCCGAGGGCAGCTTAGGTAGCACTACAAAATGAGCCGCTTTAGAAAACTGGTCAACCACTACCAAAATGACACTGTTGCCATCAGATACAGGCAGCCCCATAATAATCGGGCGCGATATGTGACCAATTGCGCCTGGGAACAGGCAAAGGTCGCAGCAGGCCAGAGGGACGGAGGTGGGAAGTTTTATTTCTGGAACATACGCTACAGGCCGCAACAAACTCCCGAATGTCCTCCATCATATCCGGCCACGAAAACCGTTGGGCAAGGAACTGCTTGGTCCGATGGGCCCCCGGGTGCCCAGCCAAGCGGGAACAGTGTCCCCACTGAAGGACCCTTGACCTAACCCCAAGCAGAACAAATAAACAGCCAGGAGGCTCCCCCCCAGGACCGGGATTGGATTTCAATGCCTCCTGAACCACCGCCTCAACTTCCCATTGAATAAGTGCCCAGATCTGGGCAGAAGGAATAACAGGCTCTGGGGTAGGATCGCTATCCGTGTGATCGCACATACGTGACAGGGCGTCAGGCTTAATATTTTTAGAGCCCGGGCGGTATGTGAGCGTAAAATCAAAGCGGTTAACAAACAATGACCATCACGCCTGCTGGGAATTACGCCGTTTGGTCTACTGAATATATTGGAGGTTTTCATGGTCGGTCCAAACCACAAAAGGGTGCTCAGCTCCCTCCAACCAGTGGCGCCACTCCTCGAGCGCCAGCTTGACCGCTAATAACTCCTGGTCACCAATACTATAATTGTGTTCGGCGGCGGACAAAGACTGGGAGAAGTATGCACATGGGTGAAGCTTAATATCCCAATGAGGGTGCTGGGACAGAATAGCACCCACGCCCACCTTCGAAGCATCAACCTCCACGACAAATGGGAGGGAGGGGTCGGGAAAAACCAAAATAGGCTCTCAGCTAAAACGTTCTTTTAATTCCTGAAAAGCAGCATCGGCTGCCGGGGACCAAAATAACGCTAAGGAGGTATTATTTTTAGTGAGCACAATAATGGGGGCAGCAACTGCGCTAAAATTATGGATAAACCTCCTGTAAAAATTTGCAAAGCCCAGAAAGCGTTGGACCTCTTTAACACTCTGCGGTGCTGGCCAATTCCTGACCGCAGCTACCTTATCAGGGTCCATGCGCACTGACCCCTTAGAAACAAAAAAGCCTAAGAACGAGACAGTCTGGGCGTGGAAAACGAATTTTTTGGCTTGCTAACAAAAAGTTTGGCATTCAGCAGGGCTTCCAGTACACGCCTAATGTGTTGTTTGTGCTCCGAGAGGGTTGAAGAAAAAATCAAAATGTCGTCAAGATAAACGAAGACGAATTTCTCCAACATCTCTCAGAGCACGTCATTGACGAATGACTGACACACCGAGGGGGCGTTTACCAGCCCGAACAGTAAGACCCGATATTCGTAGTACCCATCATGCGTGTTAAAAGCAGTTTTCCATTCGTCCCCCTCCCAAATGCGAATCAAATTATAAGCATTACGAAGGTCTAGCTTCGTAAAAAATGATGCCTCCTGCAGACGTTTAAACGTGGAATTCATTGACGGAAGGGGGTATCGGTTTTCAATGGTGATTTTATTCAAACCCCTGTAATCAATACAGGGTCTCAGACCACCGTCCTTTTTCCCGACGAAAAAGAATCCCGCTCCTGCAGGCGACGTGGACGGCCGAATAATACTATTGGCAAGAGCCTCCTGAATATACTCTCGCGTAGCCTTACGCTCAGGTCCTGACAGCGAATATAGCGAACCCCTAGGCGGAGTTGTCCCAGGATAAAGATTAATTTCGCAGTCGTACGGACGATGCGGGGGTAACGTAGAGGCTCGTTGTTTACTGAACACCTCAGTAAGATCGGTGTAATCCCTGGGAACATTCGGAGGCAAGTCAAAGTTCAGGGTGGCCCAAAATTCTTTACCTTGCTCAGAATCTAATGAATCCCTGACTGATTCCGAATCGCTAAAGTCCTCCAAAAAGTAATCATCCTCTGGCTCTCGCTAGTCAAATTTAGGATCCCATTCTAACCCCTCCTCTACCTTTTTTTCCCGTCTAGGAGGGTACGGAGCGATAACTTCCTCACACTCGCTCTTGACGTCAGCCTGCCCCATAGCTTGACGTCCGAAAGAACCATTCTCATTAGTTCTACAATGAGAGTTTCACTTGGACCCCCAGTGGACGATAGGATTAACCTGTTCCCCCAAACTGATACAAGGTTCATGTTCCCACAACCATGAATGCCCCAAAACTATTGGAAAAGTGGGGGACCTGATAATAAAAAATCGAACAGCCTCAGAGTGGCCACCAAAGGAAATGAGCATTTTTAGTGGTACCGAAACTTCGGTTATAACTCCCGTTCCAAGCGGGCGACCATCCAAAGTTCTGACAGAGCGTGATGGTGTAAGCGTAACAGTGGGAACGGAGTGCTTTCTAGCCCATTTAATATCCATTAAACAATCAACTGGGCCCGAGTCTACGAATGCTTCAATAGTAAATCTCTTTCTCCCCACAGTAAGTTCCACGGGGATTAATGTTCGGAAGGGAAACTGGGTCTGCCCTTCTAGCGCTCCCGAAGAGGGGTATTTCTGTTTCCCCGAAGCTTAGGACAATGTGGACGAATATGACCCGGCTTGTTACAATTAAAGCAGATTACTCTTCTGCTAATGGGTTGCTTAGGCTGACAGTCAAACGAACCGTCAACTTGCATAGGCTCAACCGAAGTAGAATCTTTAATGGGTGGAATAGGAGATGCACATACGCCACAAGCAATTTTAACCCCATTGTCAGCCAGCCGTGATCTATTTAGCTTATCCCTGTTGCGTTCGCGTATGCGGTTTTTAATTCGTACTGCAGTACGAACTAAAGAGTCTTAAGTCGAACAGGGTTCTAAAGTTGCCAGCACATCCTTAATCTCCTCCTTAAGGGCATGGCTAAATACTGTCATCAGAGGAGCCTCTGGCCAGCCTCTGTGCTATAAATCAGCCATAAAGCATGGGAGTGTCACCTAGTGCACTAATAACATGAATGGGTGATACAGGAACTCATTAAATTTTACTTGATATTTTTTGCTTTATTCTACCCCGATAAAATATGAGTCAGAGGAAAAACATTGTGAGAGTCCGAAGCGCAATTTAAATGAGCAAAATATCTAACTCTGTGTACACACAGACAGCAGAAAATCACCGCGTTCAATCCAGAGATATCATTGTTGTTTCTTACACTCCTGGTCTGATAATATTTGACGGAAAGTCCAGTATTTTACCTCCAAAAATGTGATGTTTTCCATGCGTTCTCACTGTTTCCCGCTATATATTTGGACCCACGCTATTGAATGTTTGGCAGAGGTACCGAGGTTGTCAGAGGCAATGCGGTTCTCGCAAATACACTATTCAGGGCGCTAAGTCTCGGGTCCATGTTAGGTGAATCTGGTTTCGTTCGAATGCGACTGCCGCTTCCAAAGGCGCGCTCTGCCCTCATTGGAGGCCGGGATAGCACTACCTGGTTGGTTTAAACGTACGAGGCAGCAACGCAACGCAATTTGTTTCTTGAAGGGAACATTTTGGCGAGTAATCTTCATATGAAACAAGGTGCATTTTAGAAATGTAGTGGAGTAGAAAGTACAGATAATAGCTGCAAAATGTAATGGAGTAAAAGTCAAAAGTACGCTCTATAATTTTTACTTAAGTAAAGTACAGATACGTGAAAAATTTACTTAAGTACTGAAACAAAGTATTTGTACGTTGTTAAATTCCACCACTGCCCTCCAGGCACAGGGTTGGTGACCCCTGGTCTAGTTTGATTGATGGTCTCAGCGTCTTGCGTCATTATTGTTATCCCGGTTCTGGTTGTTAATTAATCCCATGTGTTTCTGTTTCCTTGACATTTCCTTCTGAGTTCCCACCCCCTTTCATGTGTATTTCAGTGTGAAAGACTGGAGAGATCATCAGACGGAACTTTGTCATCTTTGGTACATTGTGAAATCTCTGCGCCAAATCCTTCCGAATATTTTTCCTGTTTGAGCCATTCCCGAATCCTGTGTTTTTGCTGTGTCCACATTTTGTCTTCCCTTGTTAAGTCTCCCAGCGTTCCTGTTCCGTCAGTTAGGTTAGGTGAAGTTTTTGTTTTCTTGTTTAGATTCGTTTGCCTCTCTTTGAGTGTGTACCTTAGTTTCCCCCTGCCTTTGGCAGCTTTTTCCCCGTTGTTCACTGCATTGACCGAGTGTTTTATTTCTGGCCTGCTTGCCTACCTTTCTCCCTTAGTATTTGATATTCCTCAATTAGCTTGATTTTCCCGGCATTTGGGATACCCCCCAACCGCTTCTTGACAGATCTTATAACCTACAGCCATGCATAGATGTGCTTATTTCATTATTCCACTGGACAATATTGGCACAAAGTTTAATTTTACTTTAGTGGACAAAACATAACATCCATCACGCAACATCTGTCACATAGGATTTCAGGCAATGTTATACCTGCCCACTAAAAGACTCTCACTAGGAGCTATATTGAAATTTGCATATTGGATGACCTAGTCCTCAGATAATTCCGGAGTAAATATTCATTTGTACCATTGTTGAGATTCAGAGTATTTTGGAATAAACATGGCGGAATTTTTTCCACGTCTTTTTCGATGAACATCAAGTAACATTCATAACTGTGGTTCATGTGAAAGACACAGACATCACTGGATGGCTTTTCTTCCCCCATCAAACAGCCTCAGACCTAGGCTAGTAATACTCACAAGGTTAGGTTCCGTAGGGGTAAAATTTTTGCTGTGAGAGTAGTTGGGATTGGCTAAAAGTCTGAATGTAATGTCCTCAGAATGTAATGTCCATAACCTTGAAATTGCCCTACTGGTATTTTTCTCCCAGTGTCCCTCAAACTTATGAAGGGTTACTGTATGTAAATTTAACATGTAAAAGCTGGATCAAATTTCTGACGTTTCGATTGGGTCATGTCGGCATCGAGGTAAACCCTTTCAGTACCTTCACTATGTCAATGGCTGCTTAAGGAAGAGCAAAATTTATAATCATTTGTCGCTGTGTTTGAGCTTTTTACTGGGCAGTTTTGGCTTTGTTAGCGAGCAACATTTCAGACTGATCGGAAGTCAGACGACAGACAAAGCAGCAACCTTCAACATAAAATAGACCTCACCCGTTGTGGAATCATTGGAATATATCTTCTTTTTCATACATGAACTCATAATATATTGATTTATTTTCCCAAACTTTGAATTTATCGTCTCCAATAAGTTTAATTTCACATTAGTTGCTTTGTAATTGTGATTGTTGGAAATTATAGGCTAGGGATGGCCAACCGCAGTCCTGGAGAGCCGCAGTGTCTGCTGGTTTTTGGTGTTACTTGATTGATGAATTAAAACAGTTGATTACAAACTTAACTTATTTCACCTGGTGTCTTAGGCTTTAACTGGGTGGAGAAAACCAAACTCAGCACACCCTGAGGCTCTCTAGAACCAGGGTTGGCCACCCCTGCAAAATAAACTTTTATCTGTCTTTTGCATTTCTACTTTGTCTGCATAACAACTATGCTAAATATCCAAGCACATTGACAAATCATGGTTTCAACATAGATTGCTGTCACAACCTGCTTGTTTGTTTGATTGGCTCTTCGAGTCATGTGGGTTGTTCCTGATAATTGGTTGATTAACTCATTATTCCCTTAGGGGTCTATTCTCCCATTTGCGCTAAGTCCTTTTTTACGCGATTCGAGTTAAGCGCTTTTGAGTTACCCATATTTTCTCCTGTTTTTTTTTTTTTTTAAATTTGGCATCTCCAATCCCACCCGAATCTGGAATGCCCAATTGGTGAACTATGTACAAAGCTTGCTCGTATGCGACCCCTTGCTGCCAACACAGGATAGTAAGGACAGTTCACGGCTTTCCTCCGAAGCATGTGCCCGTCAGCCACTGATTATTATACACTCATTGGTCGAATCTTCGCAAGGTCAGAACAAGGGCAGAGGATACCCAAACATGAAAAAGCTTAGAATCTTCCTGACAAGCGCCCCCTTGTCCAACAGGAGACGCTTGAGCAACAAACAAGGCAACTATTATATTCCCTTCCGGCTGTCCTTTCCCAATTCGCAACCCTGTAGCGCTATAGCCAATTGTGCACTACTCTGCAAAAGCTGCCGACCACTACCGGCTGGTACGAAGCAGAGCTCAAATCCGCGACGTGATAGTCACTTCTGCTTTGCAACGCGATGCTTTACCGAGTGAGCTCTCCGGCTCAGCACCATTTTTCTTAACAAAACTTTCACTCATATGGAAAGTTAATAAAGTGAAATGAAGCATCTGCAAACTTTAATGCTACATGCTATTTATGTAACCTTAACTAATGTTCAATATGATTTAGCACAAGAATACAACAGTTGCCTCTGTAATGCAGTCAACATTACAAAACATGAACAAATCCAGAGTCTTCCTGTCGAGCGCCCGTCTGGCCAACAGGAGGCGCTGGAGCAACGAACAAAGGTGTTTATGTATCCTAAATCTGGCAGTCCCTTCCCAATTTGAAACCCTGTCGCGCGATGGCCAATTGTGCGCTACTCTGAAAAAGCTGCCGACCCCTGCCGGTGGGTACGCCGGGGCTCGAACCCGCGACGTGATGGTCACCGCTTTACTGCAGCGCAGTGCCTTAACCGAGTGAGCTATCTGGCAACTCACGCATATTCTCTCCTACGCGCTTCGATCACGCCCACAGCGCTTAACTTCAGAATGTAGGCGGCCTTATGAAAGAGGTGTGACTAATCCTAAAGAGAGGCAGACTCTGTACAAAACTCATTGATTATGGCTATCAGGCAAACAAGGAACAAGGATTTTCTGATTAACCATGAAAATGCAGTTGGGGTCCACGGAAAACGCAAACCAGACTTTAAATTTGAAAATTGTGGGCCTGCTGATAAAACCTTGTATCTCAAAACTGATAAGAAACAAAAACTTGTATGTTCACTATTCTTACATGCAGAATTAAACCTTTAATTTTAAATTATATTTCTAAATTTACATTATTTTATTACTATTTTTAATTTTATATATACTTTTGTATTTTTTTCCAGTGAAGTTTATCATTTTGAAGATAGAGGTTTAATCAGAAGGCCGACGATATGCCCCTGTAGCCTAATAGTCGGCCTATGTATGTCTGGGCCAATTACAAGAAGTAATGCAGAAATCTCTTTTTGATTTCTTATTCTAGCCACCATGGCTATAAACCTATGCAAGCAAACAAATTGCCGCGAAAATGAAATAATAAATAAAGAATTTAGCTCTTCTCAACCAGCGTAATCAGAGCATTGAAAATATGCCCCTCCGACACTAGCCTGTTTGTTCCGTGGAAGACGGAAAAGAAAACATTCTAGTTATACAAAAATAACAATCAATGACAGTTTAAGTGTTTTTTGCCTGAGAAACGCCCGGAAACGCCCCGATTTTGGCCTTGCTCCGCCCTAAGTGGGTAACTGCCTTCGGGGCGCGTAATGCACAGACTTAAGTCGAGGGGAGAATACGCTTAGGTTGAAAAGCGCGTAGCTACACGCTTTTTTCGACTTACGCACATGGGAGAATAGACCCCTACGTGCAGGGGCGGCTAACCCTGGTCCGGGAGAGCTGCAGGGTGCGGCAATTTTGTTTTTCTCCACTTACTTTAAACCTGAGGCATCAAAGGGTTGTACTACGAAGTGTATTCAACATACCCGGGATCTCTTTTGGTTACCTGGCTTCACTTAACCAGACATCCTTAATCCTAATAAGCGGTCATACGAAGATGGTGATGAACTCAGTAATTCAAACCTGGATTTTCCAATCTAGCTCTGTGCGTGCTCACATAAAAGCGACAGTATTTGCTGCATGCAGCCAATCGCAGACATGAAAAAATCTAGCCGAGCAGCATACCTCACCATGGAGGAGAAAGCAGTTACATTAGCAAAATATGAGGAATAGAGGCATTTTTTCCCGGCCAAAAGCAACACCTTTGCAGCTGCCAAAAGCCACAAGGAACGCTGGCAAAAAATCAACTGTGTTTGATTTGAAAATCAAGTGTGATTACAATAACATAACATAATATGAGTGGCGAAAAAAGGCCGTTCAGCCCAACTTAGCTCGCCAGTTTCTTATTACTAAAGTGAATCAATCACTTCAAATACTTAATTACTCATTAATTAATTAATAAGTGCTAAATTAATTAGTGCTCAAGCCCATTCTCGAAAATTCCCAAGGTTTCTGCCACAACAATATGGTCAGGCAAGCTATTCCACACTGAGATTACTCTCTGGGTGAAAAAATATTTCCTAATGTCAGTGCTAAATTTACCCAGGCCAACTTCCATTTGTAACCTCGAGTTCTACTAATAAAACATGGCCTAAGTAATCCTACATAATTCACTTTGTTAATCCCTTTAACATATTTAAAGACCTCAATCAGAAGTTAACGTAGAAGTGACCTCATTAAGCCCAAATGCTGCATCCTAGTATAGGCCCCAGGTGACATCAGTTGAGTGACTAATAAACTTATTTCATTCATCTGTTAAGATCTTTCATTTATGCTGTGTTTTATCTTCATTTATTCTAACTCAGTGACATATATACTAATTTTTACACCACGACTGAAGTCCTGAAAGTGTTACCTTTATTATGATACCAGTATTATTCAAATGGACCAAGTAGTTGCAGCAGAGGTATAATTATTTTGGGCATGTCATTTTTGAGCTCAGGGCTTAAGAGGCTAACCCCTTTGCACAGAGGCAAAGGCACCAGTGTCTAAATGATGGTGTCATTATAAGCATGTCACTGCTTACATGGAACAGGTCACTGCAGATTGAATATTCACGAGGAAATGCACTTGAACTATTCAAATATGAGAGTTCTTTCGTCTAAAATGGTGAAACAAATGTTGCATCAATCAAATCTCCAGATAAAGGCTGTTCTGCTGCCAGCCTGGCATATATGTGGCTACAGAAGCTACAAGGTTTTCCTCAGGTTTTCACAGGGCTTAGGTGCTAATTGGGTTTCCGGGGGGTGGTGATGGTTGAAATAATTTGAAGGAAATTTTAAGACATTATTTTTTTATGTTGATTTTGCTCATTATCCTTGCCATATTTGTGAAGGAGGGATGGGGACACCAATTACACTTATGTTCAAAAGTCAATTCATTGAACCAAATTACATGTTTGACAGTTAATGAAAATATATGTGGATCACTTTGACTTTAACACATAGGAAAAATAAAACTGCTGAAATACATAAATACATATACAGGAATACACACTAAATTAGCCTACTCATATTGCCAAACCTTATGTTGTGAGATCAAATTTGCAGTATGTCCACATATTGCTCGATAATGCCGGTCATACTTCGCCAGTGGATGGACCATGGACTGTATCCACATTACTTCTCCTGAAAATCCATCTCTTAGTATTGGTCAAGTAAACATATCGACTCAAGTACTGTATGGAATTCCACTCACAATGTCAGCCTGATCACGAGCCATGTGTTTTGGCTCGTCTGCCAGAGTGAGCAAAATCAGATTTGGGACTGCCCAGACCTTACTGTTAATGTGTTTCAGCCAGCAAAAATTATTTTAACCCCGACTGATGCAGCGCGTACAGTGGTGTGCAAAAATTTAGGCACCGCTGGTTTACAGTACATATCACAGCAAAACAGAATTCTATCGTGGTAGGGTCGGCAGAAGATAACAGTAACTTCAGCGCAACATGAGGGTAGAAACGCGGTAGGCTGTCTGAGAAAGCGCGGCGCAGGGATACAAAGCGTTTATAAATATAGCACCGAGTCACAAAACCCCTCCAGGATACACATCACAGGTGGTCCAGCATGTATCTTATTTCATTTTAAACTTAAAGTTGAGGTTATATTTCTTGCAGGTCCGCACTAATGCAAAAAAGGGGAATCCCCACTCAAGTTTTGACATAGGTTCCAGTTCTCGTTATCCAAACTCGCTTCAGCTTGGCAGACAAACAAACATTATAAAAAGGCAAAACTTTGACAAAGACTTTCTGTGTGACAGAATAACAATATTTTATTATGTAGAGCGCTGTGGTGTCCACACCCATTTTCACTTTCCTTTGGATAAGTGTGCCTGAATTTATTAGGAATGTTGCAACTTAAGTTTTTGGGGATGAAGATTGAAATCAAATGAAGATTTGATTTCATCAGTTTAATTTCCTTATTTCATGTTTCATACAGACACACTCGAAGTTCCAAAGGCAACGATATAAGACCATACATATTCTGTTGAGGTTAGCCAGTAACCTTTCAGTTTTAGGTGCATGGTGTCAGTACAGAAAGCAACACAAATCAGCCGCTGTCACAGCTGGACTTTCAGTGATGCCTGTTCTCAGCTCACCTCACTCCCTCACACTGGTGTACCTGGAAATATACTAAAATACATTTCTGTTGACTTCTCTTGATTAATCCGTTATGTTAAATTATCCTGCATCAAGTGAGTCTTACTGAAAAGTGGGTAGCATTAGTGTGAGCACTGCCGAAGTACTAGAGGAAAGGCTGAATGCCTATAGTTGTCACTAGCAATTAGATCAAAGAATACCTCCCACCGGTAAAGATGTGTGGTCATGTGGAGTCGGTCAGTAAACCACATGTGGTCAGGAACTATATTAGTTGTGATTCTGATTTCTGCATGTCATGTTTAAGTTCTGTGCCTGGCTCTGCCGTGTATGCTTTTGTGTTTAGTGACCACTGCCTGCCTTTTGACCATTCTTAGGATTGTGTTTTGTGTTTTGGTATTTAGATTTCTTGTTTATTATTTTTCATGTTTAGATCATTTAGTTTCCATGCCATGTTTTCATTTCCATGCTTTGCACTTTGTCTCTCCTGTCTTGTCATGTGTGTATCTTTGCTCACAGTCCCTTGTCTTGTGTGCCACTCATTCGGGTGATTTATTGGTTTCTGGGTTTCAATCTTCTTTCATTATCTTGTGTTCTTCCTCTCTCTTACTAACACATACTAACAGTTTATTGTTTTTGCTAATTACTAACCACACTAATCTTGTATATTTTTACTAACTTTCTAACATGCACTCGGGATTGTATAGCTGCAATACAAGATTAATTTACAATTGACTAATTGACTACAATACAATTGACTAACGATCTCTCAGCAGTCGCTCAATTCTAATCTCCGCCTCCTTGCCTATCCCTAATTATCTCTGCTGCAAGTTTCTGTGGATTTCCACTTATACTTTGTGCTTTCCTTTTCTTTTATCTTGGCACTTTAGCACTCCTTAACCGGAGCTGTTGTTTTGTACTTAGGTTTGTCTTGTAATCCCTGTGTGCGTTTTGGCTACAGCCAAATTCATGTAATTAGTTTATTCCTCATGTGTCTCTCCCTGATCATTGTCACCATTGATTGCACCTGTTCTCCCTGGTCATGTGTTTACCCCGGATGTGTATATAAGATGTCTGTTTGGTTCACACTCTTGTCAGATCGTTCTCCCTAGTTTTCTCGTGCCATGTTTCTCGCCTTGATTTCTCAGTGTTTATCTTTCTGGCTGGACTGTCCTTGATATCGAGCTTTGCCTATTCCCTGTACTTTTGCTGCATTCTTGTTTTTTGACCTCTTTTGTCTGACTACGATTTTTGTTATTGGTGCCCTGTATATGACTCTGGATTTCGCCCTTTGGATTCTGATTTTGGATTGTGGACTTTGTACTGTTGCCAGCTCTGTTGGGGGGGGTTTCCCCCTTCAGAAAAAAAGCCTCCTTTTTGTATTCTACTGGTTGTCGCACTTGGTTCATTTCGTAAATTCCAACAATATTTTCTTACCTGGCGCCGTCTCATGATCACTGTCGGCAGTTAAAGGGCTCTCAGCATTAATCTCATGAAAAAAACGAGTTAGTCTGGCGGTAAAGTAGTGATACAAAGACAGGAAGACAGCTTTAAGTTAGGGAGAGTTCTCGCGATTTCTTATGTTTTGATGAGAGCTGTATGGTATGTCTGATACAATTAACCTCCAAGTGATTGAAAGCAAAACTGAACACTAAATGCAACAAAGTTAAACATGAGACATTTCATCACATTTTAAAACAAGAATAATTTATATTTTGAACTTTTTACAGTTTCAAAATAAAACAAGGAGAAAGGCCTTGTGCAAAAGTTTGGGAACACTGTCAGTGACTACTTTAACTCTTCCTCAGGCAGCTATTACAGCTTGCAAACGCTTCCTGTAGCCAGCTAAGAGTCTTTCAATTCTTGTCTTTGGAATTTTTTCTAATTCTTCCAGACAGAAGAAATATTATTCGCCCTTCTTGCATGCACGGCATGTTTGAGGTCTCTCCACAGATTTTCAATAATTAAGTCTGGGGACTGTGATGGCCATTCCAAAACCACCATCAGTCTTTCCTGGAGGTAATTCATGGTGGATTTTGAGGTATGCTTCGGGTCATTGTCTTGCTGGAACACTCAGTGTCTCTTCACCTTCAATTTCTGGACTGAGCTTTGAACATTAGGCTCTAGAATGTCTTGATATTTGGTGGAATCTATTCTTCCTTCCCCCTGCACAATATTGCCTGTGACCCCAGCTGTTGCACAACCCCAAAACATAATGGATCCCCCTCCATACTTAACAGTTGGCGACGCGTTCTTCTCTATAAATGCTTCACCCTTTTTTTCTCCAAACATACCATACAGGCCAGCAGACAGTGCCATTTCTACGCGAGATTGTCATGATTCTGATCTGCTTTGCCATGTCCCTGATCTGTTTGCTATGTCAGACTGTGCCTTGGATTATGTATTGTGATTTGGTTACTTGGAGTTCATGTATTCTCTTAGTTTTTTTTTTTCCATGTCATGTCATGTGATTGCTCACAGCCCCAGTATTGCGTGCCACACTTTTGGGAGATTGAATGGTTTCTGGGATTTCAAACATTCCTTCCAATCTCGTTTACTTCCTTCATCTTGTTTTTTCTAGACTACTAACCAGTACTAACAGTTGTTTTTGTTAAATTACTAACCAAGACTAACATTGAACATAGTACTAACTTACTAACAAGCACTAGGGATTGTATAGCTGCACTCTACTAATTGACTCTCAGCATTCGCCCTGTTCTAGTCTCCACCTCTTGCCTTCACTCAATCTACTTTGCTGTGCTTCTAGCAGATTCTCTGCACCTGTCTAATCACTATTCTGCCACTCACTCTGTGCACTTAGAAATCCCTAACCGGATCTGTTTTGTCTATAGGTTCTCTTGTGATCCCTGTCCGCGTTTTGGCTTTTGCCTTTTTCGTGTGATTAGGTACTTCCTCGTGTTCATTCCTTTATAATTAGTTTGTTCCAATTAACCTGTTCCCTGCATAGCATGTGACCTTCCTCTTGTCTATTTAAACAGTCTTTTCACTCACAGCTCTTGTCAGAACGTTGATCAATACTTTGTGCAAAGCGCCTTGTATGCCATAGAATATTGTTTCTCTTCTACTGGATTGTCCGACCTTGATTCTTGCCATTGCCCTTTTTGTATCATTTTTGTCTTTCTGGATTTCGACCCATTTTTGTATGACCATAATTTCTGTTTGGATGCCCTGTGTATGACCCTTGGCTTTGTTCATCGACTACGACTTTTTGCGTATCGTTTTTGTACCTCTGCTCATCTGTCTTACTGGTTCTGACCCCTGCCTGTCTAGTCGACACTGTTATTGGATTTCGTATTTGTGGCTTGGCAATTCTAGTGTTTTTTGGCTTTGACTCGGACTCCAATAGGGGCATACTTTTTTTTTTGGATTTCTGTCTCGCGAGTGGTTCCTGAACGGTACCTCACAGAGATTATTTGGAGCAATACACAAGACATACACAAGAATATCGCGACACAGCGTAAATGTACAAGTCACATATCGTGCGAAGGAAAAGTAATAGACCTAGTGCCAGTGACAAGTGCATTGCCATAAGTCTTGCATGAAACTGGTGTCGGTGAACAGCACTGTTACTGAACAAGATTCCGAATGTCTAACATCCAGTATTGAGGTTTACTGTCTCTCACACGTTTAAAATATGGCTCCTGGACAGTGTCATTTATGTTTTTGATTTTAAGTATTGATAATACACTCAAAGTATTATTTTGTTAAAATTTGAGAAACAAATTTGTTACGCCTTAACAAATTAATGCGTTGATGCAACAGAATCCAATTTGTTATTCTAACAAAAATCTTAACAAAATAGATTTTGTCCAGTCGTCTTAACAATAGATTTGTTGCTTTTCCTCACGGAAAATTTCAGTGCACCGATGTCAGTGTTGTCTGACTGCAAAGGATCTTGAAATGAGCAAGAACGCAACGGGAAGGCGAGTTTTAACTTAAGTCATCTTTTCTCTGTATGCTATATGTTGTTGGTTCTTTAAGTTTTATTATTTAGCGACATACACCGACAACATTATTCTATCTTTATTTTTGTATCGCAATCTAGATATTTGTCTGTGCAGATAATATTCCTATCCCACCATATTTTATCCATAGATATATAAAACACTAGATGGCTCAAGTGTGCTGCGAGCCAATGTGAAGTAACGTCGTCACAGGGGGGCCATCATGGGACAGGGCTGTTTGATCACTCATAACATTACAGCCAATGGAGCACGGACTTTGAAATAGCTGTAGATTGCTCAACTCTCCCAAATTCTCAACCGATTATCAAACAAACGGCTTGGTTTGTCGGGTAAAAATCAGAGATGTTGTTATTTAACTGCATACTTATGAATAATTAAAACCATTGAATTCAATATAAAAAGTACATTAAGTAGATAGGCAAAGCAATAGCTATACACACACACAGAAATGATAGTCAATATTTAATATTTACAATATTCAAATAAAAGACAAAATAAATAAAATAAAGGAATGATAAAATGATAAACAAATAAAATGTATAACAGGTTAATAAGCCACGAATCATAGCCACGTTAATAAGGTTTGTAATAACCCAATCCGTTTGTAAATCCGTCAAGAATTCAGCGTGTTACGAGTATTTAAGCGAGTAAATCATCCGTCTTACCTCCGAAAACAACACAGCGCACCAGAGCAGTCTCCTGTCCTAAGATGGCCGACCAGTGACGACGCTGCCGGCTCTGCCTTGAGCCATCTAGTGTTTATATATATCTATGATTTTATCTTCCGCAAACCAGGTCATTAAACATGAGGAGACTGCCTCTGATGCCTTTTTTGTTCCTTTAACAGCTGATTAATTTGTCAAGAACTAATTGGCATTTGTTTAAAACTCACTTTACTGTTCACTTCTTGCATTAGTCTACCACTTCACTGTGAAGCAATAAAAGTACGCATTTAAATTATTCCATTTAGGCCTACGTGTACATCTGCCGCATAATCGGTTTGAGCAGATTTATTTTTACAAAAATCCAAACAAAATCATTTTTGGTCCAAGCGTGTTGGCAAAACACATTTGTAACTTAATTGTTAGTCTAACACAATATTTTGTTAATACAGCAACAATTTTACTTCGTTAATAAAACAAACTAATTCGTTAGGCTACTTCTTAAACAAATTAATTTTGTTGGATTGATTTTAACAAATTAATTTGTCATCTCATGAAACGAATTAATTTATTATACATTTTGTTAAAAGACTCAGATTCATATTTTGATTGTAACGGTCATCGGATTATTATTAACCGGGTCAAAGTTTAATTAGTCTATTATGGTATTTATCCGATTGAGAGGTTTACCGGCTCTGTTAAGTTTAGAGTTTTGGACCGATCGATTGGGATGCGGGGTGTGTTTACGGATAGATATCCCAAATAGAGGAAGTAAAAAGCAAATTCTTCCGTTAACAATACAACCCTGCATGACATTATTTTTATAATCCTATAGGCTTAGGCTACTTGATTAATGAGTAGATGTTCCTTTGCACTCAAGTGTTTCCTGCCACCTGTGAAAGAAGCCACAGCTTAGATAATACAAAGGCTGTGAGTTCCAGATGTCAAAATGGAAAAGGAGTCTTTTTATTAATCCGCAGTTTGAGGCCCGCTCATCAGTCCTTGGCTTTAATTTCATACGCAATGAGCAAAACTATCATTCAGTCAGCAAGTAGAGAAAATACATCGTATCTCCCCTTATTTAGGAGCGTGTATAATGTCACTATGAAAATCAAGAAACGCCATCGCACATGAGAGACTGTCTGATCGGAGAAGAAGGGATATCCATTCAAACTAAATCCATCAAACTGTACATACAGAGGCAAAATCAATATGTCAAATATCAAATAACTAATTACTACTGCACACTTAACCAATTCCAACTAAAGGAAAAAAGACATGGAATGTGAGCTCTGTCGTTTTCAGGATACTGCAACAAGGCGTTGCTTTAAATAAAATTTGACATGTGAAACAACAGATTTGTTGCTTTATTTATGACACAATGAGACGTGTACAGAATACATTCTATGGTGCATTTATAGTACAAATGTTTAAGAATAAACCTACGTCGTCAAAGAGAAGGCTATTAAACAGCAAGCATAATGTGAGTTGTCTCTACGACATGACCTGATGAAATGATGAAACAATAAACAAGCTGAAATAAATGCAAAATTACAATACACATGTATGTAGCACATTATGTTTTATTCAGACCAGCGATAGCCTACATGTGTACTGAAATTTTCAAAGTGATTCTTAAACCGCTGCTGTTTATCATACACTCTTCTTCAGCCCACCCTCGATTTTCATGGATTCGTGATTAGCGATTGCCAACAGCAACGCAACAACGTATTATATCTATTATATTCGCATAAAAAGAGTAGTTCTCCTTAACAACCGTGTGTAGGCCTACAGCCAAATTTATGGTCGTCCAAATAGTCAATGCGCAGACACGCAGTTGTATCGACGGAGATGTGGACCATTCAGACTTCTCCGTAGCTTAATTGGTGTGCATAGCAATTCACCGCTAGGACAATACGGGGCGTAGCGTTTTTTTTTTTCCGGAGACCCGCCTACTATTTCATGACGTCTGAGCGGCATTCAGGAATGATGTACAAAACCCAAAACCAGTGAAGTTAGCACGTTATATAAATCGTCAATAAAAACAGAATACAATGATTTGCAAATCCTTTTCAACTTATATTCAATTGAATACACTGCAAAGACAAGATGTTTAATGTTCAAACTGAGAATCTTTTTTTTTTTTGCAAAAAAGTTGGCACAGGGGCCTTTTTACCTCTCTGTTACACATTTTTCAATGGGAGACAGGTCTGGACTACAGGCAGGCCAGTCTAGTACCCGCACTCTTTTACTACAGAGCCATGCTGTTGTAACGTGTGCAGAATGTGGCTTGGCATTGTCTTGCTGAAATAAGCAGGGGCGTCCATGAAAAAGACGTTGCTTGGATGGCAACATATGTGAAGTGTTCCTGAGCCCATGTGGTGATGTCCTTTACACACTGATGTTGGTTTTTCATGCAATACCGCCTGAGGGATCGAAGGTCACGGGCATTCAGTGTTGGTTTTCGGCCTTGTCGCTTATGTGCAGTGATTTCTCCAGATTCTCTGAACATTTTGACGATATTACGGACCGTAGATGATGAAATCCCTAAATTTCTTGCAATAGCTCATTGAGGAATGTTGTTTTTAAACTGTTCGACAATCAGCTCACGCATTTGTTCACTAAGTGGTGACCCTTGCCCCATCCTTGTTTGTGAATGACTGAGCATTTCAGGGAAGCTGCTTTTTTACCCAATCATGGCACCCACCTGTTCCCAATTAGCCCGTTCACCTGTGGGATGTTCCAAATAAGTGTTTGATGAGCATTCCTCAACTCTCTCAGTCTTTTTTGCCACTTGTGCCAGCTTTTTTGAAACATGTTGCAGGCATCAAATTTCAAATGAGCTAATATTTGCAAAAAATTACAAAGTTTACCTGTTCGAACATTAAGTAACTTGTCTTTGCAGTGTATTCAATTGAATATAGGTTGAAAAGGATCTGCAAATCATTCTGTTTTCTGTTTTTATTTACGATTTACACAACGTGCCAACCTCACTGGTTTTGGGTTTTGTAGTTAGCTGACTAATCACAGGCTTGCGCTATCCGTGGACTCTCTGTCGTTTTGACGGATAGTGAGAAAATTTGTGAGGTATCCGAGGTATGCGTCCGAGACCATGTCGGAGAGGGTTTTCGACATCGGAGAGGGGCTCTGCGTATCTGCGATGACTATAAATTAGGCTTAATTCGGATCATATTACATCGCGGATTTGGCAGACTCTAGGCATATGTGTGTAGGTTTGGCGGCCCGCCTACTGCGAAGCTTGTCTTGGCAGAGTAAGAGGTTGATAATGACACGCCACATAAAGAGGAGATTATTGTGATAAATCCACGAGAGATACACAAGACATCTCGAGGGAATTAGGCTGTATCTGCTGGCCTGTATGGTGCCTTCTTTGGTTGTGGCCAAAAAGTTCAATTTTGGTTTCGTCAGTCCAAAGTACATTGTTCCAATAGATTTGAGGTTTTTCAAGGTCCTCTTTTGCATACTTCAGATGCTTAATTTTTTGTTGAGGTCATAGGAAAGGCTTCTGTCTTGCAACTCAGCCATTAAGTTCTTTGTTGTTTAAGGTGAGCTGTATTGTCCTGTGAACAACTAGACCTGTGTCTGCTACTCTTTTTTGCAGCTCTTTTGCAGTGATGTATGGGTTCTTCTGAGCATTTCTCACCAGATCTCAGGCCATTCTATCTGAAAATTTTCTTGCTCATCCAGATCTTACCTTGACTTCAATTGTTCCATTTACAACCCCAATTGCGAAATAGTTGGGACAAAGTATAAATTGTGAATGAAATCAAAACAGAATGACTTTCTGTTGTGATTTATGAAATGAACTAATAGCGAAAACCAGATAAATGCAAAAAGGGGGCTTTATTTCTGAAGGGGGAAACCCCCCAACAGAGCTGGCAACAGTACAATGTCCGCAATCCAAAATCAAAGTCCAATGGGCGTTATCCAGAATCAAAACCAGAGCACCAATCACAAAATCCGTAGTCAGGCAAAAGAGCTCGATACACAAGAATGCGGTACAATACAGGGAATAGGCAAAGCTCGGTAGTCAGGCGGTCCAGTCAGAAAGATAAATCACTATGAATCGAGGCGGAAAACAAACGTGGCACAGGAAACTAGGAAGAACGATCTGACACTGGAAGTGACTAAACAGACATCTTAAATACTCATCCGGGTGAACACATGACCAGAGAGTAACAGGTGCAATCAATGGTACAATCATCGGGAGTGACACATTAGGAATATCTAATTACATGAATAAGGCAAAAGCCAAAACGCAGACAGGGTTCACGAGACAAATCTATGTACAAACAACAGCTCCGGTTAAGGAGTACTAAAGTGCAAAGATAAAAGAAAAGGAAAGCACAACGTATAAATGGAAATCCACAGGAACTAGCAGCAGAGATAATTAGGGATAGGCAAGGAGGGCGGAGATTAGAATTGGGCGACTGCTGAGAGATCATTAGTCAATCAGTATGTGCAGCTATACAATCCCGAGTGCATGTTAGTAAGTTAGTAAAAATATACAATGTTAATATTGGTTAGTAATTATCAAAAACAACAAACTGTTAGTATGGGTTAGTAGATAGCAAAAGAGAGAGGAAGGAAGAACGCGAGATAAAGAAAGAAGGTTGAAACCCAGAAACCAATAAATCACCCGAATGAGTGGCACGCAAGACAAGGGACCGTGAGCAAAGACCTACACGAGACAAGACTAGGTAGACGAAGTGCAAAGCAAGGCAAGGCAGAAAAATAAACATGATTAGGAATCTAGAGAACTAAGGCAAAGACTAAGAATAAACCGGATATGAAAAATAATAAAACAGGATAATCTAAAATACCTAAACACAGTACACAATCCAAGAATGGTCAAAAGACAGGCAGTGGTCACTAAACACAAAAATCAATAATCATGGCAAAGCCAAGCACAGAACTTAAACAAGGCACAAGGCAGAACAGAATCCCAACACTTTCAAATCACACCAGTCAGTATTTTATTCACAATAGAGCAGAGATAACATAGCAAATGTTGAAAATGAGAAATTTTAACATTTTATCCACAAAATGAGCTCATTTCAAATTTGATGGCTGCTAGAGGTCTCAAAAAGGTTGGGACAGGGGCCTGTTTACCATGGTGTAGTATCCCCTCTTCTTTATAACACAGAGTGGAGGCGTCTGGGCATTGAGGAGACAAGTTTCTTGAGTTTAGCCATTGGAATTTGATCCCACTCTAGTGTATACAGGCTTCCAGCTGCTGGAGAGTTTTGGGTCTCCTTTGACGAACTTTTCATTTAATAATGCTCCAAAAGTTCTCAATCTGTGAAAGATCAGGACTGCAGGCAGGCCAGTTCAGCACACGGACTCTTCTACTACGAAGCCATGCTATTGTAATAGTTCCAGAGCGTGGTTTTGCATTGTCCTGCTGAAATACACAAGGCCTTCCCTGAAATTGAAGTCATCTGGAGGGGAGCATATGTTTCTCGAAAACCTTTGTATAGCTTTCAGCATTTATGGTGCTTTTTAAAACATGCAAGTGTCCCACACAATATGCACTAATGCATCCCCATACCATCAGAGATGCTGGTTTTTGAATTGAACACTGATAACAAGAGGGGTGGTCTTTCACCTCTTTTGCCTGGAGGACACAACGCCCATGATTTCCAACAAGAATGTCAAATTTGGACTCGCCTGACCACAGGACACTTTGCCACTTTGCTACAGTCCATTTTAAATGAGCCTTGGCCCACAGAACATGGCGGTGCTTCAGGATCATGCTCAACAATTGCTTCCTTTTTGCATTATAGAGTTTTAGGTGGCATCTGCGGATGGCACAGCAGACTGAGTTTACAGACAGTGGTTTCTTGACGTATTCCTGGGCCCATTTAGTAATGTCAATGAAAGAATCATACCGGTGAGTGATGCAGTGGCGTCTGAGGGCATGAGGATCTTTGGCATCTAGGAAAAGTCTTTGGCCTTGTCCCTTACGCACAGAGATTTTTCCAGTTTCTCTGAATCTTTAGATGATGTTATGCACTGTCGATGCTGAGACCTTCAAAGCCTTTGCAATTTGACTTTGAGGAACGTTGTTTTTAAAGTATTCCACATTTTTTTTTGCGCAAGCCTTCATAGATTGGTGAGCCTCTGGCCATCTTTACTTCTGAGAGACTCAGGCGCGTATTCAGAAACGACACTAATTGAGCGTGAGTGAGAACTAAAACTTAGTTTGTGCCAGGTTATACGAAATGAGGTTGCCCAAACACTCATTTGCTTACAGAGACCTCACTCACACTGAAAAGAGTGTCTCTCTCTGAGTGAAGGTTGAGTGCAGGGAACACCTCCCTTGAGCCGCACTAACTTGCGCGGGTATTTCGTTATCATGGCTTGCAGGTGGTTACAAACATTGGAAACTCTGGATCATTTACCGACACCTGCTCAGCGCAATTGCAACTACGCAAATTTTAACTATAATGATGATAACAATGCCGGTAACCTGCTGACTGACCACCTGGTTTCAGTGTTTACGAACTGCACTGTGGTGAGCTCGAGGTTTGCATTTGTGTACCCACCAGTGGCTATTGGTGAACTGGCATGAGGGGAAGCTCAAAAACATCCCTTAAAAGCAATGATTGGACAAGACCTGTTTTCAATCATTTAATAAAATTTTATTTACTCCAAAAATCCTAAGGATTATCTTGTGTCGCCAGTTTTACTTGTTAAGTTAGAATGAGCACTGATCATTTTTGCCCTGTTTTCAATTCAATTTAAATTACCACAACAGAAACTTTGAAAACTCTCAACATTATCAGGTGTGGCCAGTTTTCATTAATGACGCATATCTGTCAACTCTCACGCATTCGGATTTATCACGCTTTTCTGTACTCATGAGTTGGAAAATTCTGTGGTCAGCTGGCTCGTGAGGCGCCTTGTGGATCAATCTGCGAGGCTCATGTAGCTGTAAGTCACGAGATCCATTCTTTTCTACATTCTGAATTGCTGAATGTAGATGGAAATGTCTGGTACGTTTCACAGCTTGTTGCTTAGTGAGCCTCTCGGGCTGTCCTGCACCTTTCACGAGCCACTCAACCACAGAATTTATGAAGACGTGCTGATATTTTACATTGTCATTTATGTGCCGAATAAACACCTCAATTTTGTAAAGTAATGTATAACAATTCTATCAAAAATAAATTTGATTGTCGTTTTACCAATTAGTCTGAGAAACTTTCTTATCAAGAAAAGTAAACTGCAACAGGTTTAGGTCATTCAGCACTGGAAGGTGAGGATTGAGAGTCCCTTCGCAGCAGCCGGTGCACCGTCTGTGTTACCCTTATCCTCGAGTGGCGTTTGTGAATAGCAACTGGTGAGGAGTGGGACTGCTCCCTCGGTAAGTAGTAGGTTGATCTCTTTCTCACTCTCCAGTTACATTTCAATCGTTGTGCAGGGTGAGTGGAGTGTCATTTCTGAATACTGGCCTCATCTACCATATGGGCAATCTGGGCACATGCCCAGGGGCCCTTGGGCAGGGAGGGGCCTTCCGTGTTGGGAGAGTTTTTTTTACGCTTTTTGCGGTTCATTATAAGAAGAGAGAAAATGATCCCCACCAAAACGATTATCAATAGCGTGAAGGTATAGTCATTTAAGCGAGGACACTGCGACATTACCACAAAAGCAAATCGAGCATCGATGGTATTTTATCCTTCTGATGTGCGACACGCGCCGTTATTGCTTTGCCACTCGCCACAACAATGAGGCTAGCGAACACAGTAAACTGAAAACAATTCTAAGTCACCGTATTGAATCTACGCTCAAACGTCTCATTAAAATCGTGCTTTTTTCCCCCCCTCTCTTTAACCATGCCAAAATTGTATGAAGTTTAGGGATGCATGAACCATAACATGAAAAGTTGATTACTTTTCACACATTTCCAAGCGAAGATTCATATCCTGACCGCCACAAAAAGTGTGTTTAACCGCTTACAAAAATTATTTTTTAGTCGCAATGCATATGCTTCTAAGATATTGCTTTGTCAGCCAGTTGAACTTTAATTGTTTGATTTGATTCTGCTGTCAGAATAATCTCGCGGGGGAAAAAAAACCCCCACTAGTTGCGCACTGAAGACCTGAATTGCACCGTGTGTCAGTTTCATACAGTAATAAAATATTAAATTAAAAAAAAATATATCTTGTTAGTAAATAGAGGTTGGGCTCAAGGTTGACGACGCATATTAATTATGCGTAGTTGTGTGAGGATTACATGAGGAACCACAAGTGAGAACCAGTGGATACAAAAATCGAGTCTTTATTTCTGAAGGGGGGAAACCCCCAACAGAGCAGGCAACAGTACAATGTCCACAGTCCAAAAATCAGAATCCTAAGGGTAAAATCCAGAACCTTAAACAGGACACCAATCACAATACTCGTGGTCGGGCAAAAATAGGTTCAGTACACAGGCACAGGTATGTCAGAGAAGCAAAGCCAAAATCCTGTTAACGTAAACAGAGTTGTATACCAGGGCAGCAATCACAAAACTCGTAGTCTGGCAAAAAGGATTCGTAAACAGAAGCAGACAATAGTACCAAAGAGCAGAGCCAAAAATCGGAAGTCGGACGGTCCAGTCAGAAGAGTCACACTATGAGTACAAGGCGAAGACAATAGCAGCACAGGTAAACAAGAGAAACATTTTGACAAGGAAATGCTGTGAAAAGACTCCTAATATACACTCATGAGAAGTCACATGCTTAACACAACACAGGTGGAGGAAGTCAGGCTGATTACAAAGGAGGGAACATGAGGAAGAACCTTATCACATGAAATAGGCAAAAGCCAAAACGCGGACAGGGATCACGAGACAATCCTATAGACAGATATACAGCTCCGGTTAAGGAGTTCTAACGTGCATAGATAATGAGAGGAAGGACAGCGAGAGCAGGTGTGGAGAATCCACAGAAACGCAGCAGAGAAGATAAGGGAGAGACAAGAGGCAGAGATTTCAACAGGGTTAATCAATTAGTAAGTGCAGCCATACAATCCCTTAGTGCTCGTTAGTAAGTCAGTATTATATACAATGTTAGTTTGTGTTAGTAACTCTAGCAAAAATAACAAACTGTTAGTATGGGTTAGTAATATAGAAAAAGCAAGGCGAAGGAAGTCAGCGAGATTGGAAGGTATGGTTGAAATTCAGAAACCGTTAAATCTCCCGAAAGAGTAGCACGCAATACTGGGGCTGTGAGCAATGACAAGACGAGACCAGACAGGGGGAGACAAAGTGCAATGCATGGCAGAAACTAAAACACGGACCGGAATGAACCTATGGTAATATGCAAAACATGGTAAAACTAAACTAGACAATACATGAACAAAACTAAGTAACCAAATCACAATACATAATCCAAGGCATGGTTAGACAATACAGAGAACAGACAGAACATCAAAAACATGGCAAACAGAGCAGAATCATAACTAGTTGTCGATCACCTCCTGATAGTATTACACGTATCAAAATTAGTTTACAGTGGCTCCAATAAGTATTTGTACACTACTTAAAAATTCGACTACATACCAGCTTTTTTATATTCGGCTAAATGCTTGCTATTGTGTGTAAAAGTGATTAAAATATTTGATAATCAATATGTTTAAAACAAATATTTAAAGTCAAAATGGCATATCTGGTCAGAAAGGCGATTATCTGACCCAATAAGTATCTGTACAGTTCCATTAGTGAGTCACAAAACTTATAATACTCACCTAAAATTGACTCAAGATGTTTACAGGACCTGGTTGACTCACTTGGTCTGATTTGGTCAAGCGTGAAAAAGACTTTGCTTGGATAGCAACATATGTTGCTCAAAAACCTGTATGTACCTTTCAGCATTAATGGTGCCTTCACATTTGTGTAAGTTAATACTAATACACCCCCATACCATCACAGATGCTGGCTTTTGAACTTTGCGCCTATAACAGTCCGGATGGTTCTTTTCCTCTTTGGTCCGGAGAACACGACGTCCACAGTTTCCAAAAACAATTTGAAATGTGGACTCGTCAGACCACAGAACACTTTTCCACTTTGCTTCAGTCCATCTTAGATGAGCTTGGTCCCAGCGAAGCCAGCGGCGTTTCTAGATGCTGTTGATAAATGGCTTTAGCTTTGCATTGTAGAGTTTTAACTTGCACTGGCAGATGTAGCGACGAACAGTAGTTACTGACAGTGGTTTTCTGAAGTGTTCCTTAGCCCATGTGGTGATGTCTCTTACACACTGATGTTGGTTTTTGATGCAGTACCGCCTGAGGGATCGAAGGTCACAGGCATTCAATGTTGGTTTTCGGCCTTGTCGCTTACGTGCAGTGATTTCTCCAGATTCTCTGAACCTTTTGACGATATTACGGACCGTAGATGATGAAATCCCTAAATTTCTTGCAGTAGCTCATTGAGGAATGTTGTTTTTAAACTGTTCAACAATCAGCTCACGCATTTGTTCACTAAGTGGTGACCCTCGCCCCATCCTTGTTTGTGAATGACAGAGCATTTCAGGGAAGCTGCTTTTATACCCAATCATAGCACCCACCTGTTCCCAATTAGCCCGTTCACCTGAGGGATGTTCCAAATAAGTGTTTGATGAGCATTCCTCAACTCTCTCAGTCTTTTTTGCCACTTGTGCCAGCTTTTTTGAAACATGTTGCAAGCATCAAATTCCAAATGAGCTAATATTTGCAAAAATTATAAAGTTTACCTGTTCGAACATTAAGTAACTTGTCTTTGCAGTGTATTTAATTGAATATAGGTTGAAAAGGATTTGCAAATCATTGTATTCTGTTTTTATTTACGATTTACACAATGTGTCAACTTCACTGGTTTTGGGTTTTGTATATAAATATATATACAGGTAGGTCTAATCTTAGTCAAACAAAAACTTGTCTGCTTTATTTCTCCTTTATCGAATACTTGCCATGATTTCACCAGAAAAGCCAGTGCTGGAGTTACACTGTTGATCACTACATATGATTGCATGGCCCATCACTTTGTGAATGTCATTTTATGGGTTTTTGTGCTTCAGAATCCAATTATCCTATTAAACATTGTATTTCCGGGATCAGTTCAAACTTGAAGTGCTTAACTTGCAGCTGAAATGATCATATACAGTTGCAATCAAATATATTCAACTCCGTTGCAAATTAAGCCGCCACAGTCTCTCTAAGACATCCCTATAGCCAATCATGTTACACACCCAATGCCAATTAACTTAAAGGGGACCTAACATGCTGATCCTTCTTTTAATACATATTATTAATGTTATAATGTTGGTTGTCCATGCTCAACCTCTGAAAAGTTTCTAAACATAAAATACAGGGATTTTGCGGTAATCCAAGAACGTGATTTCATGAGCGTGATTTCCTCTCTGAACAGCTCCTCCTGAGATCTTCATGAGATCTGGGCAAAACTTGAAGTCAGGTTGTGCCGTCCAATTAGTACAGACCTAGCCAGAGCCAATCACGGGAATGGACCTGCCCACACCGGAAACTATTCTAGCAGGCTCTAACAATGGCAGATCATACTATGCCTTAGTAGCGTCTACACTTTTGGAAATACAAAAGAAGAACCGCAGATCATTTAAGGTGCAATTTTGTCAGTATCTCTCCCAAAGCTACTAGTCCGTTTACTTTTGGACGTGAAGAAAAACAAATATTTCTCTTCCAAAAGACGATGCCACCAGAAATCAGTGGGTAGCTTTTTTTGTTTGCAGGTAGCAAATAGCCACGGCCAAAGGGAACGTTAGCTGCTTGTGCTCAGCATTTCACCAAAGACAGCTTTGTCAATAAAGGATAATCCGACACAGGATAAGCGTTTCAGCTGCTTCTCAGACCTGAAGCAGTTGCATCGATCAAGCGCTCGGAGCCACAAGCTGTAAGTAACCATATAACACAAAATAATGTAAGTGAAGCTAATGTGTTATGGGTGGCTAGCAGGACTGCTAGCGATGGTTAGCACTAACAACTGGTATCAAACGCAGGCTTTGTAAGATATCTGAAGATAAAGCCTGTATGGGTTGCGACTGTCCGTGACTCACAGACACAGAAGCTTTAAGTTGCTTTTACTGCATAAGCCAGCCTGACGTGATAGCCAGTTGATTGTGGCTGCAGCATAGTGGCTAACATAGCAAAGTTACTGTTGCTAATGTTTTTGTCCTAAATATGCAATCTTAATATCAGGGGAAATTCTACAGATGGTGTGTGAACATAAACCTCATTTGAAGCTAACTTTTAATACTTGTTTCTAATTTGGATGCTTAGTACAACTGTTCACAGTGACAGAACTTGCTCTCTGTAAAACCTGTATTGCAAGGGTTTGTCACTGTAGTAATGACCGCTCGGTTACCAGTTTGCGTGTCGTGCTAATTAAAAATGCTCCTGGTTAACTTATATGCAGTAATTCTGATCGGTATGCTTGTCTTACTTCGATAAGCATCAATGTGGCAGTTTCATCATAACGTTGCCCGACTGTAGCGGCTACAGTTAGTGATCGCTTCACTTATCCATGACCGGGATCAGCCGGATACTTCACAAATGTCTGAGCAAGCTCTCTGGTGCTACCATGAAAGCAATGCGAAATGCAGAACCTCTACCGGTTTACAAATGATTTTTCTGCACTACCTTGACATAATTCCATCCCCCTTTAGAAATTGTTGTGGCTAATAAAAAACCGAAAAAAGGCATAGATTAAATAGGTAATTCTTTCCTGTAGAAGTGATCAGTTCACTAGCTCTACATAAGCAACTTGTCCACGCTAACGGACCTTACGGTAAGCAAAACCTGTATTATGTTCATAACATAACCAAGCTCTCTCTAGTTGTCGTGTACTATCTATAAAGCTGCTTTCACATTAGACACGAAACAAATTTTTTGCAGGACAGATTAGCCTACATTCAAAGTCAATGCAAAGACGCAAGTACACGTTATGGGTGCATTAAGCAGCTTTCACACCGGACGCGAAACGAATTTTTTGCGCAACAGATTACATTCAAAGTCATGACCGCTTATCAGCTACTGCATGTAAGTTTGCGTGCTCTGCTAATTAAAAATGCTTCTGGTTAACTTATATGCAGCAATTATTATCGGTATGCTTGAGTTACTTTGGTAAGCATCAATATGGCAGTTTCATCATAACGCTGCCTGATTGTAGCCACTACAGTTGAAGCTAACCGGAAAGGTACTGTATGTGTCCGCCGAGTTGGGCTGCAGTTAGACCAGACGTAGATTTCGCAGAGCTTGGGGTGCATTTTTGGGTGCTTATGAAACAATCACTTTACTTATGTATGACCGGGGTCAGCCCGATACATCTCCAATGTCTGGGCAAGCTCTCTGATACTAACGGTGAAAGCAATAGGGAAGCGCACAGGCTATAACAAGTTCGGTATAACAAACACTGCATTGCCATCGATTGAATATCAAATTCTTTCCTGTAAAATTGATCAATTCGCTAGCTCCACATAAGCAACGGTTCACGCAGACGGAACTTACGGTCTGTAAAACTTGCATTATGTTCATGACATAACCGGAGCTCTGTCTTGCTCTCGCATGCCATCCATAATGCGCTCAATTACCGCGAGGAAAGGCTGGTCATTCCGAAGCAATAAGTAAACCATTACCACAGGCAATTTTCGAAAATTTAGCTTGGAGCTTTCTAGCTTCCTCTGCATCCTAGCTAGGAGTAGAAAAACCGCTGTCCATAGCAAACTGTAGCCAGTAGCAAATTCGTGCTTGAGCTGCCTGACTTTCGCACTGCGTCCTCCACTTTCGCCATTGCTTTTATTAGAACAAGTTAACTTCATTAGATCTATACACATGTACTTCGTTTGATTGCAGAATTTCCCCGCCAATTCCTTAGCTTAGATGGTAGACGCATCTCACGTTTCACTCTGAGACCCTAAAAACTGCGTTCTGCTGCCTCGTCCCGCCTAGATCCGCCCTCCCAAGAGCTGGCCAGTCAGAAGAAAGTGGGCTCACGGGGAGTGGGGGCCATAGCGGAAGAGCCACCCCAATGAGGTGTTTCAGACAGAGACTACTATGGACTACAAATGGGTTTTTTGAGGATGGCAGTACGAGCAAAATAAGTACCCATTTTTTACTTCACGCGATCAGGAGTACTCTAGGGGAGTCAAAGCCAAAAAAGCCAAAGCCAAAGCCAAAATATGGAAACTTGGAAAAATAGCATATTAGGTCCCCTTCAATTACTTGCTGAATGTTCTTTCAGCTGATTCTCTGATATATTAATTGAAGCACCTATTACTAAAAGTCACACTTGACTTGACTTGTGGGGTTTTAGTAATCAGTGCTTCAATTGCTTTTTCAGCCCTTTTTTGTCTATGTCCCAACTTTTTGAGACCTGTGAATATTTGAAATAAGCTCATTTTGTGGATAAAAATGTAAAATGTCTCAGTTTCAACATTTGAAATGTTATCTACGTTCTATTGTAAATAACATATTGGCTCGTTTGATCTGAAAGTCATTGCATTTTGATTTTATTCACAATTTGCACTTCGTCCCAACTATTTCGAATTGGGGTTGTACTCAAGTTTTTAATTCATTCCATTTCTCAGTTCCATTGCCTTTGTCTCCCCTGTCTTGTGATCTAGTTGGTTCAGTCCATCTTCCCTGTCTGCGTGCCCACTGACTTCGGGTGATTTAAAAGAATTCCGATGTTCAAAATATTCCTGCGATTCTCGTTGACTTCCTCTGTCTTTCTGTTCTGATTACTAACAAGACTAACATTTGTATTTTTTATAATAGTCTTTTAATACAACTAATCCATGTATATAGATTACTAACTTACTTAAGAGCACTCTAGTTAAATCGGTAAAGTTGCACCGCTACTAATTTGGACTAATTCCCTCTCAGCAATTGCCCTATTCTAATCTCTGCCTCTTGCTAAGCTCTCCCTGTCTTCTCCTGAGTTTCAGCGAGATCTCTCGCATGTGCTTAATTACTCTCCTGTGCTCATTATCTGTGCACATAGAACTCCTGGACCGGAGCTGTTTAAATGTCATGGGCTATTTGTGTGATTCCCGTTCGTGTTTTGTCTTTCGCCAATATTCGTGATTAGAGCTTCCCTCTTGTGATTCTCCCGTTGTAATTAGTCTTATTCACTACACCTGATTCCTGTATAGCATGTGACCTCCCCTGTGTGTATTTAAGCAGTCATTTCACTCACAGCTCTCGTCAGAACATTGATAAATATTTCTTTGTGCAGAGCGCCTCGTATGCCATTGAGTATTGTTTCTCTTCTACTGGATTGTCTGACTTCGATTCTTGCTTTCTGGATTTCGACCCATTTTTGTATGACCACGATTTCTGTGTTTGGATGCCCTGTGTATTACCCTTGGCTTTGTTCATAGACTACGACTTTTTGCCTATCGTTTTTGTACCTCTGCTCATCTGTCTTACTGGTTCTGACCCCTGCCTGTCTAGTCGACAATGTTATTGGATTTCGTATTTGTGGCTTGGCAATTCTAGTGTTTTTTGGCTTTGACTCGGACTCCAATAAGGGCATACTTTTTTTTGGATTTCTGTCTCTCACGAGTGGTTCCTGAACGGTACCTCACAGAGATTATTTGGAGCAATACACAAGACATACACAAGAATATCGCGACACAGCGTAAATGTACAAGTCACATATCGTGCGAAGGAAAAGTAATAGACCTAGTGCCAGTGACAAGTAGGTGTAGACAAGTGCATTGCCATAAGTCTTGCATGAAACTGGTGTCGGTGAACAGCACTGTTACTGAACAAGATTCCGAATGTCTAACATCCAGTATTGAGGTTTACTGTCTCTCACACGTTTAAAATATGGCTCCTGGACAGTGTCATTTATGTTTTTGATTTTAAGTATTGATAATACACTCAAAGTATTATTTTGTTAAAATTTGAGAAACAAATTTGTTACGCCTTAACAAATTAATGCGTTGATGCAACAGAATCCAATTTGTTATTCTAACAAAAATCTTAACAAAATAGATTTTGTCCAGTCGTCTTAACAATAGATTTTCTTAAAGTATGGTCCCCAGAACTGTACACAATACTCCAGATGTAGTCTGACGAATGTGTTGTACAATAGAAGCATCACCTCCTTAGATTTGCACTCAATACTTTTGGCAATGTATCCCAGCATCCGATTAGCTTTTTGAACTGCTACGGCACAATGGCTAGAGCCTGTGAGGGTTTGGTCAACAATCACTCCCAGATCTTTCTCGTGTGCAGCACATTCCAGTTTTAAACCTCCCATGAAGTAATTCCATCTAATGTTTTTATTACCTAAATGTACAACTTTACATTTTGCTTGATTAAATTTCATCTGCCACATTTCTGCCCAATTCTGGATTCAATCCTAATCATCCTGAATCACTTTAGTGGAGCCGAAACTATTTGCCAAACCCCCCAATTTAGTGTCATCTGCAAATTTTACCGATCTGCTCGCAATGAGCAGATGAGGAACAGCAGGGGTCCCAACAGCGATCCCTGGGGGACGCCACTCCACACCATACCTAGCTCAGATGAGATACCACTGATCACCACTCTTTGTGTTCTGTCCTGTGACCAGTTTTGAATCCACTCCAGAATACCTCCTGTAACTCCAATGGAGCTCATTTCAAAAATGAGTCTCTTATGCGGTACTGTATCAAATGCTTTCTGAAAATCCAAGTATATGATGTCATAAGCCCTGCTCTGATCATAAGTCTTGGCGGCCTCTTCAAAAAATTCCAGACGGTTTGTCAGGCATGACCTTCCCTTTCAAAAACCATGTTGGCTATCCCTCAAGATACTGTTACGTTCAAGAAATAAGTCCAGCTCATCTTTCATGATAGATTCCAATATTTTGCACGCAATGCAAGTTAAAATGAGCAGCCAGTTCTTGTTTTAGTTCCTTCTGTGCCCCAATAAAATTTGTGCCATTGTCTGACCTTATGCTTGCCACAGGACCTCTTCCGCAAATGAATCTTCTCACAGCATTTATGCAAGAGTCCGTATCGAGAGAATGCGCCACTTCAAGATGGACAGCACGGCTACTCAAACAAATGAAAATTACTCCATACCTTTTCAGAATGGTTCGTCCTCTTTTCGCATCAAGTGGTCCAAAATAATCCACTCCCACATCTGTTAACGCTGCTTTGTCTGGCAAAACTCTCTATTTAGGCAGGTCTGACCTTTTTTGCTCACCTACCCTTCCTCTGTATCGTCTGCATACCGTACACTCAGAGATTCTCCTGGCTGCAGAATTGGCATTAATGATCCAATATTTCTTTCTTAACTTGTTCAGCATGTGATTATGGCCTGCATGTCCAAGTTGTTGATGGATATGACGTAATATCAGCTGGGATATATGTAGATCTTTAGATAGGATCATAGGATGCTTTACTTCCAATGCAGTGCAGATCTAGACAAGCGACCACCAACTCTGAGAGTGCCATCTTTGGACTGTCTTTGGACACATTCTTTGAGCCTTGTATTAGGGATGTAATTTCACTGCTGAATCTTTGCCTTTGTGCATAATGGACTATTGCTCTTCCAGCTTTGGCACAGTGTTCAGGGATCAAGCTGGATTTTCCAAATATGGCTTTAAACCCTTTTAACTCCTGGTCCACTTTGTCACTTTAACTAGCCACAAGTTCCTTCCTTTTCCGACTCAAAAGCAGAAGACACTCTTTTAGCTCTAGGAGCCAGACCACTGATGTTCTAAGCTTCCTCCAAGATGAAAAATAATGGATGAGGTGATCTGTGGGAGTGTCATTGTGTTTAACAATGACATTCACTCTTGGCTCCTTCTTTATCTCTGGATCGTCAACAGAAACTAAAGATGAATCAATGTCAAATATCAGCCACTTACTTGCAGATAAAGACAGGAACTCAGGGCCATTCAGCCACTTGCCATGCGTCATAAAATTCTTAGCAGTCAGCCCACGAGATGCTTCATCAGCAGGGTTGTCTTTGGTGTTCACATATCTCCATTGCTGCATATCTGTCGCTTCTCTAATGACTGAAACACCGTTGGCAACAAAGGTGTGGAAGCGTCTTGTTTAAGATGTACTTGAGGACAGTTGTACTGTCAGTCCAAAAAAATGACTTTTCAAGTTGTAACTGAAGCTCTCTCAGCAACATCCTATCCACACGAACAGCCAGCACAGCTGCAGCAAGCTCAAGGCAAGGAATGGTAACTTGTTTCAAAGGTGCAACTCTAGCTTTTCATACAACAAATGAGATATGCACACTGTCAGTATTTTCAAACCTCAAGTAGGAGACTGTGCCATAACCAACCTGACTGGCATCTGAAAACTGATGGAGAGCCGCATTTACAGGGGTCCCAAAACTTCAAGGCTTCATGTATCGCTCCACCTTAAATCCACTCATACGCTGGAAGTCAGCAAGCCATTCAGACCAGCGTTTAGAGAGCTCAGATGCTATCGGCTCGTCCCACTTTAAGTTTATCCTGCACAGCTCCTGCAACAACAACTTGGCTGGGAGAATAAAAGGGGACAAAAACCCAAGTGGATCATAAAGAGAGCTCACCACAGATAAGATACCCCTCCTGGTATGTGGCCGCTCCTGCACTGCAGTTCTGAAGCTGAACGTGTCGCCTTCAACACATCACTCCATCTCAAGTGCCCTTTCTAGAGGAAGTTGATCCCGGTCCAAATCCATTTCCTTTGTGTCTGCTGCTCTGATGCCACTTGGAATTAATGCCAACACTTCCCGACTGTTAGTGACCCATTTTTGAAGATTGAAACCGCCCATTTTGTACAGTGAAGCCAGTCCATATATCAGTTGTATTACATTCTCTTCTGTGGCTGTAGATTTAATACAGTCATCCACATAAAAGTTGCATTTAACTGTATTAACAACATTAAGGGAGTACTTACATGCATTTTCCTCTGCTGTTCTTCTCAGAGCATAATTAGAGCAGCTTGGTGAGGATACAGCTCCGAATAAATGCACTCTCATCCTGTATTCCTGCGGTTCATTATTAACATCTTCATTAGGCCACCAGACAAAGCGCAGAAAGTTGACATGTTTGTGTGGAACCAAAACCTGATGGAACATGGCATGGATGTCAGCCATAACAGCAACAGATTCTTCTCTGAAACGGAGGAGGACCCCGATAAGTGAGTTGGTTAAATCTGGGACCTGCAGAAGTTTACTGTTAAGTGATGTTCCTTTATATGTACAAAGTACATGCACAGTCAAATACAACACGGAGCTTTCCTTTGGTGGGGTGATATACACCAAGGTGGAGAATGTACCACAATTTTCCCTCCTCTAAAGCCTGTTCATCCATGGGTACTCTTTCAGCATAGCCTTGCTCCAGCATGTTGTTCAAGAAGTCTGTGTATTGTCTTTTAAATGCAATGTCTCTAATAAATCTTCTCTTCAAGCTTTGAAGTCTCTGTAATGCGATGCAACGGTTGTTGGGAAGAACAGGATCTTCTGCTCTGAAAGGTAAATCAATGCAATAATGTCCGTTTTGTAGCTCTGTAGCTCGAGGTCAGTTAGCGCCAAACCAGCTACAAACAGTCTCTTTTTCGGATTGCTTAACGTCCGTTCACTCTCCAACAAGAGTCCTCTACTTAACGATCTCATCAGTGATCGTAAGTTCGACCTTTCATGTTTAACTGAAACTTGGGTGCAGCCTAATGACTTTGCTCAGCTCAGTGAAACAACTCCACCTGGGTTTGCTTACACCTGTCAACCTCGCGTTACCAGTAGGGGCGGCGGTCTCGTGATACTTTACAACGAGAGGTGGAAGGTATCCTCAGTGACTTTGCACCTGCATGTTTCGTTTGAGTCTGTTCTAATGCAGATAAACGGGCCTATCCCCACTATTTTAGCAGCTGTCTACCGTCCGCCTAAGAGTAGTGATGGTTTTTTAAATGAATTCTCTGCCTTTGTTACCCTCATCAGCTCCATGTCTCCAAATGTTATTCTGCTGGGTGATTTTAATGTACATATGGATAACAACACAAACACACTCACTAGGGATTTTACATCTTGCCTCGACAGTTTTGGCTTTCTACAATTCATTGACTTCCCCACTCCCTCCAAAGGCCTCATTCTTGATCTTGTCTGCTGTTGGATTTTAACCCCTCTTCATTGTACCGCATCCAACTTATCTATATCTGACTATAAACTGGTGTCTTTTAATGTCAACATACAGGTTTCCAGATTTCACCCTTCTCGCTCCATTTCCTTTCGTAATATCAAGACTATAGACCCTTATGCACTCTCAAACAAATTGGACAGCCTCCCCAATCACAACAATCTATCTTCCCCAGACGATCTGGTTTTTCACTATAACAGCAGTCTTAGTGCCATTTTGGATGATCTTGCCCCACTAAAGACTCGCACTGTTCACTTTACCCACTCTGCCCCTTGATTTACCCAAGATCTCCGCCACCTCAAAGCCAAAGGTCCTCGTCTGGAACGCCTGTTTAAAACTAAACCAAACTAATTGGCTCCAACACAGGGAAGACCAGGGCACTCTTTTCTTCAGTCAAAACCATCCTACAGCCTCCAGACATTCTTCCACCTCACATGTATTCCGTTGACTACTGCAACAACTTTATGGACTTTTTTAATGCAAAAATTGTCACTATCCATCAACAGCTGTCTTCTTCTGTGAATCCCTCCACCTTTGGTCCTTCTCTCTCCTCCTATAATCCTTCCTTCTCGCCTTTCTCTGGTTTTCAACTTCCTTTTGCAATGAAAATATGTAGTCTTATTTACAAATCCAAATCTTCTACCTGTCAGTTGGATCCACTTCCTACACACCTGGTTAAAGTTTGTTTACCATCTCTGTCATCTTTAATAACTTCAATAATTCACTCCCCTCTCTCCTCTGGTCTTGTTCCATCTTTGCTCAAAACTGCTGCTATAACCCCTATCCTCAAGCAACCCGGTTCAGATCCTAACAATCTAAATAATTTCCCTCCCATCTCTAATTTACCCTTCCTATCTAAAACACTCAAAAGAATAGTTGCAGCCCAGGTCCACACTCACTTCTCCAACAATAATCTGTTTGAAGAATTTCAATCGGGTTTCCGTCCCCTTTACAGTACTGAGACAGCCCTAGTTAAAATCATTAATGACCTCTTGATCGCCTCAGACTCTGGACTCCTGCCATTATTAATCCATCTCGACCTCAGGGCAGCATACGATACCATCTCTCATCACATTCTCCTTGACAGATTATCTTCTATTGGTTTCACTGGCACGTCACTCACTTGGTTCAGATCTTATCTCTCCGACAAACACCAAACAACTCAAAAAATTCAAATCACAGCTCTCCCCTGTCACCACCGGTGTACCTCAGGGTTCTGTTCTTGGACCCCCCCTCTTCATCATCTATCTCCTCCCACTTGGTCACATTTTTAGGAAATTTGGTATACATTTTGATTTCTATGCGGATGACACCCAGCTCTACTTCTCCACCTAGCCTAACTCCACCACTCTACCATCTCCCCTTGCTGACTGTCTTTTTGAAATCCTGGTTTAGTCAAAACTTCCTTAAATTAAACTCTGCTAAAACTGAATTTCTTCTTGTTGGCACCAAGTCCACTGTAGATAAACCTCACAGCTTTACACTTACAATTGACAACTCTACAGTTTCTCCTTCCTCCCAAGTCAAGAGTCTGGGTGTCATCCTCGACAGCACTCTATCTTTTGATTCACACGTCAATAATATTACTAGGTCTGCATACTTTCATCTGCAAAATATTAATCATCTTTGTCCGTCGCTCACTCCCACCAGCACTGCCATCCTTGTCAATGTACTTGTCACTTCCCGTTTAGATTATTGTAACTCCCTCCTCTCCGGTCTCCCTCATAGGGTCACTCAGAAACTTCAACTTGTCCTGAATGCAGCTGCTCGGATAATCACTAGAATCGCCCATACTGACTATATCAGACCAGTTCTGCAACAACTTCACTGGCTCCCCATCAAATTCCGTATTGATTTCAAGATTCTCTTCCTCACCTTCAAAGCTCTCCTCAACTTGGCACCTCCTTATATCTCTGATCTCCTTTGCATCTACATACCCTCCCGTACTCTTCGCTCCTCCTTGTCCATGCTTCTCATCACACCTCCCGCCCGCTTAGTTATCATGGGGTCTCCCTTCTCCCGTACAGCTCCTCGTCTTTGGAACTCTCTCCTACAATTCATCCGTGATTCCTATTCTCTGTCTTTATTCAAATCTCGGCTCAAAACCCACCATTTTAGACTACCCGCCTACTCTGTTTAATTGTTAGTATATTATGGATCATTGTTTTCTTTATTTGTCATTTTGGTTGTTTTCTATTGCTGTTATTGTAATTTTATCATTGTTTTTATTTTCTTTTGTGTTTTCCTTTTAATTATTGTGTGTTGAAAGGCGCCTTTTAAATAAAATGTATTATTATTATTATTATTACTATTATTATTAAAGTAGGGCTCACAGTTTCTTCCTTTGCCTCATCCTTTTCCACATGCAGGACAGATGGATGCTTCCTTTGGCACACCTGACAATCCAAACGACTCCTACAGTCTTTGCTTGTGTGTCCAAACTTTAAGCAGCCAAAACAAATACCTTTTTCCTTTAGGAAGTGTATTTTGTCCTGCTGTGTCCTTGAGTTAAACTGTGAGCATTTATCCAGTACATGGTTGGTATAATGGCAAAACATACATTTCTGGTTATCTGGAGTATAAGTGATATTTTTCCTATGGTATTTATCTCCATCTTTTATTGCAGTAACATTGGTGGCGAAGGTACCTCCCTTTCTCCTCTGCTTCATGTGATTTGATGCTTTGGCTTGGTTGGCTGAAGATGCATCATAAATATTACCAAACAATGGGTCTGAAACAATTTTTACTTGTTTTTCAATAAAGTTCACAAATCAACAAATACTGCCCTACTTCCTGTTTGTTCATGAATGTCACATGCAACATTTCTCCATTTTTCCCGCAGCCTGTAAGGAAGCTTCGTTACAATAGTCCTGAGGTTCGCCGGCATGTCCAACTCTTTCATGTATTTTATGTGATGTACTTTTTGTAAATTGGAACAACCTCGAAGGAATAAAGAAAATGAATGCAGTGCACTTACATCCTCAGGTTTAATTAAGGGCCAGTTGGCAATTTTGTCCATGTAAGCGGAGGAAATTTAATGTTCATCGCCAAAGTGTTCAGTGAGGAGTATCTTTGCTCTTTAGTACCCACGTTCAGAGGGAAGATGCTGGCAGCTTCTAACAAGGTCTCTTGGCTGACCCCTGGTGTACTGTTCCAGGAAATACAAGCAGTCACTAAGATTTGTTGTTTAATTCTCACAGTTTTCAAACACTCTCAAAAAGGATTTAAAATGCAAGGGGTCACCATCAAACACAGATATATTCCTCATAGGTAGACCAGAGGCTGAATTTTGCTGGACTAAAATTAGTGATCTCATTTTGGTGTTGCATGATGCTAAAAAGGTCCTGAGTGGACTGAGTTTGGTGTTTGTAATATCCCAGTGCGTTTTGGTTGAACAGTGACAACTTGAGAGTTCAATGTGGAGTTAGGTTGACCTTGGGTTGGTACAAAATGCTCTGGATTAGGATTTAATCCATTTGACATTTTGGACTTTGAAATAAGAGTTCATGCCATCTGATACTCTGGAGCCACACATTGAACTTAACTCAAAAACTTCCTTTTCTCTCCTTAATTGTTCCTGTTCCCTCCTAAGTTGTTCCTTTTCCAAACGTATTCTTTCCTCCCTTACCTCCAAAAGGTGTTTCTTTTTTAAAGCAGCCATATGTTCTACTAATGCTGCCTTTTCTGCCTGAACTTTAATTTTAGCTGAATTGACAGAAGAGGTTTTAGATGGTCTAGAGCCAGATTTAGAGTTCACTCTGGGACCAGAAACATTTGATACGCTGTCTTCATGTTACGAATGGGGGGGAAGGAAACACTGGGAACACTCGGGAAACAGAGGGAACTGGAGGACATAAGGGGAGAGACGCCAGATGCGGGGATCCAAAATGATAATTTAATAAATAAACAAAACCAGAAAAGGGGGGGAAAATCAGGGCACTCAGGCCAACAGAAACACCGTGCTACTGCACTGAGGGAAGGAGAACTCAGGAATCCAAAATAACCAGAAACACTAGGGGGCAAACTCGGGACACTCGGAACAGTCAGCTAGGGGACACTCGGAACAGGCAGCTAGAGGACACTCGGAACAGACAGCTAGGGGACACTCGGGAAAGGGCAGAGGGCAGGCTTAAGACGAGACAGTGGGCACAGCTGGCAGATGGCCAACTCGGATGGCACAGCTGGCCGGGAGAAGGGTCAGGGAGATCAGGAGGGAGGCAGACAGGACGGCAGGAATGCTGGCTCGGAAGCCGGCGAAGGCGACTGGCACACTGGGGGCACTGGAGACGGCGAAGGCGACTGGCACGCAGGGGGCACTGAAGACGGCGAAGGCGACTGGCACACAGGGGGCACTGGAGACGGCAAAGGCGACTGGCACACAGGGGGCACTGGAGACGGCGAAGGCAACTGACACACAGGGGGCACTGGAGACGGCAAAGGCGACTGACACACAGGGGGCACTGGAGACGGCGAAGGCGACTGGCACACTGCGCACAGGACAGGTGGCACACAGGGCTCTGGAGATGGCGAAGGGGACTGGCACACTGGGCACAGGACAGGTGGCACACAGGGCTCTGGAGATGGCGAAGGGGACTGGCACACTGGGCACAGGACAGGTGGCACACTGGGCTCGGAAGACAGGGGGCACCAGGGGCTGAAGGCAGCAGAAAGGGAAAGCTGGGCTGGGAATGCGGCAGAGGAGCACAGAGAGATGAGGGGACCAGAGGAAGGTTGTGTTGAGACGCATTTTGTAATAACCGTGCATTTTGTAATAAACGTCCAAAATGTAATAACTTTTTCATTTCATTTTGTAATAAAGCTGCATTTTGTAATAAACTGCAGCATTTTGTAATAAACTGCCCCAACGCATTTTGTAATAAATTTTGCCGCATTATGTAATAAGTTATTACATTTTGAGAAGATTTTTACAAAATGCACTTGCAACTTTTTTATTCTCTAGAAAATGTAATAACATGGTGCATTACGTAATGACAATTCTAAAGCATAGTTTATTTGTTTGTTAATTGTATTTTATTTTACTTTAAAGTATTTGTAAAAGCTTGGCCTATTATTAGTATCACTGTATTAGCCTAATAGCAGTACTTAGGAATTACTATCAGTACACTATTCAAAGGTTGGATTAACAGAGTCGGTACCGAGTCGTCTGCTGGCTAACAGGTTAAGTTATTAACTTTTGATGTGTACTTAGAGGCATAGATTTCAGTTTTACTTTACAAACTGTTTTTAATGCAGTGAGCATAACTTGGACAATGCTGGTTTAAATTCAGTCATATAATTTCTTATCAAGGGCAAAACATCTACATAACTTTAGATCAGCTGCAAAATGTCTTTATACTTCCATATATTCAATTACACAGATAATATTTGGCACAGCTTTTTCATACCTGGCATCATGTTGAACTCTGTTGGCTGTCTCAATTAAGCATGCAAGCAGCGCATGATCTTTGTAGAACTGATGCAGCAGCCAATCAGATTACAGCCCGCCCTCCCCTCCCTGGCTGAGTGACAGACCATGTAGAGCTTTGAATTTGGCCACAAGTTATTGGCCTATATAATTCCAAACTTCAAATAGGCAACTAAAGTTATATTTGGAGTATTCTGTCATACATAGATTTATTGGGCTACATAGCTCTAAGGGAAATTGCATAAAAAACAACAAAAGTCACTCTTGTATACAAAACCTAAAACCAGTGAAGTTGGCACGTTGTGTAAATCGTAAATAAAATAGAATACAATGATTTGCAAATCCTTTTCAACCTATATTCAATTGAATACACTGCAAAGACAAGTTACTTAATATTCGAACAGGTAAACTTTGTAATTTTTTGCAAATATTAGCTCATTTGGAATTTGATCCCTGCAACATGTTTCAAAAAACCTGGCACAAGTGGCAAAAAAGACTGAGAGAGTTGAGGAATGCTTATCAAACACTTATTTGGAACATCCCACAGGTGAACGGGCTAATTGGGAACAGGTTGGTGCCATGATTGGGTATAAAAGCAGCTTCCCTGAAATGCTGAGTCATTCACAAACAAGGATGGGGCGAGCGTCACCACTTAGTGAACAAATGCGTGTGCTGATTGTCGAACAGTTTAAAAACAACATTCCTCAACGAGCTATTGCAAGAAATTCAGGGATTTCATCATCTAAGGTCCGTAATATTGTCAAAAGGTTCAGAGAATCTGGAGAAATCACTGCATGTAAGCGACAAGGCTGAAAACCAACATTGAATGCCTGTGACCTTGGATCCCGCAGGCGGTACTGCATCAAAAACCAACATCAGTGTGTAAAGGACATCACCTCATGAGCTCAGGAACACTTCAGAAAACCACTGTCAGTAACTACAGTTCGTTGCTACATCTGCAAGTGCAAGTGAAATGGCTTTCGCTTTGCACTGTAGAGTTTTATCAACAGCACCCAGAAACGCCGCCGGCTTCACTGGGCCCAAGCTCATCTAAGATGGACTGATGCAAAGTGGAAAAGTGTTCTGTGGTCTGACAAGTCCACATTTCAAATTGTTTTTGGAAACTGTGGACGTTGTGTCCTCCGGACCAAAGAGGAAAAGAACCATCCGGACTGTTATAGGCGCAAAGTTCAAAAGCCAGCATCTGTGATGGTATGGGGATGGATTAGTGCCCAAGGCATGGGCAACTTACACACATGTGAAGGCACCATTAATACTGAAAGGTACGTACAAGTTTTGGAGCAACATATGTTGCCATCCAAGCAACGTCTTTTTCATGGAAGCCCCTGCTTATTTCAGCAAGACAATGTCAAGCCACATTCTGCATGTGTTACAACAGCATGGCTCCATAGTAAAAGAGTGTGGGTTCTAGACTGGCCTGCTTGTAGTCCAGACCTGCCTCCCATTGAAAATGTGTGGCGCATTATGAAGCATAAAATATGACAATGGACACCCTGGACTGTTGAACAACTTAAGCTGTACATCAAGCAAGATTGGTAAAGAGTTCCACCTGAAAAGCTTCAAAAATTGGTCTCCTCAGTTCCCAAACGTTTACTGAGTGTCGTTAAAAGGAAAGGCGATGTAACACAGTGGTAAAAAGGCCCCTGTGCCAACTTTTTTGCAATGTGTTGCTGCCTTTAAATTCTAAGTTAATGATTATTTGCAAAAAATTTAAAAAAAGTTTCTCAGTTTGAACATTAAACATCTTGTCTTAGCAGTGTATTCAATTGAATATAAGTTGAAAAGGATTTGCAAATCATTATAGTCTGTTTTTATCTACAATTTTCATAATGTGCCAACTTCATTGGTTTTGGGTTTTGTAAATTCATTGTTTAACAAACAACAATAATAGGTATTATTACATAATGCACCATGTTATTACATTTCCTAGAGAATAAAAAAGTTGCAAGTGCATTTTGTAAAAATCTTCTCAAAATGTAATAAATTTTGCCGCATTATGTAATAAGTTATTACAAAATGCGTTGGGGCAGTTTATTACAAAATGCGGAATTTTATTACAAAATTAAATGAAAAAGTTATTACATTTTGGACGTTTATTACAAAATGCACCGTTATTACAAAATACGGCTCAACAAGGTGCACCGGGCAGGGAGTGAAGTGAACGGGAGTGAAGTCAGATCTGAACTGGCTTGCTGCAAGGAGACAGATATAGGCAGGGGCATGGACAGAAACAGGTGCAGGAACTTAATATAATTAACAAGGGGTGGAACATAAGGGAAACCTAATTACATGAAACAGATAAACATTAACACACAGACGAGGATCACAAGACAATCCCAAAGATGGGATAAATAAACTGGATAAAAAGACTCCTAAGTGTACAGAATAAGAGCCAGAATAGATAATGAGAATGCAGAGGTTCGGCAAGAAAACTTGGCAAAGCCAGTGAAAAGAAAAGCAGGAGGCGGACACTAGAACAGGGCGACTGCTGAGAGATCATTAGTCAATTAGTAAGTGGAGCTATACAATCCCGGGTGCTCGTTAGTAGGTTAGTACTATATACAATATTAGTATGGTTAGTAATTTTAGAGAAACAACAAACTGTTAGTAATTGTGAGTACATATAGGAAAGCAAGGGGAAACTAGTAAACGAGAAGGGAAGGAAGGATGAAACCCAGAATCCATTAAATCACCCGAAACAGTGTCACAATCAATTAAGACAGAAACTGCTACAAACAATGATGCGACTGGGGAGAAAGCAAAGACAGTACATGGGTAAAACGTGAACTGGAATAACATGGGAGAGGAATGAAATGTGAACACTGAGACATGGTCTAAAAACTGACATCACCAAAATAATAAAAACCTGAAATTGACTAACCAGACACACAGACCACGGAACACAACACTTCAGGCCTTATATCATGAATATCATTTTCATTTCCAGCGGGCTCATCGTCATTCGATGGTTCATATGAGTGCCCGGCTTTAAATAGCCAACTCTTTACTTCTCCAATAAAATTAGAAAATGTGGTCACTTTTTGTTCAAAATATTTATTCTGCTTCTCTACCTCATCCTCTGGCATATCCAATGACAAAAGCGACGCGTGCATTTGCGTGGCTTCTTCAAAACACGTTATCAATTTACTCAAGACGGAATTAACAGCGCTTACATTGTCCGCGAATTGCATTAAATCATTCAACTGATTCATATACCTTTTGACTCGTTTGAATTTAATACCCCTCTTTTCTTGACAAGTTTGTTTAACCCTCGTCTTGTCTTCCCATTTACGATGCACCTGTTGTCCTCCCGGGTCAAATTGACCCGGTATCTTTTGGCTGCTTCGAAAGCATAAACTGTAAAATGATACCAAGTTTTTTTGATTTGATTTTCATTTTTGATTTAGTTAACTTGTTTCCAACACATTAACATATATTTTACACTTATTTTTGTAATTTATGGTATAATCAACCTAATTTGCATAAAACGCCAAATACTTTTTTGGGGGAAAAAAAGCAGAAATTCTTCATTGTTTTCATAATGGTTATGACCATTGGAATATATGTTGATGTATTATCATAGGCTGGTATAGGTCAAAGTTTAGTCAAAATATTGTTTTGAAATTATTTACATTTTTTGAATAGCAGCAAATAGTCACACCTGTTGTCCTCCTGGGTCAAATTTACCCGGTATCTTTTGACTGCTCATAAAGCAGAAAGTGTTAAATGATTACAACATTCTTTTACATATTTTTAGCCAACTTCATTCAAAGTCATTATCACAACATTTAAACTTGTTTAACATCTCTTTTATGGACAATAAACCTAATTTATGTAAAGTTATAATATGTTGTTGAATAACATTCCTTGGTCAAAATTGACTGATGTAATTGTATTCATAAATAAGAGAGCAAACAAATATGATTTGCAAAGCACAGCAATTATTTCAAAACATTTTATTTCAAAAACAGAAAAACATCATTTGAGTCTAGGAACAGAAATTACAATTCACAGCTTCTATTAAACAAGGTGATGCACAGATAATAGGTGGAAGTTGCTTCATAGGGTGTGTGTGTGTGTGTGTGTGCGTGCGTGTGTGAGTGGATGAGTGAGTGATTGAATGTTTGTGGGGGGGGACATGTGCTGAAGAGTGTGTGTGTGTGTGTGTGAGAGAGTGTGTGTCTGTGCGTGTGTGAGAGTGTGTGTCTGTGTCTGTGTGAGTGTGTGTGTGTGTGTGTGTGTGTGTGTGTGTGTATGATTATTGTGCTGGAAAGCGCAATAGTGCGTCCTATTCCATCATTAAATTTGGCCGGGAAGAACACAGGTGTTATAAATTTTGATAAAACACACATAATTCAACAAAGATAGTCATAATTTATTGAGCTTGCAAGGAGCATAGGAGGGGATCATCCATGTAATTTTCAGGCAATTTTAGTGAAGAAAACCAAAGTTATGGCATTTTAAATTTCGAAATTGGGTCAAAATGACCCGAAGACAACAGGAGGGATAAAAAACATCATGCCTTTTGCTGTAAAACTAATGTGGCGTTTAGACAAAGGCGCAGATTGCAGACCGACGGCAGTCGCTGGCACTGCGTCCTGTGGTGGCTCACTGGCAACTTTTGATGCAGTGTCGGACATTGTCTCTGGTTACTTGTTCATTTTTTCTTGTTTATTCCCTTTTTAATCCCAAAATTTTAAGACTGACTCACAGTGCATAAGCCACCTGTAGGCCTACCTTGCAGCAGACTGGTGATGACGGCTTAATGCGCGTGTTCGTGCACCCTCCTGAAGTTGTAGCAGGCTTTTCAACGTCCAATAAACTTCAATAGTTTGATGCACCAATAATCCAAACAGTGAAAAATACATCCAGCGCTCCAGTAGCGTCACCCTTATCCAGTACAAGGTCCTCTGAAAACTTTTCACTTTGGGATGGATTTGATTGAATAGTCCTTGCTACATCCAGGCCGCAAATCCTTCACTCTTAGGACCGCGTCTCCTCGCATGAACAATAATCCAAAACACACACACGGTCCATAGTCCATTTTCCAGGTAATCCAAGAAGCATCCACTGCTGGGGAGGTTTTTTACTTTATGTAATGGCTATTTGTCCATATCGTTAACAAAAAAAAAAAAACAAACCAAACAAATCAAATGATCATTCTGGCACCGTCTAGGTTAGGCTTTATGCAGGTCAAGCAAACAATTCAAAGTCCATACCAAACAATGTGTTTTGGGTTGGTTTATTCACCGTCGTCAGCAAGATACAGCCAGCAAAGACAGCAGGCACCCTCTCCGATCCCTGGTAGAAAACCATATACCCACGATGCCCTCTCAGACCCATCCCACTTGACCTATATATGCAAATTTGGCACCTGACGGCCCATTCAAAAAAACTTGAGCATAAACCAGAACTTCCATAATGGAAAACACAATAAATACTAAAGAAACATAGACCCAATTTAACATTAACAAAGTGCAAAATAATAATAATATATAAACCAAGGATGTTAATATTAAAGAAAATTAAACCACAAATAGTTCCAACAGTTTTAATTCAACCACATTGGAGGGTTTTCGAGCATGAACGGCCTGTTTTAAGGTCATGCCACAGCATCTCAATCGGATTTAAGTCCGGACTCTGACTACGCCTTCCAAAACCTTTCATTTGGTTTTTTTAAGCCATTCAGAAGTGGAATTGCTGGTGTGTTTCGGATTATTGTCCCGCTGCATAACCCAAGAGAGCATGAGCCTGAGGTCACAAACAGATGGTCAGACACTCTCCTCTAGGGAGCAAAATTCATAGTTCCATCAATTACAGCAAGTCATCCAGGTCCAGAAACAGCAAAGCGGCCCCAGAACATCACACTACCACCACCATGTTTGACTATTTATTTATTTCATTACAGGACAATGCACATTAATGAACATATACATATATGTAAATGTGCCAGATTATAGCACAAAGGCTAATTTCCATCTGGAGTCCAACATAGACAGGTTAGATCAAGACAAACATACACACTATTACATTTAGTAAAATAGATAGAGAAAGAGAGAGAGAGAGCTAATCAGAGGTGCATACATGTTTGTTGAGCTCTGAGCCACATTTTGATCTGGTTCTTGAAAGTGGATAAGGAGGGACATTCCCTTATATGTTCAGGTATTGTATTCCATAAAGCACTACCTTTTATAGATAGTGCATTATGGCTGAAGGCGGTTTTTCTGAATGGAACCTCCACATCTTTGTTGACCACTGCTCGAGTAACCCGTGTCTGACGATATTTAAAAAATTCCTGTAAACAAGTGGTATGATGTTCTTTTTATGAAATGCTGTGTTCGTTTTATGCCAGATGTAACGGGAGGCACAACTTCCAAAAAGTTCAACCCTTGTCTTGTCAGTCCACAGAATATTTTCCCAAAAGTCTTCGACAAGGCCGAAAACCAACATTGAATGCCCGTGACCTTCGATCCCTCAGGCAGTACTGCATCAAAAACCTACATCACCTTGTCAAATCTTCAGATTCTCTGAACCTTTTGACGATATTACGGACCGTAGATGAGGAAATCCCTAAATTTCTTACAATAGCTCGTTGAGGAATGTTTTTAAACTGTTCGACAATCAGCTCACGCATTTGTTCACTAAGTGGTGACCCTCACCCCATCCTTGTTTGTGAATGACTGAGAATTTCCAGGAAACTGCTTTTATACCCAATCATGGCACCCACCTGTTCCCAATTAGCCCGTTCACCTGTGGGATGTTCCAAATAAGTGTTTGATGAGCATTCCTCAACTCTGTGTCTTTTGTGCCACTTGTGCCAGCTTTTTTGAAACATGTTGCAGGCATCAAATTCCAAATGAGCTAATATTTGCAAAAAATTACAAAGTTTACCTGTTCGAACATTAAGTAACTTGTCTTTGCAGTGTATTCAATTGAATATAGGTTGAAAAGGATTTGCAAATCATTGTATTCTGTTTTTATTTACGATTTACACAACGTGCCAACTTCACTGGTTTTGGGTTTTGTACATTAATGATTTGAAAGTGCCAGGAAACAGGGAAATCTGGCATTTTGCACCGGGCATCAAGTTTACTTACATATCCAGCAAAAGTTTGGCCACATCTTCATCGGAAATATCCCCAAACCTGGCTTAAATAGTTTGCCAGCGATCACTTTAGTTTTTTAAATTTATCCCGGTCTTCAATCGATCTTCTTCCTGGCCTTTTCTAGCACTTTTACGGGCTGAATCAGTCAGATATTTCTTTCACCACGGCATTTTGCTGTTAGCCAACTTGTCTTCATTTCTGTTTCCACCATGCACATCCGCTTTCGCGTGACATTAGTTTTGCATACTTGTGAATACTAATGAGGTATTCCAAATGGCGTGGGGAGTTCTTGCAGGTCGCAAAAACTATTTTCACATTCAGTATTCGTGAGATTGCAAGCGTTCTCGGAGAAAACATTTATGCATTCCCATTTGTTTTGGTCATATCTATTTAATTATATCAAAAAAAAAAACACACACATTGATTATCTTAAGTCCCATTAGTTTCACTAACTCATTTTTGAAAGGGCTTGGAACTTGAAGTAGAGTTAACCCCCAAAAAAGTTTTGCAGCTGGTTGGAAGGAAGTTTTACTTGGTTAGAAGTGACTGGGGCCAATCCCCCTTGGAGCACTGTGGAATAATAGGCCAGGCTGGAGGCACAACAGCTACACCTCTCTTTACTTTGGAGACGGTTTGAAACACTAACCATTTAGTCCCCCTCAAACACCCTAACCACTGGACAGTCGGCATCAACCATTAGTGATTTGTGATCTGGTCGAAAGGGTATCCCTGCAATTTATTGCAAAGATTGATCTAATATTGAGTAATAATGTAGATCCTTGTACATTATTTTTTAGAAAAATCTTTTTAACACCGAAGGGACATCTCAATATTTCATCACGACAGTTTAATTAATTTCCAGTCGAATGCATCTCTTTAAAATCAATTTTAGTCTGTGTATTAAAGATATGCAAATATAATCTCAGTTTTTGAAATTACTGCTCACTCTCAAGATATTTTAAACCATGTTGATATTTTACTCTATCCAAACCTACAGGCAGTTACTACATTGTTTGATTTCATGTGAGCAATAGGACTAGTGAAATGAAACCATTACATTTTTGTCTGCAACCCCAAAACAGCTGTCAGTGCAATTACTGATTACAATTCCACTTGTCATAAAGCATACTGCACTCAATGACAATTTCAAATGGATTAAACTTGTTCAAAAATGTAAACACCAAAAGTAGGAAATAATGCTTTGAAACTGGAACCACTGTAAATACATTTCCAACCAGGGTGATTTCAAGCGCATGTATAATGTACATTGAGTATAATGCACAACTGGGTGATTTGTGAGACAAACAGCACTCCTGATGCATTCCTGCATCCGAACAAATACAGAATAACTTGAAAGCTGATGAAGAATTACTTGCAAGAGGCAGAAATATCACCCAGGCTGCCAATCCATTGCAAGGCCCACACACAATTCACTAACACATTCATGCCTACAGGAAATTTTAAGGCTCAAATCAGCCAACTTCATGCCTTTGGAAGGAAATGGAAGTACCAGATGAAATCCTCCATATCAATGGGAATAATATGCAAGGATTGTAAAAAAATAAAAAAGTAGTAAGATATCTGAGTTTAGGGTGGTTATTATGGTCCAAACCAGGAATCAAGTGCAGAGGCAGAGTACAATTCAGTAGATAGTTTATTGACACCTTATATGGTAATATGGGGATGGAACCCCAGAGGGAGAGGTGGGGATGGAACCCCAGATAATGATAGCTCAGTTTAGTACAGATGTTGGAGGCCAAGCTGAGCTGGCAGTTGCCAACCAGTGGCTTTTGGGATAACAGCCAGGTGGAGTGCACACTTCGCCAGCACCAAACTGTCCCACAGGAAGATGGAGTTGCTTGAGGGGAACAGGGTCCCAATCCAGATGACTGTGGAAGGATTGGGAATTTATTCCTTTGAACTGGACAGAGGGACAGATTAGAAGGCTAAGGAGAGAATATGGTCCCAATCCTAGACCCTGATAAGGCTTGGGAGCTTGTTCCAATTACAACCCCTATTCCAAAAAAGTTGGGATGTTGAGTAAAATGTCAATAAAAACAGAATGCAATGATTTGCAAATCTCATAAACCCACATTTTATGCACAGTAGAATATAGACAACATATTTGATGTTGAAATTTAGACATTTTACCATTTCATGAAAAATATTATCTGATTTTGAATTTTATGGCAGCAACGGAAAAGGCAAAATACAATCGAACAACTAACAACACAAAACAGAGGCCTTAAATACCCGTCCCATGGACAATAGAGCATAACTATGAAACAAGATGCAGCTGGGGAAGTAACAAATGCACAAGACGTAAATCAATGAAAGGAGACCCACTTCTAAAAGACATGCAAGTTACTGGAAAGGAAGAGACATGAAAGGCATTCACATAAGGGCTGCAACAGTGATTTTGATTCCTAGAAAGTGAGCATTATTATGCTATCACAACATTTTCATTGTTTGACAAGTGATTACAGATATTCCTTTTTCAACTTAATGGTGTTGGAAGTTGAGAGACCGTGGGATTTAAAAAATGTGTGCTACAAAGAATTTTAATCTATAGATTTTTCAATAATATTTCACTGGAACACTGGTTAGAGTTCATTTTTGAGTTTAGTTCATGCAAATAATATAGTCATAATTACAAAACCCAAAACCAGTGAAGTTGGCACGTTGTGTAAATCGTAAATAAAAACAGAATACAATGATTTGCAAATCCTTTTCAACCTATTTTCAATTGAATACACTGCAAAGACAAGTTACTTAATGTTCGAACAGGTAAACTTTGTAATTTTTTGCAAATATTAGCTAATTTGGAATTTGATGCCTGCAACATGTTTCAAAAAAGCTGGCACAAGTGGCAAAAAAGACTGAGAGACTTGAGGAATGCTCATCAAACACTTATTTGGAACATCCCACAGGTGAACAGGCTAATTGGGAACAGGTGGGTGCCATGATTGGGTATAAAAGCAGCTTCCCTGAAATGCTCAGTCATTCACAAACAAGGATGAGGCGAGGGTCACCACTTAGTGAACAAATGCGTGAGCTGATTGTCGAACATCTTAAAAACAACATTCCTCAACGAGCTATTGCAAGAAATTTAGGGATTTCATCATCTACGGTCCGTAATATCGTCAAAAGGTTCAGAGAATCTGGAGAAATCACTGCACGTAATGCGACAAGGCCGAAAACCAACATTGAATGCCCGTGACCTTCGATCCCTCAAGTGGTACTGCATCAAAAAGCGACATCAGTGTGTCAAGGACATCACCACATGGGCTCAGGAACACTTCAGAAAACCACTGTCAGTAACTACAGTTCGTTGCTACATCTGCAAGTGCAAGTTAAAACTCTAAAATGCAAAGCGAAAGCCATTTATCAACAGCACCCAGAAACGCCGCCGGCTTCGCTGGGCCCAAGCTCATCTAAGATGGACTGATGCAAAGTGGAAAAGTGTTCTGTGGTCTGACGAGTCCACATTTCAAATTGTTTTTGGAAACTGTGGACGTCGTGTCCTCAAGACCAAAGAGGAAAAGAACCATCCGGACTGTTATAGGCGCAAAGTTCAAAAGCCAGCATCTGTGATGGTATGGGGGTGTATTAGTGCCCAAGGCATGGGCAACTTGCAAATATGTGAAGACACCATTAATGCTGAAAGGTACATACAGGTTTTTGAGCAACATATGTTGCCATCCAAGCAACATCTTTTTTAATGGACGCCCCTGCTTATTTCAGCAAGACAATGCCAAGCCTCATTCTGCACATGTTACAACAGCATGGCTCCGTAGTAAAAGAGTGCGAGTACTAGACTGGCCTGCCTGTAGTCCAGACCTGTCTCCCTTTGAAAATGTGTGGCGCATTATGAAGCGCAAAATAGGATAACGGAGACCCCGGACTGTTGAACCACTTAAGCTGTATATCAGGCAAGAATGGGAAAGAGTTCCACCTGAAAAGCTTCAAATATTGGTCTCCTCAGTTCCCAAACGTTTACTGAGTGTCGTTAAAAGGAAAGGCGATGTAACACAGTGGTAAAAAGGCCCCTGTGCCAACTTTTTTGCAATGTGTTGCTGCCTTTAAATTCTAAGTCAATGATTATTTGCAAAAGAAAAATAAAGTTTCTCAGTTTGAACATTAAACATCTTGTCTTTGCAGTGTATTCAATTGAATATAAGTTGAAAACGATTTGCAAATCATTGTATTCTGTTTTTATCTACGATTTACATAATGTCCCAACTTCACTGGTTTTGGGTTTTGTATGTCACATAGGAATGCACACTAACCCAAATGTTTACAAATACACACGCAAACACAAAGCCTGAAGTCATAGATTACATCTACCTCTACCTCTTTCGCATTTTAGCATTTCACAGTCTTTCTGTGGGTAAAATTAAACTGCCACAATCCTTTGCTAAAAAAGAATTATTTCTAAGTGAATTTTGTAAATTCTCAAAGCAAGTTAAGAAAAGCGCAAAAAAAAGAAAGAAAGAAAGAAATAAGAAAAAAAAGTGAGCATGGAATTCATTTAAGGGACTAGCCCCGTTTCCTTCAGAGGAAAGCATGATTTTATTCAATACGTCGCCGTAGTTGCACGTCTTAAAAGGTAATTTGCTGCTGAGTCTGCGGTGGTTGCCATTCTGTCGGCCCACCGTATTGCTCACTGCTGTGGTGGAACTGCCTGTTAATGGGACACTCAGAGGCCGAGAATCTGTCGGTCTGTTGCAATTTAGAGGCAAGTCTTAAAAGATCTGATTGAAATACAGAAATTTGAGCAATCATGGCAAAAATAAATAACTACACCAACTGTACCCAAAATTGCTAATTGCACAATTACGCGCGCAAATATTTGCAAATCAACATCGGTCAATGAAGGCGACCCAAACAAAGCAATTCAAATGTGCAGAATTTTTTCGTTTTTGAATTTGGTTGCCTTTCTTAAATTATGATGTCTAAAAAATGTATATAGCATCTGATTCTGTATTGTCACACCTGTTCATGCACTGCCTAGTCTTGAGGTCTGCCTCCAGCAGAGGGCTCGGGAGAGCATGCGCAGAAGCACAGAGGGAACCGTGGCTTCTCCTGTCAGAACGTTGAGGGGCAGACCGACAATCGTGTGGGTAAGAAATTAATAATTTCATACAACAGTGGGGATAGGACACTCTATCAAAAAGGTTGATCTAGTAAACTCTTGGGGAAAGGCGCCATTTTTCTTAAAAGTAGATCCGGAAACGGTTCAAATGAGGTATGAGCGTTTCCCATCGTGTTCAAATCCGTTTTGAGATTATCAGTCATGTTTGCATTTTAAACTAAGACCCACTACGTATTGTCAGATGTTTTCCTCCCATGATGACGACCCATAAATTTATTGTCACGAACAGATAATATAAGCACCTATGTTTGCTTATGGAGAAATCGTTTCCAATCGTATGGCATAGCCTACACACAGTAAACAAGAAGCGTGCTAAGTGAAACTATGTTTTTCTCCTCTCGGAATAGTTTCCTTTCTAGTCTTAGCCATTCTGCAACATTTTTGTCGACTTCAACTCTTCCTGGAGTGTGAAGTATCACTACTCCACTCTACCTTCTATTTTGTCTACTCATCTTCACTCCATAGAAGCTATGAAGTCGATTACTGCGTTATTTAGCTTTTGCGTATTTACTTTGACATTATTTCTGCCGGTATTTAGTTTATTCTCACAATTACGCTGAGTCGGATCAGTCATGAAAATGTAGTCTGGTTCTTTTTTTCTTGATACTTTGCTTTACTCCTCATTTTTGATGCTAAACTTATTTTCATATGCATTTCGCTTGTTAACAAGTTACGTGAATATGTTTGAGAGAATAGTCAACGTTCGCTTTTCACGAAGGCCTATGTACATTACTGCTGTGTAAATCGTACCAATCGCGGGCTTTAATGGGTTACATTATGGCGAAACTGGACTTTCCCTTAAAAAAAGATTCCGTGAGAAACGTACAGTGCTCAAATTCTTATCTGAAACGGTGCTGCAATGTTCAGTCTAATTAATTCGTGTTTTATATTCAAAAGTAATGAGTGTTGCACAACATTTAGGACAGCTTCATCTACTTGAAATATGTGAAAACAATGCATAATCTTTTCAGAAGTATCACACTTTTACTTCAACTGAAAGGCAATATATTTTAATTATACAACCCCCATTCCGAAATAGATGGGACAACGTGTAAATTGAGAATAAAATCAAAAGGCAATGACTTTCAAGTCACACCAGCTTGTATTTTATTCACAATAGAACAGAGGTAACATGGCAAATGTTGAAAGTGAGAAATTTAACAATTTTATCAACAACATGAACTCATTTAAAATGTCATGGCTGCTACAGGACTCAAATAAGTTGGGACAGGGGCCTGTTTACCATGGTGTAGCATCGCTTATTCTTTTTAATACAGAGTGGAGGCGTCTGGGCATTGAGGAGACAAGTTTCTTGAGTTGAGCCATTGGAATTTGATCCCACTACAGCTTCCAGCTGCTGGAGAGTTTTGGGTCTCCTTTGATGGACTTTTCCTTCAATTATGCGCCAAATGCTCTCAATCGGTGAAAGATGAGGACTGCAGGCAGGCCAGTTCTCTTGTACTATGAAGTCATGCTGTTGTAATGGCTGCAGTATGTGGTTTTGCATTGTCCTGCTGAAATACACAAGGCCTTCCTTGGAATAGATGTTGTCTGGAGGGGAGCATATGTTGCTCTAAAACCTTTATATATCTTTCAGCCTTCATGGTGCTTTGTAAAACATGTAAGTGTCCGACACCATATGCACTAATGCATACCCATACCATCAGAGATGCTGACTTTTTAACTGAACACTGATAATAGGAGGGATGGTCTTTATCCTCTTTAGCTCGGAGGACACAACGGCCATGATTTCCAACAAGAATGTCAAATTTGAAGTCGTCTGACCACAGTACACTTTGCCACTTTGCTACAGACCATTGTAAATGAGCCTTGGCCCACAGAAACACGACAGCGATTCTGGATAATGCTCAACAATGGCTTCCTTTTTGCATGATAGAGATTTAGGTGGTATCTGTGGCACAGCAGACTGTGTTTACAGACAGTGGTTTCTTTAAGTATTCCTGGACCCCTTTAGTAATGTCAATGACAGAATCATGCCAGTGTGTGATGCAGTGGCGTCTGAGGGCCTGAAGATCAGGGGCATCCAGTAAAGGTCTTCGGCCTTGTCCCTAACGCACAGAGATTTTTCCAGTTTCTCCAAATCATTTGATTATGTTATGCGCTGTCGATGATGAGGCCTTCAAAGCCTTTGCAATTTGACGTCAAGGAACATTGTTTTTAAAGTATTCCAATTTTTTTTGCAAGCCTTCACAGGTTGGAGAGCCTCTGGCCATCTTTGCTTCTGAGAGGCTCAACCTCTCTAAGACATCCCTTTCATAGCCAATCATGTTACACACCTGATGCCAGTTAATGTAGTTACGAGTTAAATGTTCTTTCAGCTATTTCTCTTATATATTTGTTGCCTTTTTCAGCCTTTTTTCGCCTGTGTCTCAACTTTTTTGAGACCTGTTGCAGCCATAAAATATGAAATGAGCTCATTTTGTGGATAAAAATGTAAAATGTCTCAGTTTCAACATTTGAAATGTTATCTATGTTCTATTGTAAATAACATATTGGCTTGTGATCTGAAAGTCATTGCATTTTATTCACAATTTACACTTTGTCCCAACTATTTCAGAATTGGGGTGGTAAGAATTGGAGTTTTTGCCTTATGGCAGGGTAGTAGGCTATTCCACACACTTTTACAAAGTCATCTTTTGATGTTGACACTGTTACAATCACATTTCTGACTGTTCCTCCTGTCACCATTCTGTATTCTGTAATATGTTATGTATTATGTTTGCTCCAGATACTTTACTTTGCAAAAGCAGCTTACTACCATGAAAAATTTGAAAGTATGATTTTTTTTTTTTTTGTCATAATGAAAAAACTTAAAAGAAATGTTATTTGCTGCTGTTTTGTCAATACTGTCCTTAATTGTGTTCCTTACCACTTGGGTTATTATTGTTTAATGAAGGGGAAAAGGCATGAGGCGTGCCTAGGGGGTGGGAAGGCCATGCGCAAATGGCGCATAAAATCAAAATATGGCGCATTATGAAGCCACTGATCGGGCCTAGAATGCGCCCGTGTGCCAATGAAATCTTAGCAGGACCAAAATTCTTCAGAAAAAAACTCCACTGATCGCAGCTGTTCGAGTGCATTCTGATGCTCGATTGATTAATTCCATTGGCCCTCGTGCAGTCCATCACCATTGCGAGGCTGTGAAAATGGCCATCGGGTGAAAGACTGATATGGAGTGTATTTTCTTGCCCGTATAAGTTCTTGACAAAGTCCTTTGATATCACATCCGATTCTCATCAGTATGCAGAATCAAATAACACTGTCCCGGAACCGAGTGTTGCAATGCTGATGTATTTGAAAATTATTTCTTAATTGTTTTTCTTAGTCAGAGTCTGTTTACTTTGATGTCATGACGGGAATGGTTCATGGTTCAATTTCAATCATCATGTACTGGTTTCTGACGAAAGAAACAGGTCAGATTAATTCTGGATCAAACAAATGAGCAGTAATCTTTTATTGAGAAAAGCTACCACGGCGGTCTGGTCGATTGTTTGGTTGATGAGACCGGGATTTGTTTTGGCCGAGCAACGCAAATAACTACAGAATAATACATTTGCGTTGCGGCTGGTATTGCTGTGACTCTCAACTCAGGCTGTGCTTACTTTGAATAAATTATATTCGGTAATATTGGTACTATTGATGTTCTGCACAATTCATCTAACCTAATAAACCCTACATTTTATAGTTGGCATAATTGTTTTCCACTTATATGTAAAACTGACATCTAACACCTCCTCTCATGCCCGCATTATACCCCGCTTAAGTATGCACGCCAATTTGCTTTTCAGTTGTGGCTTATGGTTTTCCCAAAGCAACAGTTAAGTTGTGTGATATAGGGATAGGCCTACTTTGATTGCTCATTTTGATAAGGCCTTGAAACATGGGGCTCTAAATTCATAGACCAGGCGCAGGCGCGCGAATGGGGGGTGCACCGCGCCAACGGGGTGTGTCCAGGCGTATGTTGCTATTTTGTGCCCGGCGTAGCCTGGCGCAAGTACTCCTCTGTCCCGCCTTCCTGTGCAAGTGGCAAAGAAGGCGTGTTTGGGTATAACACAGCCGAGTCAAATCTTCACCTGTCAAATGAGCTCTTCTCATCACCTTCAATGTGTTGGAATATAGAAGCCTCTGTCCTATATCCGCATGATGCGTTAATGTTGCATTTTACTTTGCTGCTTCAGGCTTGTTGTCTGCACTTCTTTCGTGTATATTAAGCATTACGAATATGAGTTTAGCTGGCTAGCTAGGGCATTCGCAAATTATTACCATTAGCAAACTTGAATGGAATTTCAAAACGAAACTATGTCAGATCATTCAAACTTATGAAGTTGGAATGATATACGATGGTTGCTCGTTGGTAAGAGAAAGGATGGATAGCGTGTTCCTATTATTACACCCTGTTGCTGCTTAAAATGTTGAGATTAACATGCATGGACAACAATGCAAGATATCTTGCACATTTATTTTAAATATGTGATCTTAACTCAGTACAACATCATAGCAATCAGGCTGTATTCCTTTCCCCCGCTAAAAACGACCTAAGTGACAATTATAGTAGAGTATTAAGCTGCTTGCACACTGGACGCAAAACAAATTTTTCGCACGACAGATTGCGTTGAACGCAGTGCTTCATGGCCGAAAGTCTGAAAGGGTTTTAATCTATCTATATCTATAATATATCGTGTCCGACGGTCAAATCTGCTGACTCTTTTAGATATTAAACGTGAATGTTTTGATAAGGGGGCTCAGTTCTTTAAGATGAGCACCGAGAATTTCAATCCATGTTTCTGTTTAAGCTCTGCTCAATAAAATGAGTCGACATTGGCGCGAGACAATGTACAATGCCTCCGTGTCTGACAGCCAAAAAAAAAAAAAAGAGAGAAAGGACGATTAGAACAGATTGATAGCAAAATAAAGAATAAAAAGAAACATTTTAACAACAGAACATCCAATGAACACTGTGAATTATTTATTTGCAGGTCATCTTTTTTGGATGTTCCGATTGTTGGTGATATATTTTTATTCTTTGAAAAACTGGAAAAGAAAATGTTGCGCTGCAACCAGAGGGGTTCCGTCTTGATTCGTTTATTTGGATGTGTGACCATTCTCTACGTTGAGAGTATAACATATTTTTATTCTTTATTTCGTTATAAATCTGTTCTCATATCAATACTTTTACTTTTTGCTGGCTCCTGGACATGGTGTATTTTGCATTTCGCGTCGGACAGTCTTGATCGTGCTTGTGATAATTTATTCACACTGTCAATGGTCATGGAATTGATTTGCCCACGCACTATTTTATCTCTGCTGTGGAAACAAAGCGTGAAACTGTTCGATCCATCTGACTAATTTTCAAAAGAAACACCGAATAAAGACTGTTGTCTATCTTCAACGGAAGAAAACGGACAAATAGGCTAAAAAGACCAAGAAAAGTTGATAGCTATAAATTTGCATTTTGTGAAGGTCGAACACAAACATGGCCAAGTTTTCACATCTAATAATTCCTGGAATACTCAGAAAAATTAGAACTTTATGACTTTCGGACACGGAGCTAGCCTATATTAAAACCCAGTCCGACTATCGCGTCTTTGCATTGACTTTGTCTGTAATCAGTCGTGCGAAAAATTTGTTTCATGTCCAGTGTGCAAGCAGCTTTACCGAGCATAGAACGCAAGCATTTTATCCAGTTTGTGGATGGCTGAGAAAGATGTGAAGTCGTTAGTTTGCATCACCGATTCAGCTGCGTTGATTAAGCCAGGTCAAGTTTCCATTACGCATGCCAACCGCCTTTAATATGACATCAGGACATTCGATATAGATACTATAATTTATGTCCTTATTCAGATAGTTACATTAAATAGTGCTTCCTGTAATTATTTATTGCATTGAAATGTGCCTGACATTCTGGAAGCCTGCCTGTGAGATTTTGGTGACATGTGCGCACTGTGTGCCGGTCAGCCAAATTACCACTGCACAGAAGTTAAACCAGGTTGGAGCTGGCGAGCTTTCTGCACAACTCCAGCGGAGACTTTTTCCACAAAATTTTCACTGCATCTTGATGAATATATATGTGACACCTCCCCCTACTGTGCCGCCACACCCATCTCGTCGCACATCTGTCTACCAAATTGCCAAAGCGGCTGCGCAGCGCAGCGGTGTTGCACCGCACAAAATTACCACTGCGCAGGCTTGCACCAGATAAAATTGCCTCTGCGTGGGTTGCGCCACGCAACACCACGCTGCGGCACCCTGCGCTGCGCCAAGAAATTCGAGCCCCATGATGTTAAATAAAAAATCTGATGCTTGGCATCATGTCGTTGCAGACTATCAATAAAAGACTGGAATTAATATGCAAAGTTTCACTTACCCAGTTCAACAAGGAACATGGGACAGGCTACACTTGAGAACAGTAATTCAGCGAACCTACTGAATATTCTTTCCTCACAAAAATGTGTTTGTGCTTGATCGGTGATCATTTAAACTGAGTTGTTATATGTTGGCTTTAGCGACGCAAACTGACTTATTTATAGACTACTTCATTTGAAACTGTATTAGTGCACCGCCACTGTAGCGCGAGCAGTCCAAATGCAACTTAAAGGTAACGATGGTCGTAAAAATAGCCACTGCCTTCATGCAAACTTAGGGTTGAAGCCCACCGGTATCTACCTTTGAAAGAGAGCGGTTACAGATGTTCTCACTGAAGCCAGTCTGACTAGCCAAATGCATTAGAGAGATTTAGAGCCAAGTAACCAAATAAAACTTGCATCTTTTACATGAAGGCCATCATTTATTTGAATAATGCGATTACACCAACTAAAACTTAAAGTCGCGGAACATTCTCCAGGCATGTGAGGCATTTTTAGCACAATTTAATAGTTTGTTAATGTGAAGACTCTTTAAAATGGCAGGTGACCGATACATCGGAGTAGGTAGAAATTTCGTGCTTTCAAACTCGCGTCATTTTTTACCAGCATTTTTGATCCCTCATCACTGTATTAGAGTATTAGAGTTGGCTAAATGAAATGTTCAGAACTGAAAGGCATATCAGAGCACTATTAAAAACTGCACTGAAATTGAGCTGCCGGATAGCTCACTCGGTTTAGGTCCTGCGCTGCAGTGCAGAGGTGACTATCACGTTGCGGGTTCGAGCCCTGGCGTACCCACCAGCGGGGGTCGGCAGCTTTTTCAGAGTAGCGCACAATTGGCTATCGCGCTACAGAGTTCCAAATTGGGAAGGGACTGCCGGATTAGGGGATACAATGATAGCTTTGTTCGTTGCTCCAGCGCCTCCTGTTGGCCAGACGGGTGCTCGTCAGGAAGACTCTGGGTTTGTTCATGTTCGGGTATCCTCCGCCCTCGTTCTGAACTTACGAGGACTCAACCAATGAGTGTATAAGAATCAGTGGTTGACAGGCACATGCTTCGGAGGAGAGCCGTGAACTGTCCTCACTATCCTGAGTTGGCAGCAAGGGGTCGCATAGGAGCAAGCTTTGTACATAGTTGGCCAATTGGGCATTCCAGATTCGGGTGGGATTGGAGATGCCAAATTAAAAAAAAAAAAAAAAGCTGCACTGAAATCAATTGTATGCCCATTCTAGTTGTCACAGTCTTAAGCCAAAATCTGTATTTTCTTCAACGAGATTTGTTCTGTAACCAACTTCAAGCTTGAATATTATAAGAACAGTGGAAATTTAAATGGCAATCCTGCACCAATTTACTAAATAGGATATTGGAACCATGTATTTTTCATGTGTTTTCTCATAATTCATCAGAGAAGACTTGAAAAAAATGCATGTTCAGAAAACTTCACAGGGTTGTATCACTTTGTGGAATAGATTGATCATCAAATCAAGTTCTGGCACATGAAAGATCTAATTCTGATCTACACTTTGATACCAGGCATCTCTAGCCACGATTCCTTCAGTGTCAAATAATTTTCACACTCTTCAATGTTGAGCTGCAGCCAGTGCCGCTACAAGATGGTGAAATGTGTGAGTAAAGGCAAAAACCATCAACTTCGAACTACCTACCAGTGTATCGATTTTCAGCCAAGTGTGCATGTGGCATGAAAGACACTTTTGAAAAATCTATTTTTTTTCCCCCCATAATTTGGCCTGATTTTGTTTTCTCAGTGAAGTTCTTAGGATTCTACAAAGCTGCAATGCAAGAACTGTGAGAAAATACTTGTTACCATGTTTTTTAGCTGCGACCAAGCAGCTCTATGAACGCTTCTGTCTGTCTGTCCGTCCGTCCGTCTGTCTGTCCGTCTGTGACACCTTTTTCACCATGTTCCTGTCGTTGTATCATCATGAAATTTTCAGGAGTTATTGACCTTCACCAAAGTGATGTCCATGCACAAGGTCAAGGTCAAAGGTCAAGTTCACAGAGGTCACGACCTTGTTTGCAGGTTTTCGCGCTGTAACTCCAGTTAGAATTCATGGATTGCTATGGAATTTTGGAAATAGCTTCAAGGCATACGAGAGGTGTTCCCTATTGTTGTTCAAGGTCATCCGTCAAATCCCAAGGTCACAAAGGTTAAAAAAGTGTCAATTTTGCCCGATTTGACGGTTTTCGCTCCGTAACTCAAGTTTAATTCAATGAATGGCTATGAAATCTTACAACAAGCTTCTTGGTTTAGAGGAGGGGTTCCATATTGATTTTTCAAGGTCATCTGTCGAATTCCAAGGTCACACCGGTCAAAAAAGTGTCGATTTTGCCCCGATTTCACAGTTTACGCACCGTAACTCCACTTTTTTTTTTTTTTTTTTTAATATAAATTTGGCATCTCCAATCCCACCCGAATCTGGAATGCCCAATTAGTGAACTATGTACAAAGCTTGCTCGTATGCGACCCCTTGCTGCCAACTCAGGATAGTGAAGACAGCTCACGGCTCTCCTCCGAAGAACGTGTCCGTCAGCCACTGATTCTTATACACTCATTGGTCGAATCCTCGTAAGTTCCGAACGAGGGCGGAGGATACCCGGACGTGAACAAACCCAGAGTCTTCCTGACGAGCGCCCGTCTGGCCAACAGGAGGCGCTGGAGCAACGAACAAAGCTGTTATTCTTCACCCAAATCCGGCAGTCCCTTTCCAATTTGAAACCCTGTAGCGCGATCGCCAATTGTGCGCTACTCTGAAAAAGCTGCCGACCCTTGCCGGTTACCGTAACTCCACTTTAACTTGATGGATGGCTATTACATCTTAGAACAGGCTTCTTGGTACAGAGGAAGGGTTCCCTATTGATTTTCAAGGAGATGTGCCAATTTCGTCATCACACTTGTGCAAGAAACCACCAGTCATGGACACTAGGCCTTGTGACGGATGCTAGGCGAGGTCGCAGCTATTATATCCTTCTGATCTACTTGTTTTTTGTCAGAATACTATTAGTTTTCACCAAGTGTTTGAGGTAAAATGGTTTAAGATTCACTTCACTTTGTTTGTAAAGCGTTTTACAAAAAGATTTAAGGGAAAAGGCTTAATATCTGCAGAGTAACAAAGACCTATACGGGAAAATAAAAGTATTTATGGGTACCTCCAGGAAATTGGGAGCAAAAGTGTGACATGGACGTCAAAATTTCAGAATGGCTGTAGATCCTGTTGAATATGATTTTCTATTAGCCAAACAACCCCTTTTATGATAAAAGAAAACCAAAACTATATCTTTTTCCGGAAAAACTTTGTTGTGATGCCATTGCAGATTAAGCATTTCCAAAATACTTATGTTACGTGGACACCATTTCAGTAATTGGTGGCTGTTTATTAACGGTGTTGTGGTAAAATAATCTCCTTTAGGATGCATTTTAATTACACCAAACAAAAGACAGCATTACAAACTATAGAAATGGAATACTGATACACGAGTTTGTAGTATCTACGATTGCAGGTTGCTTTAATATGGTCATCAACTTTCCAATTTTTATTTCAATGGTACAATACAGGAAAATAACAGTTTGTGGTCATCCACAACAAGTTGACATCCTGTACAAGCAGATATTCATGAACTTTAACTCAAATAATCACTCAAGGTTTGTTAAAATGCCACTGAATAGTCATACCTATGCTACATGGACACTGTGTCCGAGTAAATCCACAACAAAATCTAGTTCTCTGTAATATGAGTTCCATTTTATGTAAGGTTCATTCTATATTGTTATGAAATTAATGCAAACAAGTTACCAACCATTTAGAACCATTAGAAATTAAAAATAAAATTCCAACATAAAGTGGCAGTATTCAACATTTACCTATGCTACATGGACACCATGTCTGTAAAGAATAATGTGCAAAGGTCTAGTTTTCTGTGCAGCAGTGTTCTATTCCATGTAAGATTCAATCCATATTGATACACTGATAAAACACAAAAGGTTGGCAACAACTTCTGTATGCAGAATAAGCAGTTCTCTTCCATTTAATCTTGGGATCTATTTGACAATTACCTATGCTACGTGGACACTGTGTGCATGTAATATTCATGTCACATGACAACTGTAACAACAGGCTGTTGAGTGTTATTGCATAATAAATGATGCTACATGGACATGGTATCCAGTAGCATCCAAACTTGAATTTGAATGCATGTGCAATTTTTTTAAATAAAAACTGGAAATCTATCTAGGGCCTGAGCTAATGTGAATAAATATTGTCATGTTCTGAATACTCAAATATAGTAATAACACAAAGGTAGGTAGTAAAAAATATTTAAAATATTATCTCGGATTAATGTCCGTGACATGGATCAGATCGCTGCTGTGGTTTCAATTCTGTGAAAGGGAGGTATGAATACAGCTTTTTTCTGCCGGTCAGTCTTCCTGCGTATCTCTGCTCTATATGGCTGAGAGTGGAAAATAAGTGAACCTCCCTCATTACCACAACAGAGCCATCTAAAATGGGCAATTTCATTGGGAAAAAAGAACCAAAGGTACAGTGCATGAAATACCAGAAAGCAAGAGAGACCACATCTAAGAATATGTGAGAACGTATTAATGCGTAAATCTCACACAATTCCGATGTTTGCCTCCTTAACAAAATTCCAAGCTATTAAAAAAAGAACAGATTCCCTTTTCTGGAATAACTATGCTAGAAGTCCAGGTTCTTCTACCATTTTGGTCATTATGAGGAATGATCTTATAATAATCTTGGGGCAAGCATCACATCATCAATCAAACAAAATGTCAAATATGTTCCCAAGGCCATTTTGGGTTTGGCTGCTAGAAACTGGATGAAACTGGTGGTCTACTTAGCCTAGCTAGTATACAGTGGGGTGCAAAAATTTGGGCACCCTTGGTTTAAATGTCTGTTACAATTAATCTCCAAGTGATTGTAGCATTTAGTGTTCAGATTGCTTTCAAAGTTAAACATGACGCCTTTCTGCAAATTTAAAAGCAAAGTTTCTTTTTATTTTAATTTTTCAGAGTTTTTAAATGAAAAGAAAGGAAAAAGGGCGCTGTGCAAAAGTATGGGAACCTTTTTGCATCACTCTTTGTCACCTGTTAAGAAGATGATTAGTACGGCCTTGGTCCAGGTGATTTACTTGTTAGGGCTTCAGTTAGTCAGGTGAATGCAATTCCAGGGTTGAACTACAACCCCAATTCCGAAATAGTTCGGACAAAGTGTAAATTGTGAATAAAATCAAAACTCGGTGACTTTCAGATCACACCAGCCAGTATTTTATTTGCAACAGAGATAACATTGCAAATGTTGAAACTGAGAAATTTTGCAATTTTATCCACCAAATGTGCTCATTTAAAATTTGATGGCTGCCACCAGTCTCAAAAGTTGGGACAGGGGCCTTTTTACCATGGTGAAGCATCCCCTCTTCTTTGTAATACAGAGTGGAGGCAGTGCTTCTAAGTGGGCCGGTACGCACCGATACAGAGCACCGGCACTTCTACATTTTAGCCCTTGGCGTACCGGGACTTTTTACGGCGTACCGGGACTTCTCTTCTTCTAGCTCGTCCTGTTCTATTTCACTCTCGGCAATTCGTGATCCGATGGCTATACTACATTACCCACTGTGCACTAGTACGCGCCGCATGTTCACTCGCAAGGAGATCTAGCGAAATTTTGTCTGTCTGTGCAAAAAGGACATGAAGAAGAAGAAGAATTCTCTCGGAAGTTGAATGTCTATATTTACTAACAAGAGCTAGGATGTAGAGGCGGTGCGTCAGCTACTGGGAAGGAACGCTTGATCCTCACACTTCAGTGCTGAATGAATTAAACCTGTCGCAGTTTACTTTTCTTGATGAGAAAGTTTGTCAGACTAATTGGTAGTTCGGCAATCAAATTTATTTTTGATAGCGTTGTTATACATTGCTTCACAAGATAATGCGGCGTTTCTTTCGCACATATGTAAATGATGATGTGAAAAATCGTGGCATGTCTTCATAAATTCTGCGGTCGAGTGGCTCGCAAAAGGCACAAAACAGCCTGCGAGGCTCAGTAAGCAAAAAGCAATGAAGCGTGCCAAACACAGTGTTGCCAGATTGGGCTGGGCTGGTTTCGAAAGAATTGTGCGGGCAAAAATCAGCTTGGGCGGGTGGACACATTTTGTGCTGGTTTGGGATGAACTCGGCGGTTTTATTTAACATCCATAATTTGAGTTTAAGTGCACACATAGTGTCAAAGACGAACCAGTACATCAGTGTATTTTTAAAACATTTATTGGCTTTTAAAACATTGATTGACGTACATTTTGGCCACTCTCATTGAGAGGAGGTAGCCAAGGCTATGTGGTCACGCCCAGAGCCATGGTCACTGTGAGCTACGCCCCCTCCCTCTCCTCTGCACACCATAACATCAGTGCAAAGTGTTACCCCAGAAGACAAGTGCACCTGTTCAGTTGCCGGCCCTCGCCTTTGGCCAGCTAAGTCTCTTACCCCTGCTGAGATAATGGTCATTACCGTATTATTGTAATCATACATGTGTGGGGTAAAGAGTTAAATGTATTGGAAAGAGTGGTTGGTTTATGACAACTGATGCTGTCTGTCAACGTGAAGCCCACTGCAAAATTTGGAGCACCAAGCTAGCCAATATACCTGCCAATGGTTGAAAAGGGGGAGTACCGGCACTTCTTTTTTTCCACTTAAAGCACTGAATGGAGGAATCTGGGCATTGAGGAGACAAGTTTCTGGAGTTTAGCCATTGGAATTTGATCCCACTCTTGTTTAATATAGGCTTCCAGCTGCTAGGGAGTTTTAGGTCTGTTTTGAGGGACTTTTCGTTTAATTATGCACCAAATGTTCTCAATAGGTGAAAGATCAGGACTGCAGGCAGGCCAGTTCAGCACACGGACTCATCTACTATGAAGCCATGCTGTTGTAATAGCTGCAGTATGTGGTTTTGCATTGTCCTGCTGAAATAAACAAGGCCTTCCCTGGAATAGATGTCATCAAGTGCAAGTGTCCTAAACCATATGCACTAATGCATCCCCATACCAGAGATGCTGGATTTTGATCTGAAGGCTAATAACAGGAGGGGGGGGGGGGGGGGGTGTTTCTTCTCTTTACCCCGGAGGACACAACGCCTATGATTTCCCGCAATAATGTTGAATTTGGATTCGTCTGACCACAGGACACTTTTCCACTTTGCTACAGTCCATTTTAAATGAGCCTTGGCCCACAGAATGCTGCGGCGCTTTTGGATCATGCTCAACAATGGCTTCCTTTTTGCATGATAGAGATTTAGGTGGCATCTATGGCGGTGGTTTCTTAAAGTATTTCTGGGCCCATTTAGAAATGTTTGTGACAGAATTATGGCGGTGAGTGATGCAGTGGTGTCTGAGGGCCAAAAGATCAGGGGCATCCAGTTAAGGTCTTCAGCCTTGTCCCTTACAGAGATTTTTCCAGTTTCTCTGAATCGTTTGATGATGTTATGCACTGTTGATGATGAGACCTTCAAATCCTTTGCAATTTAATGTTGAGGAACATTGCTTTTTAAGTATTCCTCAATTTTTTTACACAAGCCTTCACAGGTTGGAGAGCCTCTGGCCATCTTTTCTTCTGAGAGACTCAGCCAGAAAATTTGAAATAAGCTCATTTTTTGCATAAAACTAAAAAAGCACTCAGAGAGCGCAGACCACCGCTAGGGGGCAGCAAAACCCAAGAGCACGGCAATTGGAACTGCGGCCCATTGGAAAGACTTGAAATCTTGAACTTTGGCGTATATCTCAGCAGTTCTTTGGCCTAGATATGCCAAAATATAATCAGCTGTTCCTTGACTTAATACCAACATTCTGTGAAAATTTCAAATCAATCAAAATAGGTTCATTACTTTTTGAGTTATGAAAAGTTGAAAGTTTCTTAGCAGGCAGTTATAGAATTGTGCAAAATCCTGACAGATGTTACGTGACGCATGTTACATTTTGTCCACTGAAGTAAAACAAAACCTTCTGCTGAAAAAAAGTCAATATTGTCCTAGGGAATGATGAAATAACCACATCTATGTATGACTGTAGTTGGTTATAAGATCATTGTAACTTTGTTTTTGTAGTGTGCATCAATTACACAGTATCTTGCAGTTAACATTATAATGAAATAGTTTTATTCAGGTTTCTCTTTAATCAGTCAAACTCAATAGCTATCCGCTTCAGGTGTGTAGGAATCAATGCACTATACTGATGAAGGTGTTATCCTTACTGTTTTGAAACAATCCTGTTTCTTTTACTGTAAACTGAAAACTGCAGACTCAATCCACTTGCTAAATACATTGCTTACGCTAAATGAAAACTCAGAATTGTTTTTACAGTTATCACTGACTCAACTCTGGACTGCAAGATTACAAGTCACAAAACTAGCATTAAAACTTGTAGCGAATGATATATCACACAGGTTAAATTCTGTATTCTGACTTTTCCTAGCAGTGATCTGGAGACGAAAATGAACTAACAGGACAGGCTTATGTGATCGAGATTTCATCTTTATCAGAACAATAGAAAATACACAAATTGAAATGCTTACTGTAAAAAACATGGAGGATCTCCGATGAGTGAGCCCGAGATATTAATTTCATGCAACAAGGGTAGTATTATTCATTTAAATGAAAATTACTACTTGAGTTTCATAGATTTGTTAGCTCGTTCTCATGAATTTGAGATTATATTTATCCCATAAATGTCAGCATTGTACAGTATTATTTGGAAAATGGGAAAATAGTGTTTGGCTTCTAGTTTACATTTAATTCAAGTGAATGGGATGAATAATTTGCCAGCTAGCATGTTAACGCTTTTCGCACTTAAATATTAAATTCAAGTGTTTACGACAGTACTTACATGTGTAACTCATTACTGGCCAAAAGGGGTACCATACTAGCTAAAGAATTATTCATCCCATTTAATTCAATAGCCTGTCAACTAGGGATGGGCACGACTAATCGATTATCGATAATTGATCATTAAGAATTTTGTCGATCGTGTAATTGTTTTATCGATTAAACGGTGTTATAAAACAAAGTTCATGTTTTGTGTGTGTGTGTGTGTGTGTGTGTCGTTAAGCAATGCAATGAATTTCACTATGTGGCGGTAATAAAATACCTACCAGCAGAGGGCGATATAGCTAGAAAGACAGCAAAGAAAACCTACCTGCCTGCGAGCTGCCGTAGCCTAAACGAGGGTGAACATGAAGAGAGCAAGGCGAAGTCTGGTGTGGGATCATTTTGAGTTAAAAAATGACTCCGTTCATTGTCGACACTGTGATACGGTTTATAAGTACAACACAACAACAACGCCAATGATGTACCACTTGAACAATGTTCACCCGACCGTGGTTAAAGGTGATGAATCCTGCTCTCAACCCACCATCCCCGCAGCTTGAGCCCGGAGGAGCTGCGACGCGCACCGGGCAGAGAAAATCACAGAAGGCATCTGCCGAATGATTCAAACGGATATGCTGCCCATAAGTGTCGTTGATGGGAAAGGTTTTCGAGGTGTGATTAATTTACTCGAATCAGCTTATCATATTCCGTCACGACGTACCATCACCAGGCTCATTGAAACTCAATATGAGGAGCGAAAGCAAAAGCTGCTAAACGAGTTAGCCACAGCAGACCGCGTTGCTCTTATTTTCTGCCGACGCCTCCGCGTATTTCTTTTGTTTAACAGTTGCACATTTAAACTGTAGCCAATGTCGTGCAAGAGGATGATTTGATTAAATGTTTGATTATTATTAATTAACATAATATGTTTATTATGTCTAAAAGAGGCGGAATTGTATTTATTTATTGTGAGAACATTGGCTCTTATTTTGTTTCAGCCTGATGCCTCCGCAAGTCCGCATATTTCCTAACGTACACATTTAAACTGTGGCCTATGTTGTCCAAGAGGATTGTTGGATTAAAGGTTCTTTTTGAAATAAATATTTCATTGAGAAAAAGCAGGCTGCCTGTGGTATTTTCAGTCATGGACATTTTTGATAAGAATATTAATGATTAATCGATAATTGATCGTTAATTTACGTGATGATCGATCGAAAAGATTTCTTCAAATGCCCATCCCTACTGTCAACTACAGTGCCGTGAAAAAGTGTTTGCCCTTATCCTTTTTTGCATATTTGTCACACTTAAATGTTTCAGATCATCAAGCAAATTTTAATATAAGACAAAAGTAACCCAAGTAAATACAAAATGAGGTTTTTAAATGATGATTTAATTTATTGTGGGGAAAAAAATCTATCTCCCTGGCCCTATTTGAAAAAGTAATTGCCCAACCCCCCCCCTCCCCCCTTTACATGAATTTACTGTGATTAACTACATTTTTTTTAGTTCAATTTAACTTGCCACTCCCAGGCCTGATTATTGCCAGACTGGTATAATCAAGAAATCAATTAAATAGACCCTGTCTGACAAAGTGAAGTAGGCTAAAAGATTTCACAAAGCAACTCATCATGCTGCGATCTTAACAAATTCTAGAACAGATAAGAAACATCTGACATCTATCAGTCTGGAAAGGATTACAAAGCCATTTCTAAGGCTTTGGGACCCCAGCAAACCACGGTGAGAGCCATTATCCACAAAGGGAGAAAACTTTGAACAGTGATGAACCTTCCCAGGAGTGGCTGGCTTCCCAAAATTACTCCAAGAGCGCATCAGCGACTCATCCGGGAGGTCACAAAAGAACCCAGAACAACATCTAAGGAACGGCTGGCCTCACTTGCCTCAGTTAATGTCAGTGTTCCTGATTCAACGATAAGAAATAGACTGGTCAAAAATGGTATCCATGGGAGAGTTCCGAGGCGAAAACCACTGCTGACAAAAAAAGAACACAAAGGCTCATCTCACAATTGCCAAAAAAACATCTTGATGATCTCCAAGACTTTTGGGAAAATATTCTGTGTACTGACGAGGCAAAAGTTGAAATTGTTGGAAGGTGTGCATCCCATTACATCTGGTGTAAAACTAATACAGCATTTGATTAAAAGACATCATACCAATGGTCAAATACAGTGGTGGTAGTGTGATGGTCTGGGGCTGCTTTGCTGCTTCAGAACCTGGACGACTTGCTGTAATTGATGGAACCATGAATACTACTCTCTTCCAGAAAATACTGAGGGAGAATGTCCGATCATCAGTTTGTGACCTCAAGCTCAAGCATCCTAGGATCATGCAGCAGGGAAATGATCCGAAACACACCAGCAAGTGCACCACTGAATGGCTCAAAAAAACAAAATGAAGGTTTTGGAGTGGTCTAGTCAAAGACCGGACTTCAATCTGATTGAGATGCTGAGGCATGACCTTAACCCCTTTCTGAAGATGTAGACGCACGCGTCTATGGAACTGCAAATTTAAGCACGCAGTTACTGTACTCGATCACTAGATAGCACCCCCGGATCAGTTATTGAATATTCACAAGCAAGCAGAGTTCGAAAGCGTTTTAGAATATGGGGAACTTAACTCCACTCCCTGTTATTCAAGAGTTGCATGAATTAAACTCCTCAGCTAAGCCTGATGTGCAAACTGGCCAATATCCTTGCCCATAGTATCGATCCCGCAGTTTAAAAAAATGATCTCATTCAACAGAAAAAACACTCTAGCTACAGTGAGCCAACGGTATTCCAATTAGTGGTTCCGAAAAATCAGTTTTCTGAAGCAAAAAATTTGACACTGTATTGATTCTCTCACATTCTACTGTCAATTACAGTCATCACATACAAAAAACTGTAGTTCCCTACTGTGGATTTACATGGATTTCCTTATATGCATCCACGTACTGGTGTTGATAGCCAATCACTCAATCATACACCCTGGCCGGTATTCAGAAATGACACTCCCACTAATTGAGTCTGAGTGAGTACTAAAACTTGGTTAGTGTCAGGTTGTACTAAATGAGTCAGAGGTTGCCCTAAGACTGATTTGCTGTCAGAGACCTCATGCTCGACGCAATCGCAGCTACCCAAATTTTAACTATAATGATGATAACGATGCTGGTAACTTGCTAACTGACCACCTGGTTTCAGTGTTTACGAACTGCACTGTGGTGAACTCGAGGTCAGAATTTGTGTACCCTCCAGTGGCTACAGGTGAACTGGCCATAGGGGATGCTTAAAACCATCCCTTAAAAATAATGATCGGACATGACCTGTTTTCAATCATTTAATAAAATTTTATTCACTTGAACTCCAAAAATCCTAAGGATTATCATGTGTCGCCAGTTCTACTTGTTAAGTTAGAATGAGCACTGATAATTATTGCCCTGTTTTCAATTCATTTAAGTAACCATTGCAGAAACTCCGAAAACTGTAAACATTATCCGTTGTGGCCAGTTTTTATTAATGACGCATACCTGTCAACTCTCACGCATTCGGATTTCTCACGCTTTTCTTTACTCATGGGTTGGTAAATTCTGCGCGAAGATGGCTCGTGGGGCACATGTGGATTGGTTTGCGAAGCTCATGTAGCTTTAAGTCACGAGAATCCATTCTTTTCTACATTCTTAATTGCTGAATGTGGAAGGAAATGTCTGGCACGTTTCACTGCTTGTTGCTTAGTGAGCCTCGCAGGCTGTCCTGCACCTTTCACAAGCCTCTCGACCACAGAATTTATGAAGACATACTGATATTTTACGTTGTCAATTATGTGCAAAAGAAATGCCTCAATTTTGCGAAGCAAGGTATAACAACACTATCAAAAATAAATTTGATTGTCATTTTACCAAGACTTTCTAATCAAGAAAAGTAAACCGGGACAGGTTTAGGTCATTCAGCACTCAAGGGTGAGGATTGAGCGTCCCTTTGCAGTAGCCGACGCACCGCCTGTGTTACCCAGTGCCCACTACTGTCAGTTATGCTCGAGTGGCGTTTATGAATAGCAATTGGCGAGGAGTGGGATCGCTCCCTCAGTTAGTGGTAGGGCGATCTCTTTCTTACACTTCAGTTACATTTCAATTGTACTCACTATATGGTGAGTGGAGGGTGAGTGTGAGCATTGTTTCTGAATATGGGTCTCAGGCTCTTCTGCGTAACTGCACAGTTATACTTCATGCCCTCGTGAAACTTCCCCGGTATCAATGTATTGATAGGCTCGTTTCTTATCCAATTCTTGAGTGTTTAAACGTTCTGCAGTAAGTGAAACATTAATTGAACAAACAGAGAGCATACATTATGCTTCTACGTTGCGCACATTGCGCGGCTGAAATGGACGTGATTTATAGATAAAAAGACTCGCAAAACTGGCCTTGAAGCATTCAGTTACATTTACAGGATTTAAATGAGATAAGGACATGGTCAATGGGAATTATTTTGAACAAAACAGGATCGGAGGGTTCCTTCTACTGGACTCATTAGTCTCTGGAGGAGGGATTCAATGAAATAGGTTAGGCTTCTACTTTTGCTTTCTGTTTCGGAATGTATACCGTATTCAACAAAAATCGAAGCCTAGGTTTTTTTACCCCACGGCCGACTCTGGCTCGGAGGGGTATTGTCGTCACCTGCGTATCTGGCGTCCGGCATCCGTTGTCCGTCCATAATTGTGTCCGGGCCAGTACTCTGCAACTAATGTTCGCAGCTTCACCAAATTTGGTATGGTGACTCACCATGACCCTTAAATGTGCAAAGTCACATTTTTTGCTGGATTTGACCTTTGACTTTAGCGCTGTGACCTTGACCCTGGAAATTTTGCCCGAGTCCCCCCCCCCCTCAGCCTCAGGTCTTTTGTTACCACCGAAATATTTAAAATGAGTTGGAACCTTGAGGTCAGACAACCACCTAATGGCTTGTAGAGCGACATAAATTATTACCCTACATGCAACTGCGACCCTTCACTTCTATACTTTGTCAATTAGAACTGCGTCTACAGCCGCCCTTTACAGACGTGCTGCTTGGCAGTTCCTGCTCCATCTGTGGCTTGCGATCAGTCTTCTACTGCCATCTGGTCGACTCAACATCATAGTGACTTTATCTTGCTAGATTGCTCTTTTTAACTAGGGTATTATTCAACAGAGATGCAACATATATTGAACATTTTTATGCCAGAGGTTTTTTTTAATTACATTTCTTGAAAATTATGAAATTATGAAAAGTTTTTTATGAAATTTGTAAAACCAATAAACCCAATACGAGTCCAACATGCCAACAGCTCACTGGTTCCAGTCCTCATGCAAAACAAGATATTGCGTATTTAACATTTACCCATTCATTTTCTTGCAGACGCTAATATACGATAATATAATAGACAATAAGGGGCGTGGCTTGGTGACCGTCTCCCTTACAAGCTCAATTTGTGGGCCAAAATATGAATAGATCGCGAAGCTCCCGTACATCGAGTGCGAGATTCCAAATTCTTTGCGCCTGAGTGTGAGGGTGAGGCCAGCGCCATGAGAACAGAACAAGGCTTGCCGTGGTTCTGGAACATAGTGCTGCAATTATAGAAGCATGGGAAAAACGACAGTGAACAGGGGGGAGGAGCATCAGCAGGTAAACTGACATTCGCCATGCAGCCCAACCATCGGCGATTGCCGATTCAATCGTCAGTCGGCCCAAGCTTTGTGCCAGGTTTTTTGCTGGATTTGACCCTTGACCTTAGCTCTGTGACCTTGACTGTGGAAATCTCGTCCGGGTCCGTACTTGGCAAAAAATTCTCGCAGTTTCACCAAATTTGGTATGGTAACTCACTATGACCCATAGATGTGCATTGTGAAGTTTTTTGCTGGATTTGACCTTTGACCTTAGCTCTGTGACCTTGACTGTGGAAATCTCGTCGGGGTCTGTACTCAGCAACTAATAATCGCAGCTTCACCAAATTTGGTGTGGTAACTCACTGTCACCCATAGATGTGCAATGTCATGTTTTTTTTGCTGGATTTCATCTTTGACCTTTGTTCTGTGACCTTAAGGCAGGAAATCTTATATGGGTCAATACTCAGCAATTACTGATCGCAGTTTCCCCAAAGTTGGTATGGTAACTGTGACACATGCAGCATCCTCCATTATTATTGGCACCCCTGGTTAAGATGTGTTAAAAGCCTTAAAATAAATTCCATTTTTATCTCAAAAGCATACTCTCACACTGAAAAATTGTAGAAAAATGTAACCTTCAACTCAAGTGAATTTTAAGGGAAAAAAAATCCCAGACTAAGAAATAATTATTTTTCATAAAATCACCTGTTCCACAATTATTGGTACTCCTAACAATTCCTAGGAATTAAATGAAATTGAAGCATTTCTGTGATTTCTACAGTAGTTAACAAAGTTGATCAGAGTATCTAGAAACATTTAATTAGTAAATCATCACTTCCCTCGGGTATAAATATGATGTAACACAGAGGCTATTTCTCTTATCCACTCTTCACCGTGGGAAAGACAAAGGAATACACCATTCAAGGAAGGCAGATGCATTTCAACCTTCACAAGTCAGGCAATGGCTACAAGAAAATAGCCACTCGCCTGCACCTGCCCATATCTACTGTCAGAAGGATCATTAAGAAGTTTAAAACAACTGGAACAATGGTAAACGAGCCTGGAAGAGGACGCAAGGTTATTTTGCCACCACGCACAGTGAGGAGGATGGTAAAAGGAGTAAAAAGTTCTCCAAAGCTCACTGTTAAAGAATTGCAACAAATGGTAGCATCTTGGGGTCACAAAGTCTCCAAAACAACCATCAGGTGCTATCTACATGCCAACAAGCTGTTTAGGAGGCATGCACAGAAAAAACCTTTTCTCACTCTCAATCATAAAAACCAACGTCTGGAGTTCGTTAAGCCTTTCTGGGACTTCAACTGGGACCATGTGCTTTGGTCAGATGAGACCAAGATAGAGCTTTTTGGCAACAAACACTCTAAGTGGGTCTGGCAGAACACAAAAGATGAGTATGCAGAAAAGCACCTCATGCCCACTGTGAAGTATGGGGAGGATTGGTGATGCTGTGGGCCTGTTTTTTTTTTTTTCCAGAGGCCCTGGGAACCTTGTTAGGGTGCATGGCATCATGAACGCTTTGAAATACCAGGACATTTTAAATCAAAATCTGGTGGCCTCTGCCCGAAAGCTGATGATGGGTCGTCACTGGGTCTTTCAGCAAGAAAATGACCCTAAACATGTGGCCTAATCTACACAGAAATCGTTCACTAGAAACTAAATCGAACTCCTCCCAATGCCATTTCAGTCCCCAGACCTCAAGCACATTGAAAATCTGTGGAGTGAGCTGAAGAGGAAAGTGCAGAGGAGAGGACCCAGGTGGCTGGATGATTTAGAGAGATTGTGAAAAGAGGAGTGGTCAAGATCCCTCTTTCTATATTCTCCCATCTTGTGAAACATTATAGGAGAAGATTAGGTGCTGTTTTGTTGGCAAAAGGGGGTTTTACAAAGTATTAACATCAGGGGTGCTAATAATTGTGGCACGCATGATTTGATGAATTATTTCTTAATGTGGGATTTTTTTTCCCACTGAATAAATGCACTTGAATTTAAGGTGGGATTTTCCTCTTTTTTTCATTGTGGTCCTTTATTGTTTAGAAAAAATTTATTAGAAGCTAAAGAACACATCTTAACTAGTGGTGCCAATAATTATGGAGAGCGCTGTAGATGTGCAACGTCACCTTTTTTGCTGGATTTGACCTTTGACCTTAACGCTGTGACGTTGAGGCATGAAATCATGACCGGGCCGAGGGATAGCAGCGCGTTAGGTTTCCTGTTTAAAACGTGAACTGGTCAGGCATTTCGGTGAACCCCCTGGTACACGTTCAGTGCACTTTTCTGTTGAATCTAGGGAGGCATACTGTTTGATATTCCCTGAAAGTGGAATGTCTGTTCTGATAAAATAAGGTATATTTCAGAATTCAGATATTACTTAGTGAGTTGTACTTGTTCCTGTAAGTGTTGAAATCAGGTTGTGAGTTTCAAAGTGGGAACTGCTGGCTTTCATTTCAAGGTGAATGTTCTGACTGTTGAATAAGCAGTTCCTTTAATGAGTATGTGTGCTAGCTTGGGGGTCTTTGAAGAAAAATGGACAAAACTCAAGACTTTATTATGGAGAAAAGGCATGTTTTGTGTTTGGAGAGGTTACTGGTGACCACTAATGTTCAACTGCACTGATATTGATAAATTCATGCTAAACTCAACCAGAAAATAATTAGTTCATATTAAATTCATGCCTCAAACTTTTGTGTTAAATACATGGTTATTTTATGATCTGACAGTGCACCATTTTGAGGGATCTCAGACTTTGGGGAACCACTTGGATAGCTGTATAATTTGGCTAATAGCGTGTAGGTAATCTAGAATGTAATGTTGAAGATGAATTCTACTTGTGGTCAAGGAGTTTATGATCCCAGAAATGTATAGATTTAAGCCCTTGCAGTTTTCTATTCTCAGTATTATTTTTCTTTTTTTGCAATTTCAATGGTGAATGAAGATTTTTTTATGTTTGCTGCCCATTTTCTCAACCAAAATCATGAAAATAAACTGAAATAAAATGCAATTCTAAATGCTATAAGCACCTTTTCTGAGTTGAGCCACATTTTTCCTCTTCATGAAGCTTAAATCTTGAATTATAAGGCATTAAATTGGGTAACCCATAAATAGCCAAATTTGGCTTCTGCGCAAAGGGGTTAAACATGCCCTCCATTGTGGGTGAATTAAAACAATTCTGCAAAAAAGATTGGACCACAATTCCTCCACAGCGATGTGAAAGACTCGTTGCCAGTTATGGCAACGGCTTGATTACAGTCGTTGTCGCTGAGGGTAGTGATTAGGTTTACGGTGCAATTACTTATTCTCATAGGGCCAGGTTTGGATAGCTATCCCTCAATAAATGAAATCTTCATGTAAAAACTGCATTTTGTATTTACTCATGTTATTTTTGTCTAATATTAATTTTTTTTTGATGATCTGAAACATTTTAGTGTGGCAAATATGCAAAAAATAAGAAATCAGGAAGGGGGCAAATACTTTTTCACAGCAATTTCAGATGCAAACACCAGCGATGGTGAATGTTTCCAGAAGAATTGGCCTCGTGAAATATTAGTTGACATTTGCCAATGAAGGGAATCTGAGCAGTTGTGACACAGGAAAGTTGTATTACACGTGTGTGTGATATCAAACCTGTATCTAATGGCTTGTATCACACCCATTTTTAGCTCGCCAGGACGAATAATGTCCGGAGTGCTATTGTCGTGCGCCCGTGTCGCGTCCGCGTCTGTCCGCGTGCAGAAAAACTTTAACCTTGCCCCGGCGAGCTTTGTTGTCTTCCTGACAACTCTTGTTAATCATTTTTGGGATAAACGTCATTATGCTGCTCGGCCACCACTGGGGCCCTAGAAGTAGTTTTTTCAGTACGCTATTTTCTTTACTTAAAGGTAACCAATGTTGTTTTTTTTTTCTTTAATAATTCAATTGATATGACCAAAATAAACGGAAATAAATAAATGTTTTCTCTCTGAATGCTGGCAATCCACTGAATATTGAATGTGAAATTAGTTTTTGGGATGCGCAGAAACCCCTTGCGCCATTTGAAATACCTCATTAGTATTCACGAGTATGCAAATATAACATCACGTGAAAGCGGATGTGCTTGGTGGAAGCAGAAATGAAGACAAGTTGTCTAACAGCAAAATGCCATGGTTAAAGAAATATCTGACTGATTTGGCTTGTAAAAGTGCTAGAAAAGGCCAGGAAGAAGATCGATTGAAGACCAGGATAAATATAAAAGGCCAAAGTGATTGCTGGCAAACTTTATAAGCCATGTTTGGAGATATTTCCGATGGTGTGGCCAGACCTTTGCTGTGAACTTAATGCCTGGTGCAAAATGCCCTATTTCCCTGTTTCCTAGCACTTTCAGATCGTTAATGTACTTGAAATCGTCCCATATTTGTAACTAGACATATTCATGATAATGAATTTCCAATGCATAAACGTAATTTCTTGAAAAGCAGTTGAATCTGATGACTGATCTGACGTGCAAATTGCTCATGCATGTTAAATAGTAGGCATATCGAGATTGTCACGGTCCAACAGCCACAATGGCTGATCTTGACAGTCAAGTGATTGCCTTCGGAATTTATCCTTGTTAGGGGTCGAGGACGACATATAAATCTTACACAGATTATTGGAACAGCCTAGCAAATTATGTGAAAGAAAAGTTGAGGCTAAGGAACAAATTGCTTACCTTTAAGCGCCATATGTGCATGGTGCACTGCCTTCCCAATCCGTGTCTGTCTCATTTTCACCGAAAACCTGTATTAACGCCTTCTAAATGATTGAGAAAATCCTTGTCCTTGGCCATTCCTATTGTTTAAAGCACTCAATAACTGGATATAGACCATTAGTTAAGATCAAGATGCTTCATGAAAATTGAAATTGAGCGCTTCAAAAAAGCCTGCCTTCATGGCCTTGAAAATGATAGAAGTACAATTGCATCATAAAAAATTTTAAATTCTTCCCTGCTGCAGCTGCCACCTTTGATTAATTAGTGGAACTATAGTTTATTCTAGAAAGCTGAAAGAGTATAATAAAACCCATTTAATGTTGAAAATCTTGTGAGAATTAATTTTGACTAATTAATTGACGATTAAATGACAATCTGAGTAAAACTTCAGGCTTTAGAAATGAGCGCAATTACACATTTGAGCCCCAATTCAAAAACATACATGGCAAAAATTCCCTTTCCCTAAGTTAAGATAAGTTGAGCATTCCTTACTCTGTGGGGTGGTGATGGAGGTTACAGGACCCCTTTTCCTGTGATGGATGTTACATGTGATGGCTTTCAGGTCGACTTCATCCATTATTTACTTTGCTTTGGCTAAAGCTAAGAGATTTCAAGGTGTTAAATCAATATTCCATTGCAGTTTCTTCCAATAAAATTAATTCAGAATTTCTGTCACGGATGTTACATTGACCGGGAAGATTAAGTCACCCCTACCTTCTGGCCAGCAAACTTCTACATGAGGGTTCAAGCTCCCCTCTGATTTAAGTTGATGCTCTTGGTAAAAAAATGGAAAGATATGAATTGTTATACCCATTTAGTTACTGGTAATTTCAAAGGTCCTACTAACCTGATTTTTGGCCGATCTCAGGGTAAAATACGCACCATCTGTTTGTAAGCAAAACTCTTGCTGAAAAATGGTGGTTCAGCCATGAATATATATGTTTCTTAAAGTAAGGGGTTTTCTGGATAGATTGAGGCCCTTTGCTGGATGTTAAACAAAGATTTCACACATCCAATTTCACAGTCCAATTTCAACTCTGTTCATAACAGATTTCAAATGTTTTCATTACAATAGGCTGGTATTAAACAAAAAGAAATCCTGCAGCATGGTTTTTGGTACACGATACACCCTACCTCATCGTCTTAATCTCCCCATCACTTTTAATGATGGCTCACCTCTTGACAGTGTTGATTCATTTAAATATCTTGGACTCTGGTTAAACCCCAAACTCTCCTGTAAGCCTCAAATCGATTTCATAACTCAAAGAATTTATGCATATCTCTCCTCACTCTTCAGGTCGATCATCTGCTTCACATTTACAGTCAGAAAAACAATAGTCACTCAGCTGTTACTCCCTATTATTGATTATTATCAGAACACCTCAGCCAATACTCTCAAACCACTCAACACTCTCTTTAATTCCTTGTGCAGATTTATTTTACGTTGTCCCTTCAGAACCCACCACTGTCATCTGTATGACTCCCTCAACTGGCTACAACCCAATTCAAGACGTTACTTTCACTGGATTTGGTTAATCTTCAAATGTGTTCACGTCAATTGTCCCTCGTATCTACAAGAATCACTTATTCCATCCAGATCTGTTTACTCTCTCTGCCATTTACAGTATCCCTCCTTTACTGTTCCCAGAATCTTTAAAGAAACTGGTTGCAAATCATTTAATTACAAAGCTCCATCCGACTGGAATAATCTGCCTGTCTTTTTGAAATCAATTACTTCTCTCCATTGTTTCAATACTTCATTATTCTCATATCTCAAAACAACATGCTCATGTTTTTAACTTATTCCGATTTGGCTATATTATCCATTGACTTATTGTATCCCCTGAACAAAGGTCGGAGGATACTATACTATGGATTTGGCCTCGTCACTCGTCCGCCGCGTCCGCAGAGATTTTCTTGTGAACGCTCGACAGCCCACATAAGTGCACCGATTCTTTTCAAATTTTGCAGGGACATGTATTATGGTAAGTTCACGACACCTATTGATTTTGGGTACTCTGGGACCATCAAGGCCCAACTGGGGGGCCTTCGGGGGATACATGTGCTCGGTTGCGGGGTGCTCTAGTTTGCATTGTTACAGATTGATTATTGATTATTTAATTGTTTTGACTACGATTGTGAATCTACCAATCACCTGGGTCACGGTTTCCAATTATGTGTTATATTTAGAAGTAGATGAAGTGGGTGGGATAGGGTAAGTGAGCTATATTATATTATATTATATTATTTTATTTTAATTTTTTTATTACTATTTCAGTTTTATTTATGTCTTATCATTATTACTATTTCATTAACATTACTTTTTTGTTTTTGTCTTTTTGTTTGTTTGTATGCAATATGTATTGTCTATATGTTTTCTTATTCTGTTTATGTCATAATTGTGTTTTTGGGACCCCCACGAAAATGAGATGTTGCATCTCAAGGGGTAATCCTTGAATAAACTCAGACTCAATCTGTTCAGATTTTGTGGGTGCGAATGAACGTGCAAATCAAGCAGTTCTTGTATAGGTACTTTAAAGGTGCTTGGACACTGGACACAAAACAAATTTTTTGCACGATTACGTTCAAAGTCAATATAATCTGTCGTGCGAAAAATTTGTTTTTTGTGCGAAAAAAGGAGTGGTCCCAAAGTTGAGCCTTGTGGTACTACCTCTTCAACAATTAAATAATCAGAGAGACAACCATGAAAAGAAACACACTGACGTCTTTTAGGTAGATAAGAATTGAACCAGTGCAGAGCATGACGATTTAAACCAATGGAGGATAGCTTGTCAAGGAGAAGATAGTGATCAACCATATCAAAAGCTTTGGAGAGATCAATGAAGGTTGAGTCTCTGAAAACATGCGTGGGAATGGCCCGCTTTGACTATTTTTTATTTCGGGCGCTAGGGCAGTTTTGGCGGGAATCCCGCAATCGCGCTGCTTAGTGGAAGCCCTGACACATGTTAGTTGTCATCCCAGGATATCAGACAAAGAAAAGTTGGGTTACATATACATTTATGAGAAGGTAAAAGGTATATTTGCATATTTATAACATTACATCAAGGCACAATTCCTCATTCAAACCATGTTTAAAACTTTGCAGTGTATGGATCCAAAGGTTTCTCTCTGTAGGAAGATACAATCAATATCACCACCTCTTTTTGGTCTTTTTACCAATTCTATTCCACCAACTTGAATGTGGTTGATGCTGTGTTTAAAATCATTAGAGTGGTCTGCCACAGGATAATCTCAATCATTACGTTTTATGGTGCTTTTATGTTCACTTATTCTGACTTTCAGCGATCAGCTCGTCTTTCCAACATACACAAGACCACAAGGACATGATTATGTACACAATATGAGTAGATGAACATAAAATAACATCATTGAATTTGTTGGTTTTATTATTTTAAGGGTTGGTGACGGAGTGAGCTTTTTGCATGTGGTGGCATTGCGCTTAGTGGCTGCACCTTTAGCTTCCACTAAGGATTGGCGCGAGACGTGTATGAGAAGACGTTTGAGGCGGAGATTTTTAATCCGCGTGGACCAGGGAGTCTCTTAGGTTTTTTTGCCCATTTGGAAACAAACACCGGGAAGTCTGAGAATTCGCTGCTAAGTAGAGATCAGAAGACAAGATGTGCCAGTGTTTTTAATTATTTCTTTTATTGGACCAAAATTTGGAGTATATGTTGAAATACAAGTCAAAGGATTTTTTGTCTCTTTGTGTTTGAGTAAGTCTGAATGCGTACTGTTCAAAGGTGCAGCGTAACCATTATCAAGCCAATTTTTTGGGTAGCCTCTGGCATGAAATTTCTTTTTAAAAATGGCTGCTTTCTCAACAAACTCGTTGGTGTCATGACATACCCGACGTAATCACAAAAACTTGCTTTTAGGTAGGCCTCATTAAAGGGCCACTGGGTGATATGAATCAGCAGCTAAAAAGGTATTTCGATCTGTGTCTTTAGTGTAGAGGCTGGTGGTTAGAGAGCAGTCACATTTTAATATCCACATGAGCAAAAAATGTACCTTTAGTGTTAGATTCTATCGTGAATCGGAGATGGGTGTTTTAGTCATTAAGCCATTGCATAAAATCTTGAAATTGGGAAGCAGATCTATCAAAAATGCTAAATATGTCATCAATGTAGCCGTACCAGGAAAAGATATGCTTTAATTTAAAATGGATTATTCATTGGGTTCAGGACATACCTATTTCCCAAAATGCCCACATACAAATTTGCGTAATTTGGGGCAAAAGTGGAACCCATAGCAGTGCCCTTTATTTGTAAAGAGATGTCATTTCCAAAACTGAAATAGTTACATTTAAGTACAAATGCGGCCAAATCAACAATAAACTGAGAAGGGGGTAATGAATGACTTGGGTGATCTTGAAGAAAGTTGTGCAGTGTATCTAACCCTCCACAGTGTGGAATATTTGTGTAGAGGCTTTTGATGTCCAATGTAACAAGCAGACAGAGTCGGCTATATCCCCCGCCTACTATTCTATTCTGAGAAAGGTGCAAACCCTAAAAGGCACATCTAGGCATATTGATTGTTCCACACTTAGTTTCGTTGAGCTTGGTTCAGTAGTTTTTGAGTGCTGCTCCGGAAACCAAGTGGGACGGACGCACACACGGACGGACGCACGGACGGACGGATGAAGCCCATTTCAATATCCCCCCCAACTTCGGTTGGCGGGGATAACCAGGATAGAGTCAGGAGCTAGGCCGGATCTACCATATGGGCAATCCGGGCACGTGCCCAGGGGCCCTTGGCAGGGAGGGGCCTTCTGTGATGGGAGTTTTTTTACACTTTTTATCCCCCCGGCATATAATGCAGGGGGATATAGTGATCAGTTTGTCCGTCCGTCCGTCCGTCCGTGTGTATAATCGTTTCTGGAGCAAAACTCAAAAACCGTTCAGTATTTCTTCACGAAATTTGGTGTGTACATCTGATATGACATGTAGATGTGCCTTTTGGCATTTAGGAATTTCAGAAATTTTTATTTTTTGTGTTTCCATGGCAACAAGTTGGACTTAGTCTCTGGGGAGGGTAGGGCTCGTTTCTGGAGCATAACTCAAAAACCATTCAATACTTCTTCACAAAATTTGGTGTGTACATCTGATATGCCATTTAGATGTGCCTTTTGGCATTTAGGAATTTCTGAAATTTGTATTTTTTGTGTTTCCACGGCAACAAGTTGGACATAGTCTCTGGGGAGGGTAGGGCTCGTTTCCGGACAATTACTCAGTAACCATTCAATATTTCTTCACGAAATTTGGTGTGTACATCTGATATGCCTTGTAGATGTGCCTTTTGGTATTTAGGAATTTCTGAAAATTTTATTTCTTGTGTTTCCATGGCAACAATTCCCATCACACTGGTGTGTGAAATTGAAACTTTTGCTAGTTTTCTGAGGGTTTTATGAATCTTTGATGCATGTACAGTCAAGAAGTTTTCTCGGCATGCACCTCTTTGTCCCCCCAGCATATAATGCGGGGGAATATAGCTATCGCCCTGTCCGTCCGTCTGTCCGTCTGTAAACATGAGTTTGTCCAGGCCATATCTCGGAAACTGTATGTGCTAGCTTCACCAAACTTGACACACATGTCAATCATGATGTGTAGATGTGCCTATTGCCATCGCTCTGTCCGTCCATCTGTCTGTCCTTCTGTAAACATTAATTTGTCCGGGCCATATCTCGGAAACTATATGTGTTAGCTTCACCAAACTTGACACACATGTCAATCATGATGTGTAGATGTGCCATTTGCTATCGCTCTGTCCGTCCGTCTGTAAACATGAGTTTGTCCGGCCCATATCTCGGAAACTATATGTGCTAGCTTCACCAAACTTGAGACACATGTCAGTGATGATGTGTAGATATGCCTTTTGCTAGTGCTCTGTCTGTCCATCTGTCTGTCTGTCTGTAAACATGACTTTGTCTGGGCCATATCTTGGAAACTATATGTGCTAGCCTCACCAAACTTGACACATATGTCAATCACGATGTGTAGATGTGCCTTTTGCTATCGCTCTGTCCGTCCGTCTGTCCGTCCGTCTGTAAACGTGTTTGTCTGGCCCATGTCTCGGAAACCATATATGCTAGCTTCACCAAACTTCACACACATGTCAATCATGATGTCTAGATCTGCCTTTTGCTATCGCTCTGTCCGTCTGTCTCTCCCGTCTGTAAACATGACTTTGTCCGGGCTATATCTAGGAAACTATGCGTGCTAGCTTCACCAAACTTGACACACGTCAATCATGATGTGTGATGTGTAGATGTACCTATTGCTATCGCTCTGTCCGTCCGTCTGTCTGTCTGTAAACATGAGTTTGTCTGGCCCATATCGCGCAAACTATATGTGCTAGCTTCACCAAACTTCACACACGTGTCAATCATGATGTGTATATGTGCCTTTTGCTATCGCTTTGTCCGTCCGTCTGTCTCTCCCATCTGTAAACATGACTTTTTTCCGGGCCATTTCTTTGAAACTATATGTGCTAGCTTCACCAAACTTCACACACATGTCAATCATGATGTCTAGATCTGCCTTTTGCTATCGCTCTGTCCGTCTGTCTCTCCCATTTGTAAACATTACTTTGTCTGGGCCATATCTCGGAAAATATACGCGCTAGCTTCACCAAACTTGACACATATGTCAATCATGATATGTAGATGTGCCTTTTGCTATCGCTTTGTCCGTCCCTCTGTCCATCTGTCTGTCCGTCTGTAAACATGAGTTTGTCTGGCCCATATCTCGGAAACCATATGTGCGAGCTTCACCAAACTTGACACACGTCAATCATGATGTGTAGATGTGCCTTTTGATATCCCTCTGTCCGTCCGTCTGTCTCTCCGTCTGTAAACATGACTTTGTCTGGGCCATATCTTGGAAACTATATGTGCGAGCTTCACCAAACTTGACACACGTCAATCATGATGTGTAGATGTGCCTTTTGCTATCCCTCTGTCCGTCCATCTGTCTCTCCGTCTGTAAACATGACTTTGTCCGAGCCATATCTCGGAAACTATATGTGTTAGCTTCACCAAACTTGACACACATGTCAATCATGATGTGTAGATGTGCCTTTTGCTATCGCTGTGTCTGTTCGTCTGTCCATTTGTCTGTCCGTCTGTAAACATGAGTTTGTCCGGCCCATATCTCGGAAACTATATGTGCTAGCTTCACCAAACTTCACAAACATGTCAATCATTATGTGTAGATGTGCCTTTTGCTATCGCTTTGTTCGTCTGTCTTTCCCTTCTGTAAACATGACTTTGTCCGGGCCATATCTCAGAAACTATACGTGCTTGCTTTACCAAACTTGACACACATGTCAATCATGATGTGTAGATGTGCCTTTTGCTATCGCTCTGTCCGTCCTTCTATCTGGCCATCTGTAAACATGACTTTGTCCAGGCCATATCTCAGAAACTATATATGCTACCTTCACCAAACTTGACGCACATGTCAATCATGATGTGTAAATGTGCCTTTTAAAGGTTTTTACACAACCTACAGCAGGGGGGATCCGCCATTGCCAGATGGCTCTTGTTGCGGTTCATTACGAGAAGAGAAAATGATTCGCACCGAAAGGATTATCATTAGCGTGAAGGTATAGTCATCTAAGCAAGGACACTGCGACATTACGACAAAAGCTAATCGAGCATCGATGGTATTTTATCCTGATTGCTTTGCCAATCGCCACAGTAATAAGGCTTGCAAACACAGTTCACTGAAAACAATTCCAAGTTGCCGTATTGAATCTATGCTCAATGCTGAAACATCTCATTATTATCATGATTTTTTTCCCTTTGACCATGCCAAAATCGTATGAAGTTGAGGGGTGCACGAACCATTACATGAAAACAGGTTGCATGATCACTATTAACGCATTTCCAAGCGAAGATTCACATCCTGATCACCACAGAAAGTGTATTTACCCGCTTACAAAAATGAGTCTTTAGTAGCAATGGACCTACCTGGACTCCTGCAAAACTTGAACTTTTTAATTGTTTGATTTGATTCTGCTTAGTCAGGATAATCTCACGGAGGAAAAAATGACAAGTAGCGCACTGAAGACCCGAATTACACCGCGTGTCATTGTTTAATACAGTAATTAAAATATTAACTTGATTTTTAAAAACGGCATCTTGTTAGTAGACCTTGGGCTCAGGGTTGACATAGGGCTGGGCGATATGGATTAAAACTCATACCCCGGTATTATTTGTCTGACTGACGGTATACGGTATGAAAAAGATATTTCATTCAGACCAAGAAAAGTGATTCATTTTACTCAACATCATCAGAATATCAAAATCTATAAGACTTGGACCACATACAAAACCTTACAGATTTTCTTTCTCTGCTCAAGAAGGCACAGCTGTGAAAATAAATGTAAGCAGCATATCTTTTCTGATGGAAAGCGATACACAGTTCTGTAAAATCAAATCTCTACAAAAATAGTCTATACTTTACACAAATAGGCATAATTCTGCTCATACAGAGCCCCAGAGCTGTGCAAATAACAAAACAGTAAAGAGCATTGAAGTAGCTACAGGCCAACCCTGAATGAGAACCTAGGCCTTATGTTTCATATGAAAAGAGATTAAAATAAAAATACCAAAAATGGTTAATTGATACCTAAATGTATACCTCTGCTCCTGCAGAGCTGTGTGAAAGTCAAAAATGTAAACGGATTCAATAGGCCTACCCCGGCTATGAACACAGGCCTGCGGCTGTGCATGAACACCGATTTGAATAAGGGGAAAAAATAATTCAAGAATAATCAAGTGGCAATTGTAGACACGGCGTCTCTTCCCCATGCGATCCAACAGCGAGAAAATAATGGGCTACATCAGGGCTACCAACTTTCTACGCATTCTCATGTATATGGCGTTAGTCACGCGTATTTTGAAGGCATATTCACCGAAGTCAGCAACTGTTCAATCAGCGCGTACATTTGAGATTCTTACGCATAATTTAAGTCCTTGCACATGGCAGTTTATTTCCCTTGCATAACTGTGAATTTCACCAACACAGAAAGCAATGGCGACTCTGGACCTCTTGCACTTTTTAAAATTGGGGATTAAAAGCAATGCATTTGTTTCATGATCGTTTTTATTGTTTGAATTGAAAAAGACTATTTGAAATGTCTTTATGCCATTCCATGGCTTCCAATTCCCGAGTAAAGAAGGAAATCGATCATGACTCCCGAATTCTATGTCACTAGTGGGAAAATGAACCGTAATGCACGTGAAACTGATTAACTATCGTGCACAACGACTGTAATTCTGCAAGAGAATCTCTGAAATGTGCATTAACTGAATAATCGCTGACTGCAGCACTGGAACGTGCTAATAAGAAGCGCGTGACTCGCGCGGAATGCGTGAGAGTTGGAAGCTCTGGCAACATTCAGTACCAAAAGATAATTTAATTATAAATAGGTCTTTTCACGAGCACTTCGCTACGGTAATTTTTTTCCAGCGAGAGCAGCATTTTAGAATTCTTTAGCGAATGAAGGTGATTTCGGTGCCAAATACACTGCTCGGTCAAAAAAAAAAAGTCGTACACTGAAATATTTAGTTGGAACCCCTGTAGCTTTGATTACAGTGCATATTCTTCTTGTCATTGTTTTAACATCTATATGCAATGCCAGAACATTTATTTTAGATCAGAAATGCCATAATTTTTGGCCGAGATCTTGTCTTCTCGACATCATGGTTGAACCACTGTGGTCTTTCTTGAGCACATCCCAATAACTTTTAATGTGTTTAAGGTCAGGATTTTGTGGTGGCAAATTTGTTTGTGAAAATGATTCCTCATGCTTTTTTTGGTCATTCATGGTTTTCTTTGCTAAATACAGGCCAATAATTTGCCCGTTCTGAAATATTGTAACATCTTTTCCACCATCAGGGGATGTGTCTTCCAACATGATTTTTTAAGAAATGAGTAGCGACGCGCTTCATCAGTCAGGGTAAAATGATTAGGCCTATTGCCAGCTGAAACATATTAATAACCACAATAATGATCCAATTATAGAATTTGTTCGTTAATTTCCAAATGGTGACTTTTTTTTGGCCGGGCAGTGTACGTACACCTGTTTTTGCAGCACGGTCACGCAACTGGCTGTAAAACAAAAAGAGACAGCTGTCCGATTGGAAAATGATAACGAACGAAAGCATGTACTTGTCACCAGAATTACCCTCATTCGCTGAAGAGCTCTGAAATATAGTCGCCGAGTGCCGGTGCTTAGTCCTAATTATAATTAAATTATTCTTCTGTACAGAACTGAATGTAGCCCATTATTTTGTCGCTGTTAGATCGCATGGGGGAAAGCCGTGTCTTCAATTGCCATTTGACTTTTCTTGTATTGGAAAACGTTTTATGAGGAAAAGCATCTAGAATTGGCCAAGACTGTTGTCAATGAAGGGATGGATATTTTCCCCCGAATTTTCCGGTCTAGCCCCGGCCATTACGAGCTGTCTCGCAGTCGGCAGTCAACGTGTTAAGTGCCAATAGTTCAAGTGACAAAGAGCACTTAATAAAATAAGTGACAATTTAATAAATAGTGGACAAAAAAGAAGAGACCAGTAAAGTTGAAGAGAACTGCAACAAGCCATCTCACGCAGCCTGTGATGGACAGGCAATACATCGCAATACATCCACCTTTTGAAACAACCTGCTTGCGACAGGGTTTACAGATAGCGTCTTGTTGCTCCTCGGTATATATCTAAAATACCTCCAAATTACAGAGCTGTTGTTTTTTTTCCTTCGGAACCAGCTCCTGTGCATCGTCGACCGCCATACTATTGTCTGCTAAGTCGCTCGGCTCTACTGGCAGTCATGTTCATGGATACTGTGTGACGGGGAGCGCACCTGCACACACAAGGGGCGGAGCTTGAAGGCCCCGAGCAGTGAAAGCTGCCCGAAAACGCCTGATCGGCAAGCAGCGGAGTGGGCGACGTACACATAATAATATAATAAATAATAAAACACCGGTATGGGGGTGTTGTCTCAAATTCATACCTCCTTCAAAATTAAACCGGTGTAAGTCATAAATCTGGGATACCGCCCAGCCCTAGGTTGACAACGCAAATTGATTATGCGTCGTTGTCGTTCACCTCCTTATTGTATTACGCGTAACAAAATTCGTTTGGGTCCGATCTTAGTCTAAGTAAACTTGTCTGCTTTATTTCTCCTTTATCGAATACTTGCAATGATTTCATCAGAAAAGCCAGGGCCGGTGTTCTGACAAATTTTGCTCCCTTGTCAAGAAATGCTACCGTAATGCAAAACGATCGTAAAGTCTTTGTTTTCGCCTTGACATTGCAATATGAATCAGGTTACAATAGTAACTTTGTTATTTGTTAGGTTATTATAACTAAAGCAGATTTTATAATGAGTTGGATAAGTTTGTTTTAAGACATATGCCCATATACGGCATTATCATCTAATTTCTGCATTTTCAGGAAAACCTAACGTGTACATTATATATGTATGCTTACAGGTCGAAATGCGCACTGAAAATAAATCTATTTTTCTGATTTTTGAAGATACTTAATTAATGAGCGAAGAAGCAGCCCGAGATTTCAGGTTTGCGCAAGCGCAGAACCGCGAGGTAGCATATTTTGATAGGTAGCAAAATTTGTCTGAACACCTGACTTATACTGGTGATCAATAAATATGATTGCATGGCCTTTTTGAATGGATTAATGTGCTTCAGAATCCAATTATCATATTGAACATTGTGTCTCCGGTATCAGTTCGAACTTTCAGTGCTGTCTTAACTTGCAGCGGAAATGATCACACACTTTCAGTTGGTGGGAGGTTGTTTGGTTGATCTGTTTATCATCTTAAAGTTATGCAGCACAAGCAAGTGCTGGAATTATATCGTTTAGATCAGCAGAAATGTGGGTGCATTTTATCTTGTTGCATGGTTCGTCATTTGTTAATTGCCACGGTAGGTTAAGTTTGTTGTGTACACAGATTGTTTCAAGCATTCAGTCAGCATAATAAACAAAACATTAATATTTATATTTTAAAAGTAGAGAAATTGTTATGTCTACGCTTTGTCATCGCCTTCTTTGGAAGGTGTGGGTGTTAGGGAGGGGAGGGGGCCCCCATGAGCTTCAGTGCCCGGGGGCCCCTGGGGATATTAATACAGCCTTGGTCAGGAGGTATCTGAGGCAGCAGGGTGATCTTATTAATAAAGTCCATGGAATCTCAAATGGAAGAGGGCAGATCATGTATATAGGGTTTAATAAAGTTTTCCACAAATTTAGATAGGGGTTCAAGAAGAGAATTAATGCCATTTATAATTGGACGGCCAGGATGATACAGCATTTTCTTGTGAATCTTAGGCATTGTGTACAAAACTGGTCTAATTGGGTGCGCACAGGACAGAAAATCAAACTCAGTGATCCATCTGTTTTTTTTAAGCCAATCTATAAGAAACTGAGGATCTCTTTTTGGTATTGTAGCACCGGGTCATGATGCAATATATCATAAAAGTTGGTATCATTTAGCTGCCTTAATACCTCTTGTCCAAAGAGGCTGATACCTTGTACCACAATAGCTCCACCTGTCTGCAAGCTTAATGACAATAGAAATATCTTTAGACAGATCAAAGAGAGAATCACGTTCAGCTTGAGAGAGAAAAGGCCTTACGAGGGGAATGTCTCTCTGATTTATCATGGACACATCATTCTCCACCAGTCTACAGAAGGCATTTATTGATGCATTATTAGAGACTGGGCAGGAAGTGCTCTTGGGCCTAAAGGTTGGGTAAGTGGTGTTAGATGGATCAAAAACAGGTTTGTTCATGAACAGGTGTCTCAGTTTTATTTTTCAAAAAATCTTGAGTAAGTCCACCTGGGTGTTAAAGGAGTTAGCCTTACATACCAGTACAAATGATAGTCCTATAGAGATAATGGCCAGCTGATCATCGGTGAGGGTCTTCTTTGAAAGATTGATCACTGACAGTTGTGCCGGGTTTGGTATCTGTAGGCTGGGCTGGTGTTGCGGGGTGTGCGTCCGCGTCCGCGCCCTCCTGCACCTCTTCTTGGTCTTTGAGGCTGGCGTTGTTCCAAAAAAGGCTGTTGGTGGAGGCTGGAGTCGCTGTCCAGGTATTCACTCTCCGTTCCAGAGGAGGGTGTATCTGTCAGTTTGGCTTCTGTGTGCATCGAACTGCCATCTGTAAACTTTATTATGTTGGTAATCCAATGTGTCCCGTTTGTATTTGGAGAGCTTGATAGACTGTAGTTTTACCTTGTATTGTTGCATGTCTTCCTTGAGTGCGTGGTCAATCTTGGTGAAGTTGGGCCTGCACTTGGCTTTCAGGACATCTTCAATATCTTTAATTTCAGTCTGCATGTGAGTCGAATCTTTTTTAACTTGCTCTATAATAAAAAGCATTCAGTCCAAAGAGCATTTATTCAAAATATCCCCCACCTTTGCATAAATAAACCACACCAATCACAGAAATAAAATATCAGCCAAATCTAAGGGCTCAACAATTATGACTGCCTGTGCTTCTCAAAAATTGGCTCATTAAGACACTTTTGATAATCTGTGCTTTTTGTGTAGAACCAAAGTTTATTTTAACCTGGAAAAGTAGCGATATCCCATTCCAAAAATTATTTGTGTCGAAAAATATTGTTTCAATAAACATCCATTGTAGTTGGGCAAGTTGAGATATCAATGAATATTAGTTGTCTTCAGTATCACCTTGTCATTTACTTCAGGGAAGGAACTAGGCACAGAGTTCAGATTTTGCTGCAATCAACAATTTTCATGAAACAGATGGCCGCAAGTGGGACTAAAATGAATTGAAAAAGAATCACTAGCAAATTTCAAATCTCAATTTCTCAAAGTTTAGAGATGTTAATTTAAGTTGGGCAGAAAGGGCAACAACGGGTACAAAACCTGCAGAAAAGTAAGAACTTAACTTTAAGACAAAGAACTTAAATATACTGGATAACTACTAACGCTAAGGGAGTGCAGGTGAGGAGGGACAGAACGAGGAGGGAGGAAGCTGAACAAGGCAATAATAGGATAAGGAGAATCACTTAACAAAAAATGAGACTGAAATGGGCTCAGACTGCTTGACTGTTGGGAAGACAACAGAAGGAGTGGGGTATGACAGGAGAGTACTGTCCCACCCCACTCTTCCTGTTGTCTTCCCCTCCCGGGGGAGTTAGGAGGGGGTAGAGGAGGAGAGAATGGAACAGAGGAAGACGAGACTCAAGAGGAAGGGGAAAAAAAGGACTGGAGCTCGCATGTAGACATGGTCAGGACTGCTAGATAGAGAACTCCTGGCTTTGGCAGAGGGTGGAGCCTCCCCTGGCTTGGGCAACAAATGGAGCCCATGTCTTGAACTTGCACTGTCATGAACTTCCTGGGAAGAACCAGGCGCTGATTTCAAATTTGGCGGCAATAGGCAATTTTGATGAAAACAGATAACTGCTATTGGGAATAAAACTGAAGAAGAATCGCCTGCAAATTTAAAATCTTGGTACTGATGTTTAGAGAAGTTAGATGAAGTTGTGTACGAAGCATGATATGGGAACATAACACCAGGGAAGAGGATACGAAAACGAGGAACTTAAATACTCTGGACAACAAATTATGCTGACGTAGAGCAGGTGAGGGTGCAAGGGAATGAAACGAGGTGGGAGAGGTGTAGAACCAGACAATGGTAGGATATTGAGAAAAGATTAATGAAAAATTGTCTGCAGCCCAGTGCACACATGCTGTATACGGCTATTTTTTCAGTTTTTTTTTTTGACCTTTCATCCACACACAAACAGCGGTTTTGGTCACTGGAAACGGAACTTGTGGAAAATTCTACTAAGGCGAAAATTTCTTCACTGCGTTTTATAGCTTAGAAGGTGTGCAACTGGCCTATACAGTCTAACATTAAGTTGTATGATTGCCGCCTCTTGGGTTAGACATGCTCTTGACAGCGCTTTAATTGCATTTTTGCATCTTTGTGTGGACAGAGACTTTTATTGGAAAAGGAGGAGGGAAAACCCTATTTTTAAGCATACCTCTTGATCTGCACACTAGGCCTCAAACAGACAGACTGTTGGATTGCAGGAAAAGCAATTAACACAATGAATGGGGCGCGAAATATCTACCATTGTGAGATATCCTAATTGACTCATTAGAGAAATTTGAATGTCATTGGAAGTAGGCCTATTTCAATCTCAATGTTTTTTTTTGGGGGGGGGGGTCTTAAAGAATAGTTCTCTTATGTCAGGATTTGTGTTATTTTTACTTCAGACAAGATCTCGTGATTGGAACTACATTTAATTTAAATGAATAACTACAATTGGTTTGCCAGATGGGTGGCACTTTAATTTCACATTCCTCTGCATTTTCACTGGAAAGGCCTTTGTTAACTGAGAAATTGTTAAAAATCTTAAGACCTGGAGTAAAAATGTGTTGTTTGATCATGGTTTTAAAAATTGCATTCCTTTTTCTGTAAATATGAGTGCTCACTGAAGTAGTAGAAATTTTGGACGTACTTATTCTTGCTAAAACCATAAGCTGAACATTATTTTGATGCATGAAATGTAAACCATTACAAATGCAATCTGTTTCAAGGCCTTTTTGAGTTGTTTTTCCTCTCTATCCTCAAATAAGTATTCATTGTCCATCCATTTTTAAGCCATCACTGACAATTTCCACCTTTGGAGCAGATCAAAACCATCTTAGTAGATTCTGAAGCATGTGATGTAACGAAATTCTCAAAGGTACTGCATTTGTACTGCAACCTTGGAAATTGGGAAGCCTGCTACTGACCGTGCTTACTCATTTCAAAACAAGAAAACAGGATCACACCAGTTGCTCTTCCTACCCCACTACATTCAGTGCCTTTGGTTGGACTGCATCCTCCTTCCAAAACGACCTTCATTGTGATTTCAGCTGCTTACCTGTGAGTTTTTGTGACTGTGGCGATATTACGAGGAAAAAAATCTGTCCACGGAAACAGACAGTCACACAGGCAAGCATGAACACCTGGCAATGTTCTCAAAACTGTTTCCGTGGTAGTTCCTGCTACGAAACGTGTCTCCAGGATGATGTTTTTCAGTCATAATGTAACATATACCTGCGGACATACGCACACATGCACAAGCAGACCCGCAAGATGAAAACCAACAGCTGACGCTGTTGCAGCTGAGGAAAATGCATCTACTTTTTGTTCAAAGCTGATTGGAATAGAGTATACTCTTGAGATAATTTGTACTGAAATCCACTTATTGTGTTTGGCATGTTTTGTCATAACTTGTCTGTCAGCTAATTATTGTTCACTCATGCTTATCTTGGGGACGATTCACCATTCACCAGAGATCGCAAAGTCCTTTGAAATTCCATTAGGGTAAAATTAATGGTCTTTTCTTGTCTAGCTCGAATGAGGAGGTAAGTCTTCATTCGACTACCATTCATTCGAGGGGGAGGAAGGTCTAGAAGTAAAACAGAAGGAACATTATTTATTTTATGAAGGTGTTGGTGCAGCAGCTTAAAAGGGCATTAAATGGCTATCAAATTTAATTAATACTAATAAAATGAGTTATTAATTATTTATTTAAACATTTTTAAAAATATTTAAGTTCCTACCACGAGGAATCAAGATGTGTTGGGGAATATGCCTTTAAGATGTGTAAAATGGCGAGGATGGATAATTCAAATGTTTCATCCTAATAATCCTTCCGGCAAGATAACCACATGATTCAGCTGGAAACCTGCAAATTTAGTAGCCAGTCTCATAAAATTACTAATACAACCAAAAAGATGGAATTAACTAAAATAACCAATATTAATGATTAAAGAAATCATTAATTATTTAATTAATAATCTGAAGGATTTTTGGTGTTCTACATAGGCTATTTTGACTCAGACTACCACGTGTTACAGCACCAAACAGACACCAGGTTTAATAAATGAATTTATTAAACAGACACAGAACATATGCGCTAATCTATGGAAGGACTTTATTCAAACTAGAAAGAGTAACAATGGCGTGCGTACGTGCAAGTTAGTGCGCATGTGTGTGCAGATGCGCATGTCTGCTCTTGGGATCAAGTTGATTTGTCTTGGGACAAAGGGAGAACAGCAGCGGCGAGCTGTTAAGAATTTCTAAATGTATAGATGGGCCGATGTGCCGCGGGATAAATCAGTTTAGCGTCTACAAATTGCGAGAACAGTTTGCTTCAGCTCGTATGCCATTTGTATTACTAATTGAGTTATCATCCATACTAAGACATGCGTGTTCGTTAATTGCAGCATTAGGAAGTTAGCCAGAAAAAATTTTTGCATGTAAAGGCAATCAATGGCTATTTGACTTGTTCGTAGCTGAGGGTGTACATTTTATGGATGATTGCTGGCTTCTGCCCAGGATGCTCGGAGTACTGGTCAGAGAATAGCTTATATGAGAGCGCGCAAGATGGAAAATTTGCGTCAATTCGAAAGCAGATATTGCCTCTGAGTCACCTGGTAACTGTTTCTTTGATGTGCTCCTTGGTGTGTGTAGAGAAAGGCCTCTAATTTTCATAGATGGATGCCATATTCTTAAATTTCTTTTTCTGTTTTGTATCCAAATACTTTTGGCTGAATTTCTGAATAAGACATAACAACTGTCATTTATGTTTCAAACATTTCTTCAGTGACACCCGTTGGACAGAGAGCAAGGAGGGCGATAAACGCCTTAAAACTGCTTATTAGTCTTGATCTGTTTCAGTCATTTTCCTTGAGAAAAGAAACTTAAACTCTTTCATTAGATTGAGACATCCGCACCGATCATTTTCCCACAGCCTCAGAATCAATTCGCCATGAATACCCAGCACATGCGCGCTCGGATGGCCCTCAGTGTTTCCATCACTGTTGGGCAGGTTTTTCAGTATCAATGAAGACCAGCTCAGATGGGGCGTGAGTTGAAAACGAAAGTTCCCTATTCTGACAATAACAAGAGGGGGGGGGGAGCATATTTAGGGTTATTTATGTTTTGTTTCTAGCAATTTTATTGGACAGTGGATGCATTCATTTTAACTGATCTTTGAATAAATAGTGCCGGTCAGGAAAAGCACTAGCTATCTGAACTGAGTATTGGTCGGTACATTCCAATTACTGGTTGGCGCCGACCCTTACTGACCGGAATCGGCAGAACCCTGGATTGAAAAGCCAGCTGGAGAAGTTGGGTCTGCTGCATCAGAACGATGTAGAGGGTGACAGTCTGAGAGTGTTGGCATGCAAATGATACAGTAAAGTAAAAAAGTAAACTTTTCTCCTGAAAAATACCCTGCCTCGCAATTTTGAAGAGGTTGACCTTGAAGACTGTTCAACTCTAATAATAAAAGGTCGGCTTGTCTACTCATGTTCACTTAACCTACAATCTTATGGCAGTCCGGGCGCTTACTTTTTTAGCTTGACAAGTTTGTTTTTGGGTTCCCTTTTTCTGAAAATTATTTGCAGGCACCAGCTGGTGTGTTTGTCCACCGATTGGGATTGATCAGATTAAGTATTGATTCCTGCAAAACTGCTGAATAGTTGTCTTGCTTTATGTCTTTGTAAATTTGCTTAAATAATTTACCAGCCATAATTTGCAATTAGAGAGGGTACCTTTAATTTCTGACAAGTCAATTCCAAGCTTTCTCTGCCAAATTAGTTTGAAATCATTTTGTTTTTGTTATTTTCTTCACATGATTATCCATGTTTCCTGCAGTAACACATTTGAACTAAAAGACATTTATAGACCACTTTATGACCTGCAGTTGTTTGTCATTTCAATGTTTAGTAAGACTATAGTGATGTCCACATGGGACACTATTACCTCAACTTTCTGTATTTCTTCATTTTATCAACAAACGAGGGGAAGACCACTTGCGTTGATCTTGAGGGTCTAAATCACGATGTCAAGGATAAAGTCAAGCTTTTCTTTTATTGGTGCCTGGGCATGATGTGCGTACCAATTTTCATGCATGTCCTTGAAACGTGCCATGGGGAGCGGGTGTTTAAAGGGCGTGGCCAAGGCATTAGGCCATGTCCACCTTCGAAGAATATGATACACGAAAATTTTTACCGCGACTGATGCATGTACCAAAATTGGCGTGTTTTTGAATATGATAAAACCCCCAAAAATGTGATTGTTTCAGAAAAAATAAATCTGCAAGCAGCAATGGACGGGCTCTTGCAGCTCCACGCATTTTAGGACATGAAGCGGCCGCCACCTCTTTGAAACGTGAAGTTTCAGGCAGATTCGACCATGTACACTGAAGTTAAAGCAGGTTCCTTGTAATGCCCAGATATTGATGTTCACAGTACCGCTGGAGCAAGACCGTTTGACGATACATCACAATCCTCATAAAATCGCATTATCTAGGTCCTGAGGCTATTCTGACCACATGTGAGTTGGATCTGCTGAACCTGCTACGAGTAGCACGTGAAAGTGTGAAACATGTCTTTTCCTGTTGCCAGCAGGTGGCGTTATGATAAAGATGGGATGTTGTCATATAGACATGTTCGGGGCAGGAATCTTGTCAAACATGAAGTTTGGGGCAGTTTGGATGATATACATTGAAGTTACACCGACTTCCTGTTTCATGGCGAATACTGGAAATTCAACTCCATGCCACCGCCACGCCGTTCAACGATGACTGGATCTTTTGATCAGTTTTGTTCAGAATTTAGTCTGGATGACACACGCTGATTTTGAATTCAATTTGATAAATCGTGCCGGAGTACTTCATTAAAAAACAAAGAGTGCAGAAGGCAAAAAATGGGTTCTTAATTAAAAATGGCCGACTTCCTGTTGGGTTTAGGCTGTGGCTCCAAGTGACTTTTTTTGCGCGTCTGGGCATGTTTCATGTATGTACCAATTTTCGTGCATGTTGGTGAAACGTGGTGCAGGGGCTGATGTTTAAAGGGCGTGGCCAAGCCATCAATGAAACATATCACATGTTCAGGCCTGGACTGTTAACACACATGAAGTTTCAGACCGATATGACCAAGGACACTGAAGTTACGGCCACTTTCCTGCGTTTTGGCGAAACATCCGACTTTGCGGCGCTCTTGGCGCAACGCCGCTTGGCGTAACGATGCGTCATGATTTTCACAATGTAGCACTACCAAGCAGGGCTGTATAGTGTGACATATATTTCGCACGTGCGACATGAGAATTGGTCCGTGTGATGAATGAACGAACTGTTGTATCACCTGTGCGATGAGAGAGAGAGAGGTGTTGTGTGTGTGCGAGAGAACGAGAGCGAGACGAGAAACTATGCCACCTCGCTAATGTACTTGGCAGTTGTAGTATGTCATATTTAGGGCTGGGCGGTATCCCGGTTTTATGACTTACACCGGTATAATTTTGAAGGAGGTATGAATTTGAGACAATACCCCCATACCGGTGTTTTATTATTTATTATATTATTATGTGTAGGTCGCCCACTCCGCTGCTTTCCGATCAGGCGTTTTCAGGCAGCTTTCACTGGTCGGGGCCTTCAAGCTCCGCCCCTTGCGTGTGCAGGTGCGCTCCCCGTCACACAGTATCCATGAACATGACTGCCGGTAGAGGCGAGCGACTTAGCAGACAATGGTATGTCGGTCGACGATGAACAGGAGCTGGTTCCGAAGGAAAAAAAAAAAAAAAAAACAACAAAAGCTCTGTAATTTGGAGGTATTTTAGATATATACCGAGGAGCTACAAGACGCTATCTGTAAAACCTATCGCAAGCAAGTTGTTTCAAAAGGTGGATGTATTGCGATGTATAGCCTGTCCATCACGGTTGCGTGAGATGGCTTGTTGTAGTTCTCTTTAACTTTACTGGTCTCTTCTTTTTTTTCCACTGTTTCTTAAATTGTCACATATTTTATTAAGCACTCTTTGTCACTTGAACTATTGGCACTTAACACGTTGACTGCCGACTGCGAGACAACTCGTAATGGCCGGGGCTAGACCTGAAAATTCGGGGTAAAATCTCCATCCCTTCATTGACAACAGTCTTGGCTAATTCTAGATGGTTTTCCTTTCTGAAAACGTTTTCCAAAACAAGAAGAGTCGAAAGGCAAATGAAGACACGGCTTTCCCCCATGCGATCTAACGGCGACAAAATAATGGGCTACATTCAGTTCAGTACAGACAAATAATTAAATTATAATTAGGTCTACGCACCGGCACTCGGCGACTATCAGCGAATGAGGGTAATTCTGGTGACAAGTACGTGCTTTCGTTCGCTAACATTTTCCAATCGGAGAGCTGTCTCTTTTTGTTTTACAGCCAGTTGCTTGACCGCGCTGCAAACACAGGTGTACGTTTTTGGCAGAATTGGCACCGAAATCACCTTCATTCGCTAAAGAATTCTAAAATGCTGCTCTCGCTGGAAAAAAATTACCGCAGCTAAGTGCTAGTGCAAAGACCTATTTATTAAATTATCTTTTTGTACTGAATGTTGCCAGAGCTGCCAACTCTCACGCATTCCGCGCGAGTCTCGCGCTTCTTATTAGCACGTTCCAGTGCTGTAGTCAGCGATTATTCAGTTAATGCACATCTAAGAGATTCTCTTGCAGAATTACAGTCGTTGTGCACGATAGTTAATCAGTTTCACGTGCATTACGGTTCATTTTCCCACTAGTGACATAAAGTTCGGGAGTCATGATCGATTTCCTTCTTTACTCGGGAACTGGAAGCCATGGAATGGCATAAAGACATTTCAAATAGTCTTATTCCATCCAAACAATAAAAACGATCATGAAACAAATGCATTGCTTTTAATCCCCAATTTTAAAAAGCGCAAGAGGTCCAGAGTCGTCATTGCTTTCCATTGTTGGTGAAATTCACCGTTATGGAAGGGAAATAAACTGCCATGCACAAGGACTTAAATTATGCGTAAGAATCTCAAATGTACGCGCTGATTGAACAGTTGCTGACTTCGGTGAATTTGCCTTCAAAATGCGCGTGACCAACGCCATATGCATGAGAATGCGTACAAAGTTGGTAGCCCTGATGTAGCCCATTATTTTGTCGCTGTTGGATCGCATGGGGGAGAGACGCCGTGTCTTCAATTGCCACTTGATTATTCTTGAATTTTTTTCCTCCTTATTTAAATCTGTGTTCATGCACAGCCGCAGACCTGTGTTCTTAGCCAGGGTTGGCCTATTGAATCCGTTTACATTTTTGACTTTCACACAGCTCTGCAGGAGCAGAGGTATACATTCAGGTATCAATTAACCATTTTTGGTATTTTTATTTGAATCTCTTTTCATATGAAACATAAGGCCTAGGTTCTCATTCAGGGTTGGCCTGTAGCTACTTCAATGCTCTTTACTGTTTTGTTATTTGCACAGCTCTGGGGCTCTATGAGCAGAATTATGCCTATTTGTATAAAGTATAGACTATTGTTGTCGAGATGTGATTTTACATAACTGTGTATCGCCTTCCATGAGAAAAGATATGCTGCTTACATTTATTTTCACAGCTGTGCCTTCTTGAGCAGAGAAAGAAAATCTTTAAGGTTTTGTATGTGCTCCAAGTCTTATAGGTTTTGATATTCTGATGATGTTGAGTAAAATGAATCACTTTTCTTGCTCTGTATGAAATATCGTTTTCATACTGTATACCGCCAGTCAGACGCGGGGTATGAGTTTTAATCCATATCGCCCAGCCCTAGTCATATTAGTAAGAGACACGATCCCACCTGCCTATCCAACACCATTTCTCCGCTGGACACAGTCCTATGAATATACCTGTTACGTGCTGTCACAGCCTGGCTCACAAAGCCATGACAAAAACAAGGGAGATACACCATTATAAAGAAATAACAATTATATTTATTTAACAACCTATTACAAATATAAAATCCACAAATAATCACAAATCATGAGGTGTGAATGTCAGTAAAGTAAGCATGAAGTGCATGTTGGTTGAGTGGAAAATGTATGCAAATGTTGTAGAATACAGAAAGAAAATCAATAGATGAACACAAGAAACCCGGGGTCAAAACACTGGCAGCATGGTCTCTGCAACGAGAAGGAAAGAGAAGAATGATTAACTTCAGGCACTTAAAAAGGCTGGTGAACACCGAGCCCAGGTCTCACGAATCAAGCAATGATTGCATTACCCTTCTGCATAATCAGGCCAATGCAGCAATACCAAAACCCAGCCTTAGGGGCCGCCACACGTGCGGTTGGAGGCTAGTTAGGTGAGGCAGAGTAAGACTATTTAGTAAGACTTTTTGGCAGAATGACGGGCCAGTTCAAGTTTCCGCGACGTTATTACTCAGTACATCGAACATGAAATGCTTAGAAACTGCGATTTGCGTGCTTGCTTACAGGAAGCTGAAGCAAGCAATGCCATTCAGTTCTTATTCGGAGTTCCATGCTTGATCAATATGCAACATATTTCCCTTTTAAATACGCATTTTTTTTTAACCCCAATCAAAAAAATGGGGGCTTCTTCTTTCATAATCCGATGAATAAAAGGTTAAAACAATACGCAAAATTATCAAGAGAGCTGACATTTTTTCTATTGATTAAATTTCCATCCTTGCTGTCTTGAATCGAAGCGTATACACCAATGAATCTTTCTGTCGTCGTCACCTTTCAGTATACATGCTTCCAATAGGCTTTGATTTAATACTTTTGATTGCCAATCAGGTATAGTACGTGGGAACAGGTTGACAAAATCCAGCGATAAAAGGTTAGGGCACTGCCTCACATCACTGCATGTCTCAGGAATACACTAATAATTAATAGCATGTATAAACAGTTTTGCAGTAGGCCTCTGTTTATATAAACAGAATGAACAGAATGCATAAATGCTTAAATAAATAATGTAAATATCAAATAGTGGGGAGGTCTGTTTAATGTTAATGCAAATTACTTAAAATTGTATGAATTTAAAGAATTCCGAGGCCTTGAAAGTACTTCAGTTTATAAAGAGATTCTTAATATTTTGTATGTCTTTAAATGATAAACTGCACGACTTGTGGTTGGTTTTACAAATGTAACAGATGCTTTTACTGTGCTACAAGTTTTTGTCTTGTGCTACAAGACTATGAACCTCTGTAGCACCAGTGCTATGAGCAGAAACGTACAGCCCTGCCAAGGTGTTAAGGCCTCGCTGTCCAAATTGGAGTCAGATATGGCAAATGTGCTCAGAGCAGCATCTCAAACTGAAAAACATGTCATATCCTGTCGCCACCAGGGGCAGGTTTGACGATTATCAAATTTTTTCATATACGTGTGTTCAGGGCGTGACTTTTCTCAAACATGTCAGATTTGGTGCAGATTGGACCATTTATGCTAAAGTTACAGCAATTTTCTGTTTCATCGCAGGACAGATTTTGGCGCCACCTCGCGGCCACGCCCTTCAACTATAGCGTGATCTTTTAATAACTTGAGATCACTAACTTGTTTACATAGTACGCAGCAAGTTTGAAGTCAGTGTGATGAATTCTGTTGGAGGAGTTTGTTAAAAAACAAAGCGTGCAAAACGCAAAAAATGGCCACTTAATCCAAAATGGCTGAATTCCTGTCGGGTTTAGGCTATGGCTCCAAGTGACTTTTTTGTGCGTCCAGGTGTGATACATATGTGGTCCGATTTTAGCGCATTTTGGTGAAATGTGCTGTTGGGGGCTTGTCTTTAGATGGCGCTATAGAGCCAATTCGTCTAATAGAGCCAATTTTCAACGCCACTGATGCAACCACCAAATTTTGTGAGTTTTCCTGTATGTTAAAGCCCCCAACTAAGCGATTTATTTGCATAAATAATAATAAAAAGAATGATAATAAATAAAGCTGCAAGCAGCGATGAACAGGCCCTCGCGCACTTGTGCACTTTGGGGGTGGTTGCGTGATCCTGACTGGTGCAGCTGTGCATTCAAAAAAATGCGGAAGTGGCAACCTGGTTAAAGAAGCTGTGAGGGCTGCTTCATAGAAATTTTCTAGGGGGCTCCATGGAGCCATTTTGCCCTTCTCATGGGCTGCACCTCATCATATGTAAGCACTTGCCATTCTGACCGTGTGTATCAATTTTCATGAGGTTAAGAGTTTGTTAAAGCCATGAAAAAGCCAAATGTAATTTGGTGGCGAGGGATCGATAGTGGCCACGCTGGCAGACGGACGCCATTGCTCGTAGTTTCCCACCATTCGTAATGTAGCTTCTTCAACTTATTGTGCACGTCTTAGAAGTGGAATAAAGTTTGTGGGGTCAACTGTGCCTGATCAGTACATGATAAAGTCAAGAATGGTCATTTCCTGTTACCACCGAGGGACGTTATGACTTTGATGGGATATTGTCATGTGGACGTGTTCAGGGTGAGACTGTTATCAAATCTGAAGTTTGGGGCAAATTGGACAATAAACATTAAAGTTACAGCAAATTCCTGTTGCGTGGCAAATACTGGAAATTCAACGCCACGCCACCGCCACGCCATTTACCGCTGAGTGGATCTTTTGATGACTTTTGGTGAGAAACTAGTCTGGATGACGCACACTGATTTTGAAGTCAATCCGATAAATCCTGTAGCAGGAGTTTGTTAAAAGACAAAGCGTGCAAAATGCCAAAAATGGCCACTTAATTCAAATTGGCCGACTTTCTGTCGGGTTTCGGCTATGGGTCCAAGTTTTTGTGCATCCGGGCATGGTACATGTATGTACCGACTTTGGTGTTTATCGGTGAAACGTGCCGTGGGGGCTGCTGTTTAAAGCCATTTAGCCACGCCCATCAACGAAATTCATATCTCATGTTCAGGCCCCTACCCTTCACACACATGTGAAGTTTTAGACCAATATGCCCAAGGACAGTGAAGTTAAGGCCACTTTCCTGTGTTTTAGCGAAACATCGAATTTGGTGCGCTCTTGGTGCAATGCCCTTTGACAATACGTCATAAGCTTCACAATTTAGCATTATTAAAGTGTTAAGGCCTCGCTGTCCAAATTTGAGTCCGATATGGCGAATTTGAGCAGCGCCTCAAACTGAAAAACATGTCATTTCCTGTCACCAGCAGGGGGTGGTATGACTATTATCAAATCTTTTAACATATGTGTGTTCAGGGCGGGAATATTCTCGAACGTGAAGTTTGGTGCAGATCGGACCATTTATGTGGGCGTTTTAGCAATTTCGTGTTTCAGGGCAAGACATCAGACTTCAATGATGGCGTGATCTTTTAATAACTTTTGATCAAAAACTTGTCTAGAAGGTACACAACAAGTTTGAAGTCATTGTGATTAATCCTGTGGGCGGAGTTCGTTAAAATACAAAGCATGCGAAATGCCAAAAATGGCCACAAAATTCAAAATGGCCGACTTCCTGTTGCATAATGGATCCAAGAGGCTTTTTTGTGCGGCTGGGTGTGATACATATGTCTACCGATTTTTGTACATATCGATGAAACGGCCGTAGGTGCTGCTGTTTAAGGGCCGTGGCCCAGCCATTTTGCCCCGCCCCATGACAAAAGCCATGTCACACGTAAATTTACACGGGGACTGATGTGACTACCAAATTTGGTGAGTTTTTGAGTATGTTAAAGCCCCTAAATAAGCGATTTACTTTTTGTCTTAATAACAATAATAATAATTAAAGCTGCAAGCAGCGTTGAACGGGCCCTCGCACCCTTGCGGATGTTGGGGTTGTGGTGAGATCCTGACAGGTGCAGCTGTGCACTCACGACCATTGGACAGGTCAAGTGCAGGCTCCAACTTGAGAGAAAGTGTTGAGCGTATCAGACAAAGCTGAAGGAGTTATGACAAGTTGATACTTCATCCACCAGGGGGGGTTCAGAGTGTAACCAACTGTGGGCAGGCACATTCAGGGGCAGACCCTAAGGAGAAATATGAAGTTTTGAGGAAATCAGCCAATTTCAATGTAAAATGTGGCATTTCCTGTTTCCACAAGGGGGCGCCATGAGCTAGATTGCTTAGGAGCACATCAAGGCGTTCAGGGTGCGGCTTTTAACATGTACAAGAATATTGAATCCATTTGGATGAAGTATGAGGGAGAGAGAGCTGCTCGAATGTGTTTGGCAAGGCATCTGAAATGGGGACGCCATGGCGGCCACGCTCAATTAGCGACAGACATGCAGAGCACAACTTTTGATTAGCATGGTCTCTTGATGATCTGAAATAAATATTAGGTTGATTGGACGGAATCGCTAGGAGGAGGTTGTTAAAATACAATGTGTGGAAATCGGGCCAAAATGACACGTTAAAATCAAAATGGCTGACTTCGTTTGGAGTTGACCGATGGTGCCAGAGACTTTTTTGTTTGTATTGGCAACATACACGTGTACCAATTTTCATCTTCCTATTCCAAAAAAAAACCCCCATGGGGAGGGGTTTTTCAAAATTTCGAGGGGGCGCTATTGAGGCATTTTGCTACCCTCATGGGCAACGCCCCAATCAGATGTTAGAGCCCACCACCCTTGACCGGCATATCAATTTCCATGATGACACAAATTCATTAAGAACATCAAAAACCCAAACGTATTTTCATGCCGAGGGATCCATAGTCACCGTGCTGACACACGGATGCCATTATTCGAACTTCACAGCATTCATAAAGTAGCTTCAGCAACTTGTTCTACATGTTGTAGAGGGGGAACGAAGTTGATGGGTTGAACTATGTGTCATTAGTACAAGTGAAAGTAAAAACTGGTCACTTCCTGTTACCGGCCACGCCCACTGACCTACAGACATGCAGAGGGCAACTTTTGACCCGCAGGGTCTCTTGATGTTTACTAATAAATCTGATGTTGATTGGATGAAATATCTAGGAGGAGTACGTTCAAATACAATGTGCGGAAATCAGGCAAAAATGACACGTTAAAATCAAAATGGCCGACTTCCTGTTTGGAGTAGACAAATAATGCCTGTGACTTTTTTGTGCGTTGTGGCTTAATACACGTATACCAATTTTCATCTTCCTCCTCCAAAAAACCCTATTGGGAGGGTTTTTTGAAAATTTCAAAGGGGCGCTATCGAAGCATTTTGCTGCCCTCATGGGCAATGCCCCAATCACATGTGAGAGCTCACCACCCTTGACCGGTCTATGAATTTTTATGATGATACAAGTTTATTTAAGACGCCAGAAACCCAAATGTATTTTCATGGTGAGAGATGGATAGTCGCCGCGTCGCTACACGGACGCCATTAGGCGTAGCTTCACAGCATTCATAAGGTAGCTTCACCAATTTGTTCTGCATGTAATAGAAGTGGAATGAGGTTGATGTTCAACTATGTGTCATCATTACAAGTGAAAGTAATAGCTGGTCACTTCCTGTTACCACAGGGGGGCGCTATTAGCAAAGTGGGAAGTTAATGCATCTGCATTCAGGGCGGAGCAATCATCATGTCCAGCAAGGTTGAAGCTGCTACAATCAAGTATGTGGGCGTATTTTCATGGCGAGGGATCCAAAGTCGCTGTGTCGTCACACGGGCGCCATTACTTGTAGCTTCACAGCATTCATAATCAAGCTTTATCAAGCTGTTCTGCATGTTTTAGAAGTAGAATGAAGTTGATGGCTTCAACAATGTGTCATCAGTACAAGTGTAAGTAACGAGTGGTCGCTTCCTCTTAACACCGGGGGTTGGTATTAGTGACGTGGAAAGTTATTTTATCCAGACATTCAGGGCGGAGTCCTCAAGTTTAAAGCAAGTTTGAAGCTTCTCCGTAAGTATTTGGGCGTGAGAGCATTTTGAATTTTTTTTGGCGCGTTGCCAAACTTTGTCACGCCCTAGCAGCCACGGCCTTTGACCTAGAGACATGCAGATCACAACTTTTGATCAGCTTGGTCTCACGATGATCTGGACCAAATTTAAAGTCGATCGGGCAAAATCCCTAGGAGGGGTTCATTTTAAAATTAAAAAATTCAAACCAAAATGGCCGACTTCCTTTTGGGTTTAGGGCGTGGCTCCAATGAAAGTTTTTGTATGTCTGGGGATGATATACATTTCTACTGAATTTCGTCTGCCTACGAGAAAGTAACAGAATTTCCCTATGGGAATTTTGAAACATGTTTAGGGGTGCTATTTTGGCATTTTGCATCACCCATGAACGTGCACCCAAAAATATAGAATTTTGGATCCGGCTGGAAGAATGTGGAAAGTCAGACGTGTATTCTTAATTGGGAAAAGGGCGAAATTGGCCTTTGAAATGTTGGAAGAATAATAAAATAAATAAATAAATAAATAATAATAATAAATGGCGCGATTTTAATAGAGCCTTCGCAGACGACTTGCTGTTGGCTCGGGCCCTAATTAAAGCTGCTAGCAGCGTTGAACGGGCCCTCGCATACCGATGTACCACCGAGAACGAGCGACCGCCGACCGCTGCGCTCACCTAGTGGAGATGATGTCGTTCGAGTCTGCCACAGGAATTGCATGTAGATGTTGGTCACTGTCGCCTGTCACAGTGAGATGCTCAAAATGGCCTCCCCGTCACACCCACATCATTAATTGACAACAAGAGATTTTAATAATTGTTCATGTCGCAGGTCTCAAGAGTGTTTCCACCCTTATTTTTTCCGACATTCAGATGAAATCTGTAGTCAAAAGTATGACATATGCCCAATTTTAGTCATTTCCTGTCACCAGGAGGGTGCGTTGTCAGTATGGCAAAATATGACCATGTGAATGGCTTCAGGGCATGACTCTCATGATACGCATAAAGTTTGGTGCATGTCGGACAATGAACACTGAAGTAATAAGCATTTTAATTTTCATTGCGAATCGCTTAAAATGGCGGCCCTGCCACGCCCACACCAAGAGTCCCGCCGGAATGAATTTGATAAAATTTGATCTTCAAGGGGTCAAGACTCCACACAGCGATTTTCATGAAAATCCGAAATAATCCCTAGGAGTTTGTTGAAGTAGGCAACGTGCAATTCGCCAAAAAAGGCTATTCAGTTCAACATGGCCGACTTCCTGTTGACTTTAGCCAATGGTGTCCAGAGACTTTTTTGGTCACCTGCCGAAAGGCGTGATTTATTGCGATCCCCTGTCGTCCGTCGTGCGTCGTCCGTCGTCCGTAAACTTTTCCTAGTAAACAAAATAACTTAAGTATTTATGAACCAATTTTGATGAGACTTTGTATGCAGGCTTATATCCATAAGATCTTGGACGAGTTTGAAAACCAGATTGATTCGATCATATTTGATGGAGTTATTGCCCTTTGTTGTATTATTATCATAAGCAACCTTGTGAACACAATAATTTTGGTAAATATTAGTCAATTTTCATGAAACTTTGCATGCTGGCTTCTATCTATAAGATCTCAAAGAAGTTCGAAAACCAGACCAATTCAATCAAATTTGATGGAGTTATTGCCCTTTGTTGTATTATTATCATAAGCAACCTTGTGAACACAATAATTTTGGTAAATATTGGTCAATTTTCATGAAACTTTGCATGCTGGCTTCTATCTATAAGATCTCAAAGAAGTTCGAAAACCAGACCGATTCAATCAAATTTGATGGAGTTATTGCCCTTTGTTATATTGTCATCATAAGCCACATTGTGAACACAACAACTATTGTCTTGCATTTACTTTTTTATACCTAGATATGAAGGAAACCAGTTATCTTTATAGATGGAAGTGTCTTTAGGTGCTTTATAAAAATTGTGAATTTCATGACCCCCAGGCTCCATGTTTACCCCTGGGGAGGGGGTCAAGTTTTCTTTAGTTTATATAGGAAAATGATACTTTTGGGAATATTCTGTTTAATTTCTCCTGGAAATCATTCACACTTGATTGACATTACAACAATGAGATAATATTATGATATTTTTGACAGTTTCCCTTACCCAGGGGCTAAGGGGCAGGGCCCAAGGGTCAAAATGGCTTGAGAAATCTTCTTTGCTTAAAGGAAATAGCCACGTTGTATACATACAATTTAGAATACTCTATTGCTAATGATACTGGTTTCCATTAATCTGATCCCTGGGGTCAAAATTAGGGCCACGCCTAATGGCCAAGGTTTAACATTGGATATACTATACTCAGGTGACCGTGAAGGCCCATGGGGCTCTTGTTAGTAGATGTGGGTGTGATACATCTGTACACCAATTTTCATGAGTGTACGTGGAAGAGGGCCTCGGGGCTGCAGTTTAGGGGGCGCTGGTGAGCCAGTTGGCCCTGCCCACTTGCCAAACTTTACTTGCCCACTTCATGAATTTTAATGGAAACTGACCAGCTTGTGAAGTTAGGTGTGTAATGAACATGTTTAACTAAATTTATTAGGGAATGGTTGTTCACGGCAAGATGCCCAAAATGGTCGCCCCGTCACGCCCACTGCGTTAATCCGAACGTAAAGATTCAAGTCTCAGGAGTGTCCACAACCGTTTTCGTGACATTCAGATGAAATCTGTCGGAGGTGTTCGCAAAAGTATGACGCATGCCAAATTTTGGTCATTTCCTGTCACCAGGAGGGGGCACTGTCTGCATGGCAGAATATGACCATGTAAATGGCTTCAGGGCAGACCTCTCATGATAGGCATAAAGTTTGGTGCATGTAGGACAAAGTGCACTGAAGTTATAAGCATTTTGAATGAATTTTGAATCAACAGCAGAAGCACGTACCCAAACTTCAATAACATCAAGAACTACTTAAAGGAGAATTCCGGTGTGAAATTGACTTGGGGTGTATTGAAACATGATGATGAGTAATAACTTTTTTCGAATACCCCACCACCGTATGCACACAACATTTCAAAATAAATGCCTTTTTAGCCGAAGCTCCCAACAGGCTTACAATGGTAGGAATCGGGCAGAACGTTGCCATGCAAAGGAATCGCTATTTTTTTCATCATTAACAAGGCTCAAAGTTGCTCCACACTTCATCGGTAGAATTCCGAGGGCCCTGACATTTAAAAGGAGGCACTGAGAACTTTGAAAATGCACCGGTAGTTTATTAAAAAAGACTTTTTATGTAAACAGTACCTTGAGCTAGTTTCCAGTCGCCTCCATCTTGAAAGTCACAATAAGTCGATTGTCGAGCACGAACGAATAGAATGCAGTCTGTTCCCCTATCCTTCCTATTCATTCGTGCAGGTATATTAGAAGTGGTTTGACAGAAACGAATTATCATTAAATCTGAACAAAACGAAATTCACGTTATTTGGGAACTGTAAGAGGAACATTCAAGCGCTAATACAGGTAGATGGGGTTGACATTATGAGGGTTCAGGAAAATAAATTTCTTGGTCTAATTGTGGATGAAAAAATATCATGTGAATCTCACATAAAACATGTATAAAACGAGCAATTCGAGATTTCTGATTTTCGTCAAGGGATGACGTTGATACAAACGCAAGGTCTTTCTCTTTGGAAGATTTCAGGCCCACCCATACAACAAGTTTGAATGAGATTTGCTAAAACACCCATTCTCGTCTTCCAATGACATCTTAGTGAAAAGATTCTGTCAGATCCGGTAAGCATTCATCAAGGGCTTTCATATGAGGTATTACTCGATATAGTTTGTATGATTTCAATATTTGACCTCAGAGTAGAAATTGTTGATCTGGATCTGGATCCGGACACACACAGATCCAAGTCTTTAATGATATTTTGAGACCGTTCCATCAGAGATTATCTAATTTGGATCAACATTTGGTGAAAATGCTGCAGTGGTATACAAAGAAATTGTCTCCTTGAGAAAGTTGATCCCTGATCTGGATCTGGATCCGGATCGAAGATTTTGACACGCATGGTCACCATATTTGTAATGTATAATCCTTGGGCCAAGCTCTAACTTTTGTGTAGATTTCATCAAAATCCGTTCATTTGTTTCGGAGGAATGTCACTGAGTGTATTAAGAAACATCTGGATCCAGATCATCACAAAAATTTAAAAAATTCGTCCATGGACCAAGATCTACCTCTGGTGAAAATTACATGAAGATCCGTCCATTAGTTTCCGAGAAATCCTGTCCACAGACAAACAAACAAACAAACAGACGGACAACTCGATCGCATAACCTCCTTGGCGGAGGTAACAAACTGTCACGCTGCATCTCAGTACTAAGTAAGGCAAAACACTTTCTAGACCACAAATCACTCCACATTCTTTACAATTCACTGATATTATTTAAATTACTGTGCAGAGATTTGGGGCAATACTTATAAATGCACATTACAACCACTGTCTATACTGCAAAAAAGAGCTATGAGGATAATTCATAACACTGGTTACAGAGAACACACAAATCCTCTATTCTTAAAATCAAAAACATTGAAACTCACTCTGGTTCATTTTCAAACAGCACAAATCATGTATAGAGCAACAAACAATCTACTTCCAGTAAACATACAAAAATGTTTTTTTTCAAAGAGGGGGGTATAATCAGAGGGTGGAACTGAATTTAAAACATCGCATTAAAAACTTTCTGTATCTCCATATGTGGAGTAGAACAGACTGATGGGGGACCTGAAGTGGTGTATTAGCACCACTGGGAAAAAAAACAAAACGGGGAGAAAAAAAACAAAACGGGAAACACAGGAAACATACAGATTCATAATTAATAAATGGAGAAGGGGTTGGTTTAAATAAGCTTATGCTTCTTCCTGCTCCTTTTTGAACATTTTAAGCTAATTTTGTTTCAGCTGTTTTCTTTCAATTGTTTTGTTTTAAATGTCTTTGTTTGCTCTTTTGTTGTCCTGTGTTACCACATGTTCAAAATAAAGCCTTCGTTCGTTCATTCATTCAATTTTCATGGTGAATGGCTTAAAATGGCAGCCCTGCCACACCCACACCGTGACTCTCACCAAAATGATCATAATAATTTTTGATCTTCAATGGGTCAAGAGTACACATAGCGATTTTCATGAGAATCAGACAAAATCCCTGGGAGAAGTTTGTTAAATTCCGATGCCTCTCTTTCCCCTGATTCGGCCGTAAAAAATTTAGCTGTGAAATTGTTGAACGATGGTAGTTGGCAAGACGGACCTGCAGGATTTCAGACAATGAATCGGGCAGAGCCGTCTGCTCTGTAAGGCTAAATTATCGCAGCTTCATCAAATTTGGTATGGTAACTCACTGTCACACGCATATATGCAATGTCATTTTTTTTTGCTGAATTTCACCTTTGACCTTTGCGCTGTGACCTTAAGGCAGGAGATCTTATATGGGTCAGTACTCAGTAACTACTGATCGCAGCTTCACCAAATTTGGTATGGGAACTCACTGTGACACATAGATGTGCCATGTCTGGTTTTTTGCTGGCTTTGACCTTTGACCTTTGACCTTAGCTCTGTGACCATAACCCTGGAAATCTTGTCCGGGTCATTACTCAGCATCTAATTCTCGCAGCTTCACCAAATTTGGAATGGTAACTCACTGTCACACACACACGTCCACTGTCATGTTTTTTCTTTGCTGGATTTCACCTTTGACCTTTGCACTGTGACCTTAAGGCAGGAAATATTATATGGGTCAGTACTCAGCAACTACTGATCCCAGCTTCACCAAATTTGGTATGGTAACTCACTGTCACACACACACATGTGCACTGTCACTTTTTTTGCTGGATTTCACCTTTGACCTTTGCGCTGTGACCTTAAGGCAGGAAATCTTATATGGGTCAGTACTCAGCAACTACTGATCCCAGCTTCACCAAATTTGGTATGGTAACTCACTGTGACACATGGATGTGCAACGTCACCTTTTTTTTGCTGGATTTGACCTTTGACCTTAACGCTGTGACGTTGAGGCAGGAAATCGTGTCTGGGTCAAGGGGTATTCAGCATCGTGTTATGTTTCGCATTTAAAGGACACCCTATGGGTCGATTTAGCATGAAACTCCTCCTTAGGTTTTCGACCGATTGACTTCAAATTTGGAAAAATCATCTAGAGACCAAGCTGATCAAAAGTTGTGCTGTGCATTTCTGTCGGTCAAAGGCTGTGGCTGCAAGGATGTGACAAAAATTGGAGACTCGCCGAAAAATTCCAATTTCACGCCAACATACTTGATCATACTTGAAACTTGCTGGAAATGATGATGGTGCCGCCCTGAACGTGAAGATGTCACAATTTCCCACTTTACTGATAGCCCCCCCTGGTGGTAACAGGAAGTGGGCAGTTTGTTACTTTGTCGTAGGCAGACAAATTTTGAATTAAATATGTATCGTACCCAGACATACAAAAAAATCTCATTGGAGCCATGCCCTAAACCCAACAGGAAGTCGGCCATTTGGATTTGAATTTTTCAATTTTAAAACTAACTCCTCCTAGGGTTTTCCGACCGATTGCCTGCAAATTTTGTACAGATCATCTAGAGACCAAGCAGATCAAAAGTTGTGCTCTGCATGTCTATAGGGCAAAGGACGTGGCTGCTAGTGTTACAAAGTTCGGTGTCTCGCCAAAAAAAATTCAGAATGCTCTCAAGCAAACATACTTTAGAAAAAACGCTTAATTGTAAGACTGTAGAAGCTTCAAACTTTCTGGAAATGATGATGGCTCTGCCCTGAACGTTATGATGTCATAATATCCCACTTTAATAATAGCGAGTCTTCCAATTGGCTTCAATTCCAGGGGACAGACATTTTTACTTGAGGAATCTTACGATCTTGAATTTGATCTTCCGAAACCTCACCTTTAAAAATGCTCAATAACCTTAACCTCTCAGAATTTACATCCCCCGATTAGCCACAGTTACTCAGACTAATTGGTAAGAACCAATGACGGTGTAATTTACTTTTGATAACATTGTTATGCATTGCACCACAAAATTATGAGACATCTTCTGCACATAAATGAAGATGTAAAATATCAATATGTCTTCATAATTTCAGCGGTCGTTAGGTAGCACAGATTTGCCGAAATTAGTTTGCGAGGCTGCTGGCATCCGTCCTTTATTTTGAATGTTGTCATGGGTAATGGGCGCTGTAAGGTTGCACAGCTGTGTAACAATCCCATGGACGGCGAAAATAAATGCTGCAATGTCAGCGAAAGTTTTGGATTTACAATGCCATATCAATTATGTAAATTTAGGCAATGGGAATTCACCTTTTATTACCATTTCTAATTATAGGTATCTTGGTCTTGATCGCTTAGTCGATAAATTGTTTGATTGGTAATCAGGCCAGCTTAAATAAAAACAGCCTGCAGGCAGCCAAGCTGTGAAGGGAGAGCTTACTGAAGACCCTTTGAACTACTTCATAGCCCGGATGAAAGGTTAGAGAACAACTGACATCACGTGAGAGAATAACTGAGGCACAAGCACCGCGGCTCTGGCCTTTGATTGGATAATGCGTTTGAAATGCACACTCACCCACTATATAGGGTACTGTGTAGTGAATGTTCTGTGTTGAAAACAATATAGAGAGTGAGTGAGCGATTGGACAAGTATGCATTCCGAACACAGCCTTAGATTCCCCTAGTAAAAATGTCTGCCCTCTTCGTATTGACGCAGATTTGAAGACTTCCCGGTTTAAAAATGTGTCGCACTGGATCATTACCAAATTAGAATTTATAAAACTATGCATTTTAGGGTAGAAATCGCTCCCCCGGCTACAATTTCCAACATACATGCAGAAATTGTACATCTATACGTTGGAAAATCTGTGCAGGCCTGAAAACTTTCTCTTTGGAAAAAAACAAACAAAGAGTTGAGACTCTAGGTGCCCCCAAGCGACAAGACCTCCAACCAACTGCCCCATAGACGGCCATTATAACAGGAGCAGAAAAGTTTGGGAAGAGGGCTGAAAAACAACTTTTTTAAAATCACAGCCCTGACCACATTCTTCACACTACAAGAAAAAATAATACATTAGGACGCTCAGCAGAGTCTCCTCTCGCTCACAATATTTTTGTTTTCACCATAGTACCTACGGTCAGCCAGAAAATGGTAGCAGTTCGGACAGTGTCACTGACGATTTCTTTGAACTCCTTTCTGTTTCACAGCGTCTGTGAGACAGCAAGCACACAGGGGTGCTGGTGTCTCAATAGAGACAGGCGCACACATAGAGGAGCTGCTGTGTCAGACTCATGCACGCACACACACACACACACACACACTTGCACACATCTGTCTGTGTTTCTCACTGGTAAAAATACAGCGTCAGCGATTAAACAGGCTGGTACAGGTCATTAAACAATGCCAGATGCTACCTGTGTGTGTGTGTGTGTGTGTGTGTGTGTGTGTGTGTGTGTGTGAGTGAGAGAGAGAAAGACAGACAGACAGACTACCTACCTACACTCCGCCAGACTACCACTCTAGTGTGTGTGTGGGTGAGAGACATTGTTTTTTACCTTTAGCATCAACTTTTTAGCAAGCACACTCTTGTGGTTCTTCCTGACGAAACGCAGTTCTAGTTTTGGAGAAAAATCACTTTTGTCTATGTCCAGAGAAATCCACTCCCTTGCCACCCATGCAGTGTCCCTCCCTCTGGAACAGAGAGGAAACTAGTTTTTTTGTGTAAACCCCATAGCTACAACAGTGCCAAATTTTGAAAATGAAAATACCACAAGCTTTTCATTGTCTATTATTTTTTCTAAGTGTTCACTAGCACTCCCGAAACTTAGCCATCTACCTTCCACCCTGTATGTGTCAGTGTAGCCAGTAGTGCTCCTCAGGCTGAAACGGTGATGAAATGTCTTTTCTAAATTCTTCCACTCTTGTGAAATCTACTTTGTCAATAGTTGTTCATTGCTGTTATTGCAGAGAGTCCTCTCGTCATTGTGACTACCTCTGACCACAGCGCAAGAGCCAATCGTGTGCTGCCATTCCTAGCTGCCAGCTGTAGTCACGCTTGGCATGGTCATGCACTGATGCCAGAGTTGAGTGTGTGTCACGCATCGAGAGCTGGGTGCATCAATCAAGAATTAATTCACTAATTTTCCTTCCTGTATATGTGTGGCTTTGGTGGAAGAAAAAAAAAAAAACCTTGACCTTCAAAATGGAAAAATGCTTGAGCTTACAATTAAGCGTTTTTATTTGTTGACTGTTCAATTCTCTGATAGGCTCTTCATTCATTCAACAAATGAGTTTCTTATGAAAGGTCATGGTATTTTCACTTCTTCCAGTGACTTAAACAGAGGGATCAATTATCCACCATGGGTAACTGGCTCAAAAATGAAAAGTAGTTGTATGGGATTTGGCACCCTGATTCCTTTAATCAATGGCTTAAAGATTTTTGGCAGCTTCTATTCTAAACAGTGCAGAATGTTCCCACATGGTATCATTGTGTAAAATCTGTCAAACCTTCCCAATTGCTGTTAAAATCCCATTAGTATGCTATTAACTGACTTCAGCAACTGTTTGGGGAGGAGTCCAACCCCAGGGTGGGTGAAAAAAAGGTTGAAATATTTTTGGGGGTTTTACTAATGTTGTAAGGACAGACATTCCAACTATTCAGAGGGACAGATCTAACAATACTATCCATTTTGAACTTAGTTGTGATGGATTATCCTGATAAGATTTGTTTATTTATGTATTAGGTCTTGTTTTATTTCATCATTTTAGAAGTTCATCTGTTGTGCATGTTTAAATTTGTCAGAAACGGGTAAAAAATTGATGAGGGTAGCAAACATAGGGTTAACCGTAACCAATGATACAGATCACAGGAAAGGCATTGCAAGGGTTAATATCACCCCAAATTTTCATCTTCAGCATATGACATCATGTCATATGACATGCTGCATGATTAGGGACAGCCGTGAAAGGGTTAAAACGGCCACGTGGCAAAGCCAGCGCCAATGAACAATGTCTAAAACTTGCCACGGCATGCACCACCTTATTTCAATATGAATATGAATTTGAATTGTAACCATTCCGTCTGGTTCAACGTTAGAAAACACCTAAGACACAAAATTCCGTCCAAACTCATGTTCATCACAGTGCTCTCCGTCCACGCGCAGACACGCAGTCTTTCCGTCCTTGTCTGACGTTCGCAATAAACAGACGTGCATATAGTCATAATGTATACCCAAGCGCCTGGCGACAGGCAACCAGCATCGAATCCTGTCGTTTTCAGAGCTTAGAAACATCAAACTAAACATGAAATCCTATCCATTTTGGCACAAACACTATCTTCGTATTGCTAACGTTATTTATTGCGATTGTAAGATTCAAGGACTGACAAAATAAGTGAATATTTTACTGGAGAACACCCACCTTGAATATACAAAAAATACACCTCAACAGCGGTCATTCCATTGAGCATGAACTAAGCTGCAAGCGCATCAGAAAAATTTGCGAACTTTATTGAGTGGTTCTGGACAGACTCACGTTCGCGAAATTTATTATGATTTCAGGCATATAAACAGGTAACACACGCTGGAAAAGTTGACCAGATTTAATGATCCAGGCATAAATTTGCATATTAAGTAGGAGTGTTCTTTGGACAGTCAAAGGAACATTTATGGTTACGAATGTTAGAAACCAGGACGGACAAAAATATATCGTTTGCGTAATTATTTTGAACCAGGGAAAAAAGTGGGGAAAATGTCTGTCCTCATGTTCAAATTCCTGAAATTTTAAGGGTTCAAAATAAGAATAGTTGATAATTTATGTTTTTATACAGTATTTTGCATTTACCAGGTGTGCAATACCATGATTGGATTATTTCAGGCTGGGGATACTTGGAAATCAGTACAGGTTATTCACTATTTTGCCTGGGCAGACATGGACAGCCTGATGCCTTCTTTAGAATAGAATCTGCCTTATGCATCATCGGTAAAGATCGTTTCAACTGTAGGCCTGCACTTTATTTGGGGCTTCCTCCGCATTATCAAAAGAATTTGTTTGGAATCTTTTACTGGACATGTTTGAATAGGGGTCAACAAAGACAATTTTAGGCCAGGAGTAAAACTGAATACTATTCTTTCCTCTTTAGATATGGACTTGGGATGCACTGGCCATATGTGATCATAGAAGCTGGCGACTGAGTCCTTGGTAGTGCAGGCAATGTGCGGACACCCAAGGGTGAGAGATCAGAAATGAGCTCTTCCTCTGTGTTTTGCTTAACAACATTTAACACAACTCACACAAGCTCTAAATCTTTACCAGCTGGGGAATCACTGGCTTAATGAAATGAAATGAAATGAAAGTTTCTGTCCCTAATGGAATTGAACTCTAGGACGCAGAATCAGTTGAGCCTTATTATTTTTCTCTGCCCGCAAAACAGAACTCAAATGGCAAAAACTTTATTATTGTGTTTATTATTTTGAGTTTATTATTGTGATTTGGAAATATTAAGAAAGGCCCACAGTATCAGAAAGGAACAGCCAATTTGTACGATTAAACTAATTCACTTTATGGAGTAGTTTACTTTCGTTGATCACGAGATGTGTGAGGCTTTACGAACAGTCGTGAGAAAAAGAAAGTAAACCCTCATTCAGTTCTATAGTTTTATGTATCAGGACATAGAACAAAACAGCTTATCAGGCCTTATCAGGTTCTAAACTTTGGTAAATCTAACCTCAGGTGTAAAACGACATACTACAGATTCTACTGTGCTATTATTCATTAAAACAAAATTCAGCCAAAATGCAGAAGTCATCTGTGAAAAACTAAGTACACCCCAGGATTCAAGAGCTTGTAGAACCACTTTTTGCAGCAATAACTCAAACTAATTGTTTTCTTCATGATTTTATCAGTCTTTTACAACCCCAATTCTGAAATAGTTGGGACAAAATGTAAATTGTGATTAAAATCAAAATGCAATGACTTTCAGATCACATGAGCCGATATGTTATTTACGGTAGAGCAGAGATAGCATTTCAAATGTTGTAACTGAGACATTTAACATTTTATCCACAAAATGAGCGCAATCAAAATTTAAAAGTTGGGACACAGGCAAAAAAGGGCTGACGAAGAAATTAATATTTAAGAGAATCAGCTGAAAGAACATTTAGCAAGTAAATGTGTGGCATCAGGTGTGTAACATGATTGGCTGTAAAAGGGATGTCTTAGAGAGGCTGAGCCTCTCAGAAGTAAAGATGGCCAGAGGCTCTCCAACCTGTGAAGGCTTGCGTAAACAAATTGAGGAATACTTTAAAAACAATGTTCCATACCGTCCAATTGCAAAGGCTTTGAAGGTCTCATCATTGACGGTGCATAACATCATCCAAAGATTTCGAGAAAATGGAAATATCTCTGTGCACAAGGGAGAAGGCCGAAGACCTTTACTGGATGCCCGTGATCTTCGGGCCCTCAGACGCCACTGCATCACTCATGGCATGATTCTTTCATTGACATGATTAAATGGGCCCAGGAATACTTCAAGAAACCACTGTCTGTAAAAACAGTCTGCCGTGCCATCCGCAGATGCCACCTAAAACTCTATCATGCAAAAAGGTAGCCATTGTTGAGTATGATCCAGATGCGCCGTCGTGTTTTGTGGGCCAAGGCTCATTTAAAATGGACTTTAGCAAAGTGTCCTGTGGTCAGACAAGTCCTAATTTGATATTCTGTTGGAAATCGTGGGCGTTGTGTCCTCCGGGCTAAAGAGGAGAAAGACCACCCCTCCTGTTATCAGCGTACAGTTCAAAAGCCAGCATCTGATGGTATGGGGATGCATTAGTGCATATGTTGTAGGGCACTTGTTTGTTTTAAAAAGCACCATGAATGCTGAAAGGTATATAAAGGTTTGAGAGCAACATATGCTCCCCTCCAGACGACATCTATTCCTGGGAAGGCCTTGTGCATTTCAGCAGGTCAATGCAAAACCACATACTGCAGCTAAAACAAGAGCATGGCTTAGTCGTAGAAGAGTCCGTATGCTGAACTGGCCTGCCTGCAGTCCTGATCTTTCACAGATTGAGAACATTTGGCATATAATTAAGCAAAAAGTCCCTCAAAGGAGACCCAAAACTCTCCAGCAGCTGGAAGCCTGTTTTAAACAAGAGTCGGATCGAATTCCAATGGCAAAACTCAAGAAACTTGTCTCCTCAATGCCCAGAGGCCTCCACTCCATGTTAAAAAGAAGAGGGGATGCTACACAAAGGTAAACAGGCCTCTGTCCAAACTTTTGTGAGACTTGTAGCAGCCATCACATTTGAAATTGGCTCATTTTGTGGATGAAAATAAAATACTGGCTGGTGTGATTTGAAAGTCATTGCATTTTGATTTTATTTACAATTTACAATTTGTCTCAACTATTTCAGAGTTGTACATCGTGGTAGAGGATTTTTGGCCCACTCTTCTAGACAACATTGCTTCAGCATGTTGATGTTTGAGGGCATTTATGAAGTGGGGTTGTTTGAACTACAAATTGCCACTACATACATAAGATGCAGTAGAAAGCTACTGGCTCTCCCAGTTTGCCGCGCCAGCACATGGATTTATGCAATATACTGTTGGTGCAATACACCATACTGAATGGTGCCAAAGTAACAGCATATTTTTGCGGCCTAAAAGAGGTCCTACCTGAATATAACGCACCACATTTAATTGTACGCTATCTTACACAAATTTGCAGCACTTCTGCTGCTCGGAAAAAACACAGTTGCTCTTGAACTAACCAACAGGTTCACTTGAACCTCTTGTTAAGTTTTCTGAAGTTGCTGTCTGAAATGGTTTTCTCAAAAGTACACCAAACATTTTATAGGAGAGTATTTTGACCTCATTAACCAGAAATTATTGGAATGTTGTTTCAGTGACCTAAAGGAACTCCTATTGCATGTAAATATTCTATTTGAATTTGAATCTTTTTTTAGATTCCATCGCAGTACTAATGATGCAGGGAGGAAACCGAAAGAGAAGGAAACTGAGTATGAACTCCCAGGGCACTTCAGATGAATACTGTCTCAGAGTATGTTGGCAATTCCTTTCTCATGGATTTCAGTTGTACAAAAGCACCATCTCTCACTTGTAGTAACTAAAGCTGTTGTATTTCAGGAGAGACCAAGAGATGATGAAGCAAAAATGAAGAACAGAATTTCTAGCTCACATGGTGAGTTGTCCTCGGATTACATTTAACTTAAATGAAGTTCAGAAGATGCGGTAATGTGTGAAAATTGTGCTAGGCGTTTGCCTCAATTGATATTTGAATAGGTTCTAGAGAACAGAATGTTAAAATGCATAAAAAGCATTTATTTAGTCCATAACATACGTTGTACACGGCAATACTCATTCAATAAATTTGGTCTTTTAAGTGTCCATTTTTTTTTTCCAAAATTTTTTGGCTTCAATTTTCCTCAGTAGTTCTATGAAGTTTAAAATGATTTTTGAAGCCCACAGAGTCAATCTGCTGATAAATTTCAGGAATTAGTATGTATGGCTCGGTCACGAGTTGGTAGCTGAGGATTTGGTGTTTGCAAAGGCCTGTGCTCTTAAAATTATGGCACATATCTTATTACTGTAATAAATGGATTGAGATCACAAGATGCAACTTAATAAATGGTTTATAGAGTGAAGTGGTTTTTGAAATGGTTTACACCCTACTTCTCCAGTAGAACTTTCTCTCTTATGGTTGGTGACCTGTCCTCTTCCAGTGCTCCTCTCTCTGGGGTCCCACAAGGTTCTATTCTTGGCCCTATACTCTTGGCACTGGCCGCTCGGGCCAATTATAGCCTGGCACAACCTCTCTTTTCATTGTTATGCAGATGATTTACAAATATATCTGCCAGTGAAGCCTAATGATAATGCACGAAGTTCTTCGTTTTATTGTATTGCTGATATTAAGTTTTGCTTGGCCGAAAACTTTCTGCATTTAAATGATGACAAAGCTGAATGTATTGGTTTTGGGGATACTATGACGGCTGGCTTTGTGCTTTTTCTTCAAAGCTCAGTCCAACTGCCCAAAATCTGGGGGTAATTCTTGACAGTGATTTGAAATTTGATAAACAAATTGGCAATGTTGTTTGGACAAGCTTTTTCCATTTACGACTGCTGGCCAAAGTTAAAATATTTTTAAGCCACCACGAGATTGAGAAAGCCATCCATGCTCTTATTAGCTCAAGATTGGATTACTGCAATGCACTTTATGTTGGTGTCTCCCAGTCTGCTCTTAGTCACCTCCAACTTGTGCAAAATGCTGCTGCCCGTCCTTTAACCCCTTTCTGCAGAAGCCAAATTTGGCTATTTATGGTTTACCCACTTTAATGCTGTATAATTCAAGATTCGAGCTTCATAAAGAGGAAAAATGTCGCTCAATTCAGAATAGACACTTACAGCATTTAGAATTACATTGTATTTCAGTTTATTTTCATGATTTTGGTAGAGAAAATGAGCTGCAAACATAAAAAATCTTCATGAGAATTCACCATTGAAATTGCAAAAAAAATTATTCTGAAGATTGAAAAACTGCTGGGGCTTAAAACTTTACATTTCTGGTATCATAAACTCCTTGAGCACAAGTAGAATTCATCTTCAACATTACATTCTAGATCAGCTACATGCTATTAGCCAAATTATACAGCTACCCAAGTGTCTCCCCAAAGTCTCAAAATCATGGACTGTCAAATCATAAAAAAATCATGTATTTAACACAAATAAAGTTTTAAGGCATGAAATTTAATATGAACAAATGATTTTCTAGTTGAGTTTAGTATGAATTTATCAATATCAGTGCAGATGAATATCAGTGGTCACCAGCAACCTCTCCAAACAAACAAAATGCCTTTTCTCCATAATAAAGTTTAGAGTTTTGGCCATTTTTCTTCAAAGCCAGCACAAACACGCATTAAGTAAACTGCTTATTAAACGGTCAGAACATTCACCCTGTAATGGAAGCTGCCAGTCCCCTCTTCTAAGGTCACGCACCCATTTCAACACTTATAAGAAACAAGTACACCTCACTAACTCAGTAATATCTGAATTCTGAAATATACCTTATTTTAACAGAACAGACACTCCACTTTCAGGGAATATCAAACATTCCATTGCCTCTCCCGATTCAAAAGAAACGTGCAATGAACGTACCAGGGGGTCCATCCAAATGCACGGGCAGTTCGCGTTTTAACCAGGAAAAAAACCTCGACATTCGACTTTGTCGAGTATGTATACATTCCAAAACGAAACAAAAACAACAACAAAAAAAAAAGTAGCAGCCTGACCTTTTTCATGAATCCCTCCTCCAGACACCAATCCAGTAGCAAGAACCCTCCGGTCCGGTTTCATTCGAAATAATTCCAACTGACCATATCCTTATCTCATTTAAATCCTGTAAATGTAACTGAACACTTCAAGGCCAGTTTTGCGAACCTGTTTTATATAAATCGCGTCTATTTTAGCCGCGTAATGTGCATTACGTAGACAGGATACAACCGAGCTGGCTGATACGCACAGGTTTGTATGCTCTGTGTTTGACCAATCAATGTGTTTCACTTACTCTAAAATGTTTAAACACTCGGGAATTGGATAAGAAATGAGCCAATCAATACATTGTTACCAGGGAAACTTCACGAGGGCAGGAAGTGTAACTCTACAATTACGCAGAAGAGCTTGAGTGTATGGTTGAGTGATTGGCTATCAACGCTAGTACTCGGGTGGATATAACGAAGCGCTGAATTTGTCAATGAAGGAATCTACGCGTAAATCCACGGTAGGGAACAACGAATTTTTTTGTATGTGACAACTGTAATTGACAGTTGAATGTGAGAGAATCAATACCATGTCGATTTTTTTGCCTCAGAAAACTGATTTTTCTGAAACACTAATTGGAATACTGTTGGCTCACTGTGGCTAAACTGGTTGCTACAAAGGATAACGATTTTTTCTGTGTCAAGATATCGTTTTTTTTAAACTGCTGGATCGATAATATGGGCAAGGATACTGACCAGTTTGCACATCAGGCTTAGCTGAGGAGTTTAATTCATGCAGCTCTCGAAAAACAGGGAGCGGAGTGAACTTCCCCATATTCAGAACCGCGTTCGAGGTCTGCTTGCTTGTGAACATTCAATAATTGATCCGGGGGTGTCATCTTGTGATCGAGTACAGTAACAGCGTTCTTAAATTTGCATGTCTATCGACGCAGGCGTCTACATCTGCAGAAAGGGGTTAACTAACACCAACAGACGAGAGCCCATTACGTCGGTTCTTAAATCTCTCCATTGGCTTCAAGTTCATTTTAGGATTGATTTTAAGCTTTTAATGTTTGTTTTTAAAGCTCCTAATGGCCCATCTTATTTATCTGAAATCTTAGCTGTTCATGATCATGGCAGAGCTTTGGGGTCCTCTATCCAACTTTTGCTGGAAGTGCCCTGGTCCAAGTATAAACATTGGGGTGACTAATCCTTTTCTGTGGCTGCACTCAGGCTCTGGAATAAGCTCCCAGCTGAAATGCATCTCATCTCTGACTTGGGCCTTGTTATATCCAAATTGAACACTCATTTATTTAGGATGGTGTTTAATACCCAGTAGTGAGGTGGCACTTTTATTTTATTTAATTTATTTTATGTTTTCTTATTTTATTGCTTTATTTTCGTCTCCCGTCGCCTCTGACAAAAGGGAGACATAGGAATGCACCCCGACCGTGCGTGTCTGTCCGTCCGTTCATCCGTCTGTCCGTCTGAAAAGTGGCATCAACACGATAACTTAAGAAGAAAATGGATTACAGACCCCATGTTCTGCATATAAGAGGATGAGATTATGAACCAGTTTTCTATTTAATATCAGTGACCTTGACCTATTATTAACCTCCGCCGAGGAGTTTTATGTTTTCGGTGCCGTTTGTTTGTTGGTTTGTTTGTTGGTTGTTTTGTTTGTGTACAAGATAACTCAAAAACTAATGGCTGGATTTTTTTGAAATTTTCAGGGTAGGTGGGTATTAAGTCAAGGAAGAGGTGATTAAATTTTGGCATATCTAGGCATACTCCAAAGTTCAAGATTTCAAGTCTTTCCAATGGGCCGGAGTTCCAATTGCCGTGCTTTTGGCTTTGCTGCCCCCTGGCGGCGGAGGTTCTGCGCTCTCTGAGTGCTCTTCTAGTTTGACTTTGCAATTAGCAGGTCAAATATTGGTGCCTCACCTTTTTTTATTTTTCAAACTTGATTTACGAGCTCAAAATTGTTCTCTGTGGTGTTTTGTGGCATTCTCTGTAACCTGATCAATCGGTCAAATGCTATGGAGTTCCTTGCCATCTTTCACAAAGTATCCACTTTCACGTTGATCAGAATTGACCTCCTTTAAGGTCGCAGGGTGCATATTTATTTTGGCGACGAGAGACCGTGGGCTTCGTTGCCAGCTTGTTTTTATTTTTTTTATTTATAGTTTTATTTACTATCTATTGTAAAGCACTTTGGTTCATCTGTGGGTGATTGTAAAGGGCTATATAAATAAATAAATAAATAAATAAATAAGTGAAGTCCCCCTTGTCCCCCCTCAGTCTGTATTGTGCTGATTGCTTATCTGAGATGAAAGAGAATACAGTTCCTTGAAAAAATATTTTACCCCTTTCTGATTTCTTTTTTTTTGCATATTTGTCACATTTAATTGTTTCAGAGCATCAAACAAATTTTAATATTACACAAAGATAACCCGAGGAAATACAAAATGCAGTTTTCAAATGATGATTTCATTTATTGAGGGGAAAAAAGCTATCCAAACCTACTTGTCCTGGCCCTATGTGGAAAAAGTAATTTCCCCCTCTCGTTAAATTATGAATTAACTGTGATCAACCCCGTTTTGAGTTCCATTTCACAAGCCGCACCCAGGCTTGATTACTGCCAGACCTGTTGAATCAAGAAATCACTTAAATAGAACCTGTCTGACAAAGTGAAATAGGTGTGGCCAGGTAAAATACACACAATGCAATTTAATCGGGTTTATTCTGATAGACTTGTTCCAAAATTTTCTTTCTGTATACTTGAGAGAAAAAAAAAACAAAATATCCCTTTATATTAAAAAAATACATTTGACTGCCACTAAAGGGCAGACTTTCATTACAAGAAAGGTTAACCGGACCCCAACGGTCTCTTCGCCCAAATCCAGCCCCATAACAAGGAGCTAGCTATTCAGTGAGGTCTTTTTCAATGGTCACGACCAAATACTTCCATCAGGATAAATAAAACTAATCGGTAACAAAAATTAGCTTGGCAACATATGCGACACTATTAGTATCCGATCTCGCTAGAACGGTCTAGCATGCGATACACGAATAACAAAGTTACAGTTCAAATATACTCGGAACAGTTCTTAAAATGCAGCAGTGGCAACGCTAATAAAGAAGACATCAACAGCAGTTGTCACTCACATTTTCATCATGACATTTCTTGAAATATACCTCATTAAATTTCATTAATGTCTCAGTTAAAGAGAACCACTCAGTGTCGCAATCAAAGAATAACTCGCTCCGCTTCACATGGAGCGTCTCTAGCCAGACGCCACGCATCCTGGAGAATCCATTAGGGCCTACAAGTAAATTCCAAAAAAAGGGCTTAATATTCCAGGGCCTACAAATAAATGCCAAAAAAAGGGCTTAATATTCCAAACATAACCGCTCATAATCGTGAGCTCTTGGAAAATATTAATACTTACTATTCACATAAGAGATGGATTACAAGGTTTTAGTGAAACCATTGCCCTGGGTTAGACCTCCATCTTCTACCCAATTTTCCTTTCGGTCTCTTGAGAGTGATGTCATTGTTGCACCCATATTTTAAAGGGGCTTCCCACATTATCCAAAATACAGCAATAGAATTTCAATGCTTCCCTCATTTCTCCTGTGAAAGATTTCTCTGCACTTAGCTACATTGGCTAAAATATCTCAGAAAGCAACTCGTCATGCCATGATTCAATGAAATTCAAGAACAGATGAGAAACAAAGTCTTTGACATCTATCAGTCTGCAAAGGGTTACAAAGCCATTTCTAAGGCTTTAGGATGACAGCAAACCACAGTGAGAGCCATTATCCACAAATGGAAAAGATTTGGAACAGTGGTGAACCTTCCCAGGAGTGGCTGGCCTAACAAAATTACTCAGGTCTCCATTGGAACATTGATATCTTGTATATATTGTGCAGTTGTACTGTTGTGGGGGCAATTATGCTTTTTGCCTTTGATCCTGGGCAAAAAGAACTCCAAATTACAAGAGTCATTGGAGTCACTTTATCGAAGTTCAAAGACACTGTTATTGATGAGCATCTTCTGCAAAGTGAACTCGAGACAGAGACTGCATCCATTTGCCACCATCACGAGCAGGTTTTCTTGCACAAATATTCCTTGGCTTGGATCAAAGGCAGAAAGCATTTTCCGTCAAAGTTTCCTGAAAATCAAAATGAAAGCAGTTGAGGAAAGACCACTTTCTAATCATCAGCTCAGTATTTCAGGTCTGCTGTCCATAGTGGTAGGTGTCAACTTAGTATGTGAACTGTATAAGACTTAAATGTGGCTACACATGTACTCTCATTTTCACGGGATACATCATTTGTAAGAAACTTACCTTGCATTGTATGTCTTTCGATGACAGTTATCTGTAGACCTGCTGACTTTTCCAACAGTGCAGGGGAGTGGATTAAGCAGAGGATTGGAAGTTGAAGCCATAATGTCTCTTTAGGCCATGTGCTTTAATTAGTGGATGCTGCCCCCAAATTAGAGCATCGGGTCGTGGTGTCATCTCATGAGTGAAACAGTGAATACCAAAAATTTTCACTGGAGATTGCAATGTCTTCTGATATATGCTGATTTTGCACACGAATATGTATGTAAAAGGTACAAACACACTGTGCATGAAAACCATAAAAAGTGCAACATTTGGATACAATGTTGATAATGAAGCAATTGAGAGACCACTTTAAAACTTGTTTGGGGTGAAAGTACACACAAAGGGCTTTCAAATGATGGGTCGTATAAAAATCGGAGGATACTCCCATTGAGAAAAAATGGCCCGAAAATGGGTTACCCCCCCAAGACACGGGGTCATAATTGCCCCCACCACAAAACAACAGCAAAAGATATACAAGGTATGATGTTCCAATGGAGACCTGAGTATGTGCACTTACACTAAGAGACATAACATTTAGAGATTTCTCATTCTGTTTGGGTGAGCCACCTGAAGGTTCTGCCTGTTTTTGAACGATAACAGCATAGACATGAATGGGTTAATTTTGTTCCTTTTACTTGTAAATTGTTTACTTATGGAAGGTCAATAAAAAAAAAAAATGAAGTTCATATCTGTATTAGTTTTTTGAGTGAAATTTGGCTATAATTCATTTTGCCGCATCTTTGGGTGGAACGCCCACTTTTTTGACCCTCCCAGAAAATGAAAACCAAGTACAACATTCTACTGAGATTTAAGGGAAATCCAAGACCATTAGACTGGGAGCCCCAGTTGATTTCAAATGGAATGACCCAGTGTAGATTTACTGTCCAATTAACTGAGCAAACAGTCACTATTTCCAAAATGGGTGGCAAAAAAAGTGAGTACACCTCATTGTCAACATGCCAAATTGTGCTCATAGTGTCAATATTTAGTGTGACCAAGATTGTTGTCCAGCACTGCCTTGATTCTCCGAGGCATGGAATTCACCAGAGATGCACAGGTTGTTGCTGGTATCCTCCTCCATGACAACATCACGGAGCTGGTGAATGTTGGACACCTGCTGCTCCTTCACCTTCCTCTTGAGGATTCCCCACTGGTGCTCAATGGGATTCAGGTCTGGAGACATACTTGGCTATGCCATCACCTTCACCTTCAGCTTCTTTAGAAAGGCAGTTGTCAACTTGGAGGTGTGTATCGGGTCGTTAACATGTTGGAAAACTGCCGTGTGGCCCAGGTTCCGAAGGGAGGGAATCATGTTTGCTTCAGAATGTCACAGTACATGTTGGAATCCATTATTCCATCAATGAAGCACAGCTCCTCAGGACGAGAAGCACTCATGCAGCCCCGGCCCATGCTGCTGCCGCCACCATGTTTGACAGTAGGCAGTACACACTTATCTTGGTACTCCTCACCAGGGTGCCACCACACATGCTAGACACCATCGGAGCCGAACAAGTTTATCTTGGTCTTGTCAAACCACATAACATGGTTCCATTAGTTCATGTTCTTGGACTGGTTGTCTTCAGAAAACTGTTTTCGGGCTTTCTTGTGGGCTAGTTTCAGAGGAGGCTTCTGTCTTGGCCGACAGCCATGCAAGACTGACTTGGTGCAGTGCATGGTGTATGATCTGAGCACTGACAGGCTGTTCTCCCACTGCTGCAACCTGGTTTGCCAGGCTGCCAGCACTCCTGCGTCTGTTTTCTGAAGCCTACTTGTGCACCTGCCGCAGAGCAGGAGGGCTCAAACTCTTCGGTCGAGCCTGACGAGTCCCGTTCTGAGTGGAACCCGTCTTGGAAAAACATGGAAAACATGCTGTAGCTCAGTTTCATGGTTTCACAGATGATCTTATAGCTTAGACCATATTTTTGGAGAGCTACAATTCTCTTTTTCAGATCCTCAGAGAGTTCTCTCCCATGAGGTGCCATGTAGACCATTGGGTTGACCACTGTACCCAAAGCACCACAATTTAAACCTTCAACACGTTACACAACCTAATATGGCCCAGTCGAACAGACAAAACCATGAACATGATGAATAAGACATGTTTCATTGCTTGGTTGACCATTACTAATTGGGGTGTGCACTCAGTTTTGTTGCCACCAATTTTGGAAATTCACTTACTTTGGGTGGTGTAGAAAATCTACCCTGCTACAAACATTGTACAATGACTACTCAAGAATATATTCAATTATAATATCTGCAACGTTGTCCCTTGAAAAGATATAATAAATTAATTGTCGAAATGTGAGGGGTGTACTCACTTTTGTGAGATACTGTACCTCTTCTCCCCTGTGAGTACTTTATGACAAGAATACAATTGAATGACATTTAATGGTGACCAAAACGTTGCGGGCACTACTCATATTATTTATGTACAGAAAACCATTTCAGGCAGATTATTGTAACTCTGGTGCTTCAGTGGTGTCATTAAAAGACAGGCAGGCAAGGTAAAGTTATTATATAGCTGCAGTAAAATTAGTAATTAACATCAAATAAAATTGCAGGGTAGTAATATTTAATAAGAATGAAATAACATGAATGGGCAATCTGTCAATATAGCTCAAAATATAACACTCCAAACAGCCTTCAGTAGAACATTTTGAATATATACTGATGGACTTTAAAAACTTATCAGTCTGACAAGCCAGAAATGGTATAGCTTCGTTGGGGGAACTTTAATTAGATGATTACATAATTGATATGCAGTTGTCTTTGAGTAAGGAGACACAACAGTGCGTGAGGTCATGACCTTGTTTTTGTCTGTGGAGCAGGATTTGAGGAATTAGTGATGTGACCTCGTCCGGCTTCACTGATCACAATTGCAATTCTGTCAAATGCCTTAAAACAATTCTTGAGGTCATTAAGGCCAGAACCCGAGAGCATTTGTTCAAAGACACCACATGCGCTATGCCTCGCCTTTCCAGACCTCAACGTAATCAAGCCATTGGGCTGTGGATGGCTGAAACATCCCAAAATTGCATCGCCCAGTGTTTTGGGGTAAGCCAACCCACTATCTCTAAGCTTGTGGTTCATTACCAGGAGACTGGAAGCGCCAATGATCGGCCCCGACCTGGTTAGCCTGGGGTCACAACCTCAGCCCAGGAAAATCAGATCCGCCTCATCCACCCGAGACCTGCACCCTTCGAACCTGCACCAGGGCGGCTCAGGAGACCCCAGGAATACACAGACCAAGGATCAGCAGAATAGTGAGTCGCTGACTTGCAGAGCGAGGGATCACTCATCAACTTGGGAAAGACAAAGGAAAACACCATTCAAGTAAGGCAGATGTGTGTCGACCTTCACAAGTCAGGCAATGGCTACAAGAAAATAGCCACTTGCCTGCCCCTGCCCATATCTACAGTCAGAGGAATCATTAAGAAGTTTAAAACAACTTGAACAGTGGTAAACAAGCCTGGACGAGGACGCAAGGTTGTTTTGCCACCACGCGCAGTGAGGAGGATGGTAAGAGAAATGAAAAGTTCTTCAAAGCTCACTGTTGAAGACTTGCAATGAATGGTAGCATCTTGGGGTCACAAAGTCTCCAAAACAACCATCAGGCGCTATCTACATGCTAACAAGCTGTTTGGAAGGCATGCACGGAAAAAACCTTTTCTCATTCACAGTCATAAACGCAAACGTCTGGAGTTCGCTAAGCGGGACTGGGACTTCAGCTGGTACCGTAAGTCCTCAGCTTTGGTCAGATGAGACCAAGATAGAGCTTTTTGGCAACAAACACTCTAAGTGGGTCTGGCGGAACACAAAAGATGAGTATGCAGAAAAGCACCTCATGCCCACTGTGAAGTATGGGGGAGGATCGGTGATGCTGTGGGCCTGTTTCTCTTCCAGAAGCCCTTTGAACCTTGTTAGGGTGCATGGCAGCATGAACGCTTTGAAATACCAGGACATTTTAAATCAAAATCTGGTGGCCTCTGCCTGAAAGCTGAAGATGGGTCGTCACTGGGTCTTTCAGCAAGATAATGACCCTAAACATGTGGCCAAATCTACTCAGAAATGGTTCACCAGACACAGAATCAAGCTCCTCCTATGGCCATGTCAGTCCCCAGACCTCAACCCCATTGAAAGCCTGTGGAGTAAGCTGAAGAGGAGAGTGCAGAGGAGAGGACCCAGGTCGCTGGATGATTTAGAGAGATTGTGCAAAGAGGAATGGTCGAAGATCCCTCTTTCTGTATTCTCCCATCTTGTAAAACATTATAGGAGAAGATTAGATTATGATCCATTTCTGCCAAAATATCAATATAAATTCTACACACTGCTCCTTAAAGCTCAAGAGAAGTCTGTATCACTTAAGTTGGACTGGTTGAAATACCGAATTCATTAAAATATGACGAAACATCCAAATCTCACTGATTAAATTCACTTACTAATTGGTTCAATAAATTTAAAAGTTACGTAGAACGTAGTTTTCCATCATCGACAGAAAGAAATATTCCTAATGTGTCGTATCAGCATCCTTATGTTGCCTGTAATGTCACAAGGGTTTTGAAAAGTTTGTGTCTCTTTAAATTCGGACGTTAACTTATTTCTACTGTTCGCTTTTATTTGCGGACATCAGTGCACAAAAACAGCATACAATCACAGCAAAGTTTTGTATTCCACTGGAGTTCCATATTCAGAATGTCTTCTAACAAGAACTGAGTATGCAGCCAGCCTAAACGACTTCAGTGGGGAGAGCATACAGCCAGTTTTTCCAAACCTTTTCTTGTACTTTGAGCTGAAGCTGGATATCAAATTTGTGAGCAATCTGTTCTGCTGTTCTGGTGAAGAAGGCGTTTAAAGATTTTAGCTTTTACCCTAAATGGCAGAAAAAGGAGCGCATGGAATGTAACCATTATCACACCACTCGCCAACCTTCAACTATCCCACGAAACGGGCAAAAGCTGCTAAATCTGTCTGTAACGATTTGGCTGCAATTCAGGATGAAAATGCAGCTATATATGACAATTTTGTGTTTACGCCATATTGGAGACCCCACAACTTTGGTATTTATTTGTCCAGAGCCACTATTTTCATTTATTGGTTAGAGCCATTCAAAGTCTGTAGGTATGCTAAGTTTCGTTGTTTGAGTGACAATGACTTTTTGTCACCTTTCAGCTGAAATGGCGGAAAAATTAGGCCACGGAACGTAATGGTTATCACACCATTTGCAAGCCTTTAACTGTTCCTCTTAACATGCAAATGCTGTCAAAGCGGTCTGTAAAGGTTTGGGTGCAATTCGGGATGAAAAACACAAAAAAAAACAAACAAACAAAAAAAAAAACGCAGAATAATAATCCCAGCAAGAACAATTAGTTTGGGGTCACGGCACTGGAAGCCGACACAGATGACTAGACTGGACGAAAATCTATTAAGAAAGCAATCAGGATGTGATAAATTTGCATTTTATCAGGTTGCTTTTGCCTTTTATTTAATTTTGTTTTGGGAATTGCATCTTCGCTGCACTGCACATATTCGTCATCACTTCTTCAGTATCTTATCATATCTTCTCAAAGTACAACCCCAATTCTGAATAGTTGAGACAAAGAGTAAATTGTGAATAAAATCAAAATCCAATGACTTTCAGATCACATGAACCAATATGTTATTTACAAAAGAACATAGATGACATTTCAAATGTAGAAGACATTTGACATTTTTCTACACAAAATGAGCTTAAATCAAATTTTCTGGCTGCAACAGGTCTCAAAAAAGTTGGTACACAGGCAAAAAAGGGCTGAAAAAGCAATTAGTATGTAAGAGAATCAGCTGAAAAAACATTTAGCAAGTAATTAAGTTAAATGGCATCAGGTGTGTAACATGATTGGTTCTAAAAGAGATGTCTTAGAGAGGCGAGTCTCTCTGAAGTAAAGACGGCTGGAGGCTCTCCAACCTGTGAAGGCTTGCTTAAAAATATTGGGGAATACTTTAAAAACAATGTTGCTCAACGTCAAATTGCAAAAGCTTTGAAGGTCTCATAATCAACAGTGCATACCATCATCAAAAGATTCAGAGAAACTGGAAAAATCTGCGTGCAGAAAGGACAAGGCTGAAGACCTTTTCTGGATGCCCGTGATCTTCGGGCCCTCAGACACCACTGCATCACTCACCGGCATGAGTTAGCACGTTGTGTAAATCGTAAATAAAAACAGAATACAATGACTTGCAAATCCTTTTCAACCTATATTCAATTGAATACACTGCAAAGACAAGTTACTTAATGCTCGAACAGGTAAACTTTGTAATTTTTTGCAAATATTAGCTCATTTGGAATTTGATGCCTGCAACATGTTTCAAAAAAGCTGGCACAAGTGGCAAAAAAGACTGAGAGAGTTGAGGAATGCTCATCAAACACTTATTTGGAACATCCCACAGGTGAACGGGCTAATTGGGAACAGGTGGGTGCCATGATTGGGTATAAAAGCAGCTTCCCTGAAATGCTCAGTCATTCACAAACAAGGATGGGGCGAGGGTCACCACTTAGTGAACAAATGTATCAGCTGATTGTCGAACAGTTTAAAAACAACATTCCTCAACGGGTTATTGCAAGAAATTTAGGGATTTCATCGTCTACGGTCCGTAATATTGTCAAAAGGTTCAGAGAATCTGGAGAAATCACTGCACATAAGCTACAAGGCTGAAAACCAACATTGAATGCCCGTGACCTTTGATCCCTCAGGCGGTACTGCATCAAAAACGGACATCAGTGTGTAGAGGACATCACCACATGGGCTCAGGAACACTTCAGAAAACCACTGTCAGTAACTACAGTTTGTCGCTACATCTGCAAGTGCAAGTTAAAACTCTACAATGCAAAGCGAAAGCCATTTATCAACAGCACCCAGAAACGCGGCCGGCTTCGCTGGGCCAAAGCTCATCTAAGATGGACTGATGCAGAGTGGAAAAGTGTTCTGTGGTCTGGCGAGTCCACATTTCAAATTGTTTTTGGAAACTGTGGACGTCGTGTCCTCCGGACCAAAGAGGAAAAGAACTATCCGGACTGTTATAGGCGCAAAGTTCAAAAGCCAGCATCAGTGATGGTATGGGGGTGTATTAGTGCCCAAGGCATGGGCAACTTACACATATGTGAAGGCACCATTAATGCTGAAAGGTACATACAGGTTTTGGAGCAACATATGTTGCCATCCAAGCAACGTCTTTTTCATGGACGCCCCTGCTTATTTCAGCAAGACAATGCCAAGCCACATTCTGCACGTGTTACAACAGCATGGCTCCGTAGTAAAAGAGTGCAGGTACTAGACTGGCCTGCCTGTAGTCCAGACCTGTCTCCCATTGAAAATGCGTGGCACATTATGAAGCGTAAAATACGACTACGGAGACCCCGGACTGTTGAACAACTTAAGCTGTACATCAAGCAAGAATGGGAAAGAGTTCCACCTGAAAAGCTTCAAAAATTGGTCTCCTCAGTTCCCAAACGTTTACTGAGTGTCGTTAAAAGGAAAAGCGATGTAACACAGTGGTAAAAAGGCCCCTGTGCCAACTTTTTTGCAATGTGTTGCTGCCTTTAAATTCTAAGTTAATGATTATTTGCAAAAAAAAAATAAAGTTTCTCAGTTTGAACATTAAACATCTTGTCTTTGCAGTGTATTCAATTGAATATAAGTTGAAAAGAATTTCCAAATCATTGTATTCTGTTTTTATCTACGATTTACATAACCTGCCAACTTCACTGGTTTTGGGTTTTGTAAATTGGCCCTGGAATACTTCAAGAAACCACGTTCTGTAACACAGTCCGCCGTGCCATCCACAGATGCCACCTAAAACTCCATCATGCAAAAAGGAAGCCATTGTTGAGCATGATCCAAAAGCGCCACCGTGTTCTGTGGGCCAAGGCTCATTTAAAATGGACTGTAGCAAAATGGCAAAGTGTCCTGTGGTCAGACGAGTCCAAATTTGACATTCTTGTTGGAAATCATGAGCGTCGTGTCCTCCGGGCTAAAGAGGAGAAAGACCACCCCTCCTGTTATCAGCATTCAGGTCAAAAGCCTGCATCTCTGATGGTATGGGGATGCATTAGTGCATATGGTGTGGGACACTTGCACGTTTTAAAAAGCATCATGAAAGCTGAAAGGTATATAAAGAGTTTAGAGCAACATATGGTCCCCTTTAGATGACATATATTCCAGGGAAGGCCTTGTTTATTTCAGCAGTACAATGCAAAACCAAATACTGCAGCTATTACGACAGCATGGCTTCGCAGTTGAAGAGTCCGTTTGCTGAACTGGCCTGCCTGCACTCCTGATCTTTCACCATTTGAGAACATTTGGCACACAATTATACGATAAGTCCTTCAAAGGAGACCCAAAACTCTCCAGCAGCTGGAAGCCTGTATCAAAGAAGAGTGGGATGAAATTCCAATGGCTAAACTGAAGAAACTTGTCTCCTCAATGCCGAGACCTCCACTCTGTGTTAAAAAGAAACGGGGGTGCTACACCATGGTAAATAGGCCCATGTCCCAACTTTCTTGTGACCTGTAGCAGCCATCAAATTTGAAATGAACTCATTTTGTTGCTAAAAGTGTAAAATTTCTCAGTTTCAATGTTTGCTATGTTATCTCTGTTCTACTGTGAATAAAATACTGGCTGGTGTGATTTGAAAGTCATTGCGTTTTGATTTTATTCAGAATTTACACTTTGTCCCAACTATTTTGGAATTGGGGTTGTAGCTGTGATCTTAGTCTGTTAGCCAGTGTCATTCAGTCAGTGTTTCGTAATGTTGACTGCATCACAGAGGCCACTGTTGTATTCTTGTGCTAAATCTTATTGAACATTACTTGAGGTTACATAAGTAGCTCGTAGCATTAAAGTTTGCAGATGCTTCATTTCACTTTATTAACTTTTCCATATGAGTGAAAGTCTTGTCAAGAAAAATGGTGCGGAGCCAGATAGCTCACTCGGTAAAGCATCGCATTGCGAAGCAGAAATGACTATCACGTTGCGGGTTTGAGCCCTGCTTCGTACCAGCCGGTAGTGGTCGGCAGCTTCAGAGTAGCGCACAATTGGCTATAGCGCTACAGGGTTGCAAATTGGGAAAGGACAGCCGGAAGGGAAAATAATATTTGCCTTGTTTGTTGCTCAAGCGTCTCCTGTTGGCCAAGGCGGGCGCTTCTCAGGAAGATTCTAAGCTTTTTCATGTTTGGATATCCTCTGACCTTGCGAAGATTCAACCAATGAGTATATAAGAAGCAGTGGCTGACAGGCGGGTGCTTCGGAGGAGAGCCGCGAACAATCCACAGTTTCCTGAGTTGGCAGCAAGGGGTCGCATACAAGCAAGACTTGTACAAGGTTTACCCATTGGGCATTCCAGATTCGGGTGGGATTGGAGATACCAAATTTTTAAACAAAAAAAGAAAAGAAAAGAAAAATGGTGCTTACTCTAAATTACCATAGTTTTCACAGTGACAGGATAATATCCCCTTAATTGGCTAATTTGGTGTAGCCTTTTCCCTAACAGTGATCGTAATGTCTGCATTACTCAATGTCCTTTTGTAAAATTAATTTATTTATGCCAGTCTGCACTTCAGGCATAAATTTGGATTTAGTCCTTGTTATATCTGTGTCAAAGTGCTGTTATATTTTTCTCCTTGGGTGGCAGTTAACAGCAAGAAGAAGCAGTGGTCCTGGGACCAGTACCTGGAGGAAGAAAAGGCCATTTCAGCCCCAGTGAAACTCTTTACAGAGGTATCATTAATTAATTCCCTTTTATAACTTGTGGGGACGCAGTGGCTAAGTGTGCTTGACTTGAGATTGAAAGGTCCTGAGTTTGAGTCGTGCCACAGCCTTTGTGGTGTGTTCTTGGGCAAAAACGCTTAACACCCACAATGCCCCACTCCACCCAGGTGTACAATTTGGTACAAGCAAATGGTTGGGAAAACCTGACAAAGAGCTGGGAGTAACCTGCGATTGATTAGCATACCATCCAGGGGGAGTAATGTTACTTCTAATTGTTTCATGCTCAGAAACCAGGTGGAAGCACCAGCCTGAGGAGCCAGTTTGCTTGGGACAGACTTTTGTAACTTGTTGGAAAAGCAATGAAAAGCATATGAACAGTAACAATAGTAAAGTCTTGTGACCCCTGCCAATCAGCAAAGTTGGGTCTAGGTCAGGTACGGCAATTGTCGCCGCACCACTGGCGTTTTCGGCCGTGTTTATGAAGTACACTCAACCCAGGCAGGGTTTTACCTGATGGCGCATTGCGCACGTTACACAAGTTTCGGTTTTGAGAACTCATATATGTGACGAACTTTTGATGCAATTTTCCCGAAATTTTACGGATTTAACCCTCATTACACACCAAATGAACTTTTGAAACGAGGGATAAGCAGATAAGGAGTCCTCAAATTCACTTTTTGATGTGATAAATTGACTTTTTGGGCCTCTATTCATGTAACTTTGATGACGTCTTCCAGCTGGCTCCTCGCGGAAATTTCGAATTGACTTCCACAAAACAAAAAAAGGTAGTCGAGCCAGGCTGGGCCACACGTGTGGACGGGTTGGATGGGGTCTGTGAGTAATTGCGGGGGTGGCATCCTTGACACTTATTCATCTTTTGTTGGATGCTTGGTACAATTTAGTTTGGAATAAAGAACGAGGAGTCTATTATATTGTGTCATTATCATATCAAAAATAGTAGTGGGCTGTTATAAATTCCTTTTCATTTTATTAACAATGTATCATTTGTAATCCTTTTTGAAAAATTGCAAAAAAGAACACATTTTGAGTATGAAAATATTTTTCGTCCTTTTCTTTCAGCGACACTAGCACCTTGATTATTTTTCAGGCTACTAAGGAAGTCAACATGGTCAGGATAGCTTGAAAACTATTTGCCTTACAGTGATTTTGATTACAGCATGTTAAAGAACACTCAAAAATACCCTCAGTTGCCAAATTTCATCTTAATATCTCCAAGAATGAAAAAGTTATGGCGATTTTTCATAAATTCCAGGGGTAAAGCGTGTCTTAATTACTTCACATCTCCGTTTTATTTTATAACCCTGAAAACAAATCTTAAAATTGCTATAACTCTGGTTCTAGATGAGATATTGAGATAATTCAAACTGAGTTCTGAGTTCTGTGTTCATCCAGCTATTCAGCTACCATAATTTCAATGCTGTTGGGTGAATTTGAAATTTTTATTTGCCGTACCTATCTAGGTTATGTATTCACTCATGTCTGTTTGTCCTGGCAATATCATTCAAATTTCTCAGCCAATATTAATGTTAATGTTTAATGATTTGTCGAATTATGGGCCATGGCCTAAGGAACAGTTTACATTTTGGTGGTGATATGGATTCAGAAATTTTTTTAAGGATGGATTGAGAGACATTTGTCTCTATATTATTCCATCTAATAAAATAGATATGCAAACAAAAAAGAGATTTGAGAACACAAGAGAAAAAGTGGCAATCAAAAAAAAATTTTTGAGTGCAAAACGGTATGATAATTTCGCTTATAAATCAGTCCTCTTTGCTTGCAAGTAAAAAACTTTTGCTTGAAAATCAGTCCTCTTTGCTTACGAGTTCAAAAGTTTTGCTCGGGAATCAGTCCTCTTTGCTTGCGAATACAAAAGTTTAAAATTTAAAGGCACGTTTAGTTATTCGCACACTAAAATGCTTCTGTGAAATTGGGCATAAATGTTTAAATCACAGCCCTACTGTATGTTGTATTTGCCTCCCTGTAACTCACTCACTCACTCAGTCCGTCGTAGGTTACTCTGCTCAGGTAGGGACTAGCAAGTGGAGAGGGGCAACCATGTTGCTGCTAATCAGCGTGCTTGAAGCAGGAGGGCATTGTAATTCATCACTTCTTCTTCTTCTTCTTCTTGTGAATGTCCGGCAGGCTGCAGTCTGCACAATGTATCGTCCTTCATTACTTACTGGAAACATTCCAATTTCAAAGAGCAACAGCCTATCAACTTACCTCCCGGTAGCAAAACACAAAGGAGAGATGGGTGTATCGCAGAAGGTGTAGCCCGCGCTGGAGCCAGGTCAAACCCACCAATAGAAACTCTTCTCTCATCCATCAGCGTAGGCCCCGCCCTTTAAGTGCAACTGAATTTGCATGGAAAACTTTTGAATTCACAAGCAAAGAGGACTGATTTTCAAGCAAAACTTTAACTCTCAAACGAAGAGGACTGATTTTCTAGCATAAGTTTTTTATTTCCTCTTGTACTTGCAAGCAAAGAGGACTGATTTATAATAAGCAAAATGATCATATTGTTTTGAGCTCAATGTTTTTTTTTTTAATTGCCACTTATTCTCTTTTGTTCTCAAATCTCTTTTTTGGGGGCAAATCTATTCTATTTCATTGAATAATGAAGAGAAAAATGTCTCTCCATAATTGCTCACCATTGGGGTCTATTCTCCCATTAGCGCGTAAGTCCTTATATACGCAATTCGAGTTAACCGCTTTTGAGTTACGCGTATTCTCCCCTACTCATTTCGATCACGCCCACAGCGCTTAACTTCAGAATGTAGGTGGCTTTATGAAAGAGGTGCGACTAATCCAAAAGAAAGGCAGACTCTGTACAAAGCTCATTGATTATGGCTATCAGGAAAACATGGAACAAGGATTTTCTGATTAACCATGAAAATGCAGTTGTGGTCCATGGAAAATGCAAACCAGACTTTAAATTTGAATATCGTTTATCATTTTGAAGATACAAGGTTTTATCAGCAGGCCCACGGTATGCGGCTGTAATAGTAGGCCTATGTATGTCTGTGCCAATTACAAGAAGTAATACAGACATCTCTTTTTTATTTCTTACTCTAGCCACCATGGCATTAAAGCTATGCAAACAAACTAATAGCCGTGATAATGAAATAATACAGAATTTAGCGCTTCTCAACCAGTGTAATCAGAGCATTGAAAATGTGCCCCTCCTACACCAGCCTGTTTGTTCCGTGAAAGACAGGGAAGAAGACAAAGAGAACATTCTTGTCACACAAAAATAAAGATCAATGACAGTTTATATGATCTAATTTAGAAATTGCACGCTTGAAATTTCAAACAACTCTGATGTCCGGTTTGCAACTAAAGGACAAGGCAACGCTTTAACAAACAAAGGATTCTTACCCCGCACGCGGAAAAATCTACGGGGCACTGTAGTGTGGAGAAGTGTGCACTCAACAGGTGGTGAGCAACCATCATCCCCAGTGCATTTCACTGGACTGAGGAGGTGGTGGCATCCACTCTTTCTGTAGTAGAAGTGCATGGAGAATAACTTGGAGTGGATACGGATGAAGGAGTGTTACGTAAAATGGTCATATTGCCTATACTCGAAGTATCACTGTGATAGATACTGGAAACAAGCTAAATTTGGTTTCAAATATTTATTGTGTTTTTTGGCATTTCAAGCAGTTGCGAAGTACGTAGGCGTCATGGGCTGAGCCAGGGAATTTGGCACAGATGCTTAATATGCGCGTATCATGATCGCACACAGCCTGAACATATATGCTGTGCCGACGTCTACGGTCTCTGTACTTATTCTTATTAGTGGAAGGGGTTCTGATTGCAACGAGAGTACAATCAATGGCTCCCACAACACTGGGGAACCTGGCGACCCGGTAGAACCCTCTCCTTAACTCTCCGTCTTTCAATTGGTGTTTTGAGGAATTCTAAAGTGGCTGACGTGGTGCAGCACAGTGTCAACCGTGTCAGACACCTTGACACGGACGCCTGTGATATGTGCATGGCATCACCAGCAACTCTCTGGAATGACCCAGATGCCAGGACCGACAGCGCAGTTGTGACCTTGATGACCACCTGTATGTTTGTAATTGTTTGTAATGCATTTGTGATTGAACTAATTGGAGAACAGGCGTAATATCATATGATGATTTCGTTTGATAATTTATTATGGTTATGAGAAATGTAGTTTAGAAATAAGGATGAACAATCGAATATTGAATGTCTCGACCTTTACCCCGCTAAATAAAATAAAATTAATGTCAAAATTTGGCCTATAACCGCCATCAAACGCAATATTCCATTTTGCCTTATGTTGGCGCTTGACCTTAATATAGCCCTCAAATGCTCTTAACAGAAAAAGCGCGTAAGCCAGGGGGAGAATACGCGTAAGTGTTTGCATGAGAAACGCCTGGAAACGCACCGATTTTGGCCTTGCTCCGTCTGAAGTGCATAACTGCCTTCGGGCCGCGTAATGCACAGACTTAAGTCGAGGGGAGAATACGCGCAGGCTGAAAAGCGCGTAGCTACGCGCTTTTTTCGACTTGCGCGCATGGGAGAATAGACCCCTATTGTGAGGAATAAATGCCATACATCTTAAAATCCACTTGCAATGTTCCAAATATGTGACAGAGGCATGTGCTCAGTGCTTTCTAGTTCCTGATGCCGTCTGATTATATTCTACAACCCCGATTCCGAAATAGTTGGGACAAAGCGAAAATTGTGAATATAATCAAAACGCAATGACAAATCACACCAGCCAGTGTTTTACTCACCATAGAACAGAGTTAACATAACACGTAGAAACTGAGAAATTTTACAATTTTATCCAGAAAATGAGCTCATTTCAAATTTGTTGGCTGCTAAAGGTCTCTAAAAGGTTTGGTCAGGGGCCTGTTTAGCTTTGTGTAGCATCCCCTCTTCTTTTTTACATGGAGTGGAGGTGTCTGGGCATTGAGGAGACAAGTTTCTTCAGTTTAGCCATTGGAATTTGATCCCAGTCTTGTTTAATACAGGCTTCCAGCTGCTGGAGAGTTTTGGGTCTCCTTTGACGGACTTTTCATTTAATTATGCGACAAATGTTCTCAATTGGTGAAAGATCAGGACTGCAGGCTGGCCATTTCAGCACATGGACTCTTCTGCTACAAAGCCGTACTGTTGTAATAGCTGCAGTAAGTGCTTTTGCATTGTCCTGCTGAAATACACAAGGCCTTCCCTGGAATAGATGTCATCTGGAGGGGAGCATATGTTGCTCTAAAACCTTTATATACCTTTCAGCATTCATGATGCTTTTTAAAACATGCAAGTGTCCCACACGATATGTACTAATGCATTCCCATACCATCAGAGATGATGGCTTTTGAACTGAACGCTGATTACAGGAGGGGTTGTCTTTCTCCTCTTTAGCCCGAGGACACGACCACCATGATTTCCAATAAGAATGTCAAATTTGGACTCGTCTGACCACAGGACACTTTACCACTTTGCTGCAGCCTATTTTAAATGAGCCTTGACCCACAGAGCATGATGCCGCTTCTGGATCATGCTCAACAATGGCTTCCTGTTTGCATGATGGAGTTTTAGGTGGCATCTGTGGATGGCACAGCAGTCTGTGTTTACAAACAGTGGTTTCCTTGAAGTATTCATGGGCCCATTTAGTAATGTCAATGACAGAATCATGCTGGTGAGTGATACAGTGGCATCTGAGGGCCCGAAGATCACGGGCATTCAGTAAAGGTCTTCGGCCTTGTCCATAACATAGAGATTTTTCCAGTTTCTCTGAATTGTTTGATGATTGTTTGCACTGTCGATGATGAAAACTTCAAAGCCTTTGCAATTTTAAGTGAAGGAACATTGTTTTTAAAGTATTGCACAATTTATTTATGCAAGCGTTAACAGGCTGGAGAGCCTCTGGACATCTTTACTTCTGAGGGACTCAGCCTCTCTAAGACATCCCCTTAATAGCCAATCATGTTACACACCTGATGCCAGTTAACTTAATTACTTGGGAAATATTCTTTTAGCTGATTCTCTTACATATTAATTGCTTTTACAGCCCTTTTTTGCCTGTGCATCTAGACCTGTTGCAGCCAGAAAATTTGAAATAAGCTCATTTTGTGGATAAAAATGTAAAATGTCTTCGTTTCATCTTGTGAAATGTTATCTATGTTATATTGTAAATAACATATTGACTCGTGATCTGAAAGTCATAGCATTTTGATTTTATGCACAATTTACACTTTGTCCCAACTATTTCGGAATTGGGGTTGTAGTTCTGTTTCTCTCATTGAGACACCTGAAATATTTTAATATCACTTCTCATATCTCATCAAATCACTTGTCAAAATGCAATTTCATTTGTGGTGCTGTATGTATTGTGTTATTTTATTAATGAGGGGGATGCATGATATTCCCCATCTGATTTATGAAGTCAACACTTATCTTTTTGAGTGCCAATTCTAGGAGTGCTGAATCTATCATTGCCATCATTTCTGATTATGCCCTTGAGGATGGAGTGTTTTCTGGTGTGCTGAATCTATGTTGACCCTTATAATGCTGTTGTGGCAGATGCAATTTTTAAAAAATCCTTAAGTACTTATGAAGCAGCATGTTTTCTTTCAAGCCCTGTCCAGCTGTGGGGACAGTTTGGGAGCGAGGAAAATGACAATTGTATGTTGCAGCAGTTTCAGATGTGCTTTTAGAATAAAAGCAGCCTATTGTCTTGCTGGGTCGGGCCTTAACAATCGCCCACAGCTGGAGAGTGGAGCTGGGCATCTGTGCGTGGTGTGCCCCACAGTTTTTCAGCCAGAAACTCCCCCCAAACAGCCCACCTCACAGTTGTGACTCCTGCTAGAATAGATCATCTCCTACTAGGAGTGTACAGTCTCCTCAGATTAGATTTGATTAGACATCTGTCCTTTCTGAAGGGAAAGAAGCGTAAACAGTTGTTTCTATAGCAACCAATCTACAGAGTTCTCTAAAGCGATGCCACCAACTGGAAAACATTCGTGCATGATGATGTTTAATCAACAAATCAACCTGTGCGGAGATACAGTACATTTTTTCTCTTCTTTTGGCAATTTTTATAATCTCTGGGTTTCACACTCTTATTGTCGGACTCCTTGCAGCGGCAGTCTTTTCCAAATGACAAGAATGGGTTTAAAGTGGCAATGCTACTGGAGGGCATTGACCCTCTCCACCCCTCCATGTTCTGTGTGCTGTCTGTGGCAGAGGTGAGTGCGGGGCAGGCTTGGGGGGTGGGGGGGTAGCTTGTCTGGTTTCAGAGGCGGTGATGGTTAATTAGAAAATAGTTTTCCAATGGTGTGAAAGTTTTACAATTTGACTACACTGACAATGTTAATATGCCATCAAGCTTCTTTTAAAAAAGGTGATTGGCTATCGGTTACGGCTGCGCATTGAGGGATACTTGGAGTGCTATGACTTCTGGGTAAATGCAGATTCTCCTGACATAAAGCCAGCTGGGTGGTGTGAAATGACAGGACGCAAGCTACACCCTCCAAAAGGTGAGCTTCCATTAGGTTCTACAAATGTAAGTCTGTTGTCTTAAACAGTTTAATGCAAACTCTACATTGATAAAAATGAAATAAATGTGTATAAAGTTAAACCCTTTCCTAAGTTTTCCTCAAAAATTTATATAAAATTTTCTAAGTTGTAAACAAGTCGGCAGAACACTTATGCAATTAGTCTAAAATAGTCATGAATAAGCTGTAACAAGTAGATCAGAGGGAATAGCTGCGAACTGGCCTAGCATCCGTCACGTGGCCTAGTGTCCATGACTAGTGGTTTCTTGTACAAATGTGTCCTCGAAATTGGCAAATGACCTTGAAAATCAATAGGGAACCCTTCCTCTGTACTAAGAAGCTTGTTGTAAGATTTAATAGCCATCCATCAAGTTAAACTCGAGTTACGGTGCGAAAACAGTGAAATCAGGGCAAAATCGACACTTTCTTGACCGGTGTGACCTTGGGATTCGACAGATGACCTTGAAAATCTACAGAGAACCCCTCCTCTATACCAAGAAGCTTGTTCTAAGATTTCATAGCCATTCATTGAATTAAACTTGAGTTACGGTGCGAAAACCGTCAAATCGGGCAAAATTGACACTTTTTTACCTGTGTGACCTTGGGATTTGACAGATGACCTTGAAAAACAATAGGGAACACCTCCTCTATGCCTAGACGCTATTTCCAAAATTTCATAGCGATCCATGAATTCTAACTGGAGTTACAGTGCGAAAACCCGCAAACAAGGTCGTGACCTCTGTGAACTTGACCTTTGACCTCGACCTTGTGCATGGACATCACTCTGGTGAGGGTCAATAACTCCTGAAAATTTCATGATGATACGACGACAGGAATATGGTGAAAAAGGTGTCATAGACGGACGGACGGACGGACAGACAGATGGACAGACAGAAGCGTTCATAGAGCTGCTTGGTCGCAGCTAAAAATAAAGATGACTTTTGCAACCTTTTCTTAAATATGTTTTGTCTGTCTGAAGTGGGTCTCCAGAGGAAAATGGCACTATAATATCATCTAGGAATAATTGTAATTATTCAGGATAATTTTGGTTTATTTTCTTAATAAACTTTTCATAGAGCAGTCACTGATCTGTAGAGAATAACTGGATTGCTGACGTGATAGAGAACTGCGTTGGGAGGTTGAAGCAAGCAGAAGTGGTCGAGCGGCCATTTTACTATGCCGGGTAGTAAGCAACCGTTGTACAGTATTCTATGGCGGAGAAGCGCTGATGTGCAGCCTTGCAATGCGGAGCGACATTTTTTGGGGGGGATGTGGCGAGACAATGCACTGGCTGTACTGAAGACTGATACACATAAATGAATTTCAAGGAATGTATTGCTTATTATTAGCCACTGGCAATGTACCTAAACGGCAGATAATGTGTCAATGTTAGCCCAGCTAACAGTTATTATTGGAACAATTCAAATTAATGTTCGCTACCGTGATCCATCAGGTTAGCCTAAAGCTAACGATACCAAGATAACTAAACTGAAGTTAACCAGATCAATGAATGTCACACGGCCTAAATTAGATAATCCAGTAAAACTGCAATGTAACGCTGTGTATAATGTTAGACCAGACTAACTAGACAACAAAACTAGGTGTTGACTGGTCTAATCATTAAGGCAAATTTATGCCAGTACTATAAAAGGCTAATGTTCTGCTGACACTCAATTACCGTTGACGGGCAAATTTAATTCTTCCAGGTTATCAATGAGGATGTAACGTTGGAGCTACTTAAACAGATAATGTGATTCACACTCAACAATGAATGGCAGGCAGTTTCACTACGCACAACTCACTTCACTTCTCATGCGAACGCTGATTTAGCGGCCTTGATAAGTTTATAATCTCACACCCAGTGTTTCTAAAATAAAGACAACAGATGACAAGATGCAAGCTTAAGGCTACTTTATTTTTTCATTAAATTTTTAAATCCCCCACACAGAATAGTAATATTACGCGCAGGACTGACGTCTTGTCTTCTTCAGTCTCAATGACTTCGAACTTCAATTTCTTTGTACCACTGCCCCACTCAGGCGAGATGTAGAAAATCCGAATAGATTTCCTATGGAACTCACTCATTGGTCGCACTGTCAAATGCTGATATTGTCCATTGAAAATGTTAAAGGCACGTACAACTTCTGCCTTCTGTAGTTAAATCTGCGGTCCTTGAGGCATTTTAGTACAGTCAGGTCGATATGAGGAGGAAACATAAAATACCGCCTCTTCCGTGTCTGTAAAAAGATATCTTCTAAATTAGTTATATCGTTGGCTCCAACGTGTTCAATGTGAGTAATGTTCTGAGAGATTATACTTGGGCATACGAATATGGCGGCACGGTTACTTCAAAATTATGACGTCATCAGCTATCCAGTTCTTATATATAAATCAGTGAGAGCAGGTTTTTTTTTGTTTTTTGTTCTATAACTCCATTGCTGTCAATTGCCTGTGGTGTTTGTTGCATCATCATGAGAAGGTACTCTTAAGAATTTTGTCATCAACTGTGATCTAGCACGGTGCAGGTATAGTTTTGAGTAAAACATTGTAAGTGTATCCTTAAACTGTGATCACTGCAGCACTCGTGCTTGTCTGTCTTTTCATTTTAGGCTATAAAGAGCATGAGTTTAACTGGGAAAAATACCAAGAGATTTGCAATGCTCAGACTGCACCAATAAATCTGTTTAAAACCTCAAATAGTGTAAGTATTGTTTTTCAGTATATGAATGTTTGAAGCAGATGCTGTGGCTAGGTATATGACTTCCATGTAAATTAATGTGATTGGTTATTTGGTTGCTTTACAGTGTTTTATCTCTGTTCTCATCCCTGTTAAATATTTTAATGTCGTATTAAAATGATGTAGGAAAGAATTTCGATACGTTTTGACTGCTTTTCTCCAATTATTTTCAGGAAAGCATGCGTCTTAAATATTAAATAATATCTAATGTTTGTAATGTGCCCTCATAGGATATAAGGTACAATATTTGGAAATGGAATTGTAATGCATTGTTTTGCAGATGGTATCACTTTCAAAATTGCAAGTGGGAATGAAGCTAGAGGCGGTGGACCGGAAGAATCCTTGTCTTGTGTGTGTGGCAACTATTGCTGACATCGTAGACGGCCGTTTCCTCGTACACTTTGATAACTGGGATGACACGTATGACTACTGGTGAGATTCTGATTAATTAGCAATGGATATACCAGGGCCTATTTATGGATGTTTTGCCAAAGTTAATTTACTAGACCAGATAGTAATATAGAGAGCTATGGCTGTTTTGGCAGAGACCAGTGGTCCCCTCAAAAAAAGTCTTACAAAGTGGTCTTCAGTCAGTCATTCAGTGATTTCAGCCCTGACCAGAACTTCTACAAATGTAAAACCTTATTGAATAATGTTAATATAACAGCCAAAATCTGGTGTGTGGTTAGTTATCTTTAACTTGTTGTACCTGTGCTGTAAAGGTCTAGATACTAAATTGGTACAAGGTAATTTTCCTGCCTTTTTGGGTGAGTATTTTGTTAAATTGATGCTTGATACTTCTCATATCTTGCAAAAAATGAAATACAAATTATAAGCAATTGGTAAACAAAGGATTTATGATAAAATTGATTTTATGGGATCTTTCAAATTTCTGGCAAGAGAATGTATTCCACACGCTTCTCACTGGAGCAAAATTCTTTGTAGGGCTGTCCCGACCTAAACAAACTTTGGTCAACCAACAGTCGGCTACATTTTCAGAGGCATGTTGTTTCTGTGCCAGCATTGTCCGAAATTTGAAAAGCGTGATTGTATACAGTATGTGAACACATGACATAATTCTGACTCGGTAGCACTGTGTGCCCTAGCTTTACAGTGTACAAGCCTTCGTCTGGCTATGGGCTACATACAGTCACAGAACTGTTGGCTTAAATTGAGCTGTTAGCAGATTGTTCACTTTGTGTCTTCATATTGACTTCCAAAAAAAAATAAAAATCAGTCGCAATAAAAGCTTGAAAATACATTGATTTTAATGCAAAGTAAAGTTGTGTTTCTCTTGTAGCTACTCTTGTCAGAGTCAGAAGTAGGGGCTGCATTTCAATTATGGGATGGTGCTATCTATTTACACAAGCATGAAGACGAACAGCAAGGTAGAGAAAACACAATTATAACAAATGTTAGCCTGTGAAAAACTAAATAATTAAAGCTGTTCAGAGCCTAGACCGTATATAGCCTAATGGTTTAGAATAGCTTAATTCACTAAATGATAAAAAACCATTGAGGGGATGAAACGGCAGTCACAGCAATCAAACTCAAATTAGTTTCCCAACTGCCTTCTATTTGGAAAACAAAGCAAATTTGTTTTCTTAGCATTATTTCATGCACATGCAAAATAACTTGTTGATGAAAATATTCAGTTTACAAAATGGAGACACACTAATAGCCTCTCTTTTTGCTCTCCTGAAATAAGGCGTCTGAATGGATTTATTCATAATGTGCACTGAGTTCAGTATATGGTCTACTCCCTGGTTTTATAGTCAGCTGGCCAAATAAGATAAATCCTCTACAGCATTAGCTCATGAAATGTAAAATGAGTTTTGTGGCTTTTTAGAGTTGTCACTGTTTCTGCAGGTCATGGGTGATATCACTTGTTTTAGTCATTGGCTCAGTAGATGTCTTCACCGTGAGCAAGATCTCACACTGTCATTCGTTTTGAGATTTTTCACAATGTTCCTTGTACAGCCTCCAACTACAAAAGATTGATGCGTTCTATATTTGTGGAATAAAATGTTTCAAAAACAAACCCAAAGGCGAAGCTTCAGCTCAGATATTTTTCACGGAATATAAGCACTTGTCTGTCTGCATCGAATCGAGAGCTGCATCGAGTCGCAGAACGACATCACGTGCATATAATTAATACGTAATTAGTTTGTAAGTTGTCGGCCGTAGGCCAGTAACCTATTGTCGTCACTTTGCGTCCATCGGCGTTGGTGTTGTCCATTGAAAGCCGGATCTCAAAAACGGTCTGATGAATTTTTTTTTTTTTTTAATTTGGGGATGTGATCAGATGGGTCATCAGGTTAAGGCCCGAGCAAAAATTTTTTTGATTGAATCGTTCGTTTAGACTTGGCAGCTATTTTTATGTTGAAAATGGCCATTTTTTGGCACTTGGGAACAATTTTCTCAAAAACTGTCTGATGAATGATTTTTTATTGCAGCAATGGAATCAGTAACATGACCTGCTTCAACGGTGTAAACGGCATTTTGATTGAATCGCTCCTACATAGCGCCACCTAGGCAAAATGTCTGGATTTGTCATTTTTCGGGGTGTTTTGGCACAAAATGTGCCGTAACTTGCATAACATTGCATTTGCGGTATAGGTATGAATTGAACATGTACAGTTTTTCATGCTTGCCGGCGTTGTTGGTTGGTCGAATTTGACCTTGAGCTGAAAGGTCAAGGTCAAATGGCAAAAATGTGCTTTAACTCTGTTAAAATAGCATTTAGAGCTAAGGTATGTAGGAGGCACCTGTAGGGAATCAGGTATGCCGAACATTGTGAGTCAATCATATTTGACTTTGGGCCTCAAGGTCAAAGCCAAATGGCAAAAATGTGCTGTAACTTGCTTAATATGACATTTAGAGCTTAGATAGGTATGATGCACCTTTAGGGAATCGTGTATGCCAAATATTCTCAGTTGTTCGAATTTGACCTTGAGTCTCAAGGAGAAGGTCAAATGGCAAAAATCTGTTATAACAGCTTAATGTGGCATTTAGAACTTAGGTATGTGTGAGGCACCTTTAGGGAATCATGTAAGCCAAACATTCTCGGCAAGTTGAATGTGACATTGGGCTTCAAGGTGAAATGGCAAAAATGTGCTATAACTTTCTGAATATAGCAATTACAGTTTAGGTATGTTTGGGGCACCTATAGGAAACTGTTTGCTGAATATTCTTAGGCAGTCAGTCTAATTTGATGTTGGGCCACAAGGTCAAGGTTATTTGACAAAAATGGCCCATATTTGTTTAATATTGTTTTTAGAGCTTAGGTATGTACTGGGTTCTAATGGCAAAACATGTTTGCTGGTTGTTTTCAACATATTGGATTTGACCGTGGGCAACAAGGTCCAAGTCATGACAAAAACGGCCTAAAAGTCTGTTAATATTGGCTTTAGTTCTTCAGTATGTATTGAATTCTAATGACAAATCATGTATGCTGATCAAACACACCATATTGGGTTTGACTTTGGTCTTTAAGGTCAAGGTCACATGACAAAATCAATCTACAAAACCCAAAACCGGTGAAGTTGGCACGTTATGTAAATCGTAGATAAAAACAGAATACAAAGATCTGCAAATCCTTTTCAACTTATATTCAATTGAATACACTGCAAAGACAAGATGTTTAATGTTCAAACTGAGAAACTTTATTATTTTTTGCAAATAATCATTAACTTAGAATTTAAAGGCAGCAACACATTGCAAAAAAGTTGGCACAGGGGCCTTTTTACCACTGTGTTACATCGCCTTTCCTTTTAATGACACTCCGTAAACGTTTGGGAACTGAGGAGACCAATTTTTGAAGCTTTTCAGGTGGAACTCTTTCCCATTCTTGCTTGATGTACAGCTTAAGTTGTTCGACAGTCCGGGGTCTCCGTTGTCGTATTTTACGCTTCATAATGCGCCACACATTTTCAATGGGAGACAGGTCTGGACTACAGGCAGGCCAGTCTAGTACCCGCACTCTTTTACTACGGAGCCATGCTGTTGTAACACGTGCAGAATGTGGCTTGGCATTGTCTTGCTGAAATAAGCAGGGGCGTCCATGAAAAAGACGTTGCTTGGACGGCAACATATGTGGCTCCAAAACCTGTAGGTACCTTCCAGCATTAATGGTGCCTTCACATATGTGTAAGTTGCCCATGCCTTGGGCACTAATACACCCCCATACCATCACAGATGCTGGCTTTTGAACTTTGCGCCTATAACAGTCCGGATGGTTCTTTTCCTCTTTGGTCCGGAGGACACGACGTCCACAGTTTCTAAAAACAATTTGAAATGTGGACTCGTCAGACCACAGAACACTTATCCACTTTGTTTCAGTCCATCTTAGATGAGCTTGGGCCCAGCGAAGCCGGCGGCGTTTCTGGGTGCTGTTGATAAATGGCTTTCGCTTTGCATTGTAGAGTTTTAACTCGCACTTGCAGATGTAGTGACAAACTGTAGTTACTGACAGTGGTTTTCCGAAGTGTTCCTGAGCCCATGTGGTGATGTCCTTTACACACTGATGTCGGTTTTTGATGCAGTACCGCCTGAGGGATCGAAGGTCACGGGCATTCAATGTTGGTTTTCGGCCTTGTCGCTTACGTGCAGTGATTTCTCCAGATTCTGTGAAACTTTTGACGATATTACGGACCGTAGATGATGAAATCCCTAAAGTTCTTGCAATAGCTCGTTGACAAATGTTGTCTTTAAACTGTTTGCCATTGCCTCGGCATTTAGTGCGACTGTGATAATTTATATACCTCATTCACGTTTCATCTGCTTTACAGAATGTTTTCCACTTTGTGTATTTTTCAGACGCTTGAAATACAGGGCGATCTGAAAACAAGTCTCTTTATTTTTATTTTATCATTATGGATCTCTTAAAAATACTACAATGACAGATGACATGCAGAGTTGGGATATGGTGATGTTGAACGAGGATTTTTTTTTTTAAGGTGTGAGAAGACCACTTGCCGTCATGGAGTCGCATGTAAATTCTTGAAACAGACACACCTGAATCGGCACGATTTAAAATGCCGCCGGGAAGAAGCCTGAGTTTAGATTTCGCTAATTGCAGGCACTCCGCCCTTCCCTAAAACTGCTCCCGTGTACTTGTCCTAAATGACAATCAAGCAATTTCAGTAGCCTATAACAATTAAGATGTGATGGTGAAAGGCAGACAAACCTAACTGGGCTACGGTGTTAGAATGAAAGAATGCCAATAATTTGAATAATTAAAAAAAATCTTCCTCTGAATTGCATCTCTCAACATTTTAAGACATTATTAAAAATATTAAACAGATTTGTTATAAGATCGCCCTGGATTTTAAGCGTCTACAAAAATACACAAGGTGGAAAACATTCTGAAAAGCGAATGAAACGTGAATGTGAGATATAAATTTTCACAGCCGCACGAAATGCGTGGCAATAGAAATCGTGTTCATGCAGTGTTGTTCTATGGCCATCTAAATTTCAAAATGCAGCAATCAAACATACGGTCTTAATAAACAGCAGTCATTGAATTTAGAGAGTAAACGCATCCACTATTTGATTGCTAATCAAGCAAAGTAAACTGGAACAGGTTGCTTTTCTTAGAGTAGCCTAATTGGTTAATAGGAGACGATTCTGTAGTCCTTTATTTGGCTCCATGCAGTATGTCGTCGAAAAATACTGATGTCAGAGTCAAGTTTTTTTCCGGAAGTATTTCACATGCCCTTTGATGTTTGGTGCTTTTTTTCAACCTGCGTCGGGTTTAATAAAGGAAAAGGGAAAGCTCGGATGTTCGCCCCATGGCAGCAGGTAGTGGTACTACGCCTTAAAAAAGAATCGATTCAGAATCGTCCTAGCCCTAATATTTATGTCAATTGGACAGTGGTGGACTGTGTAAAAGGTTATTTCCAGAAAAGTGGAGTGGAAACAGATTCACAGAAACCCTGTGTTTGGGTGCGCCCTGAAGCACACTGTCCATGCGCAAACACAGAGCGGCATGCTGCCATCTTCTGAATGGGACTCCTATTAAGTTTATGACCTTTGGACCAGTTTTGACAATGTTTGTTTCAGTAAGAACTGCTTCTTGTTTCATGCCATCTAGAGCCTTCTTTTAGGTGTGGGCATGCTCCACATTTCCTCTGAGTTTCATACATGTAGGTCTGTAAGGGCTGCTTTGTTGAAATTTTCTAGGGGTGTGATGGAGCCATTTTTCCATGCTCATGTGCAAAGCCTGCACTGTAGTAAAATATATGCCTGGCTTATTGCGTGTGCAAAATTTTGATTTATTTCGTTTTTTTGATTTGCATTCCATCCATTCAGGCCTAAAGACCCACTTACAAGTCAGATAGACAAAACACAGCATATTAAAAACAGTAAAAATGTACACAGGTAAAATCACTAAATTACAAGTTGCACTTCGAACAGAACAATCTTCAGCTGCCGTTTAAAATGAATGTGGTTTTTAAAAATATCTTTCAAAGATGTATCATTGACATGATTTGACACTTTCTGAGCTGACTGTAAGAAGCTGCTATCTCTGACATTTATCCGACCAAACTGTGATTTAAATATAGCGGGTTTTTGTGGAACCTGATTTGGCACATGCAAATTAATTTGACTAGCTGGAAAAAACAGTCAATCGTACCATGTAGAAATTTATGAAACGACAAAGAATAAGACCAATTCTCATATTTTCTAAACTAGCTAATTAAAAGCCTTCAGATGTTCAGCATAGCTAAGAGAATAGTAATCAATGTCAAATTGGTTCCAAAGATATTTTGCAAAATTTTTTTGCACGCTCTCATGCTGGTCGACCTAAGTTTTTTGCTGCGGTGACCAAACAGGAGCACAGTACTCCAAAATACTTCTAACCAAAGAGCAATAAAGGACAATATGACTTATATTTGAGTTAAACCCTTTACAATTGTGTTTCATAAATCCAAGCATCTGGAGTGCTTTCTTTTTCGTTTTGGCTATGTGAAAGTCAAAATTTTGAGAACTTTTTAAATGGACACTAAGATCATTTGTTTCACACTTTCTGTTGATTTGCATTTTATTTATGAAATAATTGAATGTTTCAGTCATTTGTTTGTAAAAGACATAATTAAACATTTATCAACATTTAGAACCATTTTTCCATTTATCACACCAATTGGTCAAGGCTCTTAAATCAGACTGAAGTTTCAGCATCTGCAGGAGATGAAACTTTCTGATCGATCTTGGCATCATCTGCAAACAATAGGCAGTCAGAAGGTTTCAAAACTGTGGGCAGATCGTTTATATATCAGACGAAAAACAATAGTCGCAGTCAACCTTGAGGCACACCTGAAGAAACGCAACACCAGCTTCATCTAGAGCCATTAATTACAAGCCCAATTCCGAAATAATCGGGACAAAGTGTAAGTTGTGAATAAAATCAAAACGCAGTGACTTTCAAATCACTCCCGCCAGTATTTTATTCAGAATAGAACAGAGATAACATAGCGGATGTTGAACTTGAGAATTTCAAAATTTTAGCCACAAAATGAGCTCATTTCAAATTTGATGGCTACTACAGGTCTCAAAAAAGTTGGAACAGGGGCATGTTTACCGTGGTGTAGCATCCCCTCTTCTTTTTAGCTCAGAGTGGAGGCGTCTGGGCATTGAGGAGACAAGTTTCTTGAATTTAGCCATTGGAATTTGATCCCACTCTTGTTTAATGCAGGTTTCCAGCTGCTTGAGAGTTTTGGTTCTCCTTTGACAAACTTTTCTTTTAATTATGTGCCAAATGTTCTCAATCAGTGAAAGATCAGGACTGCTGGCAGGCCAGTTCAGCGCACAGACTCTTCTACTACGAAGCCATGCTGTTGTAATAGCTGCAGTATGTGATTTTGCATTGTCCTGCTGAAATACACAAGGCCTTCCCAGGAATAGATGTTGTCTGCTCTCCTTTATAAACCATTATAAACCTTTCTTCATTCATGGTGCTTTTTAAAACATGCAAGTGTCCCACACCATATGCACTAATGCATCCCCATACCATCAGAGATGCTGGCTTTTGAACTGAACACTGATAACAGGAGGGGTGGTCTTTCTCCTCTTTAGCCCGGAGGACACGACACCCATAATATCCAACAAGAATGTCAAAGTTGCACTCAACTGATCACAGGACACTTTGCCGCAGTCCATTTTAAATGAGCCTTGGCCCACTGAACATGGCGGCACTTCTGGATCATTCTCTACAATCGCTTCCTTTTTACATGATCAAGTTTCAGGTGGCATTTGTGGATGGCCCGGTGGACTGTGTTTACAGACAGTGGTTTCTTGAAGTATTCCTGGGCCCATTTAGTAATGTCAGTGACAGAATCATGCCAGTGAGTGAGGCAGTGGGGCCTGAGGGCCCGAAGATCACGAGCATCCAGTAAAGGTCCTCGGATTTTTCCAGTTTCTCTGAATCTTTTGATGATGTTATGCACTGTCAATGATGAGACCTTCAAAGCCTTTGACGTTGAGGAACATTGTTTTTAAAGTACTCCACAATTTTTTTACGCAAGCCTTGACAGGTTGGAGAGCCTCTGGCAATCTTTATTTCTGAGAGACTCAGCCTCTCTAAGACATCCCTTTTATAGTCAATCATGTTACAAACCTGATGCCAGTTGACTTAATTACTTGCTTAATATTCTTTCTTCTGATGTGCTTATACTGTATATTAATAGCTTTTTCAGCCCTTTTTTGCCTGGGTCCCAACTTTTTAAGACCTGGTGCAGCCAGAAAATTTGAAATGAGCTCATTTTTTGGATAAAATTGTAAAATGTCAGTTTCAACATCTGAAATGTTATCTATGTTCTATTGTAAATAACATATTGGCTCATGTGGTCTGAAAGTCATTGCATTTTGATTTTATTCACAATTTCTACTTTGTCCCAACTATTTCGGAATTGGGGTTGTACTACACTGAGTTAGGATTGACACCACTCAATTAGACTACCATTTATCCCTTATGACTTCAGCTTGTTAATTAATTAGGGAACCTCGAAATCAAACACCTTAGAGAAATCTGTATATTTTTCATCAGCCCGTACCTTTTCATTAAAGCATTTCGAGGTGTAATCCGCAAAACAGATTAAATTGGTTGTGGTTGAGCAATGACTGATGAACCCATGTTGGTTTTGACATATTGTATTTCACATGTGATTATAAATGTGTGGGTATACCACTTTCTCAAAAACTTTTGCAATAACTGATAAGAAAGATATCGGTCTATAGTTTTAAATTTCATGCTTGTCCCGTTTTAATTTGTATACAGGCACTGTGTGCTTGTTTGAAACTTTGAGGGAATATGCCTGAATGGAGGGACATATTTAATAGAATGGAAAATGGTAGACACGATTGCTCAGAATATTCTTTAAACACCATACAATAACAGGCATTCCATTTGGACCTACAGCCTTATTAATATCTTGTGAGTCCAGTAAATGCTTTACTACGTCAGATTTTACCGTCAAATTACAAATGTTTTGATCAATCATACATTTGGGATCCTGGTTAGATTGCAGACTACCAGCAAAAACACTTTCAAAACACTGATTCATGCTATTCGCAATATGTTTGGATGAGGTTACATGCCTATTATCTATATTAAAATAATCAGGTAAATTACCACATTTTCTTATACTCTTAATGTAGTTCCAAAATAGATACAAACTGGTTTCGACGGTTTTCAAACAAAACACTAAAAAATGTCTCAGACTTTGTTGTTGAGTAGTTGCATGGCTCTAAAACGCAATCATTTTTGATATGTTTCCACACGATTTCAGGCAAATTAAAATCACCACGATAAACAAATGGTCATACAGCCCAGCCACAGCAGTAACTCTATCAGTCGTGAGCCAAAATCTATATAAGGTATCCTGACCTGCATCAGGTGGCATTATAAATGCACGAAAGAAACAATTTGCTGTGATTTATCATCTTAACTTCTAGCCATATTATTTCACGATCAGTTTTGAGATCCTCTCTATGGGAACACTGCAAACCACTGTCATTCAAGACAGCAATGAGAACTCAATCACCATATCCCTTCACTCCTATCTTTGCGAAATATATTGTAGTTTCCATTCAAAATTTCGCATTCGTTCACATTACTATTAAGCCATGTCTCAGACAAAAATACAAGATGCTCGTTACTATTGCCGAAAAAAGAAATCAGACTGTCACGTTTCCTGTAAATACTTCTTGCATTCTGATTAAAAAAAACCCTGAAGCAGTTTATATTACATGAGTGAAGATTTACGTGTCCTGGTCCAGGTGAATATGGATGTCTCCAGAAAGTAATGGCAAAACGAATAGAAACTGCAATAATTCCCTCAAAGTCTTGCAAATACTGGCGGTGGAACCGGTGGACTTATTCACAGGCAATTGGAACGCATACTCACAGTACAAGTATGTTGCCTGAGATTGATAAAAGTGCGATCATGTAAGTTCAAAAGCAAGGCATCTACACAAATGCCGTCTTCCTCACCATATTAGCTGGCTATTGTGGTCTTAATTCTGCTTGAATTTTTAAAACTCAAACACAAAATGAGACCACAAAGAACAAAGGTGCTGACCTAATCCACCATCTTGAGTTTCGTGGTGCCGAGCTTCATGAAGCCCTTCCAGGTGTTGAACTGCGTGGTGCCGGCGTACACGCCGGGCGTCCTCCTCGAGCCACCGCAGCCTGAGTGCCCGTCATTCAACTTCCCCACCGTGGCGCTCTGCTGTGCCTCACCTTTGTTAGTTTAGTTTGCCGTTGCTTAACTCCAAACTGCAACAGCACTTTTAGCCCCATATTGGCACGTTTGAATCTGGCAGTGGGTGATAATTGGCTGCTTCAAATTTGACTGATTTTTTTTGATGGAAGTTATTGAAGTCTGACTTTTATCATTTGAAAGATGCTAACATTTTAAACAACCAAATCCCCAACTCTCTAGAACAAACCATTTTGTGAGTATTCATGCATGTTGAAGCCCTGAAAAATGCAGTTGATGATTAGGGGGCGCTGTAGTGACAGTGTTTCACGCCCAGGGCCAATTGGTTTATCAAATTGAAGAATATCACAATTTAAACTTAACTTGCAAAACTTTGCAGACTTCGAGTATACCAAGGCCCTCAAAAATGTGAATGTAAAATGTGGATCAACGCTGGAAATGGCTCATAGCTCACTTTCTGTTTGGCAAAAAAAAATTCCAAAAAATTTAGAGAGAAATTCATAATGAACCCTATGATCCCATCACACTTCACGTGTTTGGTGGCGCTATAGATCCACTGGGGAACGCCCAAGCTCAAGTCATATGCCAATTTCGTTCTTACAATAGAATCAACATAGGATTGAAATTTGGTTGATATTGAATGATGTATGTGTAAATTATGGTAGTCTTATGTTTCATGGTGAGACATCAGAATTTGCCTTGCCATCACGGCCACGCACACAAACAAAAAAAAAAAAATCAGGATTTCAATAACTTTTGAATGCACAAGGCTTTACATGACCACTTTTTTTGTAGATTATAGTATGATGCATCATTCATCAAAGGTTTTATGACCGAAAGTTAAATGCATCTACCAATTTTCCATTGAATTGAGAAAATTATAGGTAGCGCCATAGAGCCATTTTGATGTGTTCATTTGGATAAATTTAATTTGTGTTCATTTCCGCGCACTAACTTGAAAATGCCCTGGTCAATGAACGTCATGAAGGAAGAGGCTTGGAATATGAAACCATAGAATCTTGATGATCTCTGGGAGTCCTGTAAGGCTGCTTTCATTGCCATTCCAGATGATTTCATCATCAAGTTATTTCAGTCATTGCCAAGACGTATGGACACAGTCCTTCAAGCTCATGGGAGTCTACGCAGTATTAATTCTTTTTTCCAAGGCACCAGGAATTTATGTTCTAATATTATGGTGGCATATTTGTGTATTCAAAATGAAGTTTATTTATAATTTCCACATTTTTTTTCAATGCGACAAGACTTTTGCCAAGCAAAATCTGACCTTTCAGTACTAATTAAATAATAAAACTTAATGAATGACACAACATTTATTTAACGTTTATATTTGGGTATATTTCACATAATCTAGAGGGCTTTGCCTTTCATATAAGCCATTTTTTTTTTGATTCCAGTTGATTAACTACAAGTCAGGTTATTATTTTTTGTTCCTACTACTTGGATAAGTAACAAGACTTTTGTCAAGCACTGTATAAGATAAAATTGAGTCAAGTTTGTTTTCATTTCACAAAGCTGTCTGGGGCAACGCTAGAACTAAGCTTTCTTTTCGGGGAGCTTTTGCTGGGAGGTTTCCCCAAGATGCTCTTTGTTGTTGGGGGCAACGGCGAAGGCCTTGTTGATAATGCAACTACTGACCAAAGCAGCAGGATGAATTCTGAAATTTATTAGGGTGTATTTTTATGCTGACATTTAGCCAAAATACCGCAATACTCCCAAGGGAGGGAAGATGACTGTGGATTTTGTAGTGCATCACAAAGGAAAACACTGAAATGTGTTATGTCTATTTTTTCTTGACTTATTGCTGTCATTTCCTACACCGTTCTTGTGAAAAAGCTGAAAGTCTGCACTTCAAACGTATCTTTAATGTCTCATTTAAAGTCCATTGTTCTGAGCACTGGTGTTTAGTGCCAAAATAATGAAAACTGTGTCACTTATTGGTACTGATGGGGAGAACGGTAATGCAGATATTATGACATGTATTTGGATTTATAAAGATATGTACTATAAAATTCTTTACTGATAATGTGTTTGTATTTTACTCATTGAGGTCACATTAGTTGATTTTGGTAGAATTTGCCACATCATGTCAGAACATGTATTGCAAGTTTCCTAATGGACAGTGTAGCAAATAGCAATGCCTCAGGCCTGTGGTAGGATGAACCATTAGCGTATAGGTAGATGTATTTTAATAATTTCTGGGAATTTCAAAGATTTTATACCAGAATTTTGTCTGGCTTGTACAGCTGTATTTTTTGCTTGGATCTATGGTCTTGGTATTGCTTGGAATAATGAATTTCACAGTAAAAACCCTGCTAATCAAAGTGACTCTAACTTGAGGAAGTGTGATGCCGTGATATGTGTTATGCCTTCAAGTTTAATAATTGGTTTTGATGAAAAAATAAAGTGGGAATTAATTATGTGCCAGAGTCTGTCAAATGTCATAATTTTTCACCAGTTCTTTCCTTTTAAGTAGCTGCTGTCAATTCACTGAACAAAAACCAGGAGTGGTAGCATTTATTTATTTATTCTGCATATGCTTAAATTGCAGAGGCATTTTGTTTACTGTATTAAGTCAAACTACTGAATGGACACAGCAGTGGAAATGATCAAGTTGAGAGTAATGGTCTAATTATAAAATGTTAAGCTGAAACTGCTCTGAATGTCCTGGAGGGGGAGGCATACATCAGTTTTTGGCATATTGCGCAATATTGCTGCGGCTGCTTATTGCTGACTTGCAGTCTGGTTTGGACTGTAGTTGTGCGGTTCCCCTCACTCAATATCTCATTCTGCTGTTCTGGCTCTTTTCAGCAGGGGAAGCTAAATGCAGTGCTACTACCGGTTCTCACTGTGTGTCTGCCTGCAGCCCAGGAGTTGCAGTGTGCCTGGCCCCCTCTCTGCTCTGAATGTGCGTGGGATGTGTTTACCCCACTCCCGGATGCATGCTGGCATCTTTTTCTGAACCCCATGTGTACCCCCCACTGTTGACAAACGGATAAAAACTTCCACTGGGTGGATTTAAGGATTTGCTGAATGCTTGCAAAATGATGTCGCTGCGGAGCCTTTATGTGAGACTGTGTGTGTATGTGTGTGTGTGTGTGCGCGTGTGTGTGTTTGTGTGTGTGTGTTTGCGCCTTCATGGGCAACAGGGGATGTATTCTGTCATTAAATTTTCTCTGCGGTCATATCTGGCAGCTGTGGTGGCCTTTTTGCTCTGTTTAAATTTCTGCACGTTCTGAAAATCAAGGATTTTTTACAATGTTTTGTTAAGTGGAGCATGCTGCAGACCAGCTCTTAGCATTCTCTGTCTGCTGGTGTCCTTGTGTTCCTGAATGGTTGGCTCAGAAGGGTACAAAATACCATATCGTGCCAACACCATACATTGTATGGATTGATAAGCACTCCAGAAATTTTTCAAAACGGTGCATGTTAATAAGGATGTGTTTTCACAAACTTGTTTGCTTTTAAATTATATTGCTTCACGCTATACATATGTCTGAGATGTGCCACCCCATTTCTTCATGAGCTCATGGACTGAAATCCTTTTTGAGCTTACCGGCCCTATGGGCTGAAAAGCTATTGTCATGGTGTGGCATCTGTTGTCCGGAACATTTTTTATCTTTTTTTTTTTTTGCTTGATATTTTTTTTCCGCCACAATGTTAAAGATGTGACTGAGAAATTTAAAAAAATAATAATAATTCTCAAAAACTGTGCAATAAATTTTTTTCTGAATCAGGCGATCAACTTATCTTGGTACGATCAATGTACATTGCGAGCCCCATTTTTGATTGAATAGATGGAAGTATGGGGCGCTGTACTTAAAAATTAGGTCTTATGGAAAATGGGCAAAGTCGCCTGTGAAAGCTCAATGGTTGCAGATGGAGATTAAGTTTGTATTATCAACATATAGTAAGTCATGCATGACCTTTTGGCTGTATTAAAGTTGACCTCAGATGACCTTGAAAGGTCATGCTGGAGGTCAAGCAAAATGTTACAATTTTCAAAGGCTTCTAGGCTTGAAAATATTGAAGATTGGGAACATTTGTGTATTGAACACTTATACAAAGTCATATATAAACTTTCATTTGGTGGCAAACTTCACTCTGTATAACTTCAATGACTTCTTTCACCGAAACTATTACAGATCAAGCTTAGGTTTTTATTGTGGGCATATCCACTTTATTCCCACTTCCCATAATCCCTTGTGCGAATTCTGGGCGCAACCTCCGCTGCATCCTGTCACTGATCTGTTTACTATGATCGCGGCTCACACTCACAATCCACTTTTTTGAACCGAATGGAAAATAATATATGAGGGAACATCACCTTTCAGCCCTCAGATGGGATAAAGTTACGGTATCGCTGCCTTCTACTATCGAAGAATGGGAGAACGACCTGAAGCAGAGGCCACACTAGCGCATTTGACTACATTAGCGACTCTGTTGCCACAGACTGCGAAACGATGAACAATCTACAAAGCTCCGAAGCGTATGCAGTACTTCCACAGCAACAAGGTCAGTCGCATTTTGTTAAAGGAGGTAGTATACGACCTTATGTACCTTAAAACGGATATACAAGTACTTTCTGAGAATATTTATGAAGGAAACACTATATTTCAGCGGTAAATATTGCTCTACATATGAAACGTAATGGATTGGTATACAGAGTAAATTAAGCTGTCCAACAGTACGAGTCAAATTAGCACTACTCCAGCCGACTACATTATACGGTATTAAGATGCTAACTAATCCAATACTACAACATGTAAAACACAGAGAATCCATTTTTCGCACACTTTTAATTTTAGTGAAATGAGGTTTGGAGAGCAAGACTATTGTTTGGAACAGAGTAGGCTATTTTCAAATTGTAGTAGACTATTGCTACTTCTTCAGCCTCATCTTGAACTGCACAGGATGGAATGTTAGTTACACTGACTGGCATTCACGGACGAATACAACAATTTTCTGTCCTCCCCGTCACGTGACATCATACCTTGTGCTCTCCTGGCACTGCTGTCAAAATGCTTCTGAGGACCCAGCGTCTCCTCTGCGGTGGTTTGTCTGAGCCTAGCCATAAAGTAGTAATCGTTGTTTGTGATATAATGAAATGAGCACCTAATGTTTTCGGGGGTCTTTTCAAATTAATGTTTTTCTGCCAATTCTGGCTTCCTCTTCTGTTGGAAGGCGATGGAAACCGTTTCGCTGAACACGAGGACAATCCCCTATGTTCTGGGTGCGTGTTCAAAATGCTGTTGATCAAACCATAAATTTAGCTTCCTCTGGTTGTTAGTTCAGCCTCAAACAGCACAATAGGTGTGGGAGCTTTGAAGGGACATTTTAAGAAAAGCCAGTTTTTAGCCACTTTCTAAAAACTACTTCTGCCAGAAGTTACACCCATAATCATATCTACAGTAGCGCCCTCAGGAATAAGGTGGATAGGGAGTCATATATGAAGTTTCATTCAGTGACCTTCAATAGCAAAACTTTACAGTGAAATTTCTATGTATTCTATCAGCTAAATTGCTACAGATAGAGCGTAGGTTGGTATAGGAGGCGTATAGAAAGTCATATATGAACTTTCATCTGGTGACCTTCATATTGACCTTCAAAGGTCCAACTTGGCCTAGTGAAAATTCAGTTACAACTATCACTATAGAGGTCAAGATGGAGCCTAAGTTTGTATCACAGACTTAATGGAAGTCCTATGTCACCTTTCTTTTGGTGATCTTTGTATTGACCTTCAAAGGTCAAATTCGATCTTGTGAAAATTCAATGATTTGTATCACTAAAGTGGTCAACTAGGTGGAGCCTAGTTTTGTGTTACATCATCTCGGATATCTAGGAAGTCACATATGGACTTTCATTTGGTGACATTCAATTTGACCATCAGTGACCTTTTAGGGTTAAACTCAACAGTGAAATTACAATGATTTATATCACCAAAATGGTCACAGATGGATGGTTTGAACAGAGACATTTAGAAAGTCCATTTGCTGACATCAGCTTGACCCTCTGTGACCATAAAAGTTCACAATTGACATGGAATTTTCAATCACCGAAACTGCTTCAGAGCTTAGGATTGTATTACAGGAGGTCTTATGAATGTATGTGAACTTTTATTTAGTGACCTTGACTTTGAATGTCAATGATTCGAAAGTCAAACTAAACATGAAATTTTCATAGCTTGTATCATCAAGATAAGATTGCTCGCTGGTAAACTGCAGGACCCTTGGTCCTATTTTTAGTTTTTACTTGAGTTTATATCATGAGAATGACTTCTACTGTATAATTGGTTGGCCGATTCGATTAGCTTTTTTCGTGTTTGGTAATGGAACATTTGGTTTTGTTTCAGCTGTGATACCACCAGTCGGCACTTTTTTGTGTTTGGTTTGAAAGAAAAAGGTTTTTTTTCAGGTGTGATACCACCAGTCCACAATTTTTTGTATTTGGTTACAGAGAATATGTTTTATTGTTTCAGATGTGATACCACCAGTCCAAGTGTTTTCTAGTTTGGTAAAAGAACATATGGTTTCATTTCAGGTGTGATAGCACCAGTCCACACACTCACCCTGTGGGCTGGTGTCAGGATCATGGGCGGCCTCTCACAGCACCTCAGGGTGAGTACAGACAGTAAGCTAAACTTTGCTGCAGTTATCCCTGGCTATGCTTGAATGAGGACACTATCCGAAGGGGATAGAACTGTCTTTCATTGGAGGAACTTCTGCTAATCATAATGCATTGCAAATTGGGTACATTTATAATTTTTTTTCTGTTAATTCAACATTAAAAACAAAACCTTGGATTCTGGGAACAATTCTTTAGAATACGGTCTCCAAAGCTCGTGAACCTAGAATTCCAGTGGGTATTGCGGAATCAGTGGTATCAGCTTTCTCAGAACAAGTAACAAGAAAGTACACAACTTTGGGACTGGAGCCAAGTGAGTGGAGTGATACTCTGCTATTTTTTTTTTTTCTGTATTTTTTCCTGTGGTTTGCATACTTGCTTCAGTGTCTTTGCACAGAAAATACTTATTTACCAAATATCATTTTCTAAATGTAATGATGTCACTGTAGAATTTTGTGCACGTTCTTTGTAGTTTCACATAATTAGTTATTAGAACGTTATTGCCCCACATAATAGGGTTTGTGCAGTATTCTGATAAGAAAAAAGAAGAAAAGCTTGGTTGTATGAAAAAAGTTGGCGTTAGCAGCATTATTTGTGGTATTTATTTTTCAGTGTGGTAGAATCTTCCAGGTGAGGACAAAGAATCTTATGATCATTTGTCCCTTCATCTGCTTGTCATCGCTGTCTTTTTCTCATGTTAATTTGTCTTTGCGAAGAGGCCTGTCAGTGATATGCATGAAATTTACCTTTGAGTTTGTCCTGTATGATCTCTCATTCTGCTTTAACTGGGTTTCTTATCAAGTATAATTTGCTTCCAGGCATTATACCCTCATATTGATTGTGATGTCATGAAATTTGTGCCCATGTCTGAAAAAAGAAAAAGCAGTATCTACATTGTGAGCAAAGGAGGTCTCTTATTTTCACTCTTATTGTCATGTATTGGGGGCCTTTCCATATTAAGTGTGGGGGTACATAACGGTAGAAAAATGTGATGATTATTAGGCAGTAGGTGGAGTTAACAGGGCTTTCTTGGTTCAGAATGAGGTGGTGGTGCGACCCGATCATGGGCTCACATGGGCACATGTACCTTGCCTTCAAGTGGCTCAAACAAAATGTCTAAGAAGCAGTGATTTTTGGGGGTTATATTTGCATGATTGAAAATGACAAGTATTATTTTATGCATTTTTATTTTTAAAAAATGTGCTCTGTACATGATTTCAGAATAATTCATTTTCCTAGGGACCCCAGGAAAACCCTAAATGACCCCCAGAGGTCCAAGGACATCATACTAAAGGGTGAACTGGGCAAGAAGTAGTAGTAGTAGTGATAATGTGCTGAGGCTGCAGCACAAACTTGACCTGATAAATGTAGGTGAATATGCAAAATTAGAACATTAATTTAATAAAATATAAACAAGTATTTTTCTGACAAATTTCACAAGCAGCAAAATTTGGCCTTGTTACAAGGCAGTTTAAGACACCAGCCATTTATTTACACAGTTTACAATCAGTGGCAGAACATTTCAGCCTCCAAGATTTAATTTTGTGGAACCTCTTCATACACTTTTTGTCGTCAAAGGCCTCATGGTTTGGTCCATCGATCGCCGCCTTACAACACACAATCAAGGGCCTCTCCTTTAGTCAGTTGCGCAAGGGTGTCTTGACCTTTAAAAAACGACTCATGCATTGAAAAACTTAGTATTATTCTGATGTAGACATGATGACAGTGTTTTATCCAGAGCATTTGGCCATTGTGCTGCACCATGCCCGATTCTCTCCTGTCATAGCTGCCCCTTTTCTCTTTAAAATCCCACCATAACTGCCTTATTTCAGAGTGAAGCCCACCACTGCGGTCATTTTCTTCTTAAGGAAGGTGCGCCACGCTGATTTGTGAATCCTAAGATGGCAGAGGAAGGTCCCACCTTCACCACGCCTCCTCCCCAACTCCGAGTTACTACGCCACGCCTGAATTCGTCACTTGCCGCACTTGACGATCGGTTTAGCTGATTTTTCCATTCAGCCTCACTCACAGAAAATGATAATGTACAGAAACCTCATCCTGCAGACTTGTTGTGTATTCCCTGGTATTCAGATTGATTTCGGTTTGATTAGCCGCCGCACATAGTGGCGCTTCTGTTGTTTCCTGGAATTTAGCGGTATTATTCATGTCATTCGCATAACAATCACCAGATCATCATGCCAACTTGTGAAAGAAGACTTGAGCAGGTGGCAAATTGGCAACAAAAAGAAACATCATTCCGTCGGAGAATTTTCCAGTTGGAACAATCAAAGTGCTGATCGACTTGAGTGATAAGATTTTTATTAAACAAATGGTGATTGTCTGGTGAGAAGTCTGAAGCGTAATTATGACACTGGAACGAGCTGGGCATGGCTCCATCATTCACTATGAGTACCCAATATATTTGTTCACCTCATGTAGCCGAAACTGCATGCAATCGTGATGAAGACATTAAGTCCCATTTCCTGGTTACTCTGCCCTTGTATCATGCTTCATAGCCCTGTCTGCCAGTTAGGCTAGTGATGGGGGGCTCTCTGCAGGGGAAATTTTGGGTTATTTTCTTATAGGGCCAGCTATAACCTGCACGTGATGGGATTCTCTGCAGTGATCAGATTAGGCGGTTTCGCATCACAAAATGGTAAATTCTCCCATAGTTATGTGATTAAGGGAATCGCAAGCTCGCCACAGGCTTCTCCCAATAATTCAAATACATGATGTTGTGATGTCAAAATGCGACTGAGAGTGCCTAGCGTGACTGGATTTTAATGGGAATGGGTCCTTTCACATCTCTGATCAGGTGTTAACATCATATGAGACAGTAAGGTTTTTTTTTTTTTTTTTTTTTTCGGCATGATTGTATAGTCATTTCATGACAATTTCAACACAACACAACATGTATCATGTATCATGACCGAAAGGGTCGCGGGAGAAGCGAAATCGCTTGTCAAAGTCCCGCCCATAACTTCCAGAAAAACAGTTTGATTATGGTTAAGATATCATAAGGATTATAAATCACAGCTGAGCTAGTGTCCATGTACGCTACGATTTAAACGTCAGAAAATACGATCTTAAAATTTATGAATATCATGAGAATTATAATTACAGAATAGGTGAGTGTCCATATAACTTTAGATTCAAATGCCACTCTTGATCTAATGCGACATTGCCCCGAAACCCCTTTCTTAATCATTTGGTTTGTACCGGCTAATTTGGAGTAGATAAGAGGTATAATAATTCCGGATCTTTGCTTGGATCTTGGTGAACCAAGGCCTCATTTCCATCGCCTTGGTTCACCCTTACCTTATCGGATGTAATGACTTATTGCAGTATGTGCAGTTTATCGTTGCCTTCCTTGACGCCGAATCCAATTTTATTGAGCTATCTGTCAAGGATAGCCATGCTATTCAAAGTTTTCTTTATCCTATGGTTAATCAAAAACAGACAAAACTCCAATGATAGCAGACCCGCTATCATGTATCCAGTTAGATAGATGTCCTCTACATCCTCGATGTCCAGGACTGCCAAACACACCGAAGGCCACTTTCCCCATGCATCCATGGTGTAACCGGCCGGGAATGTCCCATCCGGGCATGTCGGTTCTCCAGAACCTGACCGCCTCTTGGAGATCTTATAAACCAGCTTATAAGATCCATATTGGTTCAGCTGTCTGTAATAATGTGCTGTGACAGTTGTCTTTCGGACAAATGGTCTGGAGTGTCCAGTAGATACAAGGTACAGATTTAACTATATTGAACATGTTTATAGTTACTCAGATATGCACATTTCAACAAATATTTGAAGGCCTTCAGCTCTTCTGCCATTCTTATACTATCATCAAGTACATTCCATGCCCTGACTCCAGCCACAGATAACGAGTGCTCCCTGCGAGTCGTCCTGACCTTTCTTGGTTGCAACAACATTCTGCCTCTGGTGTTTTGAATACAATCATGCTGAAGAAATAGGCTTTGTATATTTCTAGGCAAATCTCTGTGGTATCCTAAATATACAAGTTGCAAGGGGTTGAATTTTATTATATCCTGTAATTTAAGAAACTTTGCCTTAATAAACAAATAATTTGTATGAGTTTCATACGGAACGCAATTAATAATTCTAAGGGCCTTTTTTTGGAGTTTAAACAAAGATTCTATTGTATTTTTGTAAGTGTGACCCCATACTTCAGCGCAGTAATGTAAGTGGGGTGCTATGAGAGCTGAATAGATTATTTTAAGAGACTTGAGGTTTAATAGTTTCTGCATTTTCCAAAGAATAGACGCACTTTTAGCTAACTTTCTTTGAACGAAATTTACATGCGGTTTCCAGCTTAAGAGATTATCTATCATAATTCCCAAGACTTTATATTCGTTTACCCTTTCAATGCTGGTACCATTTACCTTTAAGTCTATGTCATCCTTTTGACCTTTTTTCCCAAATATCATAAATTTGGTCTTTGTAAGATTTAGTGATAATTTGTTTACATTAAACCACGTGTGAAGTTTAGACATTTCATATTAGCCAATTTAACTAATTGTTTGAGATCAACACCTGAGCAAAAAATAGTTGTGTAGTCAGCGAATAAAATTAATTTTAGGATATCGGACACCTTAACAATGTCATTTATGTAGATTATGAACAACCTGGGACCTATAACCGAGCCCTGAGGAATTCCACTGGTAATGTCCAGGCAATTTGATTTGTTATTACCCATCTGCTCAAATTGCGTTCTATTTGTTGAATAATTTTTAATCCATTTTAATGCGGTGCCTCTTATTCCATATTTGTAAAGTTTTTCAATCAATATATCATGATTAATAGTGTCGAATGCTCTCTTCAGATCAATGAATATACCTATAGAATATAACTTTGAATCTAGTGAATCTTGTATAGCTAAGAGGGCTGCACTGGAGGTTGCAAGTAGTTTACAGAAATTTCATTGAGAAACAGTATTGAATCCTGTATTGAATTAAGATGGTTTAGAGTAAATTGGTGCCTTTTGGAAATGATTTGTTTTGCTTTCAGAATGGAGTTTTAGTCGGGTCCAAGCCCTAGGCAAAGCCTGGGCAGAGGACCCTTTTGTTCTTGTACTGTTTCTTATTCTTTGTTTCTTTGTTTGCTCATTTCTTTCTTTCCCGATACGCCTCTTTGAGCTTAAATTTGACCCCCTGAGCATGCTCAAAAACTCACCAAATTTGGCATGCGCCTCAGGTCTGGTGAAGAATTTCATAAAACGTAAACATTATCCCAATAGGTGCCAAAATGGCTTTCTAGCGCCACCCAGAATCATTTAAATTGGCACTTAGAAGTCATAGAGAGATGGAACCAACACTAGATTGTTCATCTCATCAAGACCTAAAAACAACAATCAACACCCCTGACCTGAATCGAAGAGGAAGTTTGCAATTTGCATATCGAAATTGCCATTTTCCCCTAAATTTGGCCTAAATTTGCCCTCGAACAAACGCGAACTCTTTTAACCCCTTTGTGCAGAAGCCAAATTTGGCTATTTATGGGTTACCCACTTTAATGCTGTATAATTCAAGATTTAAGCTTCATAAAGAGGAAAAATGTGGCTCAATTCTGAAAAGACACTTACAGCATTTAGAATTACATAGTATTTCAGTTAATTTTCATGATTATGGTAGAGAAAATGAGCTGCAAACATAAAAAATCTTCATGAGAATTCACCATTGAAATTGCAAAAAAAATAATTCTGAGGATTGAAAAACTGCTGGGGCTTAAAACTATACATTTCTGGGATCATAAACTCCTTGACCACAAGTACAATTCATCTTCAACATTACATTCTAGATTACCTACAAGCTTTTAGCCAAATTATACAGCTATCCAAGTGTCTCCCCGAAGTCTCAAAATGAAGTCCTGTCATAAAAAAATCATGTATATAACACAAATAAAGTTTTAAGGCAAGAAATTTAATATGAACAAATGATTTTCTGGTTGAGTTTAGTATGAATTTATCAATCTCAGTGCAGTTGAATATCAATGGTCACCAGTAACCTCTCCAAACACAAAACATGCCTTTTCTCCATAATGAAGTTTAGAGTTTTGGCCATTTTACTTCGAAGTCCCCCAAGCCAGCACAAACACGCATTAAATAAACTTATTATTAAACGGTTAGAACGTTCACCCTGTAATGGAAGCTACCAGTCCCCTCTTCAAAGCTCACAAACTCATTTCAACACTTATAGGGAACAAGTGCAACTCACTAACTCAGTAATATCTGAATTCTGAAATATACCTTATTTTAACAGAACAGACACTCCACTTTCAGGGAACAATCCATTGACTCCCTGGATTCAAAAGAAACGTGCAATGAACGTACCAGGGGGTCCACCCAAATGCACGGGCAGTTCGCGTTTTAAACAGGAAAAACACCTCGACATTCGACTTTGTTGAGTACGTATACATTCCAAAAACAAAACAACAACAACAAAAAAAAAAAACAAAGTAGCAGCCTCACCTTTTTCATGAATCCTTTCACCAGAGACCGATGTATCCAGTAGCAGGAACCCTCCGGTCCTGTTTCATTAGAAATAATTCCAATTGACCATATCCTTATCTCATTTAAATCCTGTAAATGTAACTGAACACTTCAAGGCCAGTTTTGCGAACGTGTTTTCTATAAATCGCGTCTATTTTAGCCGCGCAATGTGCATAACGTAGACAGGATACAACCGAGCCTGCTGATACGCATAGGTTTGTATGCTCTGTGTTTGTCCAATCAATGTATTTCACTTACTCTAAAATGTTTAAACACTCGGGAATTGGATAAGAAACGAGCCAATCAATACATTGTTACCAGGGAAACTTCACTAGGGCATGAAGTGTAACTCAACAATTACGCAGAAGAGTCTGAGCGTAAGATTGAGTGATTGGCTATCAACGCCAGTACTCGGGTGGATATAAGGAAGCGCTGGATTTGTCAATAAATGAATCTACGCGTAAATCCACGGTAGGGAACTACAAATTTTTTTGTATGTGACGACTGTAATTAACAATAGAATGTGAGAGAATCAATACCATGTCGATTTTTTTGCCTCAGAAAACTGATTTTTCTGAACCATTACTTGGAATACTGTTGGCTCACTGTGGCTTAACTGGTTGCTACAGAGGATAACGATTTTTTTAGTGTCAAGATATCGTTTTTTTAAACTGCTGGATCGATACTATGGGCAAGGATACTGACCAGTTTGCACATCAGGCTTAGCTGAGGAGTTTAATTCATGCAGCTCTTGAAAAACAGGGCGTGGAGTGAACTTCCCCATATTCAGAACCGCGTTCGAGGTCTGCTTGCTTGTGAACATTCAATTACTGATCCGGGGGTGCTATCTAGTGATCGAATACAGTAACAGCATGCTTAAATTTGCAGGTCTATAGATGCGGGCGTCTACATCTGCAGAAAGGGGTTAAGGTCGTTCATCGTATCGACCCCAAATGCTCAGAGATGACAAAAGCACACTCTGCCAATGACAACTACTGTACAACTTTGTCAAAAGTTGAACGGTTTGGATTTTATGAGGCGTCAAAGATGGGGTCCCCAGCCACTTTGACTGCCATTTTTCGAATGCGTAGGCAATTTCCAACCTAAATGTGACCACTTAAACATGCTCAAAAACAAACCAAATTTCGCAGATATTTCTTTGTGGCTTCAAACATTTTTCAAAACTGAAAATTCTCCACCGAAGAGACTAATGGCTCTCTAGCGCCACCTAATTACGCTAAAATGGGACTTTCGCTTTCACCACGGCCTGTTGCAATGACATAAAATTCTGAAAGAAATCACAGGTCATAACTGTACAATTACCTGAGTTTTCACTTGATTTGGTGAAAATCCAATCAAGACTTTTTGAAAAAAAAAAATGTATGTACATAATACGTTGTGTAGTAATATATCCTTTCTTGCTGTGGACAAACCGTTTATCTAATCAAAACGTCCTTTGGCATAATTCATAATCTCCAATTACAGAAACTATTTGCTAAGCGTGGTACCATTTGAATTAATATTTATCGAGATATTAACATGATATGAATATTCATGAATTCATATTCATAAAATATAGAGTGACCCATTTCTGAATTTACCATAGGTTGCAGTGTATGAAACTTTTGTCTGTTTTCATTGAACATGCTCCAGAAACTTCAGCTTTCTATGATTTACCTGGAAGAGAACCATTTATTACTTTCTTGATTATTATTGATTTTCAGTGTTTTTCTTTGTGCTGCTACACATTCTGACCACTGGGTGGCAGTAGGATCACATGGCTCATCTCCCTTCACTAAGTTCATGAATGGGGGAAGATTGCAGAATACACAGCAGTGATAAAATCTGCTTCAGAAACTTTGACCAGGTCCCATGGGTCATGGCTCCATTTCACAAAAGAAAAATCTCTTTCAGTAAAGGGGTTTGCACTCAACTGAACATAAAACATTTTTCTCAGTCTTGTACTGTCCAACGAATGAAAATGCTCGACGGCGCTCGAACACGTCTCGCCCCTGTTTCGACATGCGCGGATGGGCGAGGACCCATCCAACGCTGCTTGCACCTTTAATTTCTCTTGTAATTGTAATTTGTAATTAGCAAAGGAAAAAAAGAGCCCTTTTAGCATTTAAAATCAACAAAAGGCAGAAGCTCACTCCACAGTTTTTCAATGGGGTTGAGATCTGGGGACTGAGATGGCCATGGGAGGAGCTTGATTCTGTGTCTGGTGAACCATTTGTGTGTAGATTTGGCCACATGTTTAGGGTCATTATCTTGCTGAAAGACCCAGTGATGATCCATCTTCAGCTTTCGGGCAGAGGCCACCAGATTTTGATTTAAAATGTCCTGGTATTTCAAAGCGTTCATGATGCCATGCACCCTAACAAGGTTCCCAGGGCCTCTGGAAGGCCCACAGTATCACCAATCATCCCCCATACTTCACAGTGGGCATGAGGTGCTTTTCTGCATACTCATCTTTTGTGTTCCTCCAGACCCACTTAGAGTGTTTGTTGCCAAAAAGCTCTATCTTTGTCTCATCTGACCAAAGCACACGGTCCCAGTTAAAGTCCCAGTACCGCTTAGTGAACTCCAGACGTTTGTGTTTATGATTGTGAGTGAGAAAAGGTTTTTGTCTGTGCATGCCTCCCAAACAGCTTGTTGGCATGTAGATAGCGCCTGATAGTTGTTTTGGAGACTTTGGGACCCCAAGACTACCATTTGATGCAATTCTTTAACAGTGAGCTTTGGAGAACTTTTTATTTCTCTTAGCATCCTCCTCACTGTGTGTGGTAGGAAAATAACCTTGCATCCTCGTCCAGGCTTGTTTACCACTGTTCCAGTTGTTTTAAACTTCTTGATGATTCCTCTAACAGTAGATATGGGCAGGTGCAGGTGAGTGGCTATTTTCTTGTAGTCATTGCCTGACTTGTGAAGGTCGACACACATCTGCCTTGTTTGAATGGTGTGTTCCTTTGTCTTTCCCATGTTGAAGAGTGGATAAGAGAAATGGCCTCTGTGTCACGTCATATTTATACCCCAGGGAAACAGGAAGTGATGAATTACTCATTAAATGTTCCAAGATACTCTGATCAACTTTGTAAACTACTGTAGAAATGACAGAAATAATTCAATTACACTTATTTCCAAGGTCTTGGATCTTTTTCTGGTTGACCAGCTATGTCACAAACCAAATAATCAACAAACAAGTTAGCTGGTGGCAAACTGGTAGCATGTCGAGTGGTGAGAATATGGACAACTTTACGGCTCTGTACATTTCACTCGGGCTGTACGCTATGCTTTTCTTACAATTGAGATGCACACTATCCCTGGTGGTTATAAGGTTAGCCGAAACTAGGCGGCAACACCGCTATACTCTACTTTGTGCCTTTTCACACCTCAAGGCGTGACTTTCCAAGCACCAATACCCTTGTAGACGAGGACTGCTTCTGTTCTGTACAAACTTGCTGGTTGAGCAGAGCACAGAGTTGTTGCTAATAAGGTTGGTGTTTAAAAGACTTCCGGGTCTTTTAAAAAAACTTTAAAAAACTTTGTTTCTTTCAAACAGACAATACTTGCACAAGGTAGAAGTGTGTTTAGGGTCATTTTCTTGTCGAAAATAAAATTCACGATCAGTCTCTTTCCAGATGGCAATGCGTGCCTCACAAGGATGCTGTGATATGGCTTTCGAACCATGATTCCATTGATTTTTATGAGAGCAGCGGTTCCTTTCGAGAGGACTGAACCCCAAACCATTATATTGCAATCACATTTCCAAAAAAATCAGATGTCAAAATTGAGATATTTTATAGTTTTTGGGAAATATATGCTCATATTGAATTTGATGCCAGCAACATATTTCAAAAAAGATTGCACGGGGGCATGTTTACTACTGTGTTGCATCACATCTGGCTGATTCCATGTCAAAAGAGCCACTGGCAGAGGAATGCTCCACCATCATGTCACTGAATTTGACAATTTTTTCACTATTTGTTGATACATGGGTGATGATGAAAACCACACGTTTTTTTGGGTCAACTCCGACTCATTACCGAATGACGGCCATTTTAAAAATATGCTCAACGCGCCTCGAGACGCACCCTGCCCACTTTTTAAAAACACGTTTTCTTTCATTTCCGTTTTTTTTTTTATCCTTAAAAGATACATCCGGATGGCCATACATACATATTGTTTATAATAATAATACATCAATTTTATATAGCGCTTTTCTGCTTTCTGGGCACTCAAAGACGCTTCACAAGGATACATTATTCATTCACTCACACATTCACACTCTGATGGTGGTAAACTATGTTTTTGTAGCCACAGCTGCCCAGGGGCAGACTGACGGAAGCGTGGCTGCCAGTATGTGACCACCACCCTCCGACCACCACCAAACATTCACACACAGCCATACAGTGTTCCTATATTGCATGTTTTTGTGGGTGGGGGAAACCGGAGTACCCGGAGAAAACCCACGCGAACATGCAAACTCCACACAGAAAGGCCCCAGGCCGGATTCGAACCCACAACCTTCTTGCTGTGAGGCAGCAGTGCTAACCACTGTGCCACCGTGCCGCCTTATGTCGTTCACCATTAATGGTGACTTCACGGATGCACAAGTTACCCAAGCCATGTGAGCTAATGCACCCCCATACTATCATGAAAAATAATTTCTGAAAAACTGTGCGATTAAATTTTTTTCTAAATCAGGCAATCAACTTACCTTGGTACAGCCAATGTACAGTGTGAGCACCATTTTGATAGAATTGACAGAAGTGGGTCTAGTGGGGGCACTGTACTTTGACATTGGTTCTTATGGAGAATGGGCAAAATTGCCTGTGGAAGCTGAATGGTTGCAGATAGAGATTAAGTTTGTCTAATCAACAGATCGTAAGTCATATATGACCTATATTTTGGATGTGTTAAAGTTGACCTCAGATGACCTTGAAAGGTCAAACTTGAGGTCAAGCAAAATTTTACAATTTTCAAAGGCTTCTAGGCTTGACAATATTGAAGATTGGAATATACGTGTATTGAACACATTGGAAGTCATATATGAACTTTCATCTGGTGGCTTTGGACTTGACCTTCGGTGACCTTCACAGGTCAAACTTTACATTGTGAAATTTCAATGACCTCTATCACCAAAACTATTACAGATGGAGTGTAGGTTTGTATTGTGGGTATAATGAAGTTTAATTGGGTGACCTTGAACTTGACCCTCAGTTACCTTCAATGACCAAGCTGTTCAGTGAAATTTCAATGACTCATCAGCAAAATCGTTACAGATAGAGTGTAGGCTTGTATTGGAGACCTATAGGAAGTCATGCATGAACTTTCATTTGGTGATCTTCATATTGACCTTCGAACGTCAAACTTGACCTCGCGAAAATTCAATGACTTCTATCTTTAGAAAGGTCACAGATGGAGCCTAGGTTTGTGTTACTGACATCTAGGAGGTAGGGCTGGGCGATAAATGATTCACGATAATTCTTAAGCACAATAAAAGTAACTGGCTCCATGGGACAGACAGACAAGCTTGATCATTACCTTTTCTATGCCACACACCTTTAATTTAGTGTTGAACTAACATCAGAGGCCGTTTGAAATTCTTCCTGGAAGAAAAGTGCGATTTGAAGTCTTCTAATTACCCGCGAGGTTGAAGAGCCTCCATCGCCTTAGCATAATTAGCTTACCTCAAATCGATTTCTGTGTACTGTGCTTGACTTGCAAACAAGCCATTTATTCAGCCTACTGACTAATCAAAACCAAAATCTGGCCAATATTGATTAAGAAGAGATAATGAGAAGCAGATCGACCAAACCAGGCTGCCGTGTTAGATTGAAAGAATGTCAAGAATCTGAATAAATAGCAGACCTCTGAATTTTGCCTCTCATCGGGAAACTTAAACGTATTATTCAAAAGGATTTCTTAAAAATAAAATCATGTTATGATGGCCCTGGTTTTTATGCGTTTAAAAATATACACGAAGTGGAAAACATTGTGTGAAGCATATCAAACGTGAATTTGAGAGAGAAATTATTTTCGCATTGTAAGCGATGAACAATTTGATCGAAAACTTGGCAAGCACGTTCAGGAAAATCTGCTGCAATTTTTTTTGCATTTTTTAATTGATAATTGAACAAGATTAATTTGAAGTAAAGTATTTCATAGCTCTTGATTTTAGTTTTGAGCCTCTAAATAGCCTACAGTGAAGGTGGAAAGCATTTTATTTTAGTGTATGGAACCTGACATGTAAATTGTTATCGCGTTCGCACACAACGGCCAAATGTAGTAATCCAGCAAACACATTCAGGAAAATTGCGTGCCGAACCCATAGACTGTATAAAAAGATGGACCCTGCTCCCGGGTCTAAAAAAGTGAGGCTGGTGCGGAAATCTCAAAAATTTGCATTATATTTCATGGCCAGCAGATGACGACGTCGGTGGTTGCAAAAAGAAGTCCAGTGCTAATGCAGTCTATGAGAAAATGACCCTACTTTGCCACCTTATTTATTATTTCCCACATCATTTTATGGTATTCATTGCCAGTTTCAAGTCTGCCTCGAAATATATCATGATGTTTATTTTTGTAAATTATGGACCCAAGTAGACTTGAAGAAAAGAAAAAGCCAGAATATGCTGGCGTGGCTATCCTCAAATGAATATTGTACTGATTTTTTTCTTTATGTTCATTCCAATAAACAATTTCGAAGAGTCCAAATTATCCCTGTGTTCTGTGTTTTGATAGTTTGAGAACATCCGTATTTCGGGTTTTGCCCATATGCAGTCAAATTTTCACTCCCATATAGCCTTCCAATTCCATGCAATATCCCGGGCTTGTATATGGATGAAAACACAAAAAAGCCATCCCAATGTAGTGGTCGATCTTTGTACATTTTTTTTTAAATTAAATATTTGTACAGATGTCTTCTGATAATTAAGATAACATTTTGAAATTAAGTATGTTGTTACAGTTTTATTTCCATTCCTTGTTAGGAATCTGGGTAGGAAGTTTTAAACTTTGAAATCTCACATTGTGAAAGTCCTCTCTTATTTCCCCTGCATACACCTTTATCTATTCATATAGCTTGAAACTATTTGTACTATTCAAGTGAATGTAAGGCCTCAGTAAACCACCATTTCAATGGAGGTCATCTATTGTCTAATTCTTGAAACAAGGCTATCAAGAAACTCATAACAGTCTTTACAGTGTATTTCAAACAAAATACTCGCATTCAAAGTTGTGCCTTTTTTCTCATGATTGTTGAATTGATGCAGTAACTTGGTTTTAAAACAAACTGTTTGTCCAAAAACCACACCAAAATCCCTTAACTCTGCACTTGGCAGATATCACTAAAATAAGGTGTTGAAGTTACAAAGTCATTTGTATGTCAACATTTCCATTACAGTCGATATAAAAGTTAACCGTTGCCAAAAATAAATATGCACTGTACCCTTGCTCCGATTACGTGTAATCTTATTTGGGTACACTGGGAATTCCCACCAGCCCCACCTTTTAGCTGCCCATAGCATTGACGAGCAAAAATTGTCCGGTATGTATGTCAAGATAAGTTACAACCATTAGAAGTTACGACCGTGAGAATGGACTTACAATATTCATTATTTACGTCAACTCTTAATTGACGTAGCTGTATCGAATGAAATAAATGTTAAACTAGGAGCAAAATAAGGGACCACAAATCCACACTTCATGTGTCTGCTTTCATAGCAGTGGCATACACTGTATGAACAGGGTATTTGTGAGAACCGCGTTGCCCCTGACAACCTCGGTACCTCTGCCAAACATTCAGCAGTATGGGCCCAAACATATAGTGGAAACGGTGAGAACGCACGGAAAACATCTTGTTTTTGGAGTTAAAATACTGGACTTTACCCATCAAATATTATCAGACCAGAAGTGTAGGAAACAACTCTGTATGAGGGGCAGTACAAGACATAATTCATTCTGCCCTCGAAAACAAAAACATTTTCCTTCCACTCACACACATTCTCCTTCTCACCCACACATACATTCTCCTTCTCACACCCGCATATTCTCCTTCCACACACATACATTCTCCTTCCACAAACATACATTCTCCTTCTCACACATATACATTCTCCTTCTCACACATATACATTCTCCTTCTCACACCCGCATATTCTCCTTCCACACACATACACTCTCCTTCTCACACATACATTCTCATTTCATGCACATATATTTTCAGAGAGAACGCATCTCGTTTTTGGAGTTAAAATACTGGACTTTACCCATCAATTTGTATTATCAGACCAGAAGTGTAAGAAAAAACTTTGTATGAGGGGCCGTGCAAGACATAATTCATTCTGCCCTCACAAACACAAGCATTCTCCTACCACACATATACATTCTCCTCACACACACATACATTCACCTTCCACACATACATATTCTCCTTCTCACACACACATACATTCTCTTTCCACACCCATACATTCTCCTTTCACGCATATATATTTTCACTGTCGCACGCACATACATTCTCGTGAGAAAAGAATACATGTGTGCGAGAAAAGAATACTGGTGTGTGAGAGGAGTATATATATGTGTATGAGAGTAGAATATATGTGTGTAAGAGGAGAATATATGTGTGTGAGAGACAGTATAGTGGAAAAGGAAGTAGTTTAGTGGAAAAGGAAGGTAATTCATTTATTTGTGCTGTGATTGGCTGTTCTGGTGGGACTCCCTCAAAACTACTTTTGAGAAAGGACGCCATTTTTTCTCTCACATGCGACATCCATTATGCAGCCGGGAAACAATCAAGCAACTGATAAGCCAGTATTGGTAAATGAGAGGCCTGTGGTGGAGAAGCCAGCGATTAGTCCTCCGAGGCTTGTAACTCATTGGATTTGCTACTGGCTTGGCCGGTCATTGGCATTCCTTCGCTGGCCACTAGCATTCGTCGGTAGCAGCTCATTGAATTTGTGACTGAATCGGCTGGTAATTAACGTACTTAGGCTGGTAACCCGTAGACCTAGCATGGCAATCCATTGGATTTGTGACTGACTAGGCTGGTCACTCACCTGCCTAGGCTGGTAACCCATTTGCGTAGCTTGGCAACCCACTGGATTTGCGAATTTAAATAAATGGTTCCTAAATTAAATTTGCAATTTAATGCAATCTAACGACAGTTGTTCAATTCAAGCTAATGACTGGACAAAAGCAACAATGAGATTCATAAGTGGCTTGGGTAAGAAAAATATGTAACACGTGACTTTAAAAGAAACATTAAAACCATTAAAACCAAAACAAAAATCAGAGTTGATAATTCTTTAAGTAGTACTCTTATCACATTACCACGTTCAATTCTGTCTTAAGATTTGAATGACGAGGCAAAAGAGATTGCAATGGAGCAAATGCCAAAATAATACAGATCAATTTCGTGTTTTCTATAGACTACTTTTTGGTGAGGAGCAAAGATTAATTAAGGTTGATGCAAATCTACTGGTTTGTTGTTTGAAAATTGCCACACTAAAAATACGGTCACCAAAAACCAATGCATGTCTGTAAATAGTTAGCTATAATAATTATATGATATGGTCGTTAAGACCATTCACGTTTCATACAAAGCATGCAATCTTAAATGCTTTATTAGCTGCTACTGCCATGTTGGTGAAGTTGGTAATGTATTTGAGTATCCTTCACAGCTACGCCCTATCAGCCTGATGGCTCATCTTATTAGCTACAGAACTATTCTGATAACATATGTATTTTAGCTGCCAAGCTATTGGCAAATTAATGAGCTAATTCACTCTTTATACAAGCTAGCTTAGCTACATAGCTAGCTAGCAATATGTTGAAAATCGTAACGCATGTGTGGGTAACACTTAACTGTGCTATTCCACAGTAGCTTATTTGTGTCGTTTAGGTATTGTAAAAAACAATTAATTTTCAACTGACTTGGTTGTGTAGAGGTCTGACTCGGGACATCGGTAAAAGACGTCTTAAAAAAAAACATTTTTGCACTATATGTTCCCTTATCTCGAAGTGAATGGGCTTTTGAATGGGTTCGTTAGAAATTTTGTTTCCAAATCTCATCTATACAGTGGCCGGTGTTGCAGTGTGCATCTGTCAGCTAGTGCTAAAAAGGCAAGACTGACAGCGTGAAAGCTCCCGCCACGCCTGACCTACGGAGAAAAAGCCTTATTAATTAAAGAATGCAAATACGTTTTAAAAATATATGAAAATTTTAATTATAAACGTTTAATAACATTGTCAGGGTGCGCACAGTTCTTGAAACTGAAAAACCTGGAAAAACAACATGGTGAATTCCACTTTTAGAAAATCCTTTAAAACTTTAAACTTTAAAAAAAGTCCTGGAAAATCAGATGTTTATGCCTCGGGGGGTTTATGCCTCTCTGCCAATCTGCACGAAAATCGGTGCTGAAAACATGGGCTGAAGGATGTTTCAATTAAGGAGGGCTGCCAAATGAGTTTTTAAAAATGCAGGAAATAAAGTTTTTGTTATTCCAAGCACTGTTGTCTCCAAGCCTCTAATTAATAGTCACAACGTTACAATACGTGTGTGTGTGTGCGTGTGCGTTGCCCTGCCTTATTTTTCCATCCAAACATACCCTGTATAAATTCTTCCAAAAAGGATTCTTTAAAAACAAAGGGATCTTGCTGAAGCCATTTGCCACTCTAAGAACCCCTTTGGAAGACGAAAAGAAAAACGGTGCTTTGGCAAGTGGCGGAACCCCATATCTCTGTGAAGAACCCTATTGGAACCCTCTTTTCTGAGAGCAATATACATCGTACACATAATTCATTACCGACAGAATATTACTGCTGTTTGCTTCAAATATAATAACTGGATTAATCAATTGAAAATTTTATACCTTATCAAATGACACAGTGAACCAGTAAGCATCAATCTTGATTAATCATTGCCCATCACCAAGAAGTAGCTCAGAGAAATCCAAAAATTGATCTGTATTATTTTGGCATTAGCGTCATCTATTGCAATCTCCTTTGCCTTGTCATTGAAAGACAGAATTGAAAGTCGTAAAATAATTAGTTGAATACTTAAAGAATTATAAAATCAGATTTTTGTTTTGGTTTTGCCAGTGACCAGCCAAGCCAGTAGCAAATCCAATGAGTTACACGCCTCGGATAATTAATTGCTGGCTTCTCATTTCCCAAAACCGGCTTCTCATTTACAAGCGCTGGCTTATCAGTCATTAGATTGTTCGCCGGCTGCGTAATGGATGTCAAATGCGAGAGGGAAAAAATGGAGTCCTTTCACAAAAGTAGTTTTGAGGGAGTCCCACCCAGTCTCACATGAACAGCCAATCACAGCACAAATAAATGAGTTGCTTTCCTTTTCCACTAAACTGCTTCCTTTCCCCCTATACTTTCTGTCACACACACATGCATTCTCCTCTTACACACATATATTCTACTCTCAAACACAAATATACTCCTCTCACACACCTGCGTTCTTTTCTTGCACAAATGTATGTGTGTGTGAGAGTGAAAATATCTGTGCGTGAAAGGAGAATGTGTGTGTTAGAAAGAGAATGCATGTGTGTGTGAGAAGGAGAAGGTATGTGTGTGTGAGAAGAAGATTGTATGGGTGTGAGAAGGACAATGTATGTGTGTGAGAAGGAGAATGTGTGTGTGTGGAAAGAGAATGTGTGTGTGAGAAAGAGAATGTGTGAGAAGGAGAATGTATGTGTGTGTGAGAAGGAGAAGGTATGTGTGTGTGAGAAGGAGAAGGTATGTGTGTGTGAGAAGGAGAAGGTATGTGTGTGTGAGAAGGAGAATGTATGTGTGTGTGAGAAGGAGAAGGTGTGTGTGTGTGAGAAGGAGAATGGATGTGTGTGTGAGAAGGAGAAGGTATGTGTGTGTGAGAAGGAGAATGTATGTATGTTAGAAGGAGAATGTATTTATATGGAAGGAGAACGTATATGTGTGGAAGGAGAATGTATGTGTGTGAGAAGGAGAATGTATACGTTTGTGAGGGCCAGAATGAATTATGTCTTGTACGGGCCCTCATAACTTTGAAATCTCAGGATTGAACTCGGTGATTTTCTGCTATCTGTGTGTACACAGAGTCAGATATTTTGCTCATTTAAATTGTGCTTCGGACACACATTTGAAGGATAATTAAAGAAAATGTCTAACTGTTAATATTTCTTTTCAGTACTTTCTCTCTGACTCATATTTTATCGCGGTAAAATAAAGCATAAGAAATCAAATAAAATTGAATGAGTTCCTGCATAACCCATTCATGTGTCATGATGTTATAAGGGTACTGACAGAAAGGGAAGATTACGGTTATGCCTTACGCCTCTCTTGTTCTAACAAATGCAGCGGCGAAAAGATATCTCCATTCAAACAAAGAAATTCAGTACTAGCTCGAAATGGAGGCAGACAAGAACATATAATCACAACTGGATGCTACACGCAAAAACTCAGAGATTTATGGAAAAATTCCTGAGTAGTTACATTCAGTGATTATCACAGAATAATAGATCCATGTCATACCAAACTAAAGAAAATGCGGCTGCGATATTTCAGACTGCGGGACGCCGTGCAAAAGTCTGGCAGCTCAAGTTATGAGATAGATACATTTTCATGGTATGAGGCAGGGGACAGCATATTCGGCCACACCGATGTTGAATGTAATCAGTACATTTTTGGCTTACCTTGATGTTTGGCTACCCAGAGAAAGATTTGGATGTGCAGAAACAAAAAGCATTCAGTCAAGAAAATTTCGAGTTTTATTTATCGTGCTGCTATACGTGATAATCCATGTTACAGATGACACACTGGGTTGCTAGGGCACGCGCAGCATATGCATGCGCGATATTACGAATCAATACCAATATTAATATTGTAAACCCCCTTCTCAATAATAAAACCCCCTGAAATATATTGGCGTCTCCTTTTAAAATAATTCCCCATTTAAAACCACCTTGGTGCATATTGCAACGAGCTGTATCGGAAATTTGACATATTTGCAAACGTACTCGGATATGGTACGATATTACTCGTGTGAAAGCTGACCAGCGGGGGAGAGGGAAGGGGGGACAATCTTACGGTGGCACGGTATGGAAAAATCGTACCTAGTGTGAAAGCGCCCTCAGAATGGTCAGGGTCTACTGGCAGTCCTTGATCCGAAACTGACCTGCACAGTGTCACTAAAACATCCTTTTTGTGACGGGAAACAGTCACTATATGGTCCTGTAGATATTTCTTCAACTGTGGTACAGTCCAAGTGTTAAAGGTGGCCATATTTTAAGAAAATAAACAGCCTAATAAAACGGCTTCTTAAGTCCGTTCTCTCTGAAATCAAGATGGCGGACGCATTGGGTTGACAGACCTAGCAACAAGCCTGGCTAATAACCACAACTAGAGGGCACTATGGTTCTGTGCTCGCTAAAGGCCTATTGACATGCTGCTGAATTCAGCAGCCGATCTCTGTCAAACATTGACATACGTGAAGAGAATACAGGTTTCCCGGGGCAGATTTATCTAAATTTGTGGATATTTGGTGATATCTGCGAGATGATTAGTTGAACTATTTTCTTCATCAATGTTGTTTTGAAATACTTTAAGAATTTAAAATAAAGAATGAAATCAGTATTCTAGTATTGGTATAGTTATAATAATTATATCTCCCCGAGGACGATAGTCGCGTGATACTATGGTTTACTTCTGGGGCCGCTGCCGCCGCAGCAGCAGCGGCGGCCAAAGCCGCCTCTGCCTCTGCAGCGGCAGCAGGCAAAGTTGGAAGAAAACTCAAAATGGACCATTTCAATGAAGATTTTTCCTGTATTTAGGTGCCATTATTTTGTTTACCCAGCAAGACAGATCTGGAATTCTCTGGATACATAGTCCCTTTCGGGTACACTATGGGATATTAGGTAGATAGAACATTAGCTCTTTAAAGTGCTATTTTTAGTCAGATAGCTATACACCAAGCATAGTACAAAATTAGATTCTTCATTTTCAGAGAAAACTAGCTGTGTGTTCAATTAAAAAACAACAACTTTGGTACATTTCTGGCGATAGCCAGTATTTGCATCCAGCCTGCAGCATCCCCTGGGGGCAAAATTTTCCAAATTTTGATGTTGAATATCATTTATGCTGAAAATACCACTGTTAAGATTTTACTAATACTGTAATATACCCCAAACGGACCATGTATCCAGAGAATTTCAGATGTCTGTCTTGATGGATAAACAAAATAATGCCACCTAAACATAGGCACAATCTGCGATGAATTGGTCCATTTTGAGTTTTCCTCCGACTTTGGCTCTGTCTAGCATGAAAGTATAGAAGCTACCAAAGGAAATGCTTGGTGCTCTTGAAAATAGAGTTCCAAAAGCACAACAAACGGCATTTACCACCACAGTACATATCTGTGTAACTGAGAAAATATACTGTAAACATGCACCAAAAATCTGTTTTTACCATCTTTCCGGCCGTCCATTGCATTAAGGGAGCTTGTCAATATTCTGAACGCATTCAAAAGTGAACAGGCATTCAAAAATGAACAAGTCTCTGTTGGTGTTCAGCTAAAAAACAAATGGCAGAGTGTTCAAAAACGAACGAGCATGTGTTCATTTTGCTTTCAAAAATGAACAAGTATGCGTTTTGTTTCTGACTGGACGGCATCCAAAAACTAGAGAATTGTGAATGCTGAAAGCTGAAGCCATACTGCGACGCTGTCTTGAACACAATAAAGGTTGAATGATTTGAATGTTTGCTGACACCACACTGAACAGTTGCCATGAAAATGTAATATTTGAATTATGTAGAATACATGAATGTTTATTAAAAAACTGAAATCTGAACAAAGAAAGAATGAAAGAACAGTGCTAACCATGCTAACCAGGTTACTCAGCTAACTTAGCTAATGATGTTAGCCGTTATGCTAACAATACTAACCATGCTAACCACGTGACCATGCTAACCACTTTACTCGGCTAACATAGCTAATGTTGTTAGCCATTATGCTAACTATGCTAACAATACCAACTACGTTACTCAGCTAGCTTAGCTAATGTTGTTAGCCTTGATGCTAACTATGCTAACAATGCTGACCATGCTAACCACATGACCATGCTAACCATGTTACTCTGCTAACTTAGCTAATGTGGTTAGCAATTATGCTAACAAAGCTAACCATACTAACCACATTACTCAGCTAACTTAGCTAATGTGAGAAGTCGAATGAAGTCTCTAGGAGAAAGTATGCTGAAGTTATAGAGGTTATAGAGGCGCAAGAGTTTAAGAGTTTGAAGAGTGTTTAAATGTGTTTCTCTTGGACAAAAACATCAGAAAAAGTGAAATATTTTAAAAACTATAAAAAGTACGAAAGAGAAGAGTAATAACAATAATGTCCAGAGAAAGCTGCATGTTTCGATATATGAATTATTGAAATGGCACAAATTATGTTTAATAGCATGGAATGGCTGAAGAAGTAAGAAAAATAATAATATTATCATTATTATCATAAATGGCTGACTTGAAAAGCAATAGTTTGAATGCTGACAGCATTTACACCAATAATAATAATGATAATAAGTATAAAGAAAATGGCTGACATGAAAAACAATAATTTGAATTCTGTCAGCATTTTTCTTATTGTCCTCCTTCTTATGCCAAATATTGCATTGAACATCAAAGTTAATTTATTGGGATTTGGAAAGCAGTGTGAAGATCATCACATTTGGGCTTTGCAGGACACCCAAATCCAGAAAATTTTCTGTGGGAGGAATACTTGGAAGACACTGGCTCCTCTGTGGCCCCAAGTCAGGCTTTTTGTATGGTAAGCCAGTTGTAAGTCACAGAGGATATCTTAAAAGCTATAATTTTTCAACCTGTCATGGTACTGTTCCCTCTGGTTTTTCCTGCAATTTGCTTAATTATGCAAAGTGCTTGATTGTGTCACTGTAAAACTGAAATTACTGTTAAGTACTTGGTCTGTTACCTGAGAGGGCTAGGCTTGAATTTAAACCTACATTCAAATGAAAATGTGATTTAATGTCCATTCTGTGGTTGAAAGACAACCCTCATTGTAAGTAACTCTCATAGATTTGGGCTAATTAAGTTAATCACCACAAAGTGAACTGACCTTTTGATCTAAATGCATCTTTCAGAGGCCACCACACAGGTTTCAGGCGAACATGAAGCTGGAGGCGGTGGACAGACGAAACTCCATGCTCATACGCGTGGCCACCATTGTGGACACAGAGGACTATCGGGTCAAGGTGTGAGAGCAATCACTACACTGCACATATCAAAACAAAACGGAAGAAAAACTTTTCCCCACTGGCAGATGAAATGACACTGTTGTCAGTATATTACAGTTCCTTCTCCAAATACAGTGTATATAGTGTAAGCTCGCAAACATTGGATGGAAATTGTAGATTACACCGTACCCCATTTCAAAGACACGTACAGTGCTGCGAAAAATCATTTATTCACTTCTTTCAATTCAGATTCCTTCTATTTTTGCATATTTGTCACACTTGAATGTTTCAGATCATCAAACTCGTTTTAATATCAAAGATAACTTGAGTGAACTCAAAATTTAGTTCACAAATGATGATATCATTTTTTGAGGGATAAATGCTATCCCACTTTACCTGGCGCTATATGAAAAAGTAATTGCCCTTTTAGTCACTAAATCAACAATTTAAAAAATTTGATGATTTCATCAATTGGGCTCAATTTCAGCAGACACACCCAGCAATAATTTCTGCCTGCCTGAACAATTTTACCCCCGCCAAGAAGATAATGTTTTAGTTGCCGTTGGTTTGTCTGTTTGTTTGTTAGCGGCATTACTCAAAAAGTTTTGAACGGATTTCGCTAAAAATTTCTGGAGGAGTCAGGGATGACACAAGGAACAATCCCTTAAATTTTGGTGGTATTTTTTAAAAAACAGGAATTTTTTAAGGGATTCTTTACCATTGTTGGACAGGGGCAATTTCAGCATTATTGTGCATTGAACCATAAAAAAGGGCTATAATGCTATCACAAAAATAACAGCATATTATCTCCCTAAGTTTGGTCAGGATCCAAGCAGAAATCTGAGTGAAAAGGACAGTAGATGTGCAATTCTTAAATGTGATCTATTCAATGGCTCCAGTGACCTTACGGTTTGGTGAATGTTTGCGCTCTCTGAGTGCTTCTAATTATAGATAGGATCAGTCTGGCAATTTAAAGTAAGCAAAAAGCAGCACATGATGGTGAAATTCAATGACAGATGATAAGCAAAGTTGTTGACATCTGTCAGCCTGGGAAAGGTAAGAAAGCCAATTCGAAGCCTCTGAGGCTCCAGTAAACCGCAGTAAGAGCCATTGTCTATTATAGAGAAAACTTGGAACGGCACTGAACCTTATGAGGAGTTTCTACTGGGAGAAGATCTATTTTGAGAAGATCACCATCACCTGACTACAAAACGGCTTTCTGCCAGAAACCTGGCAGACAGTCGTTTGTTAGTCAGGTGATGTAATAGAATGAGCCACACAGTCTGTGCAACGAGGAAATCATGGTGGATGAATGGGTTATAACTGCCATGCAGGCAATCAGGGTTCATATCGTGTAACATCAAATGTTGACTTACTACTCTTAGACTTTGTTGAAATTATTTTCAGTTTTATTAATAATTTACAGTTTGGTGCAATTCTAATTGCAAATTTATTTGGTCTGGTTTAGGAAAAAAAAATCATGGTTTGGGTTAAAGTGACAGTTCACCTAAAAATGAAAATTCACTCATGAGTTAAAAAAAAAAAAAAAAAACCAGCATTGAGACAAATCCAAATCATCTGAAGTTAGTGTGGGCCTCTCTTTCAAGCGTAAAAAAACAAAAAAACCAAATAATGACCCAAGTGTCCTTAAGCCCCGACATTCAATTTTGACGTGAAAAGATATTTTTTAACCATGTTTCTTAGCCTAAATGTCCAATGTAGCCACTTGGCTAGGAGCCCTGTTCATCTTCGAGGAAGAAGTCTATGATTTAAGATCTACCTAAGGTGGCCAATGGGGGTGAACGCGAAGATCAGTCAGTGAAAACGAATATTCAGAACTGCAGCGCATTTCTGCAGTTGGAGATGTTTTGGGGTGTTGCAGTGCTTTTGCCCTCATCGCCCTGTAAAATTTCAATAAAGCATATCAAAAGTAACAATCGTGCCCAAAAAATAAAAAAAAAACGTTAATTTACACAAAACTTTAATGCTTCGGTCTACGCTAATTGTAAAGCAACATGAGGCATATATAATGGCTCTGTAACACCCAAAGTGTATGTAGAAAGTGTATGCACTCCAAGCCGAACTAGACATGATACACAACCTTGCAGTGTCCAATGGCTGCAAGCACATGCCTGCACCCATCTGGATCCTGGCTCCACCCCCAGCATGCATGGAGTGCATACACTTTCTACGTCCACTTTGGGTGTTACAGAGCCATTATATATGCCTCATGTTGCTCATCGCCCTGTAAAATTTCAATAAAGCATATCAAAAGTAACAATCGTGCCTAAAAAAAAAAACCTGTTAATTTACACAAAACTTTAATGCTTCGGTCTACACTTATTGTAAAGAAACATGAGGCATATATAATGGCTCTGTAACACCCAAAGTGGACGTAGAAAGTGTATGCACTCCATGCCGGACTAGACTTGTTGCACAACCTTGCAGTGTCCAATGGCTGCAAATGCACGCCTGCACCCATCTGGATCCTGGCTCCACCCCCAGCATGCACAAGGATTTGAGGGCCCATTCAACCCTGCTTGCAGCTTTAATTCTTTTTGTGTTTACCTGTGCATATTACTTAAGCGCATTTTCCCCTAAAAGCTTGGACTGTAAATCGTTCAGTGTGTTCAGAAGGATGCTCTCCAAAATTTGTTGATATCTTTTGTAATTCATTATTTTTATTATTTTATCTGTGCTGGTAGGTAACGTATTTTAACCAGGGTTTGTTTGTTCGTTCGTTCATTAGTCAAGTCACCACTGTCTTAAAAATGATATTAGCCTTTCTCAAACCCTGGATTACCATGCATTTTACTTTGTAACCCAAGTTTAAGAAATATGTGGTTTCTCTGATCCATAGCTACATTTTATGTCATAATTCTATGTGTATAGTCTTGCCAGCTGGAAAGTGATACAAAACTCCATGTGCCACGGGACTCTGGCAGGACATAATCCATGATATGGATTAGCTCTGTCCATACATGTAGTAGCGTGACCGTGGACTTCACCATGGCGTCACTGAGCAACTTTCTTAATATTTTAGTGATACATGTATTTTATTTACAAGGGATGATAATCACTGTAAATCGGGGCAAGTTGAGGAGCTCAGGGCCCGTATTCACAAAGCGTCATATCTTACCTCTAGGAGTACTCCTAAGTCACGCCAAAACATTTTATGTAGGTGTTAAATCTTAAAAGTTATTCGCAAAGCTGCTGAGAGCAACTTTTAGTTAAGAAAACTGGGAACTTCTACACTAGGAGTAGCTCTGAGATAGGTGGGAGTTAATCTCCGTTGCTATGGATGACGTCAGTTCTCATGCTTGAGCTTTGGGACAATGAGCGCGGTGATTGGTTGTTTGGTGACGGGGTGGCCCATTGAAAAAATACCCCACATACAATCCATGGAGGAAAAAATTAGGAAATAGTCCAAGCGGCTGGTTTGTCCTTGGAAATAATAAAATGTTGAGCACTCCTGAAAATGCACTATTCGCAGTCCCCACATATCATGCTGTAGGCAAATAAACATACATATGAAAGAGATAGTTGTAAAAACGGCAATGGCATAAAACGAGTCAATTATAAAATGCGTCATTTCCCCAATAATTAGCGACTTATTACCCAATCTGTTGCCATCATTTAAATTTCGGGCTGTTAAAGTTTGTTCGCCCTAAACTGTCATGGATGACTGGTCAAAAAGGACGCGAAAGCCCAACTGGAGTCATGACCAGTTACTGCTGCTTACCCAGTTGGTGCTGGAGCGAAAGCGTGTTATCAAAGGGAAATTTTGCTCGGGGTTGAACAGCAAATCCAAGCGGGATGCGTGGGATAGTATTAGCCTACAGATCGGTGCTGCGAGACGTGGTGGTATGGGCTGCAATCGCCGGGGAGGTCCGAGATTGCAGGCTATAAACGGGCTATCGTTCAAACAGGAAAGCATACCAAGCTTGGTTTGTAATTTATAGTCTACAATTTATACATGCATACAAAATATGACATAGGCTAGTATTATTATGATGATATATTAAAGCAATTCTTACCGTTCTGGCATGCAGCACAGCTCTTAGTAATAATTTGAACATGAACAACTCCGCCTCCCTCCAAAGTCCCACCCTCTTCCCCCTGCCTGACCTCTGAGGCTCCCCTCCTCCCCTGACGTGTGCGTTGAGAAAGTGAGCAGCGTGAACGTAGGTGCTTTCACACTTGACGCGAAACAAATTTTTTGCACGATAGATTACATTCAAAGTCAACGCAAAGACGCGAATCCCACGCGTATTCACATCTTTGCATTGACTTTGAATGTAATCTGTTGTATGAAAAATTCGTTTCGCTTCAGGGGTGAACGCATCTTGAAACGGGGCAATGGAGTCAGATTCAGAGGCACCGGTTAGTGAAAACTAACCAGTTCTATATGTGGTATAAAATAAAATGCCCTCGTAATGTCTAACGAACTACCATTAATGTTATAATAGTAATTATAGCATTTCAGCGCCTGTTTGTTTACAGTCAGATGCATCGCATTTCGGCAGAATTCGTACATATATTCTTGCAAAACTGCTGAATTGTCCCAGTAATGTTAGTCTGCCAGAAAGGCGCGGTGACAGTGGTAGGCAACTGGAAGGGACGCAGCGACGGATGACAGACAGGAAGCTCGGCAAATCATTATATTCGTACCGAAGAAAATGATTGGTCAGACTTTTATCAAAAACATATGAGAATTGAATATTGATGAGTTTCAACACCTGGTGGATTTCTTTTACATGTTAGTGTGCCATACGCTTACAAGGAGCATTTTAAGATTACAAAAGAAAAGTGTAAAATTGCCGGAAGGGTAAGAATTGCTTTAATTGTAAACCTCGCTCAATAGCCTAATAAAATAATTCATGCATAGCAGGAGGAGGTACAGCGCCAAAGCCACTGTCACCGAACAAGTGGCATCCCACAGGCACATAATGCCTTTCAAATAATTGGCATAAGCTGCTAAAGTGCGAGTCCTGCGTGGATTCGCGCCATTTCGTAACAATGTGCAAAATATTGTATTCGGCATCAAATACTATCTGGGAGTTGATGGAATGAACTTTTTTTTCCTATTTACAAATACCTCTTCATCTTGGGTCAGAGAAATAATTTGAATATGGGTCTTGACAATAACATCGATGATACTGGGCATACCTGAGATGTACATGAATTCAAGTTTGATTCTGTGTTGTTGGCGATTGTGTCTGAGGTGTCAGAGGTGTCACCACCTCAGCCATTGCGAGACAGTCTGATCATAGTTTTATTTTATTTTACTTAGCGTGAAAGCCTTCTGGATTATGCTGCAGTTACGTCTTGGTCAATAAAATGTAAATCTTGTTTCCTGTGGCGCTCTGATGCAAATATTTTGTTGCAGTACGACTGTCGGCCTGAAGTTCAATTAAAGACAGCGCATCTTTTCATAGGCCGCCCCATTATGTCAAAAAGGCAACTTTTCCTTTTTAATTGAAGAAAGTGAAATAAAGACAACAAAGATTAAGAATGCAAATCCTGGCTCTGGTATTCTCTCGTTTCTGCTTAACATCAGGTGCCTTGTCTGCTATAGGCACGGATAGCCTGCGTTTGAAAAAAAAACAAAACACTCGGAGAGAGAAAAACAAAGGGTGATCAGAATTATCTGGTGGACCTGTGAAAATCGTTCGCGGGCCAAAATTGGCCCACGGGCCGGCTGTTGCCGACCTATGCCGTATAGTGTGGTAATTGACCATTCAGAATCGAGTATTCAGCAAAGCCCTGAAATGGGCTTCTGTAACTGTGAATGGGAAAAATGGGAGCAATGAGCAATTGTACATTTGACTGGTTTACCCAGTACAAACGGACAGTTAAAAGAGTAAATCAAAAAGATCTGCTTATTTTTGCACATCACTCGTGTTGGCTAGATATGCGGGCAGGGAAACGTAATGCGGGCTAGCAAATGTTCCCGTAAAAAAAAAAAAAGACTGAGTAAAGAAAGTTACTATTATTGAAAAAAAACTGAACTGTTTGTTGGCATTATTACTAGCCACTAATATTGCCAATATTACCCAATGTGGCATTTGCCTTAGGATGATGAATAGCATATGCGGACTCCCCATTATCCTTGATATGAAATGTAATATCCTTTCCAACGAAGATAAAAGGTTAATTCCTTACTGTAAGATGGATGGATGGATGGATGGATAGATGGATGGATGGATAGATAGATAGATACCACCCTGACACTTGCACGATTTTTGTCCCCACAATGCTGCACAATGCACTGTAGCCTTGTTTCCGCCCAGTTCGCGCACTGTACATGCATAAGTTACGCACTGTCTACGCAATGCACGGCCCAAAATTTTAACTATGCGTGAACACCGAGTGAGAAGTTCCTGCCATCCGGAAATGTTTTGCGACATTTGCGAACTATGCGTGAGCTGGGCGTGCTGTGATCATGTGACACGCCCTAACACGGCACGCGTTGACACACACCGTCAGCAGTGCTCGCGCCAAGTTCGTGCAGTGTTCACGCATGGTTCACGCAAGTGGCACGTACATGGCGCGAACATTGTGTGCCGAATTTTTGAAAATTATGAAATTATCTCTATGACACACTCCTCACGCTCGTTCCTGAAGACTTCAATCATTGCCAAGACGCATTCCGTGACATTGTGGGAACAAAAATCTTGCAAGTGTCGGGGTGGAATAATGCTAGGCAGCTCACTGGTGCTTGCTGGTTGAGGGGCTCACAAGATTTGCAATGCAAGAATTGCAAGGTATCTGATAGATCCACAGGACTCCCCACTACTTTGATCTCTTCACTATTTAGTTTGAAAAATCAAACTAGAACTGATACGACATGCAATAAATCATGACTCTTTAGACCAAATTTTGACACATTTCATGTGTCTTCTATCATCTTCCCACTAGCGAATGCGGTGAACTTAGTTAATCTTGTTAATTAATAGTTAATAGTTAATCTCATAATGTGCTTGGATTTGCAGCAAAAGATCAGCTTGGCTTTACTTGTATGATACCAAATGCGGTGAAGTTAGCCGGGGTGTTCATAGTTAATCTCATAATGTGCTTGGATTTGTATTGAAAGATCACCTCGGCTTTACTTGTATGATACCAAATGCGGTGAAGTTAGCCGGAGTGTTCATAGTCAATCTCATAATGTGGTTGGATTTGTAGCGAAAGATCACTCTGGCTTTACTTCTTTGATACATGTGCACATATTCGTATTGTTATGTGCAGATGAACGGTGGCGTAATATAATGTGAGTGTAGCCAATGCAAACATTTTGCTAGCGAGTGTGTTAACTTAGCCGGGGTGATCAAAGTTAATCTCATAATCTGCTCGGATTTGTTGCAAAAGATCACCTTGGCTTTTGAGTTCACTCCAGACTGACTGAAGCCAGCACTGCAAACTTGGGATCTGGCTGTGTGAATCGAAGCGAGGCTGAATCGAGCCTGTGTGAAGCAAAGAGAAATGATGAGGCCAGCGCTCATCTCACAGTAACGTAATGACGTACGATGAGTGACGTAGGTTGTGCGCTACGCACTGCTGACAGAGGGAGACAGACTCAGACATCACTCCAATAGTAGTAGTGATAGGTTAGTCCAGGAGCTTTTTAGCTTGTGTTCACGGTCCAAGCCGCCTCCTTGTCCAGTCCTCCTTCAGGCCGCATTTAGAAACAAGGTTTTATGTTGCTTTTTTTTGCATGATGTTTTGTTTGTGGGTGGGCCCTCCTCTCGTGACTTGTAGAGGGGTACCCTCAGATTTGTGGTGCAGTTCTGCCTCTGTAGATTTTCTATAAGAAATGTATACATTTGTTTTTTGGAGTTCCTTGTGCAAATGATCTTGCATTATGTAACACACCTCATCTCCCTGATTCATATTTGCAGCACCCTCCATAATTATTGGCACTCATGGTTAAGTTGTGTTAAAAGCCTTAAAATAAATTCAGTTTTTATTGCAGAAGCATACTCTCGCACTGAAAATTGTAGAAAAATGTAACCTTCAACTCAAGTGAATTTTAAGGAGAAAAAAAATCCGTGACTAAGAAATAATTATTTTTCATGAAATCACCTGTTCCACAATTATTGGCACCCCTAACAATTCCCAGGAAATAAATGTAATTGAAGTATTTCTGTCATGTCTGTAGTAGTTAACAAAGCTGATCAGAGTATCTAAGACAGGGGTGTCCAATCTAATCCGTAAAGGGCCGGTGTGGGTGCAGGTTTTTGTCCTAGCCAGCAGTGCTACTGCACCTGATTCCACTAATTAACTAATCAGGGGTTTCAATCAGGACCTTGGTGGGTAGAATCAGGTGTGTTAGTGTTGGGCTCAAACAAAAACCAGCACCCACACCGGCCCTTTCTGGATAGGATTGGACACCCCTGATCTAAGAACATTTAATTAGTAATTCATCACTTCCTGTTTCCCTGGGGTATAAATGTGATGCGACACAGAGGCCATTTCTCTTATCCACTCTTCAACATGGGAAAGACAAAGGAACACACCATTCAAGTAAGGCAGATGTGTTTCGACCTTCACAAGTCAGGCAATGGCTACAAGAAAATACTCGCCTGCAGCTGCCCATATCTACTGTCAGAGGAATCATTAAGAAGTTTAAAACAACTGGAACAGTGGGAAACAAACCTGGACGAGGACGCAAGGTTATTTTGCCACCACGCACAGTGAGGAGGATGGTAAGAGAGATAAAAAGTTCTCCAAAGCTCACAGTTAAAAAATTGCAACAAATGGTAAAAGTCTCCAAAACAACCATCAGGCGCTATCTACATGCCAACAAGCTGTTTGGGAGGCATGCACAGAAAAAACCTTTTCTCACTCACAATCATAAACGCAAATGTCTGGAGTTCGCTAAGCGGTACTGGGACTTCAACTGGGACCGTGTGTTTTGGTCAGATGAGACCAAAATAGAGCATTTTGGCAACCAGCACTCTTAGTGGGTCTGGTGGAACACAAAAGATGAGTATGCAAAAAAGCACCTCATGCCCACTGTGAAGTATGGGGGATGATCGGTGATGCTGTGAGCCTGTTTCTCTTCCAGAGGCCCTGGGAACCTTCTTAGGGTGCATGGCACCATGAACGCTTTGAAATATCAGGACATTTTAAATCAAAATCTGGTGGCCTCTGCCCAAAAGCTGAAGATGGGTCGTCACTGGGTCTTTCAGCAAGATAATGACCCTAAACATGTGGCCAAATCTTGATTCACAAGACACAGAATCAAGCTCCTCCCATGGCCATTTCAGTCCCCAGACCTCAAACCTATTGAAAACCTGTGGAGTGAGCTGAAGAGGAGAGTGCAGAGGAGAGGACCCAGGTCGCTGGATGATTTAGAGGGATTGTGCAAAGAGGAATGGTGGAAGATCCCTCTTTCTGTATTCTCCCATCTTGTGAAACATTAAAGGAGAAGATTATGAGCTGTTTTGTTGGCAAAAGGGGGGTTGCACAAAGTATCAACATCAGGGGTGCTAATAATTGTGGCACACATGATTTGAAGAAAAAGAATTATTTCTTAATGTGGGATTTTTTCCCTCTGATTAAATGCACTTGAATTAAATTTTGGGTTTTCCTCTTTTTTTTTTCATTGTGGTCCCATATTATTTAGAAAAAAAACAACACATCTTAACCTGGAGTGCCAATAATTATTGAGGGCACTGCATGAATGCTTGAGAACCACCAAGCAAATGACCGCCAAATACCCTTGCGACCAACTAATAAGAATCAAGCTGTCACATATCAATACCCTCTTCAACTTTCAAGTAATACCTGAACAGCCTCAGTATAAAACATTAGCTACCAACTAGTAAGACCTTTGTTACCACCTGGTTATTGTCTTGCAAGCACCAGCAGCACCCTGTCGACCAAATGCTTAAACCTTCGCGACCATGTGTTAAAACCTGTTCATCCACCAAGTATGACCCTAGAAACGATGGAGTAATGCAAAAGCAACTAGCCATTAAGGCTGTAAAAACTACCAAATAACATCCGAGCAATCATGCCATCACCATCACTCTGGGAACTATCTAATAACACATAACCAAGCACTGGGTAAGACCCTCTCAATCGCTGACAACGCTGAAGAAACTACATGCTAGCACCTCAGTAATAACCTTAGAACTCCTTCGCCACCACCCATATGAGCAACCACCAACAACGCCTCGGTAGCAACCAGCAATACCCTGGCACCCACCAATAAAACCTTAGAAATTGCCTATTAATCCCTAAGCAATCACTTTGTATACAAATTCATTGTAACATTCTAGTGACCACTTTGTTACTCCTTAGAAACTGATATTACCACATCAACAATCACTTAACCTTTTACTGACACTTTACAATATTACAGATAACAAAGTAAGTTTTTAGGAACTACCTAATATTTCAAGCCTGTAAACCGTCCAGCAACTGAAAAACTTAGCTTGTTATCATCCCAAAATAATAGGCCTCCTATTAGTGCTTAATATTGCAATTACTGATGCTTTTAGTTGGCAGCAACCTCCATTCCTCCATTTCTGGTGCTGCAAGTGAAATCATTGTTACTCTTGTACCTCTAATTCTACTGACAGTCAAGCTTTTAGCTAGTCTGCGGTGTGTTCAGGTTCTTTTTTACTCTCTCCTGCAAGTTCCTCACTGAGGCTGTATAAAGAGCCATTTTATGAAATCAGCAGGATTATGGTGCTTTTCCACTATGTGGTACCTGCTCTACTCTACTCGACTCGCCTTGGTGCCGGGTACTGGGGTTGCTTTTCCATTAGAGGATAGTACCGCCGCCGTGGTACCTGCTTGTTGTTATTGCCGCGATGGCATCCTCAGATATATCAAGTTCAATTTTATTCCATTGACTTTGTTAAATATTAATGTGTTTAAATCAAGTGACATGCACTACCGTCACCACGTTATGGCACTGAAGTCCGCAAGTGTTTAACTGTCATTTCTGTTTGACATTGTCCTGATGCATAGGATAGCAGCTGGTGTTGCGTCCAATTCGGTTGCACATTAAATAACTTAACACCTAAAAACGCAAAGCAATGATATCTGTAAAAGTCATAGAGTATTCAAATAAAAAGGCAACGTATTCTCAAGGTATTCGTGTACCATCAGTATTCCATAATGTAACTACAACCCCAGGCAAAAAATATGGAATCACCACCCACAATTAATCATGTTAATTTATCTTTTTTTCCCCTCATAACAAAGAAGCAAATATCACAGATTATAACCTCATAGTGAAAAAGTGCCATTGTGTTACTCACATTAAGACCAGTTTGACTTTTGACTTTGTCCTTAGTAATTTTAAAATTGAGATTTCCTTTGGGCCTTGAGTCTCTGGAGTGAAATATTTTGTATGTGAGCTTTAATTATTGTCATGAGATTTTTTTTCTTGGGTGTGAAAAGATGATGCATGGGAGATACTGATATAATTTAAATAAAAAATAACATTGAATAATTTGATTTTCACAAATAGATCCACTTCGACGGCTGGCATGAGAAATTTGATTTCTGGGTGGACTCAGACCTATCAGACCTACACCCTGCTGGCTGGTGCAGTCGAACAGGCCATCCCCTGGAACCACCCCCAGGTAAGTCTGCTCAAACCTTGGGGGTTTTGGATTCCCAAATCTGCCATTTTTTCAACATAGAAATTCTGGGATATTACTTGGTTTCAGCTGTGCCCCTTCACTTCAAACCCTGGTATTGATTTTGCACTTATAGTGGGCTCTAAAATTACAGGCACCCCTGACTGGCAATGCACAAACAGCACAAAAAATACATAAATAATATAATTATAGAGAAATGGAATACACCAACATGTGTGAAATACTTTGCTTTATTTTTTTATTTCAATGGAAACAAACACAATAATAACAATCATTTAAAACAAAATAAATTTCAACTAAGTCAAGGTTGCATAATTATTGGCACTCTTCATTTAGCTCTGAGCGCAACCATCTCTGGCAAGGATAATAGCATGGAGTCTATTCCTGTGATTTTTGACAAGGTTTGGGCCCATATTTTGGGGCATAATTTAAGGCAAATCCTTTGAAGATCACTCACATTCTTGGTTTTGAGTTTATCAACTGCCCTCTTCAACTCAGCCCACTGGTTTTTCAATTTGATCGTGGTCTGGTGACTGAGATGGCCATTGTAGAACATCGATTTTGTTGTTGCAGAACCATTTGTGTGATTTTGAGGTATTTTTTTGGGTCATTGTCTTGTTGGAATGTCCACAGACAGCCAAGTCCTTGTCTTCTGGCAGAGGCAACCAGATTTTCTGTCAAAATATCCTGATATTTGGTGGAATTCATTACGCCATTCATCTTAACCAGTGCTTCTGGACCTCAAGAATTAAAACAGCCACAAAACATGACTGACCCACCATCATATTTCACTGTGGGTATGAGGTGCTATTCCTTGTGCACGTCTCTGTTTCGACGCCTAGCATGCCGATGCTATATCTGACCGAAACATGCTATCTTGGTCTCATCTGTCCAAAGTATTTTCTTCCAGTCATAATTTAAAAGACGTTTGGCAAACTCCAAGCGCTTGCTTCTGCGTCTTCTGGTCAGAAAGGCTTTCTTCTGGCAACCACCAAGGCCTACAATTCTTACACTGCGATTCTTGGGGATTTTGTTGCCTCTCTCACCATTCTCCTCAGTATCCTGAGGGGAAAAAATACAGTTTTATCCTCCACCTTTCAGGTTTTCAGCAGTTCCATATCTTTTTTTTTTTTTTATAATCACCCAGACAATGCTCAATGGTATATACAATTTTCTGTGAATGTGCTTGTAGCCATTACCCGATTTTTGAAGGTCTATGACCATCTGCCTCATATTAAGTAATGGTTATTTTGTTTTCTTCATGGTTTTGCATGACAAAGGGATATTGCATGTGTGTTACCACATTTTTATACCCTAGTGAAACAGGAAGTAGATGTAATGGCTCAATGTATTTCCTTAACACTGAGAGAAAACTTAAATAAGTGGAATTTTTAATGCCTTGTTTAATTTTGGAAGATGTTATTTCCAATAATCTCGAACAATGCCATTAATTGTGAACCCTTGTTTTGGAGGAAATTGATTTTCCTGAGTTTCCTGAGCCAGCTATCTGGTATTTTGCAAGTTTTGTAAAAATTCAAGGAGACATTTTTTATTTCATAACAAAATCGGCTTATTACCATCTAAGCAAGTAAAGGATTTTTTTGGGTAACAGATGAATAAAAGTTCATCACAACAATAACCAAGTATAAATCAGTCCCTCCAGGATTGTGTGGGCTTTTTTGTGATTGTCACAGCCGAAGTTCCCTGATTTTGTGGCAGCTTTTTCAAAAAGTTGCAGTGTTTTTGACTGTTGAATTTGCGTTAATAGTTGGATCGCGACATCGCAACTGGAGGGACTGAAAAATACATCTGGCAGAAACACGTGATCCGGCTTTCGCTACTGACTTATTATCATAAAATCAGGTTACTGTGTCGTAGCCTCATTTGAAGTAGGCCAACTCAGATTACTGTGTAGTTTATTTCATGTCGCTTAAATCTGGCATTTTTGAAGTGACCTGTTTATTTAAACTCACCATCCTTGTCCGGTTCATAGCAGGGATCATTGTCTGAATGATCAACACTATCTGAGTCTGTATCATCCTCATCGCCAAGCAGTCTGCTCTAAACTTTATCATCCCTGAGCCAGACCTTTCTCCTCGAGGCTGTGATCTTGAAATTCAGATTGCGATGTTTTGCTCTACAGTTTTCACGGGACTCAATTCTGCAAGAATGTGAGAGCCCACTTTTGGAATCCATTGTAACTAAGATCAGTTAGGTGTGTCTTGCGCGTCAAAATTAGCACTGAACTGAACCTGATAGTGCAACTAACTCAATTTTACCAGAAATGTCAGATTGCTGCCTTTTGTGCTCAGCCCCTTTTAAATCAGTGACTGATCTTAGCTGGTTCCATTGAAACATTAATATCACACAGTATTTTTCACATGTTGTTATTTAGAGTTTCCCTCTAAATACACTGCCCCCCATAATTATTGGTTAAGATGTGTTCCTTAGCTTCTATTAAATTCAGGTTTTTTTTTCTTCTAAATAATATAGGACCACAATGGAAAAAAAAGAGGAAAATCCAACCTTTAATTCAAGTGCATTTATTCAGTGGGAAAAAAAATCCCACATTAAGAAATAATTCTCTTACATCAAATCATGTGTGCCACAATTATTTTCACCCCTGATGTTAATACTTTGTGCAAACCCCTTTTGCCAACAAAACAGCACCTAATCTTCTCCTATAATGTTTCACAAGATGGGAGAATACAGAAAGAGGGATCTTCCACCATTCCTCTTTGCACAATCTCTCTAAATCATCCAGCATCCTGGGTCCTCTCCTCTGCCCTCTCCTCTTCAGCTCACTCCACAGGTTTTCAATGGGGTTGAGGTCTGGGGACTGAGATGTCCATGGGAGGAGCCTGATTCTGTGTCGGGTGAACTATTTCTGTGTAGATTTGGCCACATGTTTAGGATCATTATCTTGCTGAAAGACCCAGTGATGACCCATCTTCAGCTTTTGGGCAGAGGCCACCAGATTTTGATTTAAAATGTCCTGGTATTTCAAAGCGTTCATGATGCCATGCACCCTAACAAGGTTCCTAGGGCCTCTGGAAGAGAAACAGGCCCACAGCATCATGATCCTCCCCCTTACTTCACAGTGGGCATGAGGTGCTTTTCTGCATACTCATCTTTTGTGTTCTGCCAGTCCCACTTAGAGTGTTTGTTGCTGAAATGATCTATCTTGGTCTCATCTCACCAAAGCACTCGGTCCCTGTTGAAGTCCCAGTACCGCTTTGCAAACTCCAGATGTTTGCGTTTATGATTGTAAGTGAGAAAAGGTATCTGTTCCTAGATACTCTGATCAACTTTGTAAACTACTGTAGAAATGACAGAAAAACTTCAATTTCATTTACTTCCCAGGAATTGTTAGGGGTGCCAATAATTGTGGAACAGGTGATTTTATGAAAATTATTTCTTAGTCAGGGATTTTTTTTCCCTTCAAATTCACTTGAGTTGAAGGTTACATTTTTCTACAATTTTCAATATGAGAGTATGCTTCTGCAATAAAAATTGAATTTATTTAAGGCTTTTAACACATCTTTACCGGGAGTGCCTATAAATATTGAGGGCGCTGTATGTAGTTGTGATGTGTGCAGAGTATGGTTTTACCTATTGTTTTTTTCTTTTGAATCCCAACTTTAAAATCATGACTATGTTTTGATTTGACCGTGCGCAATTTTGAGGGCTCAGACCGCACGGGGAGCCACTTGGAGAGCTGTCTTATTTGTCTCCATAAGAGTAGATAATTTTGAATTTCAGACTCAGAAGAAGTACGCTCATGGTCAAGGAGTGTATGATCCCAGAAATGTATTGTTTAAACTCCCAGTCATTTTTCAATTCTCAGCATATTTTTCCTATTTCAATGCTGAATTTTCATTAAGATTTACTTATGTTTTCAGCCCTTTTTTTTCTAGCAAAATCATGAAAATAAACTGAAATGCAAAGGAAGTATAAATGCTACCTTGGTCTTGTCTCAGTTGAGCCATCTTCCTCCTCTCTATGAAGCTCAAATCTTGAGGGTGACGGATAAATAGCTAGATTTGGCTTCTGCGCAAAGGGGATAAATGAATTAGACCTCCGCAAGCTGCAGTCTAAATGTAAATTTCAAAAACCTTTACTTTTTGTTTTACAAATATTTATCACTCAAAACAGTGTAGGTAACAGAACATTATATATATCACTGAAAAGCTCAGAAATCATAATTTCGATTATACATCATATTTAATTCTTGGCATGAACTGTGATCAAGGAGTAGATACAGAGTACAATTGATGTCAACATGTGAGACCAGAGGGAAGTTGTTTTGACTGTTCATAATTGTTTTTAGGATTCTTGGACCTCAAGACCTCGGCAGCCCCAGGAATATGCCCTACTCCAGGATGTAGGGGAGTCGGCCATATCAAAGGCGCCAAATACACAGGACACCACAGGTGAGTGACTAATTATTTTACATCATTGAGCAATTGGCGTCTCTTCCTCCCTACCTGCAGCCCACCTTCATTGTTCATATGGTTTATTAACCATAAAAGAAAGAAATACAAAGCAATTAAGCAAGACTAGAAACACTTTGGATGAGAGCACATGGAAATATTAATACAAAACAAATACACATGGGGTCAAGGTACTCATTAGACTGAATAATCTACAAGTGAAATGGATCAAAAAACTATGTATGTATGACAAGATCTAAAATAAACAAGAACAGGTGTAAAAAAAAATGAAAATAAATTTAAAAAAAAAACCTAGGATAAGCCTGTTGGAGTATGAGCCCATAGAAGACACATAGGGAAAAGCCTACTCGAAAAAAACCTACTCAGGGTTTCCCACAGAAAATCTGTTAGTCAAGGTGGTGCTGGGGGGGTGGGGCAGGCAACAGCCAGCATTTATTTCCTCTTTATAAACAAAGCAGTTAAAGTGCAATAACAAAGTGACAAGGTCAAAAGTCTTGCAATTCTGTAACTTTATTACAAAGTTTTTATAGTGTGGCACTTGCCTGTAAACAGTGTATTTTAGCCTTATTGTAAGAGCTGAGCTGGAAATAACAAGATCAAATAAAAACACACAATCTCAACAAAATCCATACTACATGCATGAACACAGGCTAAATTATCAAAAAAAAAGAAGAATGAAAAGCGCGTAAAATTCGCGCAACCGTCCCCAAGGGTTAAACGAAAAATTAATGTAAGAACGGAAAATGTATTTGTTATCCGTTTTGACTTCAATTCCCCAAATGCTTTGTGTTTGTGGTTATGTTTGGGGAGAAGACAACGGTATTATGTACAGAAGCACATTGCATTCACAGGATTAAAAAAAATATACAGATCTTGTAATTACGAGATCTTGAGAAAAGCTTAATGCTACACTCACCGTGTTCTGTGTGATGTAGCCAACCTGAATATTTGGGGTCCACAGCCCACTCTGGGTTCCACCCACTACCTCGATGTTTAGAGGACTGGGGCTGTGGCGGGGGGTGGTGGAGGAGGAGGCGGCGGCGCAGATGGTGAGGTAGGCCGGTGTTCTGACAATTTGTGTTGCCTTGTCAAAAAATGCTACCGTAATGCAAAGCGATCGTAAAGTCTTTGTTTTCGCCTGAATATTGTGATATGAATCAGTTTACAGTCCTAACTTTGTTATCTGTTAACTTATTATAACATAAGCTGATGTTATAATGAGTTGGGTAAGTTTGTTTAAAGATATATGCCGCATGCCATTATCATCCAATCTCTGCATTTTAAGGAAAACCCAGCGTGCACATGCAAATATGTATACGCTTACAGGTCGAAAGGCGCACTGAAAAAAGACATATATTTATGATATTTGAAGATACTCGAAATGTGAGCGAAAAAATGGAGCCCCAGATTTTTGGTTTGCACAAGCGCAAAACGGCGAGGTAGCATATTTTGACTGGTAGCAAAATTTGACAGAACACCGGCATCTTTGAATAAAATACCCTGATATTTTTGAATGCTTTTTCCCATCCATTATGGTGTACTAGAGAAAACCACGTGCAATTGTCAAACATAGCAGAAAGCCATGCGCAAAAACATTGGTAGTCTTGATAAGAAACTAAACAATTTGCATATAGCCTATCTTAATGAAACAGAATACCATCACTCGGCGATGGAATTTCTGAACTCTTCAGCGAATTAAGGTAATTTCTATGGGCAGAAATCTGTGCCACCAGAAATTGAATTTGAATCACATGATTTGAAATTGTATTTTTTTTATTTGAATCATTGCATTGAAGAACTGAATGTTAATAGTATCATTTGAAATTGGATTCATTAGTTTGCAACAGGAATCTAATAAAATTTGAAAATTTAACTCCCAAATATGCTCATGTTCAGTTCTCACTATTCAAATTCAGTTCTCAAAATTCAATTTCAATTTACTGTGACAAACATCCGGGTAGTTTAAGGATGAAGGAAGAGCAATCGATCTCAGATGTACAGGACTCCTCTTTGGCCAATCAGCGCCTACATTCTCAAACACGAGTTCGCACCTCCTCCTGGTCCTGGACGCGTCTCTTTTTTTTTTCGTAACCAAGTGAGGTCAGATTTCGCATTTTCTCATGAATACTCATGACGCAGGTGGGCCGCGAATTTTTTTTCTCTAACCGTTATGTCCATTGCACCTTTTACCTGTCCTCTGATTGGTCAATCGTCTCCGAGGAGACATTGAAACTTATGAATGGGCAAGGTCATGTGGTAGAGTCCCTGACTTACGGTAGCGTATTGCTGCAATTCCTGGAAAAAAAATGGGTCTGTAGTAAAAAGTTTCTTGATATTACAAGATCCTTTTCGTGTTATGACAACATATTTTCACGCTTAAACAAGATATCTTAATGTTATTTCAACGCGTAAACATCACATTATGACAAGAAACTTTTGGCTCATTTACATGGTTTGATTTAGTTCTACTTTTTGCTTGTCTTGAAACTTGGCGAGATTATGCTATTATTGAGCACGGTGGGCGATACTGTGATTAGTATGCGTACAATGAGAGGGATTTTAAAATGCTTGGGGCTGTACAGAAGACAGAATGAGCCTGACCCCCTGGAGGTAGCGACGTTTCTGAACATCGGTCAAGCTATCACTAACTCGGAAAACGATGGTCGTACCGTCACAGTTAATAATAAAATGCGCAAATACGGCAGACATCACGTTAGTAACATAATGTGATATACTTGCTGTCAAATAATCGTCACATGGAAAGATATAACGAGGCTTGTTCAACAAAAATGAATGTGTACTTTGTTCAGAAAAATACGCAAGCAAACTTGAATAATTTGCGATAATAATCAATTGTGATTGATTAGTGAAAAAATAAATACATAATAAACAGGATAGGAAGTTGGTAGTTTGGCCAAGGTGATGGGTGCGATTTTGATGAGGTGCTATTATGCCAGATCAGCACTTACAATTGCTTGTTAGATTACAAGTGTTTTGACATTAAGCAAATGGGTAAATTAGAGCAGAAAATACTCTTGATATAATTCATGAATTACCATCAAAACTGGTATTTGGTGAAGGGTGCAAATGGAAGTGGGGAACATAAAACTTATGCAAATCAAACTGTTTGCTGAAAATAACATCACCATACTGCCTGTTTGATGTAACCGACCAGAAGTAATACAGCGGAGTGTGCAAATAATCTTTGATGAATTATAGGCCCAAAAACATTTTTACCCATTCAGTTTCTTTCAATGCACATTTATGCAAAAATTTTAAAGTAAAATAGGCTTACAGTGGGTGCAAAAATTTTGGCACCCCTAGTTTAAATGTCTGTGACAATTAATCTCCAAGTGATTTAAACCAAACCTGAACACTAAAGTCAAACATGACACATCAGCACATTTCAAAGGAAGAATCATTTTTATTTTTAACTTTTTACAGTTTCAAAATGATAGTACCAGGAAAAATACCTTGTGCAAAGGTTTGGGAACCCTGTCAGCTCGTACTTTGTAACTCCTCCTTGGGAAGCTATTGCAGCTTGCAAAAGCTGTAGCCAGCTAAGAGTCCTTCAATTCTTGTCTTTGAATTTCTCCTCACTCTTCCTGACAGAACACCTCTAGCTCAGAAATAGTCTTCAGCCTTCTTGCATGCACAGCATGTTTGAGGTCTCTGCACAGATTTTTAATAATATTCAAGTCTGGGGACTGTGATGGCCATTCCAAAACCTTCATCAGTCTTTCCTGGGAGTACTTAATGGTGGATTTTGAGCTATGCTTCAGGTCACCGTCTTGCTGCGGTACCCAACATCTCTTCAACTTCAATTTCTGGACTGAGCTGTGAACATTAGCCTCTTGAATGTCTTGTTATTTGGTGGAATCCATTCTTCTGTCCACACACACAACACTGCCTGTGCCCCCAGCTGCTACACAACCCAAAAGCATCATGGATACACTTCCATGCTTTACAGTTGACAATGTGTTTTTCTCCACAAATGCTTCACCCATTTTTCTCCAAACATACCTTACTTGAAACAGTTCAATTTTGGTTTCATCAGTCCAAGGCACGTTGTTCTAATAGGCTTGAGGTTTCCTAAGGTTTTCTTTTGCATACTTCAGATTCTTAATTTTGTATTTCGGTTGTGGGAAAGGAAACTCTTGCCATTCTGCCAAGTAGGTCTTTGTTGTTTAAGGTACGCTGTATTGTTGTCCTGTGAAACTATATACCTGTGTCTGCTGCTCTTTTTTGCAGCTCTTTTGCAGTGATGTTTGGGTTCTTCTGAGCATTTCTTACCAAAGCTCGGGCCATTCTATCTGAAATTTTTCTTGGTCTTCCAGATCTTGCCTTGACTTCAATTGTTCCATTGCTGTATAAATACCTTCCCCAAAACCCAGGGGACAAAACCAAGGATGCACCATTAAAAATCTGAGGGTGGCCCAAAAATTTTGGCCTGTAGTGTACTATTGTATGAATTTGGCACATTATCCATTGCAAACTTCTTCAGTTGCAAGAACTACACACTCTAAAATATTGCCCCCCCATTCAATTGTCTCCATTTGCACATTGCAAAGCACCATTTTTGACGGCCATTTATTTAATAACTTCTTCATGGAACCATTTCATATTCGGTGTGCTTGTACTAGAATGCATGTAGTATGGTATGGAAGGGTTATTTATCATAGACTTTCAGCTAAACTGGAATTACGGCCCTCAAATATGGCTCCCCGTTCATTTGCACATCGCAAAGTACCAGCTTTGACAGCTATTTATTTGAAATTCCGCCATATCATCTCTGTGTATTCAGTGGGCTTGTGCTTAAATACATCTATTATGGTAGTTAAGTGTTATTTTTTTGTTGCATTTCAAAAGTTACAGGCCCTGAAACACGGCCCTTCATTCTATTGTCTCTATTTGCACATTGCCAATTACTAACTTTGATGGGCATTTATTTAATTCCACCACAAAATGTCCTCATATTCAGTATTCCTGCATTAAAGACATTCATGTTGTATTGTATAGAAGAGTTATTTTTAGAAAAATTTTGGATTTGCAAGAATTAAAGGCCATGAAAATGGCCACCTATTCAGTTGTCTCACTTCCCACATTGCAATGTACCAACTTGGACAGTCATTTATTCAACAATTTCACCATAAAATCTCTTCATATTCAATTTGCTTGTTCTAAAATACATGTAGTATGGTATGCAAGTATTATTGATTTGGGGGAATTACAGGCCCTCAAACATGGCAGTTCATTCCATTTTCTCCATTTATAAAATTATTCTCCCATTGAATCTTTCCTTATTCAATACACTTGTACTACAGCACATGCAGTATGGTCGTGTATTTTTCCTCACTCTTTCTCCTATTCACCAGATACCAATTTTGATGCCAATTGTATGTATTAATTCCAGAGTATTTTCTGCTCTTATTGATTTACTTGCCTTATGTAAGAGCACCTGTACTGTAAGAAGCAATTGTAAGTGCTGATCTAGAATAATAGCACCTTACCAAAATCGCACCCATCACCTTGGCCAAACTACCAACTTCCTATGCTGTTTATTATGTATTTATTTTTTCACTAATCAATCACAATTGATTATTATCGCAAATTATTCAAGTTTGCTTGCGTATTTTTCTAAACAAAGTACACATTCATTTTTGTTGAACAAGCCTCGTTATGTATTCCATGTGACGATTATTTGACAGCAAGTATATCACATTATGTTATTAACGTGATGTCTGCCGTATTTGCGCATTTTATTATTAACTGTGACTGTACGACCGTCGTTTTCCGAGTTAGTGATAGCTTGACCGATGTTCAGAAACGTCGCTACCTCCAGGGGGTCAGGCTCATTCTGTCTTCCGTACAGCCCCAAGCATTTTAAAATCCCTCTCATTGTACGCAAACTAATCACAGTATCGCCCACCGTGCTCAATAATAGCATAATCTCGCCATGTTTCAAGACAAGCAAGAAGTAGAACTAAATCAAACCATGTAAATGAGCCAAAAGTTTCTTGTCATAATGTGAGGTTTTCGCATTGAAATAACGTTAAGATATCTTGTTAAAGCGTGAAAATATGTTGTCATAACACGAAAAGGATCTTGTAATATCAAGAAACTTTTCACTACAGACCCGTTTTTTTTCCAGGAATTGCAGCAATACGCTACCGTAAGTTAGGGACTCTACCACATGACCTTGCCCATTCATAAGTTTTCACGTCTCCTTGGAGACGATTGACCAATCAGAGGACAGATAAAAGGTGCAATAGACATAACGTATAGAAGAAAAAAAAATTTGCGGCCCACCTGCGTCATGAGTATTCATGAGAAAATGCGAAATCTGGCCTCGCTTGGTTACGAAAAGAAAAGGACACGTCCAGGACCAGGAGGAGGCGCAAACTCGTGTTTGAGAACGTAGGCGCTGATTGGCCAAAGAGGAGTCCTGTACATCTGAGATCGATTGCTCTTCCTTCGTCCTTAAACTACCCGGGTGTTTGTCACAGTAAATTGAAATTGAATTTTGAGAACTGAATTTGAATTGTGAGAACTGAACATGAGCATATTTGGGAGTTGAATTTTCAAATTTTATTAGATTCCTGTTACAAACTAATGAATTCACTTTCAAATGATACTATTCAGATTCAGTTCTTCAATGCAATGATTCAAATAAAAAAAAATACAATTTCAAATCATGTGATTCAAATTCAGTTTCTGGTGGCACAGATTTCTGCCCATAAATTTCGGCGACAAGTACATACACCTGTTTTTGCAGCATGGTTGCTCAATTCGTAGTAAAGAGTTCAATGAGAACCTGCACACCTTGAATGAGTGTCTTGCAGGTGCAGCTCTTCCTATAACAAAGTTTCTAATTTTGAGAATGAAAGGCGCAACACTGCTTACTCTACAGGACAACCAAAATTTATTGATTAAAATTCATTTGGCATGACTAAGGCTGACGTTTCGGTCATAAGACCTTCATCAGAGTAGATTTGCCACATCATCAAAGACATTATATACAAAAGGCACAAAACAGGAAACAGGGAACAATTCGTAGTAAAAAAAAAAATATCTGTCCGATTGGAAAATGTAAGCGGACGAAACCACTTACTAGTCTGAAATGCGTCGCCAAGTGCAGGTGCATAGACCTAATTATGATTTAATTATTTTTCTGTCCTGAATGCAGCCCATTATGTTGTCGCTTTTAGATCGCATGAGGGAGAGAACCCGTCTCTTCAATTGCCACTTGATTATTCTTGAATTGGAAAACGTGTTAATATAGGAAACCCATCTAGAATTAGCCAGGACTTATTTTTAATAAAGGGAGGGATATAAGCCCCGGATTTTTCAGGTCCAACGACATGCCTGCCAACAAACGAGCAGAAATAAATCGTGTCGACATAAAAAGTAATCTACAGCTGTTTGTATTCATTAAAAACCCAGCACACGCTCATTTCAGCTAGTTACCCGTTTTTTGAGTACAGAAACTGTCGTGAATCCAGCTGAGTGGCCAGTAAATCATGTATGTCACCATTTAGCTGTGAGAGTGCAGAAACAGTACACCTATTTATAAGGACAACAACACAACTGATAAGACTGCCAGGTCACTTCATAAAGAGATTTTCTGCTGCTTTCTGATAAGTTAACGCCAATAATGTTAGCCCTAGCATCTGAAACAAGCTAACGTTAGCTCGACTGCAACATCACAGTAACATCACATGCAGCGCGGAGTACTGTAACAATTACAAGACTGGCAATTTCGATCAGTGTCTGTGCTTGTAAGCGACGTTCACTCGCTTATCTGCAGAGCAAACATGAATTGATGGTAGTTAGGGCTGGGGCTAGTTTGGTGAGCACGTCAGCAACACCAACTCTCGTATTTGCAGAGCAAAAATGAACAAACTATTAAAGCAGGGATTTACCTGTCAAGGAGAAAAGTTGCCAACTCTGCTTCAGTTTTTAATCCTTCCAGATCACAGAGTTCTTTCCCCCTCTAAAAATCCACTCCGATGTTCACTCTGGTTTTATCCTGGGTTTTGTTAAATTCTTTCTTTTGTGCTTTTTTTTCCTCTGGCTTCCTTTTTTTACTTGTCTTAGCCATGTGCACTGTTGCCAGTAACGGAGGCATCGGCATTTTTTTCCTCGTTGATGGTACTAAGCTCCTGAACCCACTCTCGGAGATTTGAACTTGACGGAGCTCTGGCGTGAACTGAGGAGGAAGGGGGAGGGGCTGTCTGCAGCGCGTGCATGTGCACTGTTTGACGGCTGTCAGACACCATCCTGGCTGTAATTGGTTCTTTTTGGTTGGTCCGATTGATTCTCTTAAATTGCTGTAGGAGCAATAGGTGGGTTTAAAGGAGCCTTTTTTTAATTACAGAGTACTAGTTTTATGTAATACTGTCTGTACACAGTGACAGTTTTAGCAGAAATGAAAAAAAGTTACTTTTCTAAAACTTACCAACTGCAGCTTTAATTGTAATAGACATTTAAACCAGGGGTGCCCAAATTTTTGACACCATTGTAATTCCCGTTTGGTTTTTCCCACATTAGCAAACCTACAAGGGTAGTTCAAGAGATACATAACATACAGTGCCGTGAAAAATTATTTGCCCCTTTGCTGATTTCTTTTGTTTTTTGTAAATTTTTTTGCTGATTTCTTTTGTTTTTTGTACATTTTTCACACTGAAATGTTTCAGATCATCAAAGAAATTTTAATATGAGACAAAGGTAACCCGAGTAAATACAAAATGTAGTTTTTAAATTTTGATTTCATTTATTGAGGGAAAAAGTTATCGAAACCTACCTGGCCCCGTGTGAAATAGTAATTGCCCCCTAAACCTAATTATGCCACCCTCAGCCACAACAACTGCAATCAAGTGTTTTGCGATAACTGGCAATGAGTCTTTCACATTGCTGTGGAGGAACTTTGGCCCGCTCTTCTTTGCAGAATTGCTTTAATTCAGCCACATTGGAGGGTTTTCATGCATGAACGGCCTGTTAAGGTCATGCCACAGCATCTCAATCGGATTAAAGTGTGGACATTGCCTAGGCCACTCCAAAACCTTCATTCTTTTTTTTTTTTTTTAAAGCAATTCAGACGTGGACTTGCTAGTGTGTTTTGGATCATTGTCTCGCTGCATAACCCAAGTGCACTTGAGCTTGAGGTTACTAACTGATGGTTGGACACTCTCCTTAAGGATTCTCTAGAGAGCAGAATTCATGGTTGTTTCAATTTCGGCAAGTTGTCCAGGTCCTGAAGCAGCAAAGCAGCCCCAGACCATCACACTAGCTCCACCAGGTTTGACTGTTAGTATAATGTTCTTTTTATTCAATGCTGTGTTAGTTTTATGTCAGGTGTAATAGGACGCACACCTTCCAAAACGTTCCTGTTTTGTCTTGTCAGTCCACAGAATATTTTCCCAAAAGTCTTGGGGAACAGCAAGATGTTTTTTTGCAAATATGAGACAAGTCTTTGTGTTCTTTTTAGTCAGCAGCGATTTTCGCCTTTGAACTCTCCCATGGATGCCATTTTTGCCCAGTTTCTTTCTTACTGTTGAATCATGAACATTCACTTTGACTGAGGCAAGTGAGGCCTGCTGTTCAAGTTTGCGTACCCTGGTGAAATTTGTAAAATAGGTAACATTTTAACCCCTTTGCGCAGAAGCCAAATATGGCTATTTATGGGTTACCCAATTTAATGTTTTATAATTCAAGATTTAAGCTTCATAGTGCGGCAGATAGCTGAAAAATCGTTCAAATTGTCATACAAGCATCAAATTTGGCATGCACATTACTTATAGTCCGGTGAATTAAGAAAAAAACGTTAGCCACGTGAAAATTCAAAATGGCGGCCATTTTTTCAACATGGCGGCCATTGGCGCCATATTTTTGGAATTTTTGGGATATCTTTTAACTGGATCATCTAATTTCTTGACCTTAACATCGTTTCAAATATTTCTGACACCTGGGAATCCGATTCTGGAAGCAGAAAGCATCTGTGAATATTCTAAATCTACAAATTACCACTGACACGTGTTTTTCCGAACAGTTTCTCTTGCAGCAGCGATATACAGAACAGATGAACAGACGATCATTTGCCTTGGTCCAACAGCTGATGTTTCATTAATTACCAGTAGTGAGTCCAGAGAAGTTCAATTTCAGAACAGGGTTCCTTATTCAGAACAGGTGCAGCTGCACATAGCCGTGCAACTCAAGCTAAACTTGTAGCACTTGCACCTTCTGCGACACTGCGTCTAGCACTGACATCTCGTGAGTTGTTGGCAACTCTGAGCAACTGGGGAAAGTGCAGACCAGATAATGTTCCAGTTGTCTCTTTCTTGCTTCCGGCCCCATTTTGCAGGATTCTGCACATCGGGCTGGCATACCAAGGCCCGGCTCCATATGCATCCTGCCTAGTATGCTACACGCTTGATGTGCTGAACAGGGGCCACACGTGTTGGAGGGATGGCTTCATAGGACCTCTGCTTCCTGGCAAAGAGTTCCAGCTAAGCATCATCAACCCGTTTCAGCTGAACTAGGGCGGTCATACATCATCACGACAAACTTCTCCAACAGCTTCGTGTCATCATCTTCAACAGCTGTAGGGTAGCAGCTCAACTTGCAGAACACTTCAGAAGCTTCAGGGCACACATCCCATGTTTAAACTAGGCCTACAGCGTACACCTCTTCCAGGTAAACTACTTAACTTAGTTGACACTAGACCCCATGTTGAGTCCCACAGCAGTGTTGTTCACCAGTGTGCCCTGGTTGTGCTTGAACCTCACTCTGTTGCACTTGTAATAGGCCTCAAAGCTAACTCCGAGGTTCAATGATAAGAACAACAATAATTAATAATTATAATACAATATTTACAATGCACTGTAATCCAGCATAAAGGTCTCTATTTACAGTGGAGCGAGTGGCCCTCTGGGGATGGCCTACATGTGGTGGGGCTGTTGCCTCAGACTATCCCCTCCAATTGAGGACCCGGCATACAATAGATCCCCTCCTGTTAAGGATCCAGGATATAATAGAACCTCAATCCATTGTAGGCCCTGGAAAGGAATAGGTCCACTGTCTCCCAGGGATGTCGTACAAAGCGACTAAGGGCTTTCTTATCATCATCATCTTCATCCTTATCAGACTGCCACAGTATGAGCCTTGCCACAGTACTGGAGTGAGAGCTCAACATCTTCAACTGGCGGCGCTCTCCCATTACTGTTGGTGTCCATATCCGTTGACTTCGTGCACGAGTATAGAGTCACACATACTCCGTCACATGCAGAGTCACTCCACATGCTACCCTCGCCTAGTTTAGCCTGCGAGCCAACGCAGTTTACCGGGGTGTGGCCGTCCCTGTGCACAAGCAACTACTGGGAGCCAAAGGTGAGAGTTGGGTTAGTAGTAAGGACTAGTGCCAAAAGTCCATCCAGAGGATGTGACTGACTTCTGAAACAAAATTGCTAACTCTACTACTACACCCCTACACCCCATGCATATTAGGCCTACATCACTACATTGCTCTATATTAATGCATATTTGCAAATATAATGTGCAATAGATGCTGTTAGGGTGCAAGTTATCCTGCTAAAACATGCAAATTTAGATTCTATGTATAAAATTACGTATATATTGACTCCAAAGCCAAGCAAATCGCTCTACGACTTCATGCTTTGTAAGAATATGTGAGGTTGCATATCGGAAACGGTGGCCATCTTGAAAAAGGGCCGCCATTTTCAAAATTCACGTGGCTACCGGTTTTTTATGAATAAGCTTCCCATGGTGGATATACGGCCAACTTTGGTGCTTGTATGACAAAATGAGCGATTCTTCTGATATTTGCAGTTATCTGCCCCACTATCATAGTGAGACTGAATATGGCTCAACTGAGACTAGACACTTTCAGCATTTTGAATTTCATCCTATTTCAGTTTATTTTCATGATTTTGGTCGAGAAAAGGGGCTGCAGACATAAAAAATCTTCATGAAAATTCAGCATTGAAATTGTAAAGAAATAAATAAATAAAACTGAGGATTGAAAAACAGCTGGGGGTTAAAACAATGCATTTCTGAGATCATAAACTCCTCGACCGCAAGTACTCTCCATCTGAGCGTAAAATACTAAATGATCAATTCTTTAGAAGCCAAAAAGGACAGCTCTCCAGGTGGCTCCCCAAAGTCCCTGAGGCGCAGCAAGACATCAGTGGTCACCAGTAAACTCTCCAAACCCAAAACATGCCTTTTCTCCATGATAAATTTGAGAGTTTTGTCCATTTTTTCGACAAAGCTGCATTAGCAAACACACATACCTTTTAAAGGAACTGCTTATTTTACAGTCAGGACATTCAATCAGACGGAAAGCTTGCTATTCACAGTTCCGATCATCAAATCGAAACGAAAACTTGTAATAACGCTTTTCAGACCCGGTAAGGAGTAAGTATAACTCACAATACAGTAATAGCTTTTCGCAGTTTAAACGATCAAAAATCCATGGCATTCTATTTTGTTGAATGTGGTATAAACTCTAAAACATGATGCAGGCCATCCTCAGCAACAGCAGACATCCCCTTCATGACACTGTGACCGCTCAGAGAAGCAGTCGTAGTGACCGCCTCTTCTCCATGTGCTGCAGTGCGGAGCGATTCAGGAGATGATTTGACCCAGCTGCCATAAGACTGTACTATAGATCATCTAATGTGCACTTCTTCACTATCGATAGTAACTTTTAATCTTTTTAATCTATTTATCTATTGTAGTTACCAGTGGTATTGTTTTTTAATATTGTATTACGAGTGCTTGGTTGTGTGTATCACACATTGTCTGCTACTGGACACCTGAATTTCCCCCTTTTAGGGACGAATAAAGTATCTATCTATCTATCTATCTATAAATAACAGACTGCCACATCAAGCAAAATGCCAGCACATTGCAGTACCGACTCCTCTTGTTAACCAATGTGGCAAACTAACTCTGTGATCACGGTGGTTAACCGAAAATAAGAAATGCCTCACTAGTTAGCTAGCTGGCTAGCAGTTAGATAGAGCTACACCATACAAAGCCTGCTCGACTCACACTTCAACTCTCCATCATTGAATTTCTTCCAGTCTGTTCCATTCAGAAAAACTGCCATTTTCCTTTTCAGAATCACATATCCATCATGGAAATATAATCTCCATACTCCAGGGTTGGTTCTAGAAGTCTTTTTTAAAAAATTTTTTTTTACATGCAGTCCTGTCTTTCTCAGCTGTGCAAAGTTGAGAGAATACAACCTTACTGATTACGCAAATGCTTATGTACATTTTTTTTTTTCTAAATTTAGCATCTCCAATCCCACCGAATGTGGAATACCCAATTGGGGAACTATGTAAAAGGCTTGCTCATATGTGACCTTGTGCTGCCATCTCAGGATAGTGAAGACAGTTCGCGACTCTCCTCCGAAGCACGCACCTGTTAGCCACCACTTCTTATACATTCCTCGGTTGAATCTTCGCAAGTTCAGAATGACGGCAGAGGATAGCGAACATGAACAAGCTTAGAATCTTCCTGACGAGCACCCGTCTGGCCAACATGAGGCGCTTAAGCAAGGAACAAAGCTATCATTTGTATATTCCCCTCTCCAATTTGCATCCCTGTAGCACAATGGCCAATTGTGCGCTACTCTGAATAACCTGCCAACCACTGCCAGTTGGTACAAGTTTAAATATCTTTGTGATGGTCCAGTCAATGTCTTTCAGTTACAGTGGAAAGTTTATAAAATCTGGAATTGTATAAGAAACGTGTCAATCAATAAATCATGACCAAGGAAGTTTCACATGGGTGTGAACTATGACTGTGTGTTTTGCAGATGAGCCTTAATATATAATTGAGTCCATCAACGAGAGTACTCAGGAAGACTTATGGATGCAATTAATTTGTCGATGGAGGAATCTACGCGTAAATCCACAATAGGGAACTATGCGTTTATGAAGTGTGATGACTGTATTTAATGGTAAAATGACAAAGTTACAATACCATGTGGAATTTTCGCTTCAGAAAACTGATTTTTCTTAACCTCTAATTGTGATAATTGGAATGTGTGTTCATGTAACCTTTTTAACAAGGTACATGTCCTGTTTTCCTATCATTCCAGCCCACTTTCATAAACTTGCCCATAGGTCTTCCAATTTTGAGTTAGAATGAACAATACATGTTGAAAGATCATATTTACTCTTTTTTCGTCTCTTACAAAGTGTTGATGAAGATTGAGAGACCGTGAAAGACACCCCTTTTTAGCAGATCTCATCTCAGATAAAACTCTCCAAAAAAAACCTCATTAGAATTATCCCATTTTCTTACCTATCATTGCAATAATGGAACCAATACTCATATGGCAATATCTACACATAGTAAACAATGAAAAATATGCAAAAGTATTGTATTTTATTGCATGACTTTTGACCTAGATACAGTTAGCTGCAGCCTATATTTCTATCAGAAGTCACAATAAGGGCTTACTGGTCTAGGTGACCTTCTTCAATTGCTCCTAGGTCCAGTTCCGACACTCATGGGCTAATAGTAGACACTTTCAGCAGTGGACAGGGGCCGGAGTGCGGACTCTGTCTCTCTCTCTCTCTCCCCCACACATACAACCTATTGAATGTGATGTTTCAATGGAATTTAGTGGTGATCTTGACAAAAATGCTTTGCTTCATATGTATATTATGCAGATGCTGAAGTAACAAACTGCGGATAAACATGCACATGCACTATATCTTTGTCACAAACATTCTCTAAAACCATGTGTGGGTATTGGAAAACGGCAGCAATTAATTCCTGATCCGAATTCTCAACTCACCACCTTAAAATTTGCATTGATTGAGTGATGGTGAATTGTTATGATGATGATGACTACGATGATGATGATAGATAGAAGCAGCCATATGGAAAAGATAAACTGGAAAGGATTTTGGCGTAGCACACTCATCTTCAATAATGACCTGTCTTGGGTCAGCTACTTATTTTGCGAGTATCTCGATAACGTGTTCTGGTAGCCATCTTGGATTTTGATGTTGTGATATCATTTTCAATAAGAACATGCAATAGTCAAGAGGCACCACCACAGGGTCATTCCATATGAACTCAACCAGAGGTCCCATAATGACCGACTCGGATTTGGCAAAAAAAAAATTGTACTGATACCTTAACATATATGATGAACATATGCAAAATATTTTGTCAAAATTCTAAAGGGTTTTTGTGCTGTGGCTCTTCAAAATAGGGTGGTATACTCCATTTTTGACCCTTGCCAATCTCGCATGTTTAAGATCAGCCATATTTGGATGCCAATATCTTGGGAATGAAATGAGTTGTGAGTTTGAAAAGTGGTATAGTATGTAATTGGCACCCAGGCTTTCGGGATCTGTCATCAGAAAAGTCCTATCTCCTGTAGTTTTTGAGGTATTGGCCTCCAAAGTAGTGGTTTTGTTATGTGCGAAAATGAAAATTTCAATTTTCAGGGGGCAACTGTCATGCTACAATAAATCACAACCATTTATTGGGGTTACATTCCTTCTATTTAGGCACATGACTATCTGTAGAAAGTTTTTGGACAGTATTGAAAGCATAATTTAGGAGTAAGGGAGCTCCAAAAATGGCTCATAGTGGAGCTGAAACTGTACCACGGCCAAGTCCAGACGTATTTTAGGATGTCGGTGGGACAGTCTTTAATAGATGCAAGCACTCAACCCGAGAAGACAGCGCACCAACTAATGAGAGGCTATATTGACCCGGAGGAACGTTTTGCAGTCTGTCTGAGGTTGTAAAGTTTGAAATGCGTTTGCTCGCACTGCAAATGTTCAGAAAAATCAACCTCAGAAAAATAAAAGGTTTGCTATTTTGCAGTGTAATAATCGCATTGTGTGCAAAACCTCATGCCCAGTCAGCAGTCTGAAAACGGTGTTTAAAGGCCATAATACAGGAGGCTTGGGAATTTTACACCACCCCTATCAGATTTTGCTGAAAAAATTATTAAAATTGTACAAGGTATTTAATGGAGAAATCCAAATATTTAAGTCCCTACGGTGAATGGTTTTCAAGTTACCAAAGTTTTAAAATTGGGCCGTGCCCCCCTTTTTTTGGACCTGCGACGCGGGATTGTGTTTTGGAGCGTTTTGTGGCAGTCATAACTAGTTAACGGAGATACAGATTTCAAATTTGATACCCCAGGGGATTCTGGCCCAGGCTTTCAGAATCTGCCATCAAAAAGGAGATAGGAGGTACCCTCTTCAAGATACAGTCACATCAAAACTCGATTTTGAACAGACGCCTTTTCTATTTTCCATTTTCCCAGCCTTGCCTAACAATCGGTACTTCTGATAAAGTGCCAGGAGCAGTAAATTCCCTTTCGATGAGACTGAGACTGTAGGTAGAGGCAATTTTGGCTCTGTGGGTGGTTAAGTAAATATTTGGTGAAGGCTTGAAAATGGTCATCGGGAAAAATTGCCATTTCTACCCCTTCTTGGGGTTGATGATGGACCATGTAGCCAGCTGTTAAATTTAATGAAAATCCTCTGAATCTTTTGATGATGTTATGCACTGTCGATGATGAGACCTACAAAGCCTTTGCAATTTGAAGTTGAGGAACATTGTTTTTAAAGTATTCCAAATTTTATTTATTTTTTTTTTACGCAAGCCTTCGCAGGTTGGAGAACCTCTGGCCGTCTTTACCGCCGAGGGACTCAGCCTGTCTAAGACATCCCTTTTATTGCCAATCGCGTTATACACTTGATGTCAGTTAACTAACTTGCTAAATGTTCTTTCAGCTGATTCTCTTATATATTAATTGCTTTTTCACCCCTTTTTTGCTTGTGTCCCAACTTTTTTGAGACCTGTTACAGCCAGAAAATTTAAAATGAGCTCATTTTGTGGATAAAAATGTAAAATGACTCAGTTTCAGAATTTGAAATGTTATCTGTTTTGCATTGTAAATAACATTGGCTCGTGATCTGAAAGTCATTGCAATTTGAGTTGATTCACAATTTTTTTGACCCTACTTTGTAACAGAGAGTGTAGCCTACCCAAAACCTCCTCTTTTTTTTCTTTGAGAGAATGATGAGAAAACAATATTCATCATTGGAGGAGTCAATTTTTTCCCATTCTTTCCTGTTCTTCCTCTTTCCTCTTTTTCCTCTTCAGTGTGAGCGGACAAAACTTCGTAAATTCGTTTTCCCGTGTTTCTGTCGCGCATTTGTTTCGGAGCCGGTGTGAAGCCGTTTCGGAACCGGCGTTGATTCGGACATTTCGCATCCAAAAATTTTACATTCTCATGTTGTTTATTCGTTATGCATCCGGTGTGTAAAGGCCTTTAAAGTCAGTCATGATGATTTCTTCAATTTTTTTTTTATCTCAATCCCTGAGGGTAGTGAATAAAAGTGCAGGGTGCCATGTTGAAGTTGCTGATTTTTCTTTATAGTGAACTTAAATGTTTCATGTAGACCAGAAACTTTGGTGTGCGATGGATTTGTTCATTTGTGAAATGGCACTAATTCTGTCCAAAACACAGATAGTGTACACTGCGTAGAGCCCCACAACCGATAAGAAGTGTTTTTCTTCTCACATGTATTTTTGTTATGGGGCGGGGGTGTATAGTACAGCGCCCTCTGTAATTATTGGCACCTCTGGTTAAGATGTATTCTTTAGCTTCTAATAAATTCAGTTTTTTTTCTAAATAATATATGACCACAATGAAAAAAAGAGGAAAATCCAACCTTTAATTCAAGTGCATTTATTCAGTGGGAAAAAAAAATCCCACTTTAAGAAATTATTCTTTTACATCAAATCATGTGTGCCACAATTATTAGCACCCCTGATTTTAATACTTTGTACAACTCCTTTCTGCCAACAAAACAGCACCTGATCTTCTCCTATAATGTTTCACAAGATGGGAGAATACAGAAAGAGGGATCTTCCACCATTCCTCTTTGCTTAATCTCTCTAAATATCCAGCGACCTGAGTCCTCTCCTCTGCACTCTCCTCTTCAGCTCACTCCACAGGTTTTCAATGGGGTTGAGGTCTGGGGACTGAAATGGCCATGGGAGGAGCTTGATTCTGTGTCTGGCGAACTATTTCTATGTAGATTTGGCCACATGTTTAGGGTCATTATCTTGCTGAAAGACCCAGTGACGACCCATCTTCAGCTTTCAGGCCACCAGATTTTGATTAAAAATGTCCTGGTATTTCATAGTGTTCATGATGCCATGCACCCTAACAAGGTTCCCAGGGCCTCTGGAAGAGAGGCCCACAGCATCACTGATCCTCCCTCATACTTCTCAGTGGGCATGAGGTGCTTTTCTACATACTCATATTTTGTGTTCCGCCAGACCCACTTAGAGTGTTTGCTGCCAAAAAGCTCTATCTTGTTCTCATCTGACCAAAGCACACTGTCCCAGTTGAAGTCCCAGTACCACTTGGCGAACTCTAAATGTTTGCGTTTATGATTGAGTGTGAGAAAAGGTTTTTTCCATGCATGCCTCCCAAACAGCTTGCTGGCATGTAGATAGCGCCTGATGGTTGTTTTGGAGACTTTTTGACCCTAAGATGCTACCATTTGTTGCAATTCTTTAACAGTGAGCTTTGGAGAACTTTTTGTTTCTCTTACCATCCTCCTCTCTGTGCGTGGTGGCAAAATAACCTTGCGTCCTCGTCCTGACTTGTTTACCACTGTTCCAGTTGTTTTAAAATTCTTAATGATTACTCTGACAGTAGATATGGGCAGATGCAGGCAAGTGGCTATTTTCTTGTAGCCATTGCCTGGCTTGTGAAGGTCGACACACATCTGCCTTACTTGAATGATGTGTTCCTTTGCCTTTCCCATGTCGAAGAGAGGATAAGAGAAATGACCTCTGTGTCGCGTCATATTTATACCCCAGGGAAACAGGAAGTGATGATTTACTAATTAAATGTTCCTAGGTACTCTGATCAACTTTGTAAACTACTGTTGAAATGACAGAAATACTTCAATTACATTTAATTCCTAGGAATTGTTAGGGTGCCAATAATTGTGGAACTGGTGATTTTATGAAAAATAATTATTTCTTAGTCAGGGATTTTTTTCCCCCTTAAAATTCACTTGAGTTGAAGGTTACATTTTTCTACAATTTTCAGTGTGAGAGTATGCTTCTGGAATAAAAATTGAATTTATTTTAAGGCTTTTAACTCATCTTAACCACAGGTGCCAATAATTATGGAGAGCGCTGTAATGGTCTTCAAATGACGTGCCTAAAGGTTACCTTTGCCGATTTTTTTCAAGGTCACTGGCCTAAAAATATCACCAAAAACTTTGACATTTTGCTTTAACTTATCAACTATTTCATTTATAGACTCCTGAATATTATTAGCTCCTGCCGCCCAAGAGGTGCAGGAGCTATGGTATTGGGCTCCGTCTGTGCGTGCGTCTGCCAACAAAAACTTCAACATTTTGCTTTATCTTAGCAGCGGGAGCTTCTGGGGCTGCAAGTGCTCTATATTTTAAGCAAACAAAAGGGCTCAAACTGTGACTGAATTTCATACAAAATGAGTTCACTTATACAGACTTTAGTTAAGCAATGGTCATTCAACATCACCATCAAGTGACTGCCAAAGCATTCCTCGGCCTGTCGTTTTTGAGGGATGGAAAGATGGCCACCATTGTTTTTTTTTTGGTTTTATTCTCATTATTTTTAGCAGTATGAAACAACTAAAGATTCGCAAAAAATCCTTATAAGGCCATAATATCTTGACTCTGTTTGGGTAATTCCCTTATATAATGTTTGTTTTGTCTGAAGTGGTTTTTCCATTTTAAATCAAATTCTCACACTATTTGCCCTTTTCTTTCAGTCTTGCACTGATTTTGCACTGTTGCCATTGCTTTGACTGTGACTCCTCTTTGAGTGTAAGCGTTTCTTTGGGCTCTCTTAACATATGAAATCCTCTCACTGCATCTTTGAGCAGGGGTATTTTTTGTCATCTTGCGTCCTTCTGTGTCTGTTGGGCATTATGTTGAATGTTATGAGTATTGAAACGGGATATCCTCCCTAAAAAGTAAAAGCAGCTTATTTAATAATCTTGTGCTGTGGAAGGGCCAATATTCTCCCATTGTGAATGCAGATTTGTCCAGTGTTTGGATGTGATTGGCCAAGCGCATAATTATATCCTTGTGTTGTGCTCAGCTACCCTGCTGAAAGTTTAGCACTGCTGTTCTACATTTTACTTTTTACTTGATGGTTGGTTTTAGTTCTTGAAATCCTGAAATCTGAATCCGTTTCACGGTCAAAAATAAGTACATCTTAATGAATTTGTAATTCATATTTTTAATCGGGTTTTTTGACCCTGATTTACTTTTTTCATTGTACTTCACATGATAAGCTTTCTTTTGTCAGATGTGTGAATTTATTTATCAAATAGAGTTAGGGTTTTTTGTGGGGTATTTCTGCAAAAAGCATATCCTCTTATTGCAAAACCAACACAAAGTGAGATTCCTCTGCATGAAACTCCAGGTAATTTTGCTTTTCCCAAGAGAGTGCTATTTGAAATTTGCTGAGAAATAAATGGCTGAAGTCATTGAAAGCTTAAAGCGGGTTTTTCTCATCATGTGTTGGATAAAGTTCTCTGCTGATGTTTTGCAGTGCCTTCGGCTGTCCCTACTCAGAGATGAACATGAGGAAAGAGGTGACGCTCGCTGACCGGCTCGGCGGGGAGAAGCAGATTACCTTCGTCCCAGTGCACTTTGTGCAAAAGACCAAGCGCTTAAGCACTGGGGATGAAGGCCAAAAACCGGACAACTCTCACATGGAAACAAGGTGCGAACTGTGTTTGCAAGAACCAATCTGAGCTTATTTAAACTACAAGTCTTCTTGCAGCCGAGGTCTCAGATGGTCATGGCAATTTGCCAGTGTGAGTTATGTTCTCCTCAGGCTCTTTCATACAACACTGGACTTGTTCTCACTTTTACCTCAGGAGTTGCGCAGTTTGCAAGCACTGGTGAAGCTTGCCAGATAAGTGCATTAGGCTTATTTCCCAGAGTGCACTGAATCCTTTGTCTCTGCTGTGAAAGCCCAGTGCCAGTATCTGAAAGCATATGCCAGCTGCCAGGAGCCAGAAATTCTCTTTCCTCTGTGGGTGTTAAGGTATCCGCTCCTGATTTGCCGCATAAAAACAGAGACTAAATGGAATAAAATATGTCTAAATTCATTATCGGACTCGCATTGTCCTAGTGCTTAGCGCAGATATGAGAGAGATATCTTTTTATCATTGAGCCTTTGTACTCATTTTTATGGGCCCTATTGGCTGATAAGCTACCGTTGTGGCGTGGCGTCCATTGTCTGTCATCCGGAACATTTTTTATCTTTTTTTTTTTTGGCCTCATGAATTTTTGTATAAATTTGCCATAATATACCACTAGACCATATCTCCTGACGTTTTTTTTTTTGGCTTTCCAATTGTATCACTTTTGTCCTTTTTATGGGCCCTTGAAATTTTGACCCCAGTGTTCAAGAGAGGACAGAGAAATAAATAAAAAAAATTCCTCAAAAACTGCATGATAATTATTTCTCTTAATCAGGCAATCAACTTTCCTTGGTACCGTCAATGTAAATTGCGAGCACCATTTTTATTGAATCGACAGAAGTGGGTCTAGTGGGGGCGCTGTACTTAATGAATATGCAAGATGGCCTGTGGAGGCCAAATGGTTGCAAATCGAGATAAAGTTTGAATCATTGACATATAGGAAGTCATATATGACCTATATAATGGCTATGACCTCGATGACTTTGAGGTCAAGGAAAATATTTAAAGATAGGATTTGAAATTTCCAAAAATTATCTCTCAAAAACTGTCTGATTACTGTTTTTCTAAATCTGGCAATCAACTCACCTTGATACACTTTATGTACAGTGTGAGTGCCATTTTGATTGACTCGAAAGAAGTGGGTCTAGTGGGGCCGCTGTGCTTTAACATTGGGTCTTATGGAGAATGGGCTAAATCACCTGTGGAAGGTAAATGATTTGCAGATAGAGATTAAGTTTGTATTATGAACATATAGGAAGTCATATATGATCTATATTCTGGATGTTAAAGGTTCACTCAGTTAGAAATTTCTTTGGCTATTTTTCGACGAAATGGATCATATGTAGCAAATTAATATGCATCACACATTTGTAAATGCTTTCTATAACTTTTTATCATTATTTGAAAACTAAGATTTGGCTGGTTTGTACGGTCGTAAGCCCCACCCCTCAAAAAAGTAATTGCACATGGACCTCGTAGTCATATGACCTGTGACGTGTGAAAAGTAAGTAGCAAACGTTTCGAGGTGATCGACCAGTGATTTGTTCTATACTGATAATTGATTTCACCTTGATCAATCCTTGATTTCGTTGATTTTGAGATAACATTCATCAACATGCCAAATAGGTGTGTAGTACTAGTAGTAGGCTGTAACAAGACTCCAAACGATGATATGAGTTTACATCACTTCCCAAAAAAGAGATGCCAAGTCTCACGCTTTCGGTGGAGCCTCTCGCCTCTTGGTGGCATTCACCTTCCTGTGCCGTAGTTCGCAATTTTCCAATCGGCGCGCACTGGAGAAATTCACTTGCAGAATTTAAGTCAATGTGCATCAGTTTCACGTGCATTATGGTGGATTTCCCCACTAGTGTCACAGAAATCAATTTTGACTCGGGAATTCTCACTCTTGTTTTTACTGAGAGATTGAAAGCAATTGAATTGCATAAAAGACGTTTCAGATGGTCTTGTTTCATTAAAACAATTTAAACGATCATGAAACACATGCATTGTTTCTTTTCCCTGAGTAAAGAGAAGCACGGGAAGTCCGGAGTCATAATCGCTTTCCATGTTGCTTGTGGTGAGGTCCACCTTTACGCAAATGAAACTGAAACTTCAGGGCACAAGGATTTTAATTCCATGTGAGAATCTTATTAATAAGCTTTCATTGAATAATTACGAACTACAGTGAGTAAGCCTAAAAAATGCGTAGGACCTACTTCGAATGTGTGAGACTTGGCATCTCTGAGATCCGTTCTCGTGCTTACTCCCCACTTGCTCAGCTGCTACCCCGCCGGGACCGGCACGGGTAGCCCATGGCCCAGCCCCGCTGTACGGCTTTGGTGTTACTGTCTATGTAAGAGTGCTGTGAAGATGAGCTGACAAGTGAGCTTGTGTTTACGTTGCTTTGTTAGTGACTAAGTATCGTTGATCATTGTTGTTGTTGATGATGACATTCAAATTTTTCATTTGTGTTTGCCCAATAACTGTTGCTTGCCGTTGCAGCAGTACCAAATCAACACTTGTGATAAGGCGCACTGTGCAGTAGACTATGCTACTTTGTATGTAGGCTACTTAAATTGGAAAGAGTAGAAAGAATCACTGCTGATAGCAGTTGGATATCGATGGATGTACAAAATTGTTTTGAACTGAGTCCAGTGCACGTGGATTCCAGCTGACACAATGTCGACACATGGAACAATTATCCATAAATTTGACCAGTTATTATGATATACCCTGCAGACGAATGCTGGCTAAAATTGATGTAAAATACATGTGTCTGTTCCTTTGTGGCTAGGGACACGCAGTTATGCCAATAAACAAAGAATGTCATAAGTTTGGCCTGACAAAGGGCGCTGTTTGCGAACTGGTAAAAGGACGTGCCCCTGAAAAATGACTGTGCGAGGCTTTATTCCTAATGAGTGAAGAAAACTAATTGATCCACAAAGTGCGTGAGTAATTTCCCCAAATTCATGAACAAATACCTTTCCACCACCGAATGCCGTATCAATACCAGACGCTTCAGACAAATTCCGTTTGTGGAACCGGTCAACGCACTGTAGTCGCCGGAGACTACTAGGACTTCAGTATGGCACATATCCGAAACCGAAACCCAAACATAAACTCAAGCAACCGGACCATACGAGTATGAAGTTGCCGTACAGTTGCTTCCTATGTTCGAAGTCCAAAATTAGCATTCATTTTGTGTAGTATACAATGCAAGAAGCCATAAAACGATTGTACACTCGTTTATGACCAATACAAACTTTTCTTTTTGCAATCCCAGATGAAATCAGAGCTTTGTTCGTGGAAAAGTTAAAAACCCACAAAATCTGGACAGTTTGTGTCAAATCATTTTATTGGGTATGTAGAAAATGTATCGTTAAGAATATTTGTTCTATAACTTGTCTTTCTTTCACAAATTGGCTGTTGAAATAAGGAGTGAAACTATTCATTTTTTGCACTAGCTCCGGAGCAACTTACTTCTCATATATGGCAGCCGATTAGCCAATCGCTTACAAGTTTTAAGGAGAGGTCTCAAAGTGTCTAGTTTCTTTATTTTTTTGCCAATATAACATACAGTTACGAAAGTTAAATGCTGGATTCGTGAATTACATGTCCACAGCATTTATTTTTTTCTTAGTACTTAGTACTTAGTAGACCTTTAAAGTTGATATCAGATGACCTTGAAAGGTCAAACTTGAGGTCAAACAAAATTTTCAAAGGCTTCTAGCCTTGAAAATATTGAAGATTGGGAACATATGTGTATTGAACACTTATAGGAAGTTGCATATGAACTTTCATGTGGTAGCCTTGAACTTGACCTTTGGTGACACTCGAAGGTCAAACTTAACATGGTAGATTTCAATGACTTCTATCACCAAAACTATCACAGATGGAGCTTAGGTTTGTATTGCGGGGATATTGGAAGTCATATATGAAGTTTAATTTGATGACTTTTAACTTGACCTTCAGTAATCTTCAACAGCCAAAATTAATAGTGAAATTTAAATGACTTATATCAGCAAAATTATTACAGTTGGGGTCGAGGTTTGTAATTGAGACATGTATAAAGTCATATATGAACTTTCATTTGGTGACCTTCATATTGTCCTTTGAAGGTCAAACCTGACCTAGTGAAAATTCAGTGGCTTTTATAACTAAAAGGGTCACAGATAGAGCCTGAGTTTGTATCACAGACTTAAAAGAAGTCACACATGAACATTCAACTTGACTGTTGGTGACCTTTGAAGGTCAAACTTGACATAATACAATTACAATAACTTTTATTACCAAACCAGTCAAAGATGGAACCTAGGATTGTATTAGAGACATATAGGAAGTCAAATATTAACTTTCATTTGGTGACTTTCGTATTGACCTTCGAAGGTCAAATGTGTCCTAGTGAAAATTCAATGACTTGTATCTCTAGAATGGCGACAGATGGAGCCTAGATTTGTGTTACAGACATCTAAGAAGTCACATATGAACTTTCATTTGGTGGTATTCAACTTGACTGTTAGTGACCTTTGAGGGTCAATCTCGGCAGTGAAATTACCCTGACTTGTATCATCAAAATGGTCACAGATAGAGGCAAGGTTTGTATAGAGCCATTTAGAAAGTCATATTTGAAGTCCGTTTGCTGACCTCAACTTGACTCTCTCTAACCTTTAAAGTACACAATTGAAATATTGAATTTTCAATGACTTGTATCACCAAAACTGCTTCAGAGCTTTGGAGTGGGTATTACAGGGGGTATTATAAATGTATCTGAACTTTCATTTAGTGACCTTAACACTGACCTTCAATAATTCAAAGGTCAAACCTCACATGAAATTTTCATAACTTTTATCATTACTATAAGATTGCTTACTGGCAACCGACAGAACCCCTGGTCCTATTTTTCATTTTTTATCTGCAGAAGAAGAAGACAAAACTATGTGCCATATCCAAGAGAAATATAGATTTTTGTGCCTATGCTTTTACAGACATGAGAAGAGACTTGCTCTTTTGAATGACTCAGCAGCCCAAACCAACTTTTTCTTGGCTCAGAATGATACTATGAAATTGCATTGCTCAGCTCAGGGGAGTTGGTGGCTGCTTTGAAAGCCAGTCAAAGGCAATCAGCGGTATGATGACTGTTTTTGATGTGCATTTCTTTAGGGGTACAGATGTGCTCTGCAATACTATCCATCATTGCCATATCAGTTGTACAGTGGGCTGCCCTTTGTATGGGTACAGAAAAATCTGCCTTGTTTATTCAGAGCAAATAATCCTTTATGCTATTCATCCACTTACATAACCGAAGTGCATTTTAAATAATATATTATAATATGGTTTCCCGTAATAGTGCTATAAAAACCTGTGAGAATGCCGCATGTAGCCTCTGATTTCCTAAATAGACATCTCGATTTTACCAACATATTTTTTTAGCTATTTAGCCAAGTATGAATAAAGCTGTTTCCTGCCTTGTCGATTTCCTCGATGTCTGTCTCTGCTAATTCCCCAGAGCCATGCTTTTGAGTTACGAGGGCGCGAGCCATCTGAGGGGACGGTACTCCTCAAGCCCAAGATCTTCCGGAATTTCTCTGGTGAAGAGGGAGCACAGGGATGTACATTACGCTCAGGAACAGAAACCTGCCTCACATGGAAAGAGGGGTCGGCCACCGGGCAGGTAATCCAAAATTCTCTGTCTTTCTTAACCCCACTCCCCCTCCAGCCCCATGCTTCTGCTATGCACTCAGCCTCAGTATCGCAGCATGGCATTTGGGAATGATATCCTCATAGTACTGGCTGTCCTTTGCTGGCTACTTTGATCATTTTTGATGTCTGGGTAGTTTTGGATTGGTGGATGGTTGGGATTTTATTGGGAAGATGGAAGCCGGATTCCTGAAAATTTCCTCTGTAATTTCAGAACTCTTGCTATACATGTGTCCATTAAGCCCAGTCAAAACATATTTTAGCCTACAATTTAAGTAAAGTAAATTTTCCAATATTTTTAAAGATCACTCAATTTTTTAGCTGCTTCATGTGGGGACAGACAAGCATGGTTGACAGCAACCAGGGGTTTGAAATGTTTCAACGAACGAAGACAAATCTGGTTAAAAACAAAATACTGGAATTAGTTAAATCAAAAACAGGAACGGTGCCAATTTCAGTTGTTCATGAGTGAAGACTCTATTCTCAGCTTTAGAGAACTGGTTGATAGCATTATTTATTGTTTATTTATTAGTAATGATTTTTTTCTTGAAATATTATTGGCGATAAATTTTGACAAAAAAAAATCTATTTCTGGAGTGATTAGCTTGTTGTGAGTGTGTTCTCCCACCACTTGTATGGTTAGTTGCTAATGTTGAATTTCATAAGCCTGCATAGCTATATCCCTGGCCTTGCATTCTTCAGCGAGGTGGTAAGATGGATCATCTATATAGGCAGAAATTTGTGCCACTAGAAATTGAATTTGAATTGCTCAATTTGAATTTGAAGTGCACTATTTCAATTTGAATTGCACAATTTGAATCTGAATTAAGAACTTGAAATTCAAAATGGCACTTAGAATTCAAAACTTGTAATTCAGATTCACTGCCACACATCCGGGACACTGATGACAATTTGTGCCACTCGAAGACCAGTGGATTGCTGAACTCCCTTCTTAGTAGCCTACCGTTATGGATGCCGCCACTAGACTGCCAAACACGGGAATATTAATTTTTTACCACATATTTATCAGTTTTTTGTCTTATTTAACATCATACAAGAGATACAACATGAACGGGTATTTATCAGCTCAGGCTACGATTGGCAGTTATATAAATACGACACCCAGGTGTACATGCTGATTTTAGCCCCTTTTCTGGTGCGATGTCTGCATGGTTTTTTTTTTTTTTTTTACTGCATATGTATGTTCAGTCTTAGGCCCGGGCCACACTGCCTGCAGTAGCCATGCGGAATCTGCAAGCTGAGCACTGCAACTACTTACCGCTTGCAGCTTGGTCACATTGCCGCGGGCTCCTCCTTCCAACTCTGTCTCTGCACGATTTTGCCCAAGAAACCACTATAAAATAATATATTATTATATTTATAATATATTATATTTAATAGAAATTAATATATTATATATTAATTTATATATTTTGTATTGACAGTAGGGGAAGCATACTTAAGCGTTATGAATCATACAAAAGTACAAACAATTTAATTACACGATCATATTACAATATAGGCCTATAGCAAACCCTTCTGAATTGGTCTTGCTCTTTTTGAAGGTACTTTCGGGGTAGGGGAAGGGTATCGGGATGTGTAATGTGCTTTCAAAAGCGATCTAATTTACATTAGTCGAGGCTGGAACCATTGGTGTAGGCTAGGCGGTGAATGACCGTAAAAGGAACATTTCAGACAATTCAGAGACTGGCTGATGTGCTGTACGTTTGTCTAGCCACTGTGGAAACAGTCACCTGAAATGTTGCTGATACAAGTGGGTGGTCGTATGTAAGTTCAGCAATCGCGTGGGTGTCATGGACGGAGAGATACGGAACAGTACTGCCCTGCTTCTCTTTAATCATCAAAATAATAAGCTACGTTCATTGGCTTGGCTCCGCAATTAATGGCATGTATTTATGTATCTACGGAAACTAGTAAACAGTGACAGCAGTGGCTGGGAATGAAGGCAGCTCTGAGCACAACTCCAGAGTAAAAGTTTTTAAAACACACATTTACCGACCACAGACTGTACCGAACAAAGCCTCTCACACAGAGACTCCGACGCTAAATGGAGCACCAACCCAGCGGATACAAGTTGACAAGCCGTTAACTAGCATGGTTTGCGTCGAGACCTCTTTTTTTTCTACTTCGAGAAGCTCTGAAAGTGTTGTTGTGGGCTATGGGTAAAAAATGCAATTTTGAACTGAACCATCATTAAATTAAAAAATACAAACAGTTTATGTGTTAGGGAGGTCCAAGGAGTAAAATGCATGCACCTACATTGCAATGAAAAATTTGAGATTAAACAGGTTAATCGTCAACCTTAATATGCGATTAGCTTTGATTTAAGCTTTTAGTTTAAAGCTTTATATTGTTCAGGCAAGAGTTAATCGTGCCACCTGCCAAAAATAAATGTACAGCAATGATGAATGGTTCAACCATTGGGATTTTCTTATTGCCTGGGGTGTCATGATTCTGGGTTTTGTTCATGTTTCATGTGCTGGTTTTGTGTTCATGATAATTGTCTTATTTATTCTTTTTGGTTTTTGTAATATTCCGGTTTTTGGTTCATTCCATGTTTCAGTTCTATTGCACTTGTCTCCCCTGTCTTGTGATCTAGTTGGTTTAGTCCGTCTTCCCTGTCTGCGTGCTCACTGACTTCGGGTGTCCGGTGTTTAATGATATTCCTTCGTATCTCGTTTTCTTCCTTCGACCTTCTGTTCTAATTATTAACAAGACTAACATTTGTATTTTGTATTATAGTCTACTAACACAACTAACCATGTATATATTCGATTACTAAATTACTAATGAGCACTCCAGTTTAAGTTGTGCACCGTTACTAATAGACTAATTCCCTCTTCGCAATCGCCCTGTTGTATTCTCCGCCCCTTTGCTTTCCACCGTCCTCTCCCTATGTTCAGCGAGAATCTCTCGCACGTGCTTAATTACTTTCTTGCTCTTGTTTTCTGCGCACGTAGAACTCCTGGACCGGAGCTGTTTAAATGTCATAGGCTGTCTGTGTGATTCCCGTCCGTATTTCGTCTCTCGCCAATTTTCGTGTTAAGGGTTTCCCTCATGTGATTCTCCCGATGTAATTCGCCTCATTCCGCACATGCTCTGTGTAGCATGTGACCATTCCTGTGTGTATATTAGGAGTCTTTTCACTCACAGCTCTTGTCAGAACGTTGAACAATTTTCATTGTGCCGAGCTCCCTGTACGCCTGTGATTATTGCTTTTCTTCTACTGGATAGTCCGACCCTGAGTTCACTCAAACTTCCGGTTTGAGTGAACGCTGGCTTGAATGTCTGCCGCTGCTCTCCGGCTCTACTTCGTAATGTTTGTCGGGTCCTTTGAATAATCGTATTTTTCCTTCTCGCGAATTATATACGCTTACTTACCGATAACTGCAACTGAATCGGCATCGGACTGTGACTCTGGACTGCACTCACCTGGATGCGTTGTTCCGTTTTTGGTCCGTATCTCCCACCGGCCTAACCCGAGCCTTCGCTGCTCCAGATGCCTGAACTAACCTGGCTACTTGCATGTAAGTTTCCGCTTTCTTGCTGTGGTCAGTATACTGCGTTTTGTTTTGAGATGGTAGTTTTCCAACTGCTTCTCTAAATTTAACGCTGGTTTCTGGGTGCCATTACTGGCTGCTAGCTGGCTAACGTGGTTTTACTTCCAACTTGGCCGTGTGAGAGCTTATTTTATGGACGGAAGGTATCGAATTATTTACGCGACAAGGGAAAGTGGTCCAATGTCTTATTCACTTCGTCCGCTCCTGATATTTTGTGCATATAAAAGGGACCTGTGGAACATCTGGCACGGTATATTGTGTCTCTCATTGGCTCTGCTTTCGCTGCTCACCATGGGTTACTCGTATTCTACATCGGACCTCCTACACCTGAACTTCTCGTCTCGTCTTCCGTCCAGGACTTATAAACTTTGCGTTGCGCTTGGAATTGCTCGCCGCCCACCCTATGTACATCGCGGCGCTCGGCACAGTCTCTGCACGCCTGTCGGCATCAACACTGACGGCTTCATTCCTGTCATCCGTCCCCTCTCGTCCTCACGATGCACCGCAAGACGGCGAGTCAAAAATAACGGCGTGAATCATCTAAATCTTCGCGAGTTGGAATACCGGCGAAATCCATCCGCATCTCCCTCACCTACGGTCTCCGCAAAAATGGCATTGATAAATGCGCGATCGGTGTCAAATAAGTCATTTATCTTGAACGACTTTTTTATTTCACAGAGTTTAGACTTTCTATTTGTAACCGGAACTTGGCTGACCGTCGGCGACTCCAGCCCTCTGTGTGAACTCTCTCCTCCTAATTGTGGCTTTTAATTCCCCAAGGGCTAGCGGGAAAGGTGGTGGCTTGGCCACAGTTTTCAAAAGGCAGTACAAATGCAGGCAGCTGTCAGTCGATCAGTTCTCTAGTTTTGAAGCGCAAGTGAATGCAGTTGATTTAACTAGCCCTTTACTTGTTGCTTTAGTTTATAGACCACCCAAATTCAATAAGAATTTTATCCAAGAATTCTCTGATTTCTTTTCTTTCATTGTACCTCGTTACGATAAGGTTTTAATTATGGGGGATTATAACATTCACGTTTGCTGTAAATCAAAGCCTCTGGTGAAAGACTTTTTGAATCTTGTTGAATCTTTTAATTTAACACAGTCTGTATTGGTCCCCACTCATGTACATGGTCATACTCTTGATCTGGTGTTCTCATTAGGTTTTCCTTTTGACAATGTTATGGTTGTTGATGCTGCTATTTCTGATCACAAACCTGTTCTGTTTGACTCCATCTTATCTTGCCCTGTTCTGCACATTTCCAGCTGTTTTTATTTCACTCGCTCCATCAATTCTTCTACGGCTGAGCTCTTTTCCGATATGTACCTTGATATACATGATGACCATAAAATTACTACCTCTCCCTGTACTACCTCCGATGAGCTTGCTGGCCAGTTTAACACATTATGTGCTAATATTCTGACTAAGGTTGCTCCTCTGAAACCTTGGAAACCTAAACCTCAAACTCAGCCTTGGCTAAACAGCAGTACTCGCGCACTCAGGCAGGAGTGCAGAAAACTAGAACGCAAATGGAAAAAAGACAAGCTTCAAGTTTCCTACCAAATTTTAATTAACAGTTTAAAATCATACCAGTATGCTGTTAAAGCAGCTAAAATTAGCTATTTCTCGGATATTATTTCTAGGAACTCACAGGCCAAAAGTGCTGTTTAGTACACTAAATAAACTCACCAATCCCTCTTCACCTATTTTTGCGGATGCAACTTCCAACACTTGCAATGTCTTTTTAAAGTTTTTCACAGACAAGATCCATCAAATACGTTCTCAGATCTCTCCCTCTGGTGATGACCCATCTGCATTAACTGCCCCATCCTGCTCTTTCAGCCAGTTCCAGCCCATCTCTCTTTCTCAGCTCAGTGACATCATTTCAAACATGCATCCCACGAACTGCACTCTGGATATCTTGCCTTCTCGTCTTCTCAAAGAGCTACTGCCTATCATTGGGCCAAGCATTATGGCTATAATAAACACTAGTCTGCAGCATGGGTCAGTTCCGCTCAGTTTCAAACAAGCTGTGGTCCAGCCGCTCTTGAGAGAACCTAATCTCGACACCACAGTTCTAAATTTTAGACCTGTATCTAAGTTGTCATTCCTGTCAAATTTTGGAGAAGGTTGTCTTTTACCAGCTTTCTTCATATCTTAATCAACATGAAATCACTGACAAGTTTCAGTCTGGTTTCAGGTCTTTTCACAGTACTGAGTCAGCACTTTTGAAAGTGTCTAATGATCTGTTATTATCTCTCGATTCAGGGTCTTGTGTTGTGCTCGTATTACTGGACCTCTCTGCGGCCTTTGATACCATCGACCATGGCATTTTGTTGGACCGCCTTAAATTTAGTGTTGGTATTCAGGGCAATGCACATGATTGGTTTGGATCATATTTAAAGGACCGGTCATTTTCTGTACAAATAGGAAGTCTGTCCTCGTCCTCAGCTGCAATCACCTGTGGTGTTCCTCAAGGGTCCATTCTAGGCCCCCTCCTGTTTTCCCTTTATATGCTCCCACTGGGCTCTGTTTTCCAGAAACACAAGGTTTCGTACCATTGTTACGCTGATGATAATCAGCTGTACCTTTCCCTAAGACCTGATCAAACCTCCTGCTTGCAGCCCTTAGTCAATTGTTTAAATGATGTCAAAACTTGGATGAACAACAATTTTCTTCAATTAAATGAGAGAAAAACAGAAGTTGTTATTTTTGGGCCCCCTGGCTTGTCTGAAATCACTAAAGGAAAACTTGGTCCCCTCTCTGTCAACACACACTCTGTAATAAAAAATCTCGGTGTCTTCTTTGATTCTTCTCTCAATTTTGAGAATCAAATTAGTGCAGTGGTTAAGAGCAGCTTTTTTCAACTCAGATGTATTTCTAAATTAAAACCTCTGCTCTCCCAAGCAGACCTGGAGACTGTTATCCATGCTTTTATCACATGTCGGTTGGATTATTGTAATTCTCTATACTTGGGTATCTCACAGTCCTGCCTCTCCCGACTTCAGTTAGTTCAGAACGCTGCAGCTCGCCTCTTAACTGGGTCGAGAAAGAGGGACCATATCTCCCCTGTCTTGGCAGCCCTGTATTGGCTACCAGTTAAATTTCGTGTTGATTTCAAAGTTTTATTATTTGTTTTTAAAGCTCTCCATGGCTTGGCTCCAGGGTATATATCAGATCTTGTCTCGCCCTACTCCACTGCACGGTCCCTAAGATCATCCAATAAACTGCTCTTGTCGGTTCCTCGGTCAAACCTGAAAACCAAAGGTGACCGCGCCTTTTCAGTCGCGGCTCCTCAACTGTGGAATAGACTACCTCTAGACATCAGGTCCTCACCTTCTCTTGCCATTTTTAAATCGCGTCTTAACTTTTATTTTTATTCTCTTTCTTTTTAATCCGCTTGTTTATCTGTCTTTGTCATGTCAAGTTGTTGTGTGTGGTTTTTTTTTTTTTTTTTTTTGAAATTGTACCATTTTCCTGTTGCAGTTCTATGCTTGTCTTTTGACTGTCCCATTAATTGTGTGCATTTTTATCTTTATTTATTAATTTATCTGCTTCTGTCTGTTTTATATGTGTATTCTTTTATGTTGACTTCGTTTAACTGTTTATTGATTTTATAATTGTTTTAGTTTTCCTATTTTATTTTGCCAATTGCCACTGTACAGCACTTTGGTTCAACTTCTGTTTTAAATGTGCTTTATAAATTGACTTGACTTGATTCTTGCCATTGCCCTTTTTGTACTGTTTTGCTTTTCTGGATTCTGACCTATTTTTGTATGACCACGAGTACTGTGTTTGCATGCCCTGTGTATGACCATTGGCTTTGCCCATCGACTACGACTTTTTGCCTCTCGTTTTTGTACCTCCGCCCATCTGTCTTATTGGTTCTGACCTCTGTCTGTCTATTCGACACTGTTTTTGGATTTCGTATTGTGGTTTGGCAAGTTCTGTGTATTTTGGCTTTGACCCGGACTCCAATAAAGGCATACGTTTTTTGGATTACGATCTCTTGCGAGTGGTTCCTGAACGATACCTCACATGGGGCAAGCAAAATGCCATGTCAGGGTGATTAATAACTCAATAATAACTCAGCTGCCTAATTGGGCCACTAAAAAAAAAAACAAAGCACTCAATTACATTGCTAAAATCCTGAATTAAATACAAAACCCAAAACCAGTGAAGTTGGCACGTTATGTAAATCGTGGATAAAAACAGAATACAAAGATTTGCAAATCCTTTTCAACTTATATTCAATTGAATACACTGCAAAAACAAGATGTTTAATGTTCAAACTGAGAAACTTTTTGTTTTGCAAATAATCATTAACTTAGAATTTAAAGGCAGCAACACATTGCAAAAAAGTTGGCACAGGGGCCTTTTTACCACTGTTACATCACCTTTTCTTTTAACGACACTCAGTAAACGTTTGGGAACTGAGGAGACCAATTGTTGAAGCTTTTCAGGTGGAACTCTTTCCCATTCTTGATGTACAGCTTAAGTTGTTCAACGGTCCGGGGTCTCCGTTGTCGTATTTTACGCTTCATAATGCGCCACACTTTTTCAATGGGAGACAGGTCTGGACTACAGGCAGGCCAGTCTAGTACCCGCACTCTTTTACTACGGAGCCATGCAGTTGTAACACGTGTAGAAGGTGGGTTGGCATTGTCTTGATGAAATAAGCAGGGGCGTCCATGAAAAAGACGTTGCTTGGATGGCAACATATGTTGCTCCAAAACCTGTATGTACCTTTCAGCATTAATGGTCCCTTCACATATGTGTATGTTGCCCATGCCTTGGGCACTAATACACCCCCATACCATCACGGATGCTGGCTTTTGAACTTTGCGCCTACAACAGTCCAGATGGTTCTTTTCCTCTTTGGTCCGGAGGACACGACATCCACAGTTTCCAAAAACAATTTGAAATGTGGACTCGTCAGACCACAGAACACTTTTCCACTTTGCATCAGTCCATCTTAGATGAGCTTGGGCCCAGCGAAGCCAGCAGCGTTTCTGGGTGCTGTTGATAAATTGCTTTCGCTTTGCATTGTAAGGTTTTAACTTGCACTTGCAGATGTAGCGACAAACTGTAGTTACTAACAGTGGTTTTCTTAAGTGTTCCTGAGCCCATGTGGCGATGTCCTTTACACACTGATGTCAGTTTTTGATGCAGTACCGCCTGAGGGATCGAAGGTCATGGGCATTCAATGTTGGTTTACGGCCTTGTCGCTTACTTGCAGTGATTTCTCCAGATTCTCTGAACCTTTTCACAACATTACGGACCGTAGATGATGATATCCCTAAATTTCTTGCCCTAGCTCGTTGAGGAATGTTTTTAAACTGTTCGACAATCAGCTCACGCATTTGTTCACTAAGTGGTGACCCTCGCCCCATCCTTGTTTGTGAATGACAGAGCATTTCAGGGAAGCTGCTTTTATACCCAATCATGGCACCCACCTGTTCCCAATTAGCCTGTTCACCCGTGGGATGTTCCAAATAAGTGTTTGATGAGCATTCCTCAACTCTGTCTTTTTTGCCACTTGTGCCAGCTTTTTTGAAACATGTTGCAGGCATCAAATGCCAAATGAGCTAATATTTGCAAAAAATGACAAATTTTACCTGTTGGAACATTAGGTAACTTGTCTTTGAAGTGTATTCAATTGAATATAGGTTGAAAAGGATTTGCAAATCATTGTATTCTGTTTTTATGTACGATTTACACAACGTGCTGTTGGGGTAATAGCCTCGCACAGAGCACCAATGTTGGGGAAAATGCAATTTGCCTAATGATAGCAATATTATTAATTTGTCTATCCAAAAAAAAATGATATTGTCATATTAATATTAAATATTAATATTAATACCTCAGGGCACCACCCTTCCTCAGGGAAGGGAAAACGATAGCCAATTAATAAAACCTCAGTCTCAATATCCACTAAGCTATTAATTTGGAAATTGATTAATAATTAAATTAATAATTGTAACCAACTTACCCAATCAATTGTTAGATTGAAGGATTCTGAATAGTAGAGGTTGGCAGTTTCATTCAGTCTTGCACAACATTAACACTAGAAGCGCCGAAATTTTATCACTACTAGAACTACCATGAACGGTCATTTGGACCGTTAGGTTCAAAGCATTCTAATCCGTCTCTCTGAGCACCTAATTAAGCAATTAATGCATCTTGTATGTTACCATGTATCTTAAAAGAATGAAACAACACCAGCATTACGTTTTAACAAGTTTAATAATACATGTATGAATATTTCGGTAATAGAATTATGTATAATTAACATGAATTAAGCTGCTTTCACACCGGACGCGAAACGAATTTTTCGCAAGACAGGTTACATTCAGATTCAATGCAGAGACGCAAATACGCGTGTTTCGCGCGGATTCGCGTCTTTGCATTGACTTTTGAAAGTGATCTGTCTACGAAAAATTCGTTCGAGTCCAATGTGAAAGGGGGTTTATTGTAAACATTCACAACGATATTTTTGGGTAAAGAAATAATTAAACAATTCAGAACGACAAAAACAACAATTAAAAACATCTATATTGATTAATACACATTCGGATTCAACATTTATATGGAATATCTTATTTATTATGAAATAATTAATCGGAACAATCACACGGATTAGAAAACAATAGGTAGGTGCTGAACTTTTTTTTTTTCTGATTACCTTTTTATTTACGCAATGTCCATGTGTCCGAAAGTCGGACAGGGTTTTCATATAACTCCGAGTCCGACAGTCGGATAGTTTCAATATAACTTCGTGTCCGACAGTCGATTATTGTTTTTAATCTCATAAAATCTGCTGAATCTTTTAGATATTAAACGTGAATGTTTTGATCAGAGGGCTCATTTCTTCAAGATGTGAACCGAAAATTTCAATCAAAGACAATCAGAACAACCAATGTGCTCTGCAATCAATTTATTTGGGTAATTTTTATAAATACAATGAAGTCCATACAATGCCTGTCGGATATTAGGCCTAAATGCAAAATACTCCGTGTCCAACAGCCTAAAAAAAGAGGACGATTAGAACAGATTGATAACGAAGTAAAGAATAAAAAAAAAAAATTACAACAAACAAAACAACCAATGAACACTGCAATTTATTTATTTGCGGGCCATCTTGTTTGGACGTTCTGTTTGTTGGTGATATATTTTTATTCTTTATTTCGTTCTAAATCTGCTCTCATATCAATACTTTTACTTTCTGTTGTCTACCGGACATGGAGTATTTTGCATTTCGTGTCGGACAGTCTTGATCGTGCATGCAATATTTAATTCACACTGTCATTGGTCATGGAATTGATTTGCTCACTGACTACAAGCACTATTTTATCTCTGGTGTGGAAATGAAGCGTGAATCTGTTTGATCCATCTGACTAATTTTCAAAAGAGAGACCGAATAAAAACTGTTGTCTATCTTCAACGAAAGAAAACAGACGAATAAAAAGATCAAGAAAAGCGGATAGCTATCAATTTGCATTTTGTGAAGGTCGAACACAAACATGGCCAGGCGTAGCATTTAGTCTACTCGTAATTGTCTGCGTAGGTAACCTCCGTTCTCCTGGAGCAATTCCCACAGACGGGTCTGACGCATCTTCAGCAGGTGACGAGCGTCTTAATTTGTGAGCAGCTTCTGCGGACCTGGCACTGCCTCCGTTTTGGTGCCAGTGTCTCCCGCTATTGCTGGCTCAAACTTTTTGCCAGTGCTGCCCAATAAAATAATTCTAGATGGCTCTACTCTACCAACTCCTGACAGTGGCATCGGTTAGTTGCTAGGCACCCAAAAGATAATTTTTTCGAAAAAAATAAGAGCCGCAAAACTATACGGTCAGTGAGACCGCTAATGGCTGTAATAGGTAGATTTGGTGGTATTTTATGCTTCGTAGGTGTAATCTATTTCAAATCAATTGCACGTTAAAATATTGACACTTTTAGGAAAAGTCAGGGACCCTCAAGGTTGTATTCTTTTATTTTGAAAAGTTATGACGCAAACAAATTTCAAAACGGTCAAAATGACCGTCATGGCAGTTCTAGTGTTAATAACCACAGCATAAGTCTTAAAGGAATATTTATTTAAATGAAACAAATAAAACACAATCTAGACTACACTAAACACTATATACACAATGAAGGAGGTGTGTGTGTGTGTGTGTGTGTGTGTGCGCGGGTGTGGGTGAGAGAGAACAAAGGGATGATCTAAGGTGTGAATGAAGGGGCCTTGCAGACCATGCGAATGGGGGAAGGCAACCCTACTGTAAAAAAGACCAAGTCTTTGTAGCAAAGGAAAGCTACAAAGTTAAATGTTAAATGACTTAAATGACAGTTAAATGACTTAAAACGCTCACTGTTGTTTGTGCGTGTGTGTATTACGTTAAAAAGAAGAGATGTGTGTGTGTATTGCATAGGAAAGGTGCCGTGTTAGTCTACAGGAGGTTATTTGCATGCAAATTAACACATCCTGTCCTACTAAAACAAATTCCTAAAAACAATCACAACAACTATCATTTAACAAATACACAAAGTCACTTTTAGTCTTAAAGGAAGGTTTGAATGCCCAGTTGTTACTAGTCCTTAGTTGAGGAAAGAGGTTTGGAGGTTGCTGGAGGATCCAATCACGGGTGATGTTGATCCGGCTGGAAGAGCGGTTATGGAGCTGTCCGTGTCTTTTCTGTGGGGAGAGGAGGGAAGCTGGCCGCTCCTCAAAAGCAAGCTGTTCTTCAACTCTTGCTGTACTCCTGGTAGCCTGGCAGATTCTTCAGCATGGCCAGTCTATGCTGGGCCTAAGAGGTGGGGGAGGGGTTCCCCAGCCTAAGCAGTCCACAGGGGTCCAGGAGCCTCTCCAAGTGAGAGAGAGGGAGTCCAGAGCTGATTCCAAGAGCCAAGAGAGAAAAGAGCCAAGAGAGAGGGGAGTTCCAAGAGAGAGATAAAATGGTTGACCACTGCTTTTATGTACCTGGCAGGCTGGCGGGAGGGGCTTGCAGGCAGAGAGTTGTCATGGGAAATCCAGGGATCCATTTTGAATTTCCACACTTATGAAAGTTTTCTCCATGTGAGACCCCAACAGTGCCAAGTTCACTGGTTTTGGATTTTGTACATTGTTTTTTTTCTGGAGCTGATGATTGAAGTAGCTAACGAGGGTTTTGGCTTGAAGAGATCCATCTCCCATCAAATGTGACGCTATTTTCACAAACTTTTCCATGTGAATGCCCTATAGATTTATATCTGTTATGGACGGTTTCAGCACCATACTGGAGGCTGTATGGGCTACATGTCAGTGAATCTAACATTTTACGATACAGGCATTATTAAATAAGGCAAGTAATTGCAAACAAAATAACATTTTTTTAAATGTTCAAGTGTGGTTTAATTCTGCATTTTTTTGGCCATGGTTGCATTTAAATTGTACAACCTGATGTTGCCAACTGTCAGAAAGGAAAGGGAACAAATAAAATGTAAATTTCGTTTGTAATTATAATTTAATGTCATTTTATGTCATGCATTTACACCCACATTTTTCTTGCATTTGCTCTGGTTCCCCCACTTATCCTGTTAGTAACTGACTTTTCCCCCCCCCACCTCGTTTGTTTCGAATATGGAGAGGGTTGGGTTCCCGGGGAGGGGTTGTCGGGCTACATGATAGGGGTAAATCCTGCGTATTACTCATTGTGCAAACCGACAAATATTCAATGTTTTTTCTGATGCTAATTTATTGATCATTTTGAATCATAAATCGTTGTATGAAGATTATGTCATTTTGGAAAAAAATGTTATTAACTGCACTATATCATTTTAACTTATAATTACTTATATGAGGGATCTTTGAACACTGGAATAGAATGTTTTTAAATAACATTTCTGTTCAGAATGAAACAAAATGTAAAAACTATTGTTTAATCCCTGGCAGAAATATATTCATCTGTAAAGCCTACGAAGAGCTTCTTGCTGAATATTTTAGCGGAGAGCAGATTGCCTGGTGATTAAGTGCAATTTTACATATGAGGCTCTAATTTCTTGGCACAGCACTGGGTGGCGCAGCCCACGCAGTGCTAATTTCGTCCGGTGCAGCCCGCGCAGTGGTAATTTTGTGCGGTGCAACACTGTGCGCAGCCTCTTTGGCAATTTGGTAGACGGACATGCGCCGAGATGGGTGTGGCGGCGTAATAGGGGGAGGTGTCACATATTCATCAAGACGCAGTGACAATTTCGTCGAAAAAGTCTTCGCTGAAGTTGCACAGAAAGCTCGCCAGCTCCAACCTGGTTTACTTGCTGTGCAGTGGTAATTTGGCTGACTGGCGCACAGTGCGCACACGTCACCAAAACCTCGCAGACAGGTTTCCAGAATGTCAGGCACATTTCAATGCAATAAATAATTACAGCAACCACTAATTAATGTAACTATCTGAATCAGGACCAGGGTTACGAAAACTAAGACTAAAACTAAAACTAGCTGCGAAAAAATAATTTTGTTAACTGAAATAAAAATAAAAATGTCATTTTTTTAAAAAACAAAAACTAAATAAAAACTACAATGAAAAATACAAAAGTAACTAATACTAAACTGAATTGCCGATAAAATCAGCTTTGTTTTCGTTGATTGTTTCGTTTTCTCCCTCGATTACTGTCCTGTTCAGTGAGAGTTAACCGGTTGCCTCCAGAGGGGGAAACATAGCAAATATCAGGTGCCGTAGTTGCTGCATGCGTCAGCCGAAGATGATGCTTCACGTGCATAATTCAGCGCCGTTGTATAGTGGGTAAAGGATGACAATTCTAAGGGCTCACAGTCCATTGGGGCCCACAAAACCCACAGTAACCGCCATGACAAAATAATTTTGCATAGATTCTTCTAATATAAATACTAATGCATCAGAGTTTAATCAAAGTCATTCAGGCATGCAATATTGATGAAATACATTTTTGTAACCCCCCTTCTTTAAAAATCGTTCAATCCATGCTTCCTGCTTGTATTTGAAAATTGTCTGTGCGTTTTTGTTGGCGAGGTTGCGAACTAAGGCAGCAAGCAGGGAGCACCGCCCTTACGAATATGATGTCCAAAAAAACAAACAAACAAACACACACACACAAATCTGGACGCCAATGGAGAATAGAGAGAGGACAGGAAGAGCAAAGCAGGGGTCCAGAACATTACAAAATTCTTTTCAAAGCAAGGTGAGAGTATTTAACTAGCTTGCTATGTTAGCTGTTCAGGCTGGCTATCCAGCTGCTAACATTGCATTAAAATAACATGCAGTCAGCTGAGTAAATAATTGCCTGACAAGAATGGCATTACTTAGCTATTAACGGTATCATTCACAGAAATCTGTGAGGTTATCATTCGCCAGCCATCATAATATGCCGTCAAAAAATCCAGTAGCAGCAGCCTAGGACACATTCCTCTGTTCTTATTATGATTGGTTACTGCATACTTTGCTCTCCCTAGCTGAAAGTGACTGTACAGGCTAGGTTTGGCTAGCGAACTACATGTAGTCAGTGTGGTAAACTTAGGAGTAACTTAAATAATCGTTTGTCAAGGCTGACATTACTTTTGCCTTAAGTGTTTACTAAAACAAAACTGGTACTTTAGCCTGTTGACATGTCTTGTTCACGCAGGGGCTAATATTACAGAGCTTGCCCTCCTCTTAACAATAGCAAAATGAAGCTGGGTGCTTAGAGCTATGGTACTGGGAAGCCCATTTTAGATTTTGTTTATTCCAAGACTCAGTAGGTTAGTTCTTCATCAGTTGTTCCATGGAACATAACTATAAATGTTTACGAAAGTAATATGACATGGAACAATTAAACCTTTTTGCACTGCTACTTCAGAATCAGCTGTGGTCACTTCATCTATTCCTGACCCAGCAATAGATCCTCACCACTAGCATTATGAATATGTTTTTGATGGTGAGTGAGTTGGTGAATGTGAATAAGACAACTAATAATTCATAATTTACATAATGACACTCTCTTTGAGTGGTTAATTTTAAAAAAGGAAAAACTGGGTGTATTGCATTAGGCACTGTCAAGAACACTGAGAAACGGAAAAATAAAGAATAACATCATGATACATTGTCGTAAAAGAATGGCAATGAAAAGTCGCGGGCGGGGGCCCGCACTGATATTCTGTCAGGGGGCTCAGAATTCCAAGCAACTGCCCTGCGCGCATTCAGTGAAGACGATGGTTAGCTCTCAAACATGTAAAAAGCTGAGTCACTGAGCATAATGACTATGGGGTGAGATGGATTGGATTAATTTTTTTTTTCAGTTTTATTAGTATCATCAGTGTCACATGTTAAAAAAAGATGATGGTTAAATACAGGATTAATAAAGGACTTGGTAAAAACATATTTGCTGTCATACAAACTCCACCTGGCTTAATCAACACAGCTGAATCTGTGATGCAAACTAACGACTTCGCATATTTCTCAGCCAACCACAAACTGCCTAATATATTTATATATGTATGTAACCCCAGCCCCAGGTAGCTATAGAATATTGCGATGAATTGAGTGTAATAATACACTGGGGCGGGACCTGAGTTTGAATTTGAATGGCGCTGTTACCTGTGGTAACAGTAATGTAACTTTAATATACTTGACGGTGCCTCCAGTAAGATCTAAAAAGTTTATCAAAACTTAGTACTTCTCCTTAAATTTGTATTTGGTATTACCACTTCTTGTGTTCTCTTATTACCCAAAATAAAATAATTTATTACCAAGAAGCAATTACAACAACAATATATTTAGGCATAATAATAACAAAATATTATTTATTACAATGTAAAGCGGCCTGGTTGGAAAATAATTACAAAAAAAGACAAATAACTAAATAGAGTCCCCGTAGACAGCAGCACCGGGTGTTAATATGACTCCTATGACAGTTCAGTAATCTTTTAAGTAATTGGAAACTCTGAATAAAACACCTTTTCTGTTTTTACCTTTTAATTACCTTTTGAATTGGGTGTTACTTCTAATTGGAAAATACTACACGATATTCAAACGGAAACCAATATTGCATATGCCCCACTCACTCACACATTCACTCTGGGCTTAAACTTGCAATAAAACAAGCATAAAAAACCTCATTGTAGGCCCAATTCGATGCTTGAGAGGGTGGAGGCCAGAAATAAATGGCCACTTCGCTGGTTAACCCAGCATAAAATAAAAAGCACGTACGACGAAGTATTTACGAGTTCAGCGATAAATGGTGGTAACGAGATGCGAAATGATGAAAATATATGATGTGATCGGGAGAACGACCAGTCACCGAAGCAAGGAGAATGGGAAGGTAAAACGGCAAGAGCAGCAGCACACAGGCTACAGTCTCTCTCAAACGTCCAGGACTCCCCGGTCCTCCTCTCTCTTCCTCTCTGAAGTCCTCTGAAAGACCTTAAATGTTCCCCAACATCAACCACAGAACAACTCTTTGTCAACCTGTGAAGTTCGGAATAAGACTACACCATGTAATTCTTAATGATCCAGCTCGGACGATGAGAAAAATGGCTTTGCTATATCTTTTTACATTTACCGCAGTGGTAAGCGCAAGCACCTCCTACCTAACCAGGACTAAGAATAGGATTGGCTTTAATTACAGACCTCCAAATGAGAGTAAAGGGAATTGGAGTTTAACATGTATGCTGAAAACAAACTTGACTGCCCTCAAACGAATGCGCTTCGCTGGCTCATGTACAGACAACCGGACGATAGTCACTTCATGTACAGACAACCGAACGATAGTCACGTCTTTTTAATGTAACTTATTTAACTGTAAATATGATGATTTTTAAGTTTCATCTTAACATACTTTTAAAACATTTTCACACATTATGAACTTATTATTCTTTAGAAAAATACATTTTAATGACATTTGAAAATACATATTTTAACATGCGTGACTAAATGAATTTAGCCAGGGCTACATGTATATATAATGCTCACGTTCTATGCTCAGTAAAGCCGCTTGCACACTGGACGTGAAACAAATTTTTCGCACAACTGATTACAGTCAAAGTCATAAAAGTTCAAATTTTTTGAGTATTCCAGGAATTATTGGACGTGCAAACTTGGCCATGTCTGTGTTCAACAATCACAAAATGCAAATTGATAGCAATCAACTTTTCTTGGTCTTTTTAATCTTGTTTTCTTCTGTGGAAGATAGACAACTTTATTCGGTCTCTCTTTTGAAAATTAGTCAGATGGATCGAAGAGGTACACGCTTTATTTTCACTCCAGAGGTAAAATATTGCTTGTAGTCAGTGAGCAAATCAATTCCATGACCATTGACAGTGTGAATAAATTATCGTTTGCATGATCAAGACTGTCCAACACAAAATGCAAAATACTCCATGTCCAGAAGCCAGCAAAAAGTTTAAGCATTGGTATGAGAACAGATTTATAACGAAATAAAGAATAAAAATATATCACCAACAAACAGAGCATCCAAAAAAGATGGCCCACAAATAAATAAATCGCGGTGTTCATTGAATATTCTGTTTGTTGTTAAAATGTTTCTTTTTATTCTTTAATTCGTTATCAATCTGTTATAATCAACCTCTTTTTTTTTTTTTTTTTGGCTGTCAGACACAGTATTTTGCATTTAATGTCCGACAGGCATTCTATATTGTCCCGCGCCAATGTCGACTCACTTCATTGAGCAGAGCTTAAACAGAAACATTGATTGAAATTCTCGGTACTCATCTAGAAGAACTGAGCCCTCTTATCAAAACATTGACATTTAATATCTAAAACATTCAATAGATTTGAAGAAATAAAAAAACAATAATCGACTGTCACTGATGTAATGTGAATATATGCCACTGAATGGCAGTATTTACCTTTTTTTTTATTCAGCTGAGACTGGAGTTATGTTTAGACATGTCCTGGACATGTCTGGGGCAAGTCCCCGAAAATTAAAAAAAAAGAGGTCTAAATGTGGGTGGGGTCTGCAAAAGAGTATATAAGGAAAAGAATTGAGACAGTAGTAGAAGGAGAAATTGCAAGAAGGAGGATACGTGTGACCAGACCTGTCATTTCTGTTCAAGACCTGTGGAGTTTCTTTTGTGGATTTTTGCCTGTGTTTGAGGCTTTTTCCTCACCCAGCACATCACCAGGAAACCCACCAAAGGGACTGTAAATATTTCTGTTTTTTTTGTAATCAATCTTGGTCTGTAGTTGTAAATAGTAGTTTAGTCTTTGTTTGTTAATTAAATGTGTTGAGGTTTTTAAAACTGTGTCTGTCATCCCTTGCTGTTGCTGTTGTGTTGTAGATTGTAATAACAAATTGGGGCCATAACAAATTTGGGGCTCAAGGTCCGGGATAGACCATTTTGTGAGTCATTTATTAAAAATCTAACATTTCAGATTGTAAAATTGTTTTTGTGAATTTTCCTATATAATTATATTGACAACAGCAATGGATGATTTCTTGGCATCACCAACCGTAGGGGTTTTGAAGTCTTTTAAAAAGACCGAACTGTTGGAAATATGCAGACATTTGGAGCTGACAGAGGTAAAATCAGCCATGCGAAAAGCAAGACTGGCTAGAGAGATAGTTGAATATTACATTGATGAAAATGTGTTTGCACCAGGAGATCTGGAACAGTTTCCAATGGAAAATCCAAATATAGAAATGGAACTTAAATTAAAAATGCTAGAGATTGAAAGGGAGGAAAAAGAAAAACAAAGAGAATTTGAGAGAGAGAAAGAGAGAGGCAGAGACAGAGAGATTTTGAATTAGAGAAGTTGGATAGAGAAGAAAGACTCCAAATGGAGAAACTAAAAATTAAAATTGAAACAAAAAATAAATTTTGTGCCAGTCAGGAGGTAAAACTGGTGCCTCCATTTTCTGAAAAGGACGTAGACAACTATTTCCAGTGTTTTGAAAAGGTAGCAAAGAGTTGCCAGTGGACAAAGGAACACTGGCCTCTGATGTTGCAAACTGTCCTCAAGGGTAAAGCTCAACAAGCCTATTCAGCTTTGTCTGCAGATGATTCCTCTGATTATGAGGTTGTCAAAAAGGTTATTTTGAGAGCTTATGAGTTGGTTCCAGAGGCTTACCGTCAGAAATTCAGAGGTCTGAAGAAATCTGAAAATCAGACTTATGTTGAATTTGCCAATGAGAAGCAGGTTTGCTTTGAGCACTGGTGTACTTCTATGGAGGTAAAGGATGATTTCAACTCACTAAAAGAGATGGTGTTAGTTGAAGAATTCAAGAACTGTGTTAAAGATGATGTTAAGACCTACCTTAATGAGAACCAAGCACTGAATTTGCAATCAGCTGCCAAATTTGCAGATGTATATGTTCTCATACATAAGTCTAAATTCAGTCTAGCAGTAACAATAGATGGTCCCAACTTCAGAAAAAGGGTTATGGTGATACCCAAGATTCCTCACCCAAAGACAAATCTGGTGATGGTGCTCAGAAATCCAGTAACAGGTCTGATCAAAGTGTGAAAGCTGACAGTGACAAAAGTGGTCTAGTTTGCAGTTATTGCAAGAAATCTGGTCATGTTACAACTAACTGTTGGGTCCTTAAAGCTAAAAAAGAAAAAGAAAAGGATACCAAACCAAATGCCTTTGTGAAAACAAGGTTAGAAACCCCTGTAGTAGATAACCGATCTGCTAAATTACCTGCTTCTTGTGGGGCTAAAAAGCCTGATACAGCTGACTTCGTGAGGGAGGAATTTCTTCCATTTGTGTCAGAGGGATTTGTGGCTCTGAATGAGCATACTACTCCTGTCCCCACATATATCCTAAGGGATACCGGAGCTTCTCAGTCACTTTTGTTGATGGACTCCTTGGAGTTACGTGATGAGACCGCTTCAGGGGATTTCATACTTGTACAAGGTATTGAAGGGAGGACTGTATCTGTACCCCTGCGCTCTATATTCTTGAAGTCAGATTTAGTTACAGGACAGGTAAAGGTGGGACTTATGTCAAGTCTACCTATAAAGGGTGTTTCTCTGTTGCTAGGCAATGACCTGGCTGGGGGCAAAGTAGTTCCCCCTGTACATCTTACTTCACAGCCGAGCACTGAAGATGGGGATGAGGACCCATCTCTGTATCCTTCTTGCGCAGTGACTCGTGCTATGGCCAAGAAGGCTAAAGAAGAAGATGTTGTGGTGCCGTCCAGCACATTGAATAGTCAGGACTCAGGTGGTTCGCCTCATGACTCTGAATGGCCTACTATGTTTTCTCCGTTTGAGGACTTATCAGATACTTTTATCAGTTCTCTATTCAGCCAGCCGGATGGGTCTGGTGATTCTGATGTGTCTGGAGACTTGTCTCTGTCCAGAAAGCGGTTGATTGAGGAGCAAACTAATGATCCTAAAATCTGTGCACTAAGGAGGAGAGCCCTTCCTGATAAAGAAATAGACGCAGTTCCAGTTGGGTATTATCTCAAGGATGGTGTGCTGATGTGGAAGTGGCGCCCTCCTGATATCCCTGCCAATGCAGATTGGGCAGTGGTCAGGCAAATTGTAGTTCCGAAGGTCTACAGGAATGAGATCTTAACAATGGCTCATAGTTTACTTTTAGGAGGTCATCTTGGTGTTAACAAGACTGTTGATAAGATCATGAAACACTTCTTTTGGCCTGGGCTTCGGAAAGACGTTTCCAACTTTTGCAAAACCTGTCACACTTGTCAGGTAGTTGGAAAACACCAGTTAGGACCTTTGCTATTATTGAGTGAACAATGGCAAGAGAAAGAGCCGCATATCAGTCTGTTAGACTATGTTAGCAAGTTCAAGGAAAGATTGCGTGCAGCTTGTGACCTTGCCAAAGAGAACTTGAAATCAAGTCAGGGAAAAATGAAAACTTGGTATGATCATAAGGCTAGAAGCCGTGAGTTTAAACCAGGAGAAAAGGTCCTTGTGTTGTTTCCCTTGCAGTCCAATCCATTGCAGGCTAGATTTCATGGTCCTTATGAAATTCTGACAAAACTCAATGATCTCAATTACATTGTGAAGACTCCAGATAGGAGAAAACCAAAACAATTGTGTCATATTAACATGCTAAAGCCTTATCATGACAGAAATGCTAGGGTTGCAGCTGTCACTTCAGATTCTCCAATGGTCGAAACGTGTGAAGATGAGGGGGAGTTTCAAGATGATGAACCAAGAATTAAAGCTGAAGTTCTTTCATGTAAATTGTCAAATTCTGAAGTGTTGCAAAATCTTGATGTAAAACTCCAGCACTTAGAACCCTCACAGAGAGATCAGTTTGAGAGGTTGATCAAGAAATATGAGGATCTGTTTCCTGATGTTCCGAAAAGAGTTTCAAAAGCCTCTCATGATGTAGATGTTGGTGATGCCAAACCAATAAAACAGCATCCGTACCGGATGAATCCTGAAAAGAGAAAGATTGCTGAGAAAGAGGTTGAGTACATGTTAGAACATGATATTATCAGACCCTCCAACTCAGATTGGAGTTCACCCTGTGTGCTAGTTCCAAAACCTGATGGAAGTACTTGATTCTGTACAGATTATCGCAAAGTCAATGCTGTAACTAGAACTGATGTGTTTCCAATACCTAGGATTGATGATTGTATTGATAGAGTAGGGCAAGCAAAGTTTCTGACCAAGATTGATTTATTTAAGGGTTATTGGTGTGTGCCTTTAACTGAGAGGGCCAAGAGCATCTCTGCTTTTGCAACACCACCTGGATTGTACCAGTATGAAGTCCTACCCTTTGGCATGAAAAATGCCCCAGCCACGTTCCAAAGGATGATACAGTCTACAATCGCCGGATTGCCACACACCGGTGCGTATATCAATGACCTGATCACATGGAGTGACTCCTGGGAAGAACATCTAAAAGATGTAGAGACGTTGTTCCAGCGCCTGACCCAGGCTAACCTGACTGTTAACCTGAGCAAGAGTGACTTTGGTTGTGCTACTGTCACCTATCTTGGCTACGTCATAGGCCAGGGTATGGTGGCACCCATAAATGCTAAAGTCCAAGCCATCATGGACTTTCCAGTTCCTGACAACAAAAAAGCTTTGCACCGCTTCCTTGGAATGATCGGGTACTACCGCAAGTTCTGCAAGAACTTTGCTGAGATTGCTCTCAGTCTAACTAACCAACTGAAGAAAGGCGTAAAGTTCACTTGGGATGATGCATGCCAGAGAGCCTTCGATCGCCTGAAGTCTCTGCTGTGTCACTTCCCCGTGCTCAAATCTCCTGACTTCAACAAACCGTTCTCCATCGCGGTCGATGCTAGCGACCAAGCTTGTGGATCTGTGCTCCTACAGAGAAGTGACTCTGATGACATTGAGCATCCCGTGGCATACTTCTCCAGGAAGTTCAATCGCCACCAAAGGAACTATTTCACAATAGAGAAGGAACTGTTGGCTCTGGTCCTTTCATTACAACACTTTGAGGTTTATGTTTGTACAGGACAAAAGCCAATGATTGTGTACACTGACCACAATCCGTTTATGTTTTCGAGTAAGATGAAAAACAAGAATCGGAGATTGTTGAATTGGAGTTTGATTTTACAGGAGTTTGACTTGGAAATTAAGCATGTGAAGGGTACAGACAATGTAATTGCTGATTGCTTATCCCGTGTTTGAATATGTATATATATATATATATATCATGTGTTTATTTGAATATTGTATGATATGTATATATAGACAAGTGTTCACTTAACCATTTTGTATTGAAAAGAAAAATTTTGCCTTTATCAGTCAAAATTTTTCCCTTTTGGAATGGAGGTGTAATGTGAATATATGCCACTGGATGGCAGTATTTACCTTTTTTTTATTCAGCTGAGACTGGAGTTATGTTTAGACATGTCCTGGACATGTCTGGGGCAAGTCCCCAAAAATAAAAAAAAAGAGGTCTAAATGTGGGTGGGGTCTGCAAAAGAGTATATTAGGAAAAGAATTGAGACAGTAGTAGAAGGAGAAATTGCAAGAAGGAGGATACGTGTGACCAGACCTGTCATTTCTGTTCAAGACCTGTGGAGTTTCTTTTGTGGATTTTTGCCTGTGTTTGAGGCTTTTTCCTCACCCAGCACATCACCAGGAAACCCACCAAAGGGAATGTAAATATTTCTGTTTTTTTTGTAATCAATCTTGGTCTGTAGTTGTAAATAGTAGTTTAGTCTTTGTTTGTTAATTAAATGTGTTGAGGTTTTTAAAACTGTGTCTGTCATCCCTTGCTGTTGCTGTTGTGTTGTAAGCTTGTAAGCTGAAGCTTCTGGATCACCCTATGTGCCCATAAACGTAGTCTTAATCACTGCTGTAATTTTGATACAGGCTGCAGGAAAATTGTGTGTGTTTTGTCTTTTTTTTTTTTTATTAAGCAATCCCTGCTTCAGAATTCTAATTTGAAGTTCCTGATCACTTTGGGTCCAGTCTTGGCATTTGGGTTCATAAGTGAAATGGTTTTCTGTATTCCTAAATACATGAATCAGAGAGGTGCCATGGCTCAGGACACGTGAGATTTTCTTTCTACCCAGAACATCTGGTCCGCTGTGGCCAAGCTTGGCTATTTTGATTCGTCGCCGCAGATGAACTTGTAAGCTTGCACTAAGCTCTCAAATTCTGGCATGGAGGCTTAGTCCGGAAACTGCTGTCTGAAAACCCTATTTTTCTGTCCTCATTGAAGGTGAGGTGATGATGTTAATCCCAACCACAATGACTGGAACCACACGCTCTTAACCAGACTGGCCCATATCTTCTAACTGGAACTCTCATCACCTGTTTCCTGAACACTGAGTCGTGTGATCTTTTCAAAGTTGCGGTCTTGCTCTGAATGCGCCTTTTACGAGTGTAGCAAACTTTAAAAGGAAAATATCACATTTAGGAAGTGCTCCTCCAGGAAATTCAACCTACTCGAACAGATGGCACTTCAAGAATTTCTTTCCTTTTAATGTAAATTGCAGTGGGATTGATTTCAACTAGTAAAACGTACGCTTTCCATTTTTTGAAGTTTTAGAAAAAATCTCAAGAGACAACATTTCAAAGTAATGAATTCTTAGTTCTCATTGCATCTGGTAGTTTGTTCCCTTGCCAATGTTGTTAAAAAGCTAATCAAAATGTCCAGTCCCTGTTTTCTTGCCTTCCATATAGTTTAAGACACAAAATGCTCTCAAGGGTCATTCCATATGAACTCAATCAAAGTGCAAGTATCTTCCATGGTCACTGACTCAGATTTGGGTCAAATTTATTTTGGGAATACCTTTATGTTCATAATGAACACAAGCAAAATTTTAGGCTCCTACACCAAGGGGTTTCCGAGATATGGCCCCCCAAAAATCTGGGGCCATGCCACCTTTTTTGTCCTTGCGAATCGCGAAGGTTAATTTATAGGGACTTTGGAGGCCAATATGTTTGGAACAAATTATAGATATGAACCTTCTATTCGAAGACAGAGCTGTCTGTACAAGGAAGATTGACTGCACCCAAGGCATAATAGTAGAGTAAGGGGACCCTGATAAGGGTTCCGGCTTTAAAAAGTCACTTTTTATAGCCAATTTTGGATTGGCAAGTTCACCATGTGGACAGTTACCCATGGTAATGAAACCTGTTCTCCATTAATGTATATAACTTGGCTTTATTTACTCAAAATTAAAACTTGTTTTCTCATCTCCTTCACTGTTTTATCATGTTATCAAATATCGGCATTTTGAGGTAAAAATGCCCCTTATTATCCCCTATCTACGACTAGAAGTTGTAAATAGATATAGCCTACTCATAAACTCAGGTTACCTTAGATCTGAAATGATGTAATTTCCTAAGATCTGACATGATGTTGCGTTCCCTCCTCAGCACCTCCCATGTATTGCACCATCTTCCATGGCTATTGCGTCAGATCTTCCGTGTATTGCATCATCTTCCATGGGTATTGCATCATCTCTGGTTTAAACAATAGGGGAGCCAATTTATGAACTCATTGAAGCTTCAACATGGCTTCTGACAGGTTCAAAATTGGGATTTCCTTGGATAAGGAATGTGACAAACAAATACATACTGCAGAAAATCAGGACAAGTATCATTCAGTGACCTTAAATCAGCTCACACACAACTTTTGACTTGGCGTTGCAATGTCAATGCAAAATTGGCAACAAAAAAAAACCAAAAGTGGCTCTTTTAAGCCAGGACCCTTTTCAGGGTCTCCTAACTCTACTATTATGTCTTGGGTGTGGTCAGTCTTCTCTGTACAGACAGACATGTTCTCAAATAGAAGGAATCCAGCACATTTTAGCCTCTGTAAGGGATCCTGGCCTCATAGCGGGGCCCTTGAAACTGATTTTTTTTTTATATCCGCCCATAAAAAGTTTCATATTTGGCCAGTATCTTGAAAATGAAGAGATGGTAAGATTTGAGGCATGTCTGCCAGTCTGTCTTTCGGCTACAAGCTGTCTGGATGAGAATGGGAGGACTTGTCACCCTCAGGGAGAGAAAGTGCCGTGAAGTGCATCATCTCAGCCAGAGCGAGCGCTCAGTCTGTGGTTATGGGCATCAGCTCAGGTCAGATCTGCATACGTGCGGGTGTGTGAGGCAGCGTGTTGTGTGTGTGCCTCGCTCGCTCTCCTGAATTGTTCTGTTTAAACACCAGCTGTGTAAATAGGTGACAGAAACTATGTTGACAGAATATTGATACTGACATGAACTAAGTGAATGTCGGGGGAGGTGTTAAATGCGGATTTATCTTTCTGTGCATTATCTACCTCCCTCTTGTCGGCAATACTTTGCTCTTGCTCTGATTTTTGCTGCTGTGGTCAGTTGGTTCCACTTGTGAGGATAATCACCTTCAGTTTATCTCTTTTTGTTTCTCTGCACAGGCTTTCTCTGACATCAAGGTTTCTGAAAATCAAGGAAGAGCAAGAGGAGATTGATCTGCACAGCATGCTTAGAGGTAACATATGCCTTACAGTTTTCAATTGCACTGTAATGGTTTTTGTATTTTCTTGACCTACACATTTGACAGACCCCTTCATTCATTCACCTTGATATCAGATGGTGAAAACCCCTATTTATTCAGGTAACAATGGCATGGTTACCCAAGAAGTTGTTTATGAAGGATTTAGTTGACCTTAGATACTTTTTAGGATTAATCCATTGTGCCCACATTACAGACATGATTTTGTGTGGCACAAAGCATTATTTCAAGTAAATGTTTTTCTGCAGAGACTTCCCTTCCTGGTGATCTAACGGATCAGTACCTTGTGAGAGGCCTATTAGAGTCAATCCCGATGATTTGAGGTACTAAAGTTTAATGGCCTGTGAATCTTGGAGCCGTATAGTTGTTCTAGCTGACTAACGGAAAGCTGTTCTTCACCCAGTGGTGAGCTATGAAAGCAGGACAGCAGCACAGGACTAACTGTACCCTCTATACTCTCACACAGCTGTACTTGGAACTTGCGGCAGCAAATCAGTACTATTGATTAATAAAATAAAATTCTGATAGTTAAATGTAAAGCCATTTAATACGCCCTTTAATTGTATGGGATTTTATTGGTTGTTTTGAATTTAAAGTAGGTTAATTATAGTTTTCCTTTGAGAAAATTATGGACTATGAAGGACTGTTAAAGATGTGGTACCTCTTCTAAATGCCCCTGTTGTATGATCTCTAGTTGCCTGAGGTTAAAAAATCACCTTCCCTGGGATTTGGATGTGGTCATGTATTCATCTTGAAAAAAAGGTTATCACAATAAGATGCCCATTCTTCTCCAATTGGATGACCAAAAACCGCCAAAAATATCTCACGACAGAAAACAAGATTTCTCGCATTATTTTCATAAACATTTGCAGCAGTGATCACGTCCGAATTCACATTGGGAATTCAAGCAATTGTTTCCATGGAAACGATGGCCTAAAGCCTGCATTCTTTCTGTTATAGCGGACGTTCATAATGCTTCTGTCAGTATCGTTGGGTGCCTTTGCTTTGTAAAATTTTTTTGTCATGGAACAAGGGAATCTCAAAGAGCTCTGTTGTGTGTCCTTTTTGACCGGATGCATTTCTTGGTGGTTCATTGGAGGGAAAAACTAATTATAGCAGTGTGCCCTTAACGGGGTGCCCGTCCCACTGGGTCGGTAAGAGTGGTGAAAGAGACTGAGGTGTGATAATGGAACATATTGCTACCACTGCCAGGCAAAGCCAGCCGTGCAAACTATGACCGCCTGCCTGCTTCTGGCTGCCATCCAACGTGTACGTGCTTTTTTTATGTGCCCACTTAGTCATTTTCAGCGTTTGTCATTGGTCACATCACGTGGCATGAGCATAAGATTTTGCCGGCTTCTCGAATTGTTTGACCGAACATCCAGAATTTTCAACAGTTGCATGTTACTAGAATGAGAGGTGGTTACTGGTCTCTAGATCAGATATGCTTCTGATTTATAGAAAATGGCAAACCTTTTCTCCATAAGTTTGATTGTTCCCCTGTTCCCATTCTCTGCATAGCAGAGTCTCAAGTCCAAGGCTAATAATATTGTACCATCTCCATAGCAGGGTAGATTCACACACAAAAAGTCTTCAACATACCGTTTGTTGACTACAATATTAAAATTTTTCTCAGATGTATGGAAGCAAGTGGACCATTGAGGATTGTATCTCCTATCAACCCAAGGTCTTGGCAAAAGCAGTTAATTTCCCCCTGGATTTTAAGCATCTAAAAAAATACACAAGATGGAAAACATTCTGAAAAGCAAATGAAACGTGAATGCGAGATATAAATTATCACAGTCGCATGAAATGCGTGGATATGGAAGTTGTGTTCATGCTGTGCTGTTCTATGGCCATTTAAATTTCAAAATACAGCAATCAAACATACTGTCTTAATAAACAGGATTCATTCAACTTACAAAGTAAACGCATCCACCATTTGATTGCTAATCAAGCAAAATAAATTGGAACTAATTTTTCTTCGAGTAGCCTAATTGATTAATAGGAGACGATTCTGTGGTCCTTTCATTTGGATCCGTGCAGCATGTCCCCGAAAAATACCGATGTCAGAGTTTTTTTTTTCCGGAAGCATTTCACATGCCCTCTGATGTTTGGTGCTTTTGTTCAACCTGCGTCGGGTTTAATAAAGGAAAAGGCAAAGCTCGGATGTTCGCCGAATGGCAGCAGGTAGTGGAACTACGCCGTAAAAAAAAATCAAATCAGAATCGCCCCAGCCCTAGTAAACGTCTGGTTTTTGGTATTGGCTTGTTCTATTTTTAATTCCTGACAGTCAACCCCTCACAGAAAAATGAATAAATCATTCAGGTTCATGCTTCTTTCATTCTTTACACCAATTTAGGGGTTTTACTAAAGCAGCAGATCCTACATTGTCATTTCAAGCTATTTAATATACTTGGTACATAATAATTCCTGATGGTTACCCAATTGATTTAGCCATTAGTAAAAGACAGCTGCTGGAACAGAGTGCTCCAGCAGGGCATAAAAAAGTATGTCTTAACTCTTTGGCTGGTCGTAACATTGTCCAACGTTGTGATTTGAATTTACGCGGAGTGCACTAGTTTGAGCACGGTTGTAGCTGCACCTGATCTTATGATGGCCGTCCGCGTAAATGCTTGTATAGCCAAGGTCGTTGCCAAGCAATAGGGCATTTTCATGCTTTCTTGCGTTTCATTTTAGTACATTCACAAATTTATATTTTGGCCTGTCCCTTATACTGTATGATGAATTTTTGAACCCTATCGTGTGCTGGAATGTGTTGGTAAAATCTATAGAAAGATATGAACAAATATTCATTTGATTTCAGAACATGGCTTTAATTAACACTAATTATACCATGACTGGCGTTACTTGAAAAGGACAACACAAAAAAAACATTGATTTCAGTTGTAATTTCACATAAAAGTATACAAGATTGAAAATAATTAACACTCTCAGAATTCATACTACCAAATTTGATTTTAAAGTGTATTGAAGGGCATTAAAAAAGGCCGTCTGGGCCAAAAGAAATTTCATTTTATAATCTGCCCTTCGGCAGACTACAGGGGCGAACTGGTCCCGGGAGTTCATACTTGACCACTCTCCAATTAGCCCACAACAAAATCATTGTTGGTTATATCTACCATACAAACTCAGTGGTTATATGTATGTGTGATCTTGGCAGATGTTCAGAAGGGTAGTTGTGTGCACATCTCATAGCAAATAGGCCCGGTGCTGGATTCACATGTAATTCAAGCAAAGAAAGTAAAAAAATCTGCACGCCGTATTAAAGCTCTCAGACCTTTATTGATGCAAAATTTTTGCCTAATGAAAACCCTGTGAGTGGTCGAAACCTTGCATCAATAAAGGTTTGGGAGCTTTGATCCAGTGTGAGGATTTTTTTATCTTGGCAGATGTTAACAGATCACCAAGTCCTCCTCAAGTCCGTAAACCAGAATTGTAAAAGATACCATCCTCAACAGCTTGTAAAAAGTTAGTAAAATTCTGTGATGGTCTTTTTTCTGGAATGTTTCTAGAAGATGAGGCTTTAATGCTTCCAAAATACTCCAAGTGTTGTGAAAGTAGACACTGTTGTCTCGTGAAACACCAACAAACACATAATCTGAGTCACCATTAAATTAAACCTATGTACATATGAGTGAATTTACTATCCTGCAGGCAGGGGTTGAGTGGGTAATGTCCAAAAACAAAAAATCCAATTCATATTAAAGATCCTACTTATCCTAAAGATGTCCTGAAATAAATTTAATACAACTATGCTGTTCTATGTTAAAAAAGCAACATCTTCAGCATGTAAACTTGTGTATTTTTACGGATATATTTACATGAATGGATGTGAAAAAGAAAATTGACATTGGGGCCATTTAGAATTTTTCAATAAGACCATTGCATTATTTGGATTGATTCATACATAGTCTTTTTTTTAAATAACTTTACATATCTTACAGACTCTAAAGGGTATGGAATAGCTCACTAGCTTAAGAATCGCAGTACTCGTTGGTTGCAAGTTTAATGACAGGTAATTCTGAACGTCAAGACAGGGTTTTGGAATGGAAAACTTGGAAAGTCTTCCTGTATTCTAGGACAAATTTCATTTGACTCTGTAAAACAATTAATCAATATGCATCAAATAATTCACTAATAACAACTTGTCCATCAGCGGGGTTGTTTTGTTAGCTCCAGCAAATTTTAATCGAACGCATACTTGCTATAGCCTATTAATTTTACATCAGTCTTACCGCGTCCTTGTCCCCCTCCATATGAAAAGTGGCGAAACAGTCATGGCCAAACAGCTGGTCAATTTTTTTTTTTGCATTTGAAAGCCTGAGGCTACAATGTCTGCTATTTCAAAGCTCCATTGCTTTCTGACATTTTTGTCTGATGTCGTAGTCATTGAAACGCGTTTTTAGACGGTTAAAGCAACCGGGGACAAGCAAGGCCATTCGTGAAACAAATTTTCCCAGCAAGCCTGCCTGCTGAAACTTCAAGGACAAAAATAACAAAATTAAACAAATTGTGAATATTTATATATTTATATGTTTATGGGCCTAAGCCCATACATCGGTTTTTATTTGCAAGAAACCAGTTTTTCGGTCATTCCTATAGAATAAAGCAAATGTATAACTAAATACAAAAAAATGGCCATGGCGCAAGACAACTGGAATAGTGAAGTAGAACAATCAAAAGTAGTATATAAAACCGTGAGTCAGTAATGATTTTACAAAACGGTCCAACAGCTCCAGGAAAAGGGGTGCGATGTATCCACATTGGCCGTAGTTTACTGGCCAGTTACTGTTGAAATCATATAAACTTAAGCATCTATGCAGAAGCCCAACACAGCTTACGCGCAGCTTTTTAGGGGTCACTGGTCACCACGCTGTGGGCCGACTAGGTAACTTTGTTTTTTTTTTTTTTGTTATTGCCCTGGCCAAACTGGCCCACTGATCCAACGGCCCACGGGGAAAACTCCCGGTATTCCCGATGGCCAGTCCGCCCCCTGGCTGACTATGTGACGGGGCATCTCTGCCCTCGCTCTATAAAAAGGTATTTGATGGTCTATTTTCGCCGCAAAACAGCAAAACTGTTTTAATTAAGTCGGCCTCTTGCAGGTGGCATAGCTACTTCCGTTACATAATCGTCCTCAGAAAAATGATCACTGTGAAGTCAGAGTTGTGCCAAGGCTGCCCGTCAAGTGTTGATGTCCATGTCACGTGCGTTTGCCCAGTCAGAGCATTTTACCAAACACACTTCACAATTGCTCAGTTGGATATTAGCGTGGCAGTTGGTGCATTGACAAAATACACTTCATAATGAGAAAAAAATTTCACAATGTATACTGCACTGAGACCGCTGAAACGAGGGAAAACTTCCTCATGTAGGTAGAGGCTGTTAAATTCGTCTCATCACCTGAAAATAACATCACTGTGCTGTGCATGAACGCCACACATTTGATTTTAAATTGGATAGACGAGTGATTGACCATTCGCACAGATTGGATAAAAGCGTGTGACATCCACATTTAGTGCAATTCGCCACAGCTGGCATTGCCAATATCATTAACCGGAATACTGTGCGATTTGCATGGTGAGAAGATAACTGCTTTGTTAGAATAGCCTGGAAAAGCACAAGTACGTACCATTTTTATACTCCAAAGTGAAAATACAGCCTGATCTAGCAATCTTAACAGCTTCTCTCTGACCCAAACAGCTGATTTGCAGTGTATACACAGTGCGCAGAATCTATCGGAGTGTTGGAAGTGCCAAGGCTTGGGAAATGTAGAACAAACAAAAGAGGCTGTGTGACAGCAAAGTAAAACAGTGGGGGGGGGGAAAAAAACTATGCATAGCCTGCACTTGAAACGATATTGATTTTTTTTTTTTGGTTCGCTTCCTTTTAGGTGGTTAAAATACACACTGTTTCTGGCCCCGTTCTCAGCAATTGTCCTTGATTTTTTTCCCGCCGGGTTCTCCTAATTGAGGGCTTTCAGACCACCATCTACTGTAGGCAATAAATTGACTGTGGATAAGTGCCTCATACAGCCCCGCTTCAAAAAAAAAAAAAAATCCAAACTATCCCTTTACAGCAATTCTTACCTTTCTGGCATTTTTACACTTTTTTTTATAATCTTGAAATGCTCCTAATAAGCGTATGGCACACTAAAATCGAAAATAAATCCACCAGGTGTTGAAACTCATCAATATTCAATTCTCATACATTTCTGATAAAAGTCTGAATAAAATGATTTGCTGAAATTCCTGGCTGTCATCCGTTTCCATGTCCCTTCCAGTTTCTTGCGCTGAAATGCTGTTAATTACGTTAACATTAATGGTAGTTCGTCAGACTACAAAGGTAACTAAACATTACGAGGTCATTTTATTTTATACCTCATATAGAATTGAATATTATGTAGTTGCCAGTGGTATATTCTTTTTTTTTGTAATGGGTATACTGTGAAACTCGCACTCACCCGTCTCAGAGCAATATACACTCAACAAAAATATAAACGCAACACTTTTGTTTTTGCTCCCATTTCTCATGAGATGGAGTCAAAGATCTAAAATTCATTCCAGATACACATTATTACCATTTCTCTCAAACATTGTTCACAAATCTGTTTAAATGTGTGATAGTGAGCAGTTTTGCTTTGCTGAGACAATCCATCCCACCTCACAGGTGTGCCACATCAAGATGCTCTTCAGACACCATGATTAGTGCACAGGTGTACCTTAGACTGTCCACAATAAAAGGCCACCCTGAAATGTGCAGTTTTGTCTCACAGCAAAATGCCACAGATGGCGCAAGCATTAAGGGAGCGTGCAATTGGCATGCTGACAGCAGGAATGTCAACCAGATCTGTTGCTCGGGCATTGAATGTTCATTTCTCCACCATAAGCCGTCTCCAAAGGCGTTTCAGAGAATATGGCAGTACATCCAACCGGCCTCACAACCGCAGACCACGTGGAACCTCACCAGCCCAGGACCTCCACATCCAGCAGGTTCACCTCCAAGATCGTCTGAAACCAGCTACTCAGACAGCTGCTGAAACAATTGGTTTGCATAACCCAAGAATTTCTGCACAAACTGTCAGAAAGCGTCTCAAGGAAGCTCAACTGCATGCTCGTCGTCCTCATCGGGGTCTTAACCTGTCTCCAGATTGTCGCCGTAACAGACTTGAGTGGGCAAATGCTCACATTCGATGGCGTCTGGCACGTTGGAGAGGTGTTTTCTTCACGGATGAATCTCGGTTTACATTGTTCAGGGCAGATGGCAGACAGCGTGTGTGGCGTCGTGTGAGCGCTTTGCTGATGTCAATGTTGTGGATCGAGTGGCCCATGGTAGTGGTGGGGTTATGGTATGGGCAGGCATCTCTTATGGACGAAGAACAGGTGCATTTTATTGATGGCATTTTGAATGCACAGAGATACCGTGATGAGATCCTGAGGCCCATTGTTGCGCCATACATCCATGAACATCACCTCATGTTTCAGCGAGATAATGCACGGCCCCATGTTGCAAGGATCTGTACACAATTCTTGGAAGCTGAAAATGTCCCAGTTCTTGCATGGCCAGCATACTCACCAGACATGTCACCCATTGAGCATGTTTGGGATGTGCTTAACCGGCGTATACGACAGCGCGTACCAGTTCCCACTAATATCCAGCAACTTCGCACAGCCATTGAAGAGGAGTGGACCAAAATTCCACAGGCCACAATTGACAATCTGATAAACTCTATGCGAAGAAGATGTGTTGCACTGCATGAGGCAAATGGTGGTCACACCAGATACTGACTGGTTCTGAGTCCCCAGACCCCCAATAAAGCAAAAACTGCACATTTCAGGGTGGCCTTTTATTGTGGACAGTCTAAGGTACACCTGTGCACTGATCATGGTGTCTGATGAGCATCTTGATGTGGCACACCTGTGAGGTGGGATGGATTGTCTCAGCAAAGCAAAAGTGCTCACTATCACACATTTAAACAGATTTGTGAACAATGTTTGAGAGAAATGGTAATATTGTGTATCTGGAATGAATTTTAGATCTTTGACTCCATCTCATGAGAAATGGGAGCAAAAACAAAAGTGTTGCGTTTATATTTTTGTTGAGTGTATATTTATACAACCCCAATTCTGAAATTGTTTGGACGAAGTGTAAATTGTGAAATGAAAATGCAATGAATTTCAGATCACATGAGCCAATATGTTATTTACAATAGAACATAGATAACATTTCAAATGTTGAAACTGAGACATTTTATATTTTTATCCACAAAATGAGCTTATTTAAAATTTTCTGGCTGCAACAGGTCTTAGAAAAGTTGGGACGCGGGGAAAAAAGGGCTGAAAAAGCTATTCATATATAAGAGAATCAGCTGACAGAATATTTAACAAGTGATTAAGTTAACTAACATCAGATGTATAACATGATTGGCTATAAAAGGGATGTCTTAGAGAGGCTGAGTCTCTCAGAAGTAAAGATGGCCAGAGGCTCTTCAACCTGTGAAGGCCAGTGTAAATAAAATTGTGGAATACTTTCAAAACAGTGTCCCTCAATGTCAAATTGCAAATGCTTTGAAGGTCTCCTCATCGACAATGCATAACATCAGAAGATTCAGAGAAACTGGAAAAATCTCTGCGCATAAGGGACAAGGCCGAAGACCTTTACTGGATGCCCGTGATCTTCAGGCCCTCAGACGCCACTGCATCACTCACTGGCATTGATTCCGTCATTGACATTATTTAATGGGCCCAGGAATACTTCAAGAAACCACTGTCTGTAAACACAGTTCGCCATGCCATCCACAGATGCCACCTAAAACTCAGCGTTCAGTTCAAAAGCCAGCATATTTGATGGTATGGGGATGCATGTTTTAAAAAGCACCATGAATGCTAAAAGGGGTATATATAGGATTTATGGCAACATGATCCCCTCCAGATGAAATCTATTCCAGGGAAGGCCTTGACTATTTCAGCAGGACAATGCAAAACCACATACTGCAGCTATTACAACAGCATGGCTTCGTAGTAGAAGAGTCCGTGTGCTGAACTGGCTGCAGTCCTGATCTTTCACCAATTGAGAACATTTGGCGCATAATTAAATGAAAAGTACATAAAAGGAGACCCAAAACTCTCCAGCAGCTGGAAGCCGGTAGTGAATGAGAGTGGGATCAAATTCCAATGGCTAAACTCAAGAAACTTGTCTCATCAGTCCCCAGACGCCGATGGCTCCACTGTGTTAAAAAGAAGAGGGGCTGCCCCAACCTTTCCCAAGATTTTTGAGACCTGTAGCAGCCATCAAATTTGAAATGAGCTCATATTTTGGATAAAATTATAAAATTTCTCAGTTTCAATATTTGCTGTTATCTCTATTCTATTATGAATATAAATATAATATATATATATTATATATATATATATATATAAATAAAATACTGGCTGGTGTGATTTGAAAGTTATTTTGTTTTGATTTTATTCACAATTTACACTTTGTCCCAACTATTTCGGAATTGGGGTTTTGTGTGAGTGTATGTGTATGTTGTTATGACTTAAAAAAATCACAACAAAGAAAACCAGCAATGACAACTAAAACAAATTTATTCTTCACAAAAAAAAGTTCTACAAAAAAATTCCACTATTTAATTCTCTAATAACACTCTAATGCCACTAATTAACTCTGTTGCCAAAACAAAACTCCGCTTCGCTCTGCTCTGCTCTGCTTAAAATCACAGCATTTATATAGACAAGCAACATTCTGGAAAGATCCACAGGATTCCGGGGTAATCCCGCCCCCTCCAGGCAGGAAGGTAAGGTTTTAGTATAAAATATATACTTTAAATATAAAAATTGTGTACTGTTTATGACTGTCACAGTACACGCCCGCCCCCTCGCCCAATAAGTTATCGCTCCCCTTCTCCCTCATTCATTGAACCACCACAAATGTTAGTCAAGTTAGCTAGTTCTCGATACATTTAAATATACTAACAATTTCCTGCTATTACAGTTAATGATAACTTATATTCTAATTTCACTTACTGGGTAACATTACAGTAACGTTTGTATCGGACTCTTTCTCCGTATTGTTTAGGGCAGCCTCAGCCTGTTTTTCTGCAACGTTAGTTTCTCCAGCCTCTCTGTCGTCTACTGGAGCTGCAGTGTCACTCCAACCAGTGTACTGACAATTTGCGCTGCCTTGTCAATAAGTGTTACCACAATGCAAAGCGGTTATAAATGATCTGTTTTCGCCTTAATATTGCAATCTGAATAAGTCTACTGTAGTAACTTTGTTATTAGCTAGCATGTTATAACATTAGCAGATGTTACCGTGTGTTGGACAAGTTTGTTCAAAAAGATATATGCCGCACGCCATTACCATCTCATTTCTGCAGTTTCAGGAAAACCCACCCTGTACATGCAAATATACGTAAATATGCTTACAAGTTGAAAGGCACACTGAAAAAAATTATTTTCATGATTTTCAAAGATATTTAAGATGTGAGCGAAGAAACAGAGCCCAAGATTTTCGGTCAGCGCAAGCGTAGAACTGCAAGGTAGCATATTTTGATTGGCAGTAAAAATTGACAGAACACCTGCAGTAGTTTCAGGGGCAAGTCAGGCAACTTTCTGAAAACACTGAAAGAGTGTAGTCTGCCGTTGTTTTCGTTTCACACTTTATCTCTTTTGGTTATTCATTCCCATTTGAGCAGAGAATGTCCGCTAAGCAAGTTTGTTGCTGTTAACTAGCAACAGGTCACAGGCACACAGGGGATGGAAGCCCCAGAGGTCTGAAAGTCGTGTTTCAATCCTAACACAGACGGGATCCGGGGTGAATTTAATTAATAAACGTGTTAAAGCTCCGTTACAAAATGATGTTGTTACGTATCCTCGCACATTTTTAAGAGGGTATACGCAAATCATTGACATTTTCTAGTGGGTATACGGCGTATACCTGCGTATCACGTCAGGGGAGGAGGGGAGCATCAGAGGCCAGTTAAAGGGGAGAGGGTGGGACTTTGCAAGGAGGCAGAGTTGTTCATGTTCAAATTTTTACTAAGTGCTGTGCGATATGCCAGAAGGTAAGAATTGCTTTCAGCATTCTTCTAAGAGTGACAAACCGTCAGAAAGCCTTTTCTGAGTCCAGATGGAGTGGATGGGATGGAAGTGTCATCGCAGTCTCACAACACCAGTCTATATAGTAGTCTCACTACTACATGTTGAATCATCAGATGTATGCACATCTCTCTCCCTTTGCTATAGAAATAGATGGTCATGAGATGAACCTGACTGGGGAGTATGACTTTGTGGACAGTCAATTTATTTGAAATGAGATGTCCACCTAGCCTTTCATTGACCTGTGTTGGCCATTACACCATACTGGCATGATAGAGATGTTGTGTTTTGCAGAAGTCAGCAACACAATCAAACAAAGGAAGTTCTTACAATCTATTCCACTATCTGGTTTTTTTGTGGTGTCGACTAGAGGACGGAGAGGCTCGAGGAAGTGTGATATGAGTGTCCAACCGGATGGGCTTCTCTTGAGTTGTGGCAGAAACTATTTTTTTCTTTACAGTCCTTCTCTCACAATAGCACTTGTGGAAGCATACTTAGTAGTCAACAGTTGTAAGGACTAGACACCAAAACATTCACCTTTCAAAGCAGGTCTGCACATTTTCATTTGTTGCATGTGGTTTAACATGTATAAAGAGTGGCTTTACCGAGGCTGTGTTCATGCATGTTCAGTGGCTCTGTTACCGGCCACTAAGATACAATATGCATTACATTTGGGCCACTACAGTGGTACAACAGACTTCTTTGAACCAGACCAGATAGGTAATAACCGTAGACGGCGACGGCGACGCAGTTTTGATTGGTCTTTGGTGCCAAATGGGGCAAACTAATGAGTGGAAAGCAGCAGACTTTGACTCATGCAAAATGAATTGAAAATAGCAAGTTCTTTTCCTGGATTAAAATATCTGGACTCTGGTTGTGATGAATATTTGACCTATATTTTGACCTCAAAATTGACACTCAAATCTCCAGATTTCGGGAAGGGAGTAATGTTCAAGATCGATAATTGGTCCGGTTTTTGCTGTTTCATCAAAATCTTGTATGCAAAACTAAGAATTATATCATCAATGCCACATCTTTTCACTACTTCGGGCATAGTCCCGTCAGCTCCTGGTGCCTTTTCTTCCTTTACTTGCTCCTTCGCTTTCCTGTATTCCTCCTTTGTGAATTCTGTATCTACGATTTCAAGATCACTTAACACAGTTTCGATTTCAATTTCGTCCAATGGTTCGGTTGGAGGTGTACCCAGTAGATTTTTGATGTGGGCATGCCATTGGTTTTTCCGATCCTCAGGAGTTTTACCCGATAACTTTCCTGATGCAGCAGGTTTCCGGTTGGTGATAGCATTCACAATCTTCCAAGCGTTTCTGGCTTCATTTCCATGAAAAGCGCATTCTAAATTGGCTATTTGCTCGCTTAAACGTTCTTCCTCAAGATCTCTGTAGATGCTCTGCAGTCGGACTTTGCTTCCTGTAAGCGCTTCTTCACTTCCTTTGTTTTCCGGACACTATACTGCTTAGTTAGGGTATGTATTTTATTCCTTACTTGGATGACCTTTTCGTTGTTGCTATGCCTTAGTTGTTTACTCTTCTTTACCACAGGCAACGTTTCTGATGCAGCGTATTCATTTGCCGCTATTAGAGCTGCATACTGCTCAGTCGCTGTTGCACTTTCATCATACAGTTGCTCAAATTTGTTTTTCAGCTCAACAGTGTATCGTTGTTGAAGACAATCGTCGTGCGTCAGAAGTGCCCAGTCGTAGAAAACATTTTTCGATGGCGCTTTAGTTACTCTTAGAGAGAGCTTTACCTCCATAGAGACAACTCTATGATTCGATCCAACAGATACGAAGCTTGAGTATGCTTCCGCATTTTTCACACTGTTTATCCATTTGAAGTTAACAAGTATGTAATCAAGCATGTGACGATCACCTTTAGGACTCTCGAAAGTCCACCTTTTTCCCATCCTTTTCTGAAATTTGGTGTTGACAATACATAGTGATTTCTCATGCGTGAGTTCCAGTAATATTTTTCAATTTCTGTTTGTTTTCTGGTTATAGGCATACTTCACGTGTACTGCACTGATTTTTGCATTCATATCTCCATATATGGCGAGGAAATGATGAGGTGGAGTATCATCAATAGCCTTCCTCAAGTGCTCGTAAAATTCCTCGGCTTCTTTGTCGTTTGTTGTGGTATTGGTCGGCGAGTAAGCGACTATAATAGTTGTCTCCGGGTCACCAGCAAACTTTGCAGTCATGACATGAGGTGATAATGCCACGACTCTGCAGAGAGCATTTTCTGGCTTCCTGCTAAGAACAATACCAACATCCCCTGTCGCCGCTTGCTGCCTGTTTCTCCATGCTGATGATGTTATCAAATGGAAGCCATTCTTTTCTGCGAAGGTTATCTCCTCCTTGCTCACCCTTCGATGTTCTTGCACCCCAAGAATCTCTATATCGTAGATGGACATACAGGACACCAGCTCCTCGAGTTGCCAGTACTCGCGAAGAGTTCTAGCATTAAAGGTTGAGATTTTTACTGACTTTTTAGGTCTTAGCATAGCCCGTACTCTCCTTGAACTTCTCCCTCCTTATGAGGTTTGAGGAAAAGTCGTCATCATTTACACAATCTTGAGAGATGGTGCCGCCACAGGTTTCCGTTGCTGGTGTTCCACGACCCACTTTCCGTGGAGGTTCTAGCTCGTTATCCTTGTGCTTCATATTCACCCTTTCTATAGCAGACGTACTGGATCACCTTATGCTAGCAGTGTGATCAGCGCAGTAACCAAATTCTTGGCTTGGTAGGTCCTCTCCATTGAGTGTTAGCGAGAACTACCGTGGAATCAGTATTGCATCACTTGTCACCAAGCTAGTAAACAGGATGATTCTGAATCAGATACGTCCAGAGATCGACATGCACCTTCAATGCAACCAGAATGGTTTCCGACCCGGCAGATCAACTGCAACACAAATACTAGCACTCCGACGCATCATCGAAGGGGTCAAAAGAAAGCACCTACCATCAGTTATGGTCTTTATAGATTTTAGCAAGGCGTTTGACTCCATAAACCACAAAGTGATGTTTAGGATTTTGGCAGCGTATAATATCCCTGAAAGGCTGATTCAAGCGATTATGCTCATCTATAAGGATCTGAAAGTGAAAGTTGTCTCACCGGATGGGGAAACCAAGTTCTTTAATATCCTCGCTGGAGTCATGCAGGGTGATACCCTGGCACCATACCTATTTGTCATCGTGTTGGACTATGCCATGAGAAAGGCCACCGCAGGTCTTGAGGAAGAACTTGGTTTCACCATCAGGAAGCGGCAAAGCCGAAGAATACCACCAATCTCTATCACAGACTTGGACTTTGGTGACGACATTGCATTGCTTAGCAATGACATCATGCAAGCCAGACAACTAGTACGCAATGTTGAAGTGGAATGCGGTAAAATCGGTCTAAAGTTGAATGCAAAGAAAACCAAATCAATGTTCTATAAAATGACACCTGAGAACATAAAAACAATGGATGGGAAAATGATCAAACAAGCTGTTGTTGAGTCTACAGGTGAACAGGACTTCAAGTATCTGGGTAGCTGGATTGACTCAAAGGAAAGAGACATCAATGTCAGGAAAGCTTTGGCGTGGCAATCCCTTAACAAAATGAGCAGCATTTGGAAAGGTAACCTGTCAAGAAAGTTTAAGCTGCAGATGTTTAAGGTGACAACGGAGTAATAGTTATAGAGTAATTCAAAATTAAAATTCATGTGTCCAGCCTTTTTCTGAGAATTCTTGTGCAATTAGCGATGCACTGGGACTCCCTGGACTAGGAAGTGTTGATCCCCTATAATTAGTCATCACAGCATGCTTAAGAAGTTAGACAAAGGAACTTCAACTCTTAATTTCATTTTTTAGTATTTGTAAACAACTGAGAGCATTAAAAATGTAAGTACATGTATATATTCATTTTATTCAGGATGCCTTCCTTCAATAAATCTTGTTTACAATTTTTTTGTATTAGGAGAGAAATCAATCAAAACACTGGCCATGAGGTGGATATTCTGTGTGTTATTGACACCCCATCACTTACATCATCCTCATCAAGGCAATATACTCTCCGCCGCAGTGACTTGACAAAAATTTCAAAAGTCTGCCCAGTTTGGCAAATTCATTCTGAACAAACTGAACCAAGTGGTACAACACTTCCAGGAGCAACTTCGATAGTGGGATTTGAATTTGATTTTTATGATCAAGTGTGCAAGTTATCAGGGTAAAAAACATTACTTGACCATACGTGGAACAAGACTACACTTAACAGAACTTAGCTGTCGGGATAGGTATGTTTGTAGTACATTTTGTGTACACAGACCTGAATTTCAGCTAGGTTATACCAGATTTAATTGGATATTGCTGAAAAACAAAAAATAATGTTTCCAAGTTTTTTATATGTTGTAGATACCTCATCAGGGAACAATGTGGTGTTAAAAAAAATTCAAGGTCACGCAACCCTCAAGGTCAATTTTGAGGTCAAAATATAGGTCAATTATTCATCACACCCAGAGTTACCAGAATGAGTTAAAAACTGCCATCTTTTGAATGCTTGTGTGATTCCCTTTCCAACAACAGCGTGGATAAAGGTACCGCTAAAGTTACCGAGAAGTTGGCTTGGCATTTTCGCCCACCTTTCATTGATCGGCCTGGCGGGTGGCGGAGGATTGCAACAGGAGTCGGTGTAGTCCCGGCAGGGAGAACTTGGGACTTTCGATAGGGGGGGGCAGTTTTTGGGTATGACTGGTGTGTACCAGATGTTATTGCAGGCTTTGAATTTTGGCAAGAATAAACTGCCGCAACTGTTTTGGATACGACTTATTTACAAGTCAATCAGTGGTTTTGTCATTAGAGTTTTAAAATATCTAATTCTTTAAGAGGCAGTTAGAAGTAGGAGTAGTCATGAAGTACTTTTGTAGAAACGCTTTCATTATGGATGAAAACTTAAGCATTTATTTTCACAAAATATTTATTAATACATTTATAATTTCTCGTTGGATGCCCAAAATTTTTAATCACGCTCGTTTCACTGTAAAAGTCCATAATTTGCTGTGGCGAAATAGCTGTTGGTCTTAATTGTGTAAGACATTGACTTGCACACAATTCGCAAATTGATAACTATACCGTAAAATCTGAATTTAAATGTTTTGCACAGTATACCTAAAGCGGACAAGTGATCATTTCTCACAAATGTGAAAACATAATCAGTTCCGCTGTGAAAACAGTTTTTAATGACACTTGCAACTGAGAAGGGCTTTATCGCGTTTATCGCAGCCAAAGTTTATTCTTGAGATTAGCTCTCGAATTATGAGTAAAAGGCGCCAAAACTTAGCACACTTTACATTCAACCGTTTGATCTGACTGAACAAGTCATCGCTTTCTTGACTGAGAGTTGTTCAGCAGAACGAGGACTAAAACTTCCGGATTTCCAAAGGTCAAAAAATTTCTTGCGGACATAGAAAAAAGTGATACCCTTATTGAAAGTTACCAGTACATAGATATTTGCCTATTTTATTTCTGTTTTCAAAAGTACGGGTTTTGTCCATAATTTATCTAATATTAAAGTGATGGCAAAACATTTTGTTGATTTGCTTTCACCGATAACGGCGCTTTAGAACTAAAGGGTTTCATTTTTTAATTCTTATCGGTAAATATTATATACTATAATATAATATAAATATATTTATATAATATAAACAAAAAGGCGGACATGGTAGGTACAATAACTGTGGCACAGACTGAAACCTTTCGCAGAACCAATGACAGGAAAGATCAGTCACGATAACTTTATTTTGAGCAACCTAACGTTGGCTTACTTGGTTCTGTGTTCACGTAAACGAGTAATCCTTAACACAAAGATTTTAAATATTAAGGCCTGTTAAATGGTGTATGTGAAATGTAATTAATGAAATAGGAATACGTTTGTCAGGGCTCAACATAATTATTTTTTTTTCCCTGAAATTATGGAATTTCACATTATTGGTGGCCCAGACATAAAATTTGGTGGCCCGAAAAAATTTAAGGGAAAAAATGAACAATTGTTCAAGATTTTATAGTTGGGCTATTTATGCAATTTTACACAAACTTCCTTTAAAACCGTCATTAAATCAATTGAAACCCTTTTTTCGATTCATTTTAACTCACGTCCGCTATAAATAACTATTAGTACCCGTTTACACTCCCCCCCAATACACACGCGCACACATCTACACCACCACCAGCAAAATGCCATTAATGACAATTTAAACAAACAAATGAGAAAAAAGGGAGATGTCCAAATTTAACAACATATATGTACATTTTATTTACAGTGTAAGACTAAAAGGGTTTTGGGTTCAAAACAAGTTAAGAAGGCTATACTAGGCCTGCAGCTGATATAAACAAAGATATTGACCAAAACAACAACAACAAACAAGGTATTTCGGAGACTCAACAAGCTACGGTATCACAGGTCTGGCATGATGGCAAGGAAATTTAATCAAGAAGAAAGAACCTATTTCTTATAAAAATCTTACTATTAACTTCATCTACTAAACAATGAAATAAATAATGAATACAGTTTGTTACACACGGTTTGTTGCCACTAGTCATGAAAGCACAATAACCAGCAGTATAACCTGGCACATTGCACATTTTACTATTCAGGCAACATGTTTTATTCTCAATGTCAATCAGAACATGTCATAATAAAAAGTAGCCCCCATTAACAAAACTTTGTTTCAGGATTTGAAATATGCTAATTATATCCCTGAACAGCGTTTAGGGGATATTACATTTTTGGTCCGACCGCCGCCACGCCGCCCTACGTGTTAACGCGATAACTTCAGTAATATTTCAATTAGAAATTTCATGTTTTGCATATAAGTAAGTATCACAAAGATGAAGAACTGATTCGATTTTGGACAATTTACAATTTCTAGATTGGCCACCAGGGGCCAGAAACTGAAAAATCAGTTTTTATCATATCTCTGGAAATATTTGTCCGATTGACCTCAAATCAAGTGCAAATGAAAGGTCATGACTTGAGAATGTGTCCCACAATGACATTATACCTATTTGGTTAAAAATTTTGACACAAGGTGGAGCTTTGTCACACGAAATTAGTACGAAGTACAAATATCTGTGTACTTTACTGTATAAGCTAAGGATACTTAAGTATTACTTGGCTAAGTATATCTCTGATAAGTACATCAAAAGTAAACTGAAAGTATGCTCTCTTATTTAACAAGTATACTAATAGCACACTTGAATAAACTTCTTTTGCGTAAGGGATTATAACATCTTCAAAGCCAAACTGAGGTATCATAATGCCATTTTTAATCAAAATTTAGGCACATTGACATTTTAAAAATATTTTTAAACCAATACTGAACTGACGATAGATCTTCAGTAGACACATAGGCCTACATACGTCCTTGCTAGGTAACCTCAAAAGCGAAAATGGAGAACGAACTGGCATGACTGGATCCCTCAATCATCCTACTGATCTTGGATAATATAAAAATTGCATTGTGAAGTAATGTAGAAGTTTATTATGGACAGTGTAGAGTTATGGTAAGAACACTGTGCATCAGCTCCTCCTAGGAGAATGCGCATGGCTAATTTATATGCAGAATAACGTGAATAATAATTAGCCATGTGCTTGCTCTTCCGGAGCCAACCCTCTTGCCAGATTTTATTTGAATGTGTAAATTTTGTCTGATTTTTTCCAGGATCCGACAACTTTTTGCACACACTGCATTGTTTATGTGCATGTTTTCTGTATTTTCTTTGGTGGCCCCATCGGCCTCTAAAATTGATCAATCTCGGAAATCTGGTGGCCCTAGAGCAAATTTTGGTGGCCCTGCCACCCCTTATGTGGAGCCCTGTATTTATAATGTACTTCATCTTTTGTTGCATTAGCAGTAGCACCCTGAAATGTTATTTTCTCCAAGTATGATGTGTCTATTGCATTTTGTTTTTATATTGACTCGTGCAGTTTAACTGCCATATTAATGTCAAACTTGGAAATTGGTTCATCTTTATCAGAGTGTCCATTCTGTATTTCAGTATTTTTGTGCAGAGGGAAAGCCAGAGCATAAAGATGAATACTGCCACTATATGAATTTTCATATCTGATATAATAATCAAAATGCAGCGTTGTGTTAGCCACAGTGTTCACATTTTTCTGGCTGATATGGTTTTGCGCTTGTCTGACTGTGTAAGTATGTATCTGCATGGGTGTGTGAGTAATGCGTGCGTGTATGCACATGCATGGAAGAGAGAGAGGGGATGTCCTCTTGTAGTCCTGATTACAGCATCGAAGCCTTGCCAGTATGAGTTCAATTCCTATTTGCCATATGAATACATTATGTTAATCTTCACTGCAGAGTTCACTAAGGGACTTAGTGAATGGGATCATTGTCTGGAGCTTTTTTGCCTCTGCCTTCGCTAGAATCAAAGTGCCTTTGCCAGACTCCTCTATTCGGCTTCTGAAGATGGTGTACTGTTAGTCCCTCAAATGGAAATATTGGAAAGAGATGACTGAATAAATCAGAAAAAAAATATGGCATGGAAGACCGATTCATTTATAAAACATAATCTTTCCTCATCAATGACAAGTGCCCTGTGTGTAGGGAGCTTTTTATTAACTCCGTCACATCAAGAAAAATTTGACTGTGATGAATTTTCTCTTGAAGGTCCTGCTGAATGACTACACCGTAGACGTTACAAATGTCATTTTAGTTTTTTAGTTTTCACTCTTAAAAGGGCACTGTCACAACATGCGCACGTGCAAATTTTTGCTCCAATATTGAAATTGTGCGCCTTACATTTTCAATAGAATTTTGGGAATCCTCGAGCATTGGACTTTATTGTTGCTGTCTTGGCTCTCAAGAATATTTCAGCTGTTTTGTCATTTGGATTGATTATTGTTTTGCATTTTTGAGCTGTTATTTTTGCTATAGAGTCTGAACATGTTTGTGAACCGTAATTCTCTGTTTATAACTTTGTGCTCTTGTTAGGCAATGAATTGGATGGAGACCTATAGCAAACATGACTGAGCTGGTTTGAGTTCTCTTTTTTTCATGGATTTAATGTAGCACCACAACAGCAAACACTTTCCCTTACATGAGGATCCTCAATTGCTCTGTCCTTTCTCCTTGTAGAGCAAGTGCGCAGAGATAACGAGTTCCCTGAGGTAATAGTATCTCTGTTAGTTTTAGCTTTGCGAGGAAAATAGCTGAAACTGCAGATTTTTCAGCAATAAAAATAACTTTATCTGAGATGTCTCCTCTGGAACCTTCTCTTCATCCTTCGCCATTAGTTCCAAATAAATCTGTATGGTTGTCTTATTATTATAGTTAATGAAAACACTTGCTGTCAACATCCTTTCAAACACAAATATCAAATATCCAAGAGATTCTCTTGGTATATCCTTGAGTTTGTGTTATTAATGTTCATGCAGGCATGTGTCTTGGCAGTGCCCCTTTCAAAACACTGAAGTAAATATAGTCTTGTTAATAGCTTATGTGCACAGCTCCAATCAGAAACTCCAGTGAACTGGCAACAGGGGAGGATGAAACCCATCCCTTAAAAATAATGATGGGTCATGACCTGAAAGTTCTTTCTTCCAGTGATCTTATTTCATTTAAAATTTAAAAACAAACATGAAACGCGTGCATTGCTTCCAACCCCCGAGTAAAGAAAAGCATGAGAAGTCTGGAGTCATAACTCAGGTGAAAATGATAAACCTCCATGCGCAAGGACTTTTTTTCCAAGTGAGAATCTTTTACGTATGCGTTCATTGAGTATTTGCTGACTTCAGCAGGGGAACGTAAATATGCCACTAAAACTGACGCCGAATGCCTGACAATGAACAGGTATGTGTTATTCATGGAAACCGGCCTCACCTGATAATGTTGAGAGTTCTCAGAGTTTCTGTTACGGCAATTTAAATGAATGACTGAAAACAGGTTTTGACCAATCATTATTTTTAAGGAATGGGTTTCAGCCCCCTCTATTGCCAGTTCATCAGCTGCCACTGTGTCATACATGTCAGTCAAGGTCACAGCATTTTGTTTTGGTTTGAGAATGGGTTAGTTATGGATATAACAAAGTTGTATCCTGTCAGATTGGCTCCACTAATGTTAAATGTGAAATTATCTACATTTCAATCACAAACATCTACATAAGGAAAAAAAAAAATGGCAGAAAGGTTGTACACATATCTCTGGGTTTGATCTAACCCCCAATTAACATGGGATGTGAGGTTCAGCGAAATCAGTCTGCTCCCGAAGCCATCAGCTAATCAGCGTAACAACAACAAATAATCCGGTGTAGTCTCAAAATATGCTTTTGAAAAATTTACTAACGCTTTAAGGGTCATCCTCAACCTGGGTACCATCGAATTGTACTCCATGTACATGTTGATGGTATGGAAATGTACTTCAGTTACTGTTATGTCTGCCGAAACACACCCCAGCTCCAGTACCTTTCGATGGAAGGGGAGTACATTTTGATAGACATTCTTCGAAGTACGTTTCTGATATATTAAATTGCGCTCTGGGTACACTTCGCTGGTACCCAAGTCAAAGATAACCCCCTTGGCTGATCTAACATTACACTTGGAATTCAGTTTAAATATTAACAGAAATTGGAAATGTCATGCCTATTAGTTCCAGATTTTTCTTGAAAATAAATCAAAGCCCCCACTTATGTATATTCCAAAAAGCATAATGGGTCCCCTTTAATACAAATTTTGTTGCCAGTCCTGTCTTTTACTGATCCAGTATTGTAGAATGAAGCAGTCAGACAAGTGGTTAGCACACGCATATAGTTTTCTGCTGATTGAAGCTGGAATGTTGCCATACAAAAATGAGCCATGGATGGAGATATTCAGAGGGGCAGAATAAGTCTGTCGAGCCTGCATGTGACATAGGAAGGGGCGTCAAATCTGAATGGCATACTGAAAGCCACGTTGTATGAAAAAGGCAGCCCACAAAAAAAGACTGTGTTGCGTTACTTGACAGCTTTTGGTTCCAGATACCAAAATGTATTTGTACAAGCACTGATGAAGCAAGTTTTTCATAATATGTCTCCCTCTAATATTTAACCATTTAAAGTCCTTTCCAATATTTTGTCCTGTCCTTTAAAGAACTACTGACTGTTTTGATACTGATAATATGTTTAATAGGTCTTTGCCACTTCACAGCACTGACTAAAGCAGTATGAATAATTCATCTTGTCAATGTGGGTTTCAATCGAACCCTGGGTTTGAGTTTTGATTAGTTCAGGTTTTTATTCATCCCCATCAGCCATTTCAAAGGTATTTTTTCATCTTTCTACTGTACTGGGATGTTGCTATTGCATGACTGCTGAATTTAAAAGGCTGAAAGAAATGAAACTGAGGCCCTTGCAGGAGTCAGTGGCCCACTCAGACACCTGTCTCATTGTATTTCAGTGCATAGCTTAGTTGATAAATGCATTCATCAGAGTTACTTTCCCCATTAGCATTGCAGTGTTTCTTTACCAATCACTCTGTCCATTTATGGAGGAATTGTCATGGGTCAGATTAGGAAGCAAGCACAGATCACTGATTAATCTGAGATTGGCCTGTATTAACAAAATAAGGTTGTTATGGCCCCAATTTGTTATTACATTTCCAACACAACAGCAACAGCAAGGGATGACAGACACAGTTTTAAAAACTTGAACACATTTAATTAACAAAACAAGGACTTTAACTAAACTACTGACCAAGATTGAATTAACAAAACAGAAATATTTACAGTCCCTTTTTGGTTGGGTCCCTTGGTGATGTCCTGGGTGAGAAAAATGCTCTAACACATGCAAAAATCCACAAAAGAAACTTCACAGGTCTAGAACAGAATGACAGGTCTGGTCACATGTATCCTTCTTCTTGCAATTTCTCCTACTACTTTACTGTCTCAATTCTCCCCTTTATATACTCTTTTGCAGACCCCTCCCACCTTATAGATTTTTTTTTCTTTTCTCTGGGACTTGTTTCAGACATGCCCGAAACATGCCCAAACCTAGCTCCAGTCTGAGCTTAACAAAAAAAAGGTAAATACTGCTATCCTGTGGCCTATATTCACATTACAAGGTCAACTCAAAATGGCTTTCAGAGCTTGAGTGTTTTTCATTGATGGTCCACGGTCAGGCGGGAACAATCAGGAACATGATGAGAAAGGCGAGGTGTAGTAAGTAAGTCCATTACTGGGATGGCAAGCCAAATATACCGGGGCATGCTGGGCAGGTGCACACCTTTGCACTGGAGTGAAGGGTGAACTGGAAAAAGCCACTCTCTGGGATCACAGACTCTGGGAAGAGTTTCTCTCATAAATAGATATTTGGTTTTCTTAGACGTTGCTCCGAATATAGAATACTACACTGACAAAGAGCGACAACAATCCAACAAAGAGAACACTCAGAAACAATAAACTTAAATAGAAAACACATTAATTAACAATGAGGGAGAACAGGTTTGCAGAGCATGGGAAAGGGAAAACAACAGGAGGGGTAACAAACAAGACAATAATTAAATGAGGTGAATCAGTAAACCAAACGAGTCCAGCACTGACGAGGACAGCTGCATTGCAGGGAAAATAAATGACCAGGGGAAAGGGATATGCATAAAAAAAAAAAAAAAACAATCAAGTCACGAACAGCAGTTGGATGTAATAGGCACTCCCCAACAGCTGAAACAAAGCCAGTGGCAACAGGCCAGTGGCACTTACTGTAAGACATTAGACTGTGGTCTCAGGTGACTGAGTCAGCACAAAGAAAATACTGCATGCTGAATGCAGATAAACATAATATCAGGCAAAGAACATTTCATAGCTACACAAGATTATGCTTGTTTGATTTTGTTGAAATAACAAGAAATTAAATGTACTCATGATAATTTCAATCATGTCTTACTGTAAAGCTTTGCTTTCAGATTCTGAATATTGTATAAAGGAATTGTTCTAGGCTAAATTCTTTTCACAAATTGAAAAAATGAATTGCTGTATTGGCATTTTAAAATCCTTGGAGAAGTACCAGCACTTTAAAGGTCTTAATAAATCCTTGGTATCACAGCGACTGAATTTGAGTAACATTAACAAATTGCTCATGGTGCATTTTGTTGGAGAAGCTAATTTTGTAATGCACTAACAGATTATGTGCTCGAGTAAGGCCTATCACTCACTACGCTCATCAATCTGTTACATGTGCAAATGCCATCTTTCAGCATGCTTGGCGGTCAGTAGTCACAAAACTGGCAAGTTCCTCTTCTCTCCGCGCATAATTTGTGTTGTGACTCAGTGACCTTACCTTGGCTCGTGTTCTTGGATGATCCTCCCCTCCAATTTCTCACAGAAGTGTAATTAAGGGTGATGTGATGGTACGAGAAAGTAGTCAGTTGTTCGGATCAGAACAACATCGCCAGCTGTCAAGGTTGGGATCCATTACTGCCTGCCTCTCACAAGGAGAGCGAACAAGGAGCATTAAAAGTGGCTGCATAAATACATGGAAGTAATTGCGCTGAACTTAAGAGCTATGCACCTCCAAATCCTTTGAAGTCCGGCCCATTTCGGCAGAAAAGACAGCTCAATGATTGGGGCAGTTTGGATATTGATGCTTTACTGGGAAATTTGGTATATGATCTTTTTAAAATCAGTTTTCAATTTCGGATCAATTATATCTCTCTTTCTGTTCCTTTTCTTTGTCAGTGCTTTGATATTTCTTGTTTATTTCCATTCTCTGAATATCTGTCTACCAGTATTAGTCCACTGAAAGAAATCCTTTTTGCTGACTAATTACTACTGATGCTATCCTTTGATATCAAGACCACTGAGAACTGGTTTCACCCCATACCATTTTTATGATTTACAACCCTGTTTCCAAAAAAGTTGGGATGCAGTGTAAAATTTGTTTAAAAACAGTGCATTGATTTGCACTGTGCAATCATTTTTGCCTATGTTTAATTGAAAATGATATAAATACAACATATTACATGTTGAAACTGAGAAATTGTATTTTTTTAACATTTGCTCATTTAAAATTTGATGCCATCAACACATTTGAAAAATGTTGGGATGGGAGGATGTTTGTAACTTTCAACAACACACTGTAGGTGTTTGAGAACCAAGGATGCCAACTGCCGCTGTCATGAGAGCAAATGCTTTCCCATTCTTACTTGATGTAGGATTTCAGCAGCTTAGCTCTTCAAGGCCTCCTTAGTCATATTTTTTATCTCATAATGTTGCACACTGGGTCACATATCTGGACTGAAGGGAGGCCATTTTAGCACCCAGACTCTTTTACTGCAGAGTCATGCAGTAATGTAAGGTGAGTGTGGTGTGTGGCATAGTTTTGCTGAAATAAGCAAGTTCTGCCCTGAAAAAGACATCAGGAAGGCAGTATTTGTTGCTCAAAGCCTGTATGTGTTGTTCAGCATTAATCGTGTCTTCATAGGTATGCACGTGACATATGCCTTGTGCATTTATGCACCCCCGTACTATCATGGATGCTGGCTTTTGAACTGTATACTGATATGTGGTTATATGTGGTTTCACCTTTTTTTTTTATTGATCAAGGTATTTTTATCGTAAATTTTCACAGTTCACAAAATATAAATCATACGTTGTTTCTCAACTGATTGCAAATGCCCCCCCACCCAGGGGTGCAGTTAACCTTTTTTGGGTGGGTATGCAACAAGAACAACGCCCCCCCCAACACCTACACCCAGTGTTCTCCACTTAATTTTTTAATGACTGGGCGGTAGGTGGGGTTTGCAGGGGGGTGAGAGATGTGTTTTATTTTGTTGATATTGAGCTCTCAATCGCGTGTCTTCCAGTATTCTTTTGAATTCTATAATCTTGTCAATATCATAATCTTCTGTATCCTCATCTGCTTGTGGCAAATTGTTTTGGCGCCCCCCCCTTCGTGTAGCGCCCCTATATATTGCATACCCACTTTTTGCGCTACTGCCTCCACCCACCACCCAACCACCAGACCGAAAGGGAAAGAGGGAAAAACAAAACACTGAGAGAAGCGGACATAACAAATCAGGCGTTTGTACAGTTCATGGGGTTACATTATTTGTTTCCATTTTTTCTACAAAAGTCAAATAGGGCTGCCATATTGAATAAAATTTTGACACAAACCCTTGGAAAGGGTACCTAATCTTCTCCAACTTGAGGAATTGCGTAACCTCTCTGACCCAATGAGAGTTTTCAGGGGGAAAGGGTCCTTCCACCTGAACAATATAAGTTGCCTCGCTAATAGAGTGCAAAAGGCCAGCATGCAACATTTATTTTTACTGCGATGCATATTTTGTGTTGAAACACCAAACAGGGCGATAATAGGAGACAAAACTATCAACTCTCCCAGCACTTAATGAAAAAGTATCAAAAATAGTCTGCCAAAAGTTATTTAGTTCTGAGCAAGCCCAAAACGTACGTAACAGACTTGTAGAGGCTTGCTTGCATCTTTCACATGTAGGGTTCAGCCCTGGCACAATTCTAGATAGTCTAACCCTCAACCAGTGAAGTCTGTGCACTATTTCAAATTGCACAACAGCCTGTCGTTGACAAATGGATATTGAATTAATTCTTCTAATAATTCACTGCCAGATCGGATCTAGAATATGTTCATTTAAGTCCTCCTCCCATTTATTTTTAAGGTGGTCTTACCTGCCAGGTTATGTGAGTTGAGACTGTTATTCTGCATATAGTCTGCCTCAGGTCAGCCTTAAAGCTGCAGTCTGAAGTTTTAGAAAAGGAACTTTTTGTCATTTTTGCTAAAACTGTCACTGTGTACAGACAGTATTACATATAACTAGTACTCTGTAATTAAAAAAAGGCTCATTTAAACCCACCTAATGCTCCTACTGCAATTTAAAAGCATCGTTCGGACCGACTAAAAGAACCAATTAGAGCCAGGATGGTGTCTGACAGCCGCCAAACAGTGCACATGCACGCGCTGCAGACAGCCCCTCCCCCTTCCTCCTCAGTTCACGCCAGAGCTCCGTCAAGTTCAAATCTCCGGGAGCGGGTTCAGGAGCTTAGAGCCATCAGCGAGGAAAAAAATGCCGATACCTCAGTTTCCAGAAACAGCGCACATGGCTAAGACTAGTAAAAAAGGAATCCAGAAGAAAAAAAAGCGGAAAAGAAAGAATTTAAGAAAACCCAGGATAAAACCAGAGTGAACATCGGAGTGGATTTTTAAAAGTGGAAGGAACTCCGTGACCTGAAAGACACAGACCCCGTGACACAGAGTTTTCTCCTTGACAGGTAAACCCCTGCTTTATTTGTTGGTTCATTTTTGCTTTGCAATAAGCAAGTTGGCGTCGCTGACATGATCACCAAACTAACCCCAGCCCTAACCAGCATAAATTCATTTTCGCTCTGCAAATAAGCGAGTGAACGTCGCTTACAAGCACAGTCGCTGTTCGAATAGCCAGAGTCTTGTAATTGTTACAGTATTCCGCAGTGCATGTGATTTTACTGTGATGTTGCAGTCGAACTCATGTCGGCTTGTTTCAGATGCTAGGGCTAACGTCACTAGCGTTGTTTTATTAGAAAGCAGCAGAAAATCTCTTTATGAAGTGACCTGGCAGTCTTTTTTTTTTTTTTTTTTTTAATATGTTTTATTTCGGCATGATTGTAAATCATTTCATGACAATTTCAACACACAACATGTATCATGACTGAAAGGGTCGCGGGGGAAGCAAAATCGCTTATCAGAGTCCCGCCCCCAGCTTCCAGAAAAAAACAGTTTGGTTATGATTAAAATATCATAAGGATTATAAATCACAGCAGAGTTAATGTCCATGTACGCTACGTTTTAACTTCAGAGAGTAAGATCATGAAGTTTATGAATATCATAAGAATTATAATTGCAAATTAAGTGAGTGTTCATATAACTTAGATTCAAATGCCACTCTTAATCCAAAGCGACATTATCCCGAAACCCCATTCTTGATCATTTGATTTGTTCCAGCTGATTTGGCATAGATGAGAGGAAGCAGATACCGGTCTTATCAGTTGTGTTGTTGTCCTTATAAATATGCGCAACGTTTCTGTGCTCTCACAGCTAAATGCTGACATACATGAGTTACTGGCCATTCAGCTGGATTCACAACAGTTTCTGTACTCAAAAAACGGGTAACTTCCTGAAATAAGTATGTGCTGGGTTTTTAATGAATACATACCGCTGTAGATTACTTTTCATGTCGACGTGATTTATTTCTGCTCGTTTGTTGGCAGGCGTGTCGTTGGCCTTGAAAAATCTGGGGCTAATAACACTGATTTTTTTTGAAAATAATTAATCCTGGCTAATTCTAAATGGGTATCCTTTATTAACACATTTTTCAATTCACAAATAATCAAGTGGCAATCGAAGACACAGCTTCTTTTCTTCATGCGATCTAAAAGCGACAAAATTATGGGCTGCATTCAGGACAGAAAAATAATTTAATTATAATTATGTCTATGCACCTGCACTCGGCGATGGCATTTCAGACTAGTAAGTGGTTTCGTCCGTTTACCTTTTCCAATCGGACAAATGTCTATTTTTTTTATACGAATTGAGCGACGTGCTGCAAAAACAGGTGTATGTACTTGCCGCCGAAATTACCTTCATTCGCTGAAGAGTTATGAAATGCAATCGGCGAGTGATGGTGCATAGACCTAATTATAATCTAATTATTTTTTGGTACTGAATGTAGCCTATTATTTTGCCGCTTTTAGATTGCATGGGGGAGATAAGCCATGTCTTCAACTGCCGCTTGATTATTATTGAATTGGAAAATGTGTGAATGAAGGAATTTGCCAGGACTAATTATTATCCCTCGCCGCGCGATTAGCGCGAAGCGGGGATATAGCATTGGGCTCCGTTCGTATGGACACATAAAACTGAGGCGGCGGGGGATATTGTCATGGTAGTGGCAAACACTTGCCTTCAATAAAAGGAGGTATATTAGCCCAGGAATTTTCTGGTCTAACGACGCGCCGGTTTGTTGGCCAGCTGTGTTGACTGTTCGCAACAGTAACGTCTTGCCTCGGCAACTAGGCTGCTTTCATAATGTGAATGTGCAAAATCTCTCCGCAGTTGCATGCAACAGTTCGCATGCCTTCGCGTGCACGGTACTTTCTAGGGGAGGGTCTGAGGAGTGCAGTGGAGAGGGAGGGGGAGGGATCTGAAAGTTGCTTTTTTCAAATTTTTGTGCGAAGTCCTCTCTCTCCTCAAAGTTACAGACTGCAGCTTTAAGCTTGCAGACCGAGTCTAAAAGTGATGTTGGGGGGCATTATGGGAATCTATTAGAATGTGAAGTTACAAAATTCCGTCATTGCAAATATCTATAAAAATGAGATCTTGCAATGCCAAATTTGCTAACCAGTTGCTCAAAAGATGCAAAAGAATAGGCCTTTTGCAGTAAGCGGGTCACGTGTCCATTCTGCCATAGCAACAAGTCTCTGGTGGGCAAGCAAACTAGACATTCCTTAACAACGCTAAGTGCTTGACTGACCAAGAGTGGAATATTCGTGTTTATTCCGCTAATCGTCCCGCATTTTGTAGAGCTTCAGGATTTTATTTGTAGAGTCACTAGACTCTCTAGTTTCTGCCATAAAAGCGAATATTTTTACAATCAAATCGTTTTACGACCAAAGATACTGTGTTAGTTTACATGTGCGAAGTGCGCCATAACAGCGACAAACTTGACAAAACAAAGTACTAGAACCTAGTTATTTATTATTTCGTTTTATCATTAATCTCTTGCTCTGTACTAGTGAAAATAAGACTAATGACATATTTATGGCGCCCTTCGCACATGTAAACTAACACAGTATCTTTGGTCGCGAAACGATCTGATCGCAAAAATATTCGCTTTTATGGCTGAAACTAGAGAGTCTAACGTTAGTGACTCTACAAATAAAAATCTGAAGCTCTACAAAATGTGGGACGATTAGCGGTATAAACACGAGCGTTTAAATGGTAGTAACGTTAAACATACCTTAGAACGCCGCAATCTTGGCGTGTCGCGTCCACCGAATGCAAAGCAATCGTCCTCAATAACTCACCTTCACTCGTTCTTTCGTCTTAAAAATGAACTATAACTAATAATTAATGCTTCTTCTAGCTATATCTGGAAGGAGAAGTCGCGAACTTAAAGAATAATTACATAAGCAGCCTCTATATTGTAGATATTACACTCTTGGTCAGTCAAGCACTTAGCGTTGTCAAGGAATGTCTAGTTTGCTTGCCCACCAGAGACTTGTTGCTATGGGAGAATGGTCACGTGACCCGCTTACTGCAAAAGGCCTATTGTAGACATAAAGATCTTGTAATGATGAGCTTCCACCCTGTTACAAAATATCAAAGGCTCTCTCTTATCTTGAAGGGGCAAGCATATGATTTTGAACAATCGGGGCAGAATGCGAGAGACTAAAAAGGGCAAATGACATCCTAAACTGGTCCCAGATTCTGACGAATTGAGAAACTCTGGGGTTGGCAGTATAATAAGAGAGACTTTTCTAGTGGAAGTTCAGAACAATCTAAAACTGGTCGGGAGGTGTCTGTATATGATGCATTTAGCAGAAGTAACCATTGAGGTATTGGAGTCAAAACTAGTGTCCAGTAAGCTGGCTTCTGCCTAACTTCACGCTCAATTGCAAATAATGGGGAAAAGAGAAAGAAAAGCGCATCTATATTATACGATTTTAGCCAGTGTCAGTGGGGCAAGCAGAGATCATGTTTAACAAGGCTACCTACTTCCACTCATACAAAGTACGGCCTGACATGTCCATAGCTGCCATAGTACAAAATCCAACAAAAAGTACCTAGCAACACAAATGCTTGTCACAAATCGTTTCTATGCCAACTAGAATATTTACTAATTGTGTAGGACATACTACTTCAGCCAGCATTGATCATATTTACACCAATGTCCCTGAGCTCTGCTTAAAGCCAGTTTCTTTACCAGTAGGACTCAGTGTTCACAATATGGTAGCTACTGCAAGAAAAGCAAATATTCCAAAAGCAAGTCCTAAAATTGTATTCAAGCGGATATACGAGAGATTTATTGAAGACAATTTTGAAGATAATGTTGGAAATATTGACTGGAATGATGTGTATGCAGCTGACGACCCAGAAATTTTGTTACACGTTTTAATGAATATTTTTATGGAATTAGAGAAGCACTTTCTGAAGAAATTGTGGGTGTGAATGCTGAAAGCTGAAGCCACACTGCAATGCTGTCTTGAATACAATAAAGTTGGAATGATTTGAATGTTTGCTGACACCACACTCAATAGCTGCCATGAAAATATAATAATATTTGAATTATGTAGAATACTTGAATGTTTATTAAAAAAAAGAAAGAATGAATGATTGAATGAATGAGTTAAACATGAGCCAGCTCAAAGTTTGAATGTATTAACGGTTAAAAAAAGACTGCAGTCTAAAATGTTCAAGATGGACACAGAAAGACAGAGACAGACAGGCAGGCAGGCAGAGTGACAGGCAGACTGACAGACGAACTTCTAGACTGTTCATGATTTCAAAGCTTGAGCTGCTTCACATGTAATTGTCTCTGTAAGAGGTTTTTCACTGCCAAGAACTCAGGTTGGTGAAATAGGCCCTTTCAGTATTCAAATTTCACTGTGCTGTTATACACAGGCGATTGGTCGGACTGCAGTTGATTCAGCCAATCATCTGTGGGCAACAGCACTGTGACATTTGAATGACATTTGACTGCAGTCAAAAATGTCCAAGATGGACACAGTTGGAAAGTTGGATTGGACAGTCTAGTTGGAATGGAGTTTCTAACTGCAAGTATGTTACCATGTGAAAAAGGGTGAAATTTTCTGATTTCCGAAGATTTTGTAATGCATTTCCAATGGGAATACGGTTTGAATCGGAATTTTAACATTGAATTTCCAGAAAACTATGAATGTTATGGAAAATCTGAAAGTTTCCGATAACGTCCCCATGGAACTGAATAAGATTAAATTTGAATGGTTTGTATCAGGTGAAGTATGTTGAAGTTTCGATGAATCAAAAAACGCGGTGTAATAATAAGACAAATAAAGAATTTTGGTAACAGAAGAAAATGAGATTTGAATGCTTTCAGCTTTCACGCACAATAAAGAATTTTGGTACGAGAAGAACTTAGGGTTACAATTTGTTAATAGACACCCCCCCATGAAGAAATTCACAGTGAAATGTAGACTTGCCCCTTGGATTGATGAGGAGATGAAATGTGTCATGAAACAAAGAGATGATGCTAAAAGGTTGTCTGCAAAATCTTGGTTACTAGATGACAAACTGAGTTATTTTAGATTGAGAAATTAGGTAACTAAATTGAACAAAAGTAAGAAGAAGGAATACTATAAGCAAACAATAAGTGATGTCAGACATGATGGTAAACAACTTTGGAATACTCTGAAGGAAATCGGGAAGAAAGAAAACTGGGTTTGCGTCATTTGTAGTGGCCAATGGGATGTTCCTAACAAAGCCACTGGACATGGCTAATTACTTTGTTAACTTTTTTCAAGTAAAGTTGACAAATTGAGGCAGACTATGTGCTGCACCAATTCCAACACATCTCAGCTAATTAGCAATGAAGTAATGAAGGGAAAGAATTGTATATTTGAATTCCAATGTGTTGATGCTGAGGAGGTCAGGAGGTTGTTGGAGTCCCTCCCTGCTCATGGTTCGATGGGCACCAACAACCAAGACAGTAAGATATTGAAGAGAGCTGATCACATTTCTGGCCAATATGCCATATATTTAATCAATGTTTGTTAAGTGGAGTGTGCTCGGGATTGTGGAAAGAGTGCTGTCCCCCCCCCCCCACTCAGCGCTGCTTTTGACGTCATTGACCATGAGCTTTTAGTCAGTAAGCTCACCTGTTACAGGTTCACCCCACCTGCCATCACCATGATTAAGAGCTATCTCTTTGGTAGAACACAGTGATTTTTATTATGCCTCGGTGCGCATGCACAAGCGGGGCATACGGTAGTTCGTTTGTGTGTCAGTCATTCATTCACTCATTCTGTCTGTTACTGGGATAGCTGTTCCGCCGGTCAAAATCAAGTCCTAGAATATGGCTCTATGGGTTAAATGCCATGATATCTTGGATTTAAATTTGCCAGATTTTTGAGATAGAGCTTTGTTTTTGACCTATAGCACTATTTGGCACTTCCATAGACTCCAATTGGAATCGAGGAATGCGGAAGTAATGCGTGTCATGGGGAAAGCAATTGTTTCAAACAATTAATTCATTTTCATTGGGACAGGCTTGCAGGTAAGTTTATCAAATTACTGCATTTTTAGGAAAATTTGTCGCATTAGCTGACCCCTAATGAATTTTGTTGTAAGCATCATTTGCTGTACCTAGCTTTAGTTATTTTTGATTGTCAGATAATAACCTGTTAAATTTATATTAAAGTTAAAGTAGATGACTTGAGCAGCTCTTAAAGATCTAGCATGACCGCGTCATTTGTTCATTTAGCTACCTTAAATTAATTTCAATTATTGGTGTTTGTTTGAGTACAAAGTTTATATTCGCTTATTAGATTCTCCGATAGTTTCAACCGCATATTATTCCTAATCAGTTAATTTTGTTGCTTACCACACTACTTCTGTTCACCCGAAGGTTCTGCGATTCAGTGCGAAAATGAATGGAAACGGCTTAAAATGTCAAATGTATTTGATACACCGATTTGGTCGCATAGCAGCAACTAAAGTCATTAGGCTACGCACAAGTTTTTATTTACTATAATGCTGCTTGGTGGGAATGAATTTTCACCGCCTTTATTCGCATGAATGTTTTTGGCGAACTTGAGGTAATTCGATTGACAGGTGGATGGAGACAGCTTATATCAAGCATAGATGCGCAACTAGGGCACTCTGACATGACCACAGAATTTTATAGCTTCATCAAGGGACATGCTTATCACTGCTGAAAGCACCAAGGCATCAGCACCTTCGGTGCTTTCATTACAATGGCAGCTTATCAAATAGTAGCAACTTAGCCGGTGGTGTGACACGAGGTAGTTGTCTTGGACCACTTATACTTTTCTATCTCTGCTACTGATTTGCCTTCTGCCATAAAAAATGCTAGTATTGTAATGTATGCTGATGACTCTACAATGTATTATGCTGCAAACACATATAACAAACTGCATCAAGTGTTTTCAAAGGAATTAGAAATCGTGCATGAATGGATTGTTTTGAATAAGCTTGTTTTAAATATATCCAAAACCCAGAGCATTGTTTTCAGGTCTTGTCACAAACTGGCTTCCAAGCCAAAATTGAATCTATATATTGTTAAGGAACCCATTTAACAGGTGAAGAAGGTAAAGTTATTAGGTTTGGTCATTGATAACCCTCTGTCATGGTCAGAGCATATAAATAGACATTCATATTACAAGACAATGTGCACTATATGTACCATCTCATATCTGGGAACAAGTCTGTAGATCATTAATTTTATCCCACCTTGATTGCTGTTTGGTAATTTGGGCTTCAGCCTCAAAAAGAGAACTGATAAAATTACAAGTTGCTCAGAACAGGGCTCCTAGGCTGGCTCTAGGTTGTTCCTCTTGTACTAGCATTCACAAAATGCAGCTGCCTAATGTGGCTAGATTTGGAAAAAATGTTAGCCTCAAGCACAGTCACATTGTTAAGCAATACACTGCGAACACATACACCTGAGTTTCTTCAAGAAAAAATTGTGTTTTGTAATGCTGTTCATAACTATAATACCAGGAAGGCTGGCAATGGTGATATTAACCCCTTTGTGCAGATATAGACGTCCACGTCTATGGAAATGAAATTTTAAGCACGCAGTTGCAGTACTTGATCACTAGATGGCAGCCCTGGATCAGTTATTGAATATTCACTAGCAAGTTCAGTACAAACGCGGATCTTTCAATTTCTTTTGAAGAAAATCAAAGTCTGTAGTAAATTCACTCTTAAGCTCTGACCTGATGACCGCGGAAATGTCCGTTAAAGCACTGCGTTGCAGTGCAGAAGTGACTATCATGTTGCGGGTTCGAGCCCCGGTCGTACCAACCGGCAGTGGTCGGCTGCTTTTTCAGAGTGGGCACAATTGGCCAAAATTGGAAGAGACTGCCGGAAAGGGAAATAAATATTTAGCTTTGTTCATTGCTCAAGCTCCTCCTGTTGGCCAGACAGGCGCTTGTCATTCTAAGCCTGTTCATGTCCGGGTATCCTTCGCCCTCATTTTGAACTTGCGAAGATTCATCCAGTGTATAAGAAGCAGTGGCTGACAGGCGTGAACTGTCTCACTCTCCTGAGTTGGCAGCAAGGGGTCGCATACGAGCAAGCTTTGTACATAGTTCACCAATTGGGCATTCCAGATTTGGGTGGAATTGGAGATGCCAAATTTTTTATTAAAAAAAAAAAAAAAGTCCGTTCTCAACGAGGAGAAATTGTCTGTTTTCAGTTCCTCTGTATCCTTTTCTAGTTCTGACCACGGTTTGGGTAGTTCATCAGAGCTAGCAGTATGAGCCTGTGCAGGAGGGGAATCAGGCCTAGTGCTCGTGGAACTTGTGTATTTATATTTGCGCAGTCTGTTCGCCATTGAGGAAGTGGATACATTAACAACTTGTTCCCGAGTAACTCACGTACATTTAAAAGCAATATTCATATTTAATTTACAGAAAGTGCGCATTTAAAAAAGTAATTTTGTTGAACCCAGGCAGGAGCTCAATCCACAATGTCCTACTCCATTGCCAGTCCACTAGCACCCCCTGTGGTTTCATCTTTACATGGTAGAGTTGTAACTTGCATTTGTGGATGCAGTGACATGCTGTTCACTTAAACTGGTTTTCAGAAGTGTTCCTGAGCCCTTGCAGTGATTTCCTCTACGGAATTCTCACTGTTTTTAATGGGGTGCCACCTGAGGGCACATTCTGCATTGGTTTTTGACCTTGTACCTTGCATACAGAGATTTGTCCGGATTCTCTGAATCTTTTAATGACCGTATGTTCCATTGATGATGGAATCCCCAGAATTCCTTGCAATTTTACATTCAGAAGCGCAATTCATAAATTGTTTTTCACAGTCTATCAGAGTTGTGAAGCCCACGCCATCTTTACTTTACTTTTCTTTTTATCCCCAACGTGTTGCCTATCCCTTTCCAGTTAAGTTAAGTAGCTGTTACATTGTCCACTAGGGGAATTTTTAGCATCATACCCCTTTTCCAGTCTTTTATTGCCCCCATCCCAACCATTTTGAAATGTGTTGATGGCATGAAATTCAAAATGAGCAGATATTTTTCTGGAAGTCATAAAAATTCTGTTTCAATGTCTAATATGTTGTTTTGTACTATTTTCAATTACATATACAGTTTAAATGATTTGCAAATCATTGCATCCTGTTTATATTAACGTTTTATGCACCGTCACAACTTTTTTGGACACAAGGTTGCATTATGATCTGCAGAACGATTATATTAATTGCTGTAATTATGGGGTGCATTTCAGCATTCGTCCTCTTTGTCCTTATCAGGCACAATTAGAGGTCATGTTAGTGAATGCAACTTGGCTTCTGAATTTCATGTCAGTCTTTCCATGGAACAGCAGTCTTTCTTTTCCAGTGTTTTGTTTGCTCAAATAAATAATTAATTGTCTTTTCAGACCGCCTTTGATTTGACAAACACATTTCCTGGGGGCCTTTTACAGAAGTCTGCTTTTATAGTGCGACTGAGAAGTCCTCACAGCTTCCTCATATTTCACTAATAATATACAGTATAATGTACTAATGGGTAAGTTGGCATATCATTGTTGCCATGTTTTCCAGGCATAATATGTCTCACTCTTTTTCCTCATTCATGGGCAATTTAGAGTCACCAATCAAGCTTCAGCGATTAAGCTTCTGGGAAGTGCTGCAACCTGCAGATACAGAATATGTATGTGACATTTTGGGGAAAAATGCTTCTTCTGACTTAAACCTACTTAAGGGATAACAAAAGTTAAAATTTTGCTATATAAAAACATAACAGCAACATTTACCAGTTATTCAATTCATAATTTCATATTCTGTTCCACCAAGTTTAAAGGTTCCCTGACATGAGGCACACCACCTGAAATTGTGGGTTTATTTTGTTCTATATGATTATTTATATCTCTCTGTGCAAAAGTCTACTCAAAAGTTCTGAAATGGCAGAAAAATCCATCAATTTTAAGGAATAAAAGCGATTTTTTTGCACTCTTACGCCCCGCCCCCTGAAGAAGTAGGAAGTTTCCGAGACACATGAGTCAGTCACATGATCCTATGACGTCATCAAAGGAACGCACCTCTGCCATAGCAATCTCCACGGTCCATTTACACTCGTGTTTACACACGTTTTCTAGTGTGTTTGTTTGGTGCAGGGGTCTCCAACCCTGTTCCTGGGGAGCTACCATCCTGAAGGTATCACTCCAACCAAAGCAAACCACTCCTGCTTTCCCAGATACAGATCTTGACGAGCTGCTAATAAGCTGAATCAGGTGTGTTGAATTAGGGTTGGAGCAGAATCCTGCAGGATGGTAGCTCTCCAGGAACAGGGTTGGAGACCCCTGGTTTAGTGTATGAGCCTGCAATCAAGATATCTATCTATCCATCTAATTGTTACACTCAACAAACCGTGTTACGTAGGCTAACGTAGCTAGATGGCGGGATGGATGCCCACCTCCTACAGCACAGCCGGTGATCAGGCATCACAATACAGTCTCCTGAGTTCATCTGGATCATGTCAATTATCCAGTTACTCTCCAGCTGTGGCAGTTACACTCGCCTGCTAATTTATCAAAGTTAACCATCTATGGCATTAAACTTCGGGATTATTCGCCAGAATATTTGCCAGAATTGGTGGCGTTAAACCGCTTTCACACCGGACACAAAACAAATTTTTCGCATGACAGATAACATTCAAAGTCAATGCAAAGACGAGAATACATGCCAAACACTCTGCTCATAAAGCTCGCTAAATGCCTGAACCAAGCCCAGGGCTATTGGATAAAAGGAAATACACACAACTGTCACTAACTAAGGTTTGCCTGCTAAATGGGTAAGGTGATTAGTTCAACCGACAGGTAGATGGTAAGTGACAACTTGGCTGTTCTCTCAACACTGGATTGATCGCTTGCTGTATAATTTAAAAATTGAAATTTATGAAAATCTAACGTTAGGTAGAACTAAAGTTAGCTGTCTAACTACTGCAGGAATTAGCGTCAGCTAGCCATCTAGCTTGCGTGTGTGTCTAAAGCTGCTTTCACACCGGACGCAAAACAAATTTTTCACACGACAGATTACATTCAGAGTCAAAGCAAAGACAAGAGTACACATGAAACGCTCTGCTCATAAAGCTGGCTAAATGCCTGAACCGAGACCGAGGCGATTGGATAGAAGGAAATACACGCAACTCTCACTAACTATCCCATATGGAAAAGATATAGATAAATTTTATAAAGTTTTGATCTCTTTTATCTGAAACTTGTAAGTTACACATATGACGGTCGAACCAGATATAAAATCCTTAGTAAAATTATACAATATGAAACTTGTATGATTTGGGAACTTATAAGAACAATATTTGGTAGTACAAAACACAAAACCAGTGAAGTTGGCACGTTATGTAAATCGTAGATAAAAACAGAATACAATGATTTGCAAATCCTTTTCAACTTACATTCAATTTAATTCACTGCAAAGACAAGATGTTTAATGTTCAAACTGAGAAACCTTTTTTGTTTTTTTGCAAATAATCATTAACTTAGAATTTAAAGGCAGCAACACACTGCAAAAAAGTTGGCACAGGGGCCTTTTTACCACTGTGTTACATCGCCTTTCCTTTTAACGACACTCAATAAACGTTTGGGAACTGAGGAGACCAATTTTTGAAGCTTTTCAGGTGGAACTCTTTCCCATTCTTGCTTGATGTACAGCTCAAGTTGTTCAACAGTCCGGGGTCTCCGTTGTTGTATTTTATGCTTCATAATGCGCCACACATTTTCAATGGGAGACAGGTCTGGAATACAGGCAGGCCAGTCTAGTACCCGCACTCTTTTACTACGGAGCCATGCTGTTGTAACACATACAGAATGTGACTTGGCATTGTCTTGCTGTAATAAGCAGGGGCGTCCATGAGAAATACGTTGCTTGGATGGCAACATATGTTGCTCCAAAATCTGTATGTACCTTTCAGCATTAATGGTGCCTTCATATATGTGTAAGTTGCCCATGCCTTGGGCACTAATACACCCCCATACCATCACAGATGCTGGCTTTTGAACTTTGCGCCTATAACAGTCCAGATGGTTTTTTTCCTCTTTGGTCCTGAGGACTCAACGTCCAAAAACAATTTGAAATGTGGACTCATCTGACCACAGAACACTATTCCACTTTGCATCAGTCCATCTTAGATGAGCTTGGACCCAGCGAAGCCGGCGGCGTTTCTAGGTGCTGTTGATAAATGGCTTTCGCTTTGCATTGTAGAGTTTTAACTTGCACTTGCAGATGTAGCGACGAACTGTAGTTACTAACAGTGGTTTTCTGAAGTGTTCCTGAGCCCATGTTATGATGTCCTTTACACACTGATGTCGGTTTTTGATGCAGTATCGCCTGAGGAATCGAAGGTCACGGGCATTCATTGTTGGTTTTCGGCCTTGTCGCTTACGTGCAGTGATTTCTCCAGATTCTCTGAACCTTTTGACGATATTACGGACCGTAGATGATGAAATCCCTACATTTCTTGCATTAGCTCGTTGAGGAATGTTGTTTTTAAACTGTTCGACAACCAGCTCATGCATTTGTTCACTAAGTGGTAACCCTCGCCCCATCCTTGTTTGTGAATGACTGAAGATTTCAGGGAAGCTGCTTTTATACCCAATCATGGCACCCACCTGTTCCCAATTAGCCTGTTCACCTGTGGGATGTTCCAAATAAGTGTTTGATGAGCATTCCTCAACTCTCTCAGTCTTTTTTGCCACTTGTGCCAGCTTTTTTGAAACATGTTGCAGGCATCAAATTCCAAATGAGCTAATATTAGCAAAAAATTACAAAGTTTACCTGTTTGAACATTAAGTAACTTGTCTTTGCAGTGTATTCAATTGAATATAGGTCGAAAAGGATTTGCAAATCATTGTATTCTGTTTTTATTTACGATTTACACAACGTGCCAACTTCACTGGTTTTGGGTTTGTAATATGGTATCTTTTCATATATGAAAAGCATATGTCTTTAAAACAGACATATAGTTAAAAACTACAAAGATTACATGAAACATGTATGGAAAACATAATTTTCCATTCATTTTCCCTATAGACTACATACATAATTTTTACTTGATTCATACTTAACTCTTTTTATTATCCTGTATGAAAAGAATGCAAAAGTGGCCACTTTCAAGAGTTTATCATAGTATGAGACTTATAACCCTTATAAGATGCACAATACATATAAAACATAAAGATTTACTACTATAGGTGATGGAAACTTCTTATAAGTTTTTACTATTTCTTTTCCATATGGGTAACCTTAGCTTGCTAAATGGGTAAGGTGGTTGTTTAAACAGACAGGTTGATAGTTGGCTGTTCTCTCAACACTGGACTGAATGCTTGCTGTATAATTTCATAATCAAAATTCATGAAAATCTAACATTATGTTAAACTTAAGTTAGCTGGCTAACTACTGCAGGAAATTAACATCAGCTAGCCATCTAGCTTGCGTGCACGTCTAAGCTGCTTTCACACCGGACGTGAAACAAACACGACAGATTACATTCAAAGTCAATGCAAAGATGCGAATACACACGTGTTTGCATTGACTTTGAATGTAATCTGTCGTGTTTGTTTCGCGTGCCCGGTGTGAAAGCGGCTTACCACCACCTATTCTGGCAAACGTTCTGGTGAATAATCCTGAAGTTTATGATATAGGCTATTTTTTGTCTGTAGTGTTATTTCATTAGCTATGGTAGCCCTACGATATTTCAATAGTAACACTAAAATCTATATTGTGCGTTCCAAAAAAAACATACAATTACTACAGTTATACTATTGTTTTTTGGTGGTAAAGTTTATGGTATTCCAACAGTGGTTTTTTTGTAAGGGTCTGTCAACTGGCTATGGTAAGTAAAGCGTAGTGTATGTTAGGGGTGTCAACATCTACACGTGTAAATGGGTACATGGATAACAAATCATAACCGTTAAGAAAAATCAATAACCATGTACATGTCATTTTTTCCTCCGCTTCCTCCTCCTCGTTCATCTCTCACCAATACATATAGTAGCCTATTTTTAGGGGTGATGTTGTTGCCTGAAAGCTTCAGATAATAACATTAACTTACTATACACTTAAATGTTCCCATTAGTGCAGTTATCCGCCGACAGATGCATGGGGCGCAATGTTACCTAGATATATAAAAAAAAAAAAAAACCTGCTGCCACAGCCAGTGTCGTGTCACTTCAATAGGCTGCAGAAGAATTGAGAAGAGCGTGGCGCCCATCATCTTCTCCATGCGCAAATTTTATGCAGCTGAAAACAAAAACTGTTAATGGCTTGGATATTTTAGCCTATATTGTTGCGTGTTGTTGTACATTATATTGTTGGTTGGTGTTCTGACAGCTTTTCACGACTTGATCACACATCCTCGCGTCTAAAGAGGAGGAAGAGAAATTTTTTTTCGCCAATTTTAGTGAATAATTCTGAGAGTCCCCTCTCTACTTTTTTAACTTTGTGGATATAACAATGAAGTTTTTTCCTCTTACTTCAGCTCACTTTGGCTTCTTTTTGAGTTGCTTTCTCTCGCCAATTCCAGATTACTTTTACTATGAGACGCATATTAAAATTCAGACACAGCTCCTGTTGCGAGAGAGGGATGCAGTTTGCGCTTTAAGTTTTAAAAAAATATTGTACAAAAGTGAGCAATAGTTAAAACGATGATTTAAAAAGAAGCTTTTCAGCTTTCACTTGTACGTTTTCTTATCTGTCAAAATGATAGATGATTTTCAACTCATTTTACTTTCCTTGGTTATACAGCGCAACTGCGATAGAAAAAGATCATAAATCTCCGACGTGTAACCGGGTACACATCAGTTAGAAGTCCCGTGTACACGAGTAGAAAAAATTTGTAAACGTTGACACCCCTAGCGTATGTACATTTTGTTGTCGAGACTTGAGATCTGACCAGCTGGCTGCCTTGCGTGACATCAGTTGCCCTATAAGGCCAGTTCCGGACATTTCGAAGGGGGCGTTCCCGATCATTTTTATTAATCCAAAATAGTTTAAAAACAAGAAATTTTCAGAAGCGGAGAAGCGTTTGCAGCTTCATTTTCATCGCAAAAAAATACAATGGGAAATTTTTAATGTCAATTTCTGCCTTTTTAATGTCAGGTAACCTTTAAACTGAGCAACCAACAAAGCATGAAATCACTTTCAAGCAGTCATGTAGGGAACTGGGAAAATTACCAAATTATTGGCACCATATTGGGCTTTTGGAAGCATAACACAAATAATTTTTGATAATGTTTTCAAGAGGATAACAAAGGTCCAGAGTGCATGCTTTCGGCCACTATTTTTTTCCGTGACAATGTTGAAGTGTAATTTAATTTAGGATGTTTGTATGATGGTCTATACGGCAGCATGTTTGAGACATTGTGCATAACTAGTATGAATGGTTTTGACAATAGGAAGCTTGAGATATGTCCCTATGAGTTCATTTGCTATAGTTGTAAATCTGCATGCATAGCAGCACTATGCTTAGAGGGCAATTACACAAGATTTTCCCATGAAAATTGCAAAATTTTTACTGAATCATAATTAGCAGGGCCTTACACCATATGTTCACTAAATATGCTGCCATTAAAAATGCACAGGTAATAAATGGGCGTTCTGTGGGGGACGTAGACTGCGTCGAATGGTACTTGAGCTCGTGCTCGGACATCTCATACCGCTCATCTTACAACCAGTCTGGCTTGTTATCCGGAATCTGTCACATGAATGCTGTAACTGGATGCGGTGCTCTTGAGCTGCAGTTCGTATTTGTAGCTTCCATAACCGGGATCAGTCAGCAACAGGGCCTGTTTTCCGTTCTTGGACAGACAGCAAACTGATTTTTGACCAGTGGCAGTGCCAATGACGCGCCATCTCTCGGGGCTGAAACCTGCCCAAAACATGCCGATGGCTCTTTTTCTCTCTCCTGTATCATAAGTAGTTCAATTTTGTTGATGCCATAGCATTTTTCATTTTTTGGTTTGTTTTATCTAGGCTATTGACCATACACAAAAGAACGAGTCAAGTGTCACTGTACACATCACTAATGACTCAATTTTTGTTATTATTGAAGTGCTCAGTCCATCCATGTGGCGCGCAGCAGGATTAAAATTCTGCGCGCTTTTCTTTAATTTCACTCCCATCTCACTGCAAAAGCAATAAAAATGATTGATTCTTCAATTTGTGACAAATACAGTACATACTTCACCGGTAGGTTTTTAATGGCGCTAAGTAAATTTCCCTAATCAGGGCGATTTAATTATGCCTCTATCCCACTCAGTGGGTGGGAAGCAAACTAATTCCTGGTCATCTGTCAATCTGTCTGTCTGTCCGTCCATCAAAAAATTGTGTGCACAATAACTACTGTAGGAATTAAGGGATTTTGTCCAAATCAAAAAGGATAATTCCCCACAGAGGGAAGCTAAACTGATTCAGTTCAGAAGGTCATATGCTCAAGGTCACAACAGGTCCACTATAGGTGAGGACCAAAGATCAACTGTTAGGGACTTTGAAGCTATAGCAGACAGAGGCATAGCAATCTACGTGTATACCTTATTATTTTCTGAGGTCTGTCAGCTTGTCCTAAACCCAGCATACAAAGGTGCTGGCCCTTTAAATTAAAGAATCTTTAAATGGATGCTATGCAATTAAGTGAAATACCCAAAGGTTGACATGGGACTCATTGCTCACTGACTGAGAAATGTGTATGTCTAGCATTTTCTAAATGACTCATGCTCTGGTTTGCCCTTCGGTTAATGGTTTTGATAAGGGAAAAAGTAATTGCCCATCACTGACTGTGTCAAAGAGATTGAATGCTTGCTAGAATTTTACAGTCAGCCTCAGCACAGCTATCTCTGTAAGCTAGAGTGGACACGGAGATGTGTTTTTCCTGTTGCTGAGCTGATTGCTTGAGCTTTGATGTTTGTATTCTTCAGGTGCACTTATGTCTGTTTTTAAATGCCATCCTGTTTTTGCCTTCTGTGGTCTTCTCAAAGATCATTTCTTGATATCACAGTCCAACAATGTGAGGTCAGTTTCGGAGTGTTGTTTGTGCTGTTCGTCAATAAAAGTTGTTTCTTCCCTAAAATTGCTTTTGACTGGGTGCTGTTGAAGTGTAGTGGTACATTATTAGGCATTCTCTACTACACTGCTCTACAGGCTGGAGATTTTACCTTCCTCCTCTTCTACTGGGCAGCCTGTATTGGATTACTGTCAAGCTGTCGGCACAAGGCCCATATATCAAACCTTTTTATCCATATCTGCATTGGGAATTGAGCATGAGAACTGAACTTTCTTGTGTTGCAGTGCTTTTCCCAAGCCATGTCAAAAGGTGTTATTAATTTCTGACACCATAACTTCTCTTTCACTTGGTTGTCTACTTTTCTCAACCTGAGCTGTTATAGGTAAAACCTTTGTAAAACTCCACTGCACAGTCAATCTTAAGAATTACCTTATGCTGGATTTTTGCAGTTATTGATAACAATGGCTGTCTTCAAAAATGATAAAGTTGTTTATTGTATGTTACTCAGCCAGGGTATCTTTGACTAAGCAAAGATACCTCTGCTTTGGTATTATTTATATGTCATTGCAACTATTTATACAGAGCAGCCCAAGAACTTGTAGCATGGAGTCAGGTGCTGAGGTAATGCCCCCTCAAGGAAAGATACTGAGAAAATGTGTCTGTCACATACCCTTGGATGCCCCAAATATCTGTTTTAGGTTCCAGTGTAGCATTGTCACCAATGGTCAGTCCTATGAGCTATTGTTTTGGGGCTTTCTAACTCATGTAGAGGCCCTAGGATAAACTCTTTCCCTTCATGACTTTATTTGTAGCAGAGCTATTCTTTGGATTACTAGCCTCTGGACTCTCATTGAGTGACTGAGGGTAAGGCATCTCAGTGTCTTGACCTGTGCTGATCCATTTAATTGGTCACCAGAAGGGCAGAAGTTATCTTCCAGGACACAGCACTTCTACTGTATGACATACAGTAACATTAAAACGTGTGGAATCACCAATAAATTATCATATTAATTTAAAGAAATGCATACTTCTGTTCTCCAAAATTGCATTAAATTGATCAAATAAAGTCCAGACATTGCGAATGGTTTTTCTATTCAATTTTTGTACGCAATTGTTAAGTCCACTATTTCGCATCCATTACACTCAACAGCACACTGTCACCTAATCCATGAGCAATCATGCTAACTTTCCAATTAGTTCCTTGAGAATCCTCTCCTATTATATTGAGAACTGCCAAAGCTAAAAATAACTTTCTCAATTTCTGTGCTGTGGAGTAAAAGGACATTTATAAAGATCGTTTTTTTTTTAACTTGTCTGCCAATTGTTATTTTGAGAAACGAGAGCACTTTCATGCATGAGAGGATGAATATTTCAGAGAAAGCGCGTATAATGGATATAATCAGCACAGATGGAGAAGTGGAAGGTCTAGATGCACAACTGCATGAGTCAGTACATCAGAGTCTCAAGATTTCAAAACAGATGCCTGATAAGTCCTCAGATTGAACAGCGGCTTCATTTAGTCCATCCTTCCATTCATCCATTATCCAGCCGCTTATCGAGTTCAGGGTTTTAGTGGCAACGGGTCAAGTAGAACTAGCCCAAACTTTCCTCTCCCTGGCGACTTCCAGGCATTTCCAGGCAGAGCTGGGAGACCTATTCTGACCAGCATGTCCTGGATCTGCATCTAGATCTCCCTGCCAAACGCTTACACCACCCCAATTAACTCCTCTTGATGCGGGGCAGGAGCAGCTGGACTCTGTGTTCCTCATGGATGCCTGTGTAAGAGAAGTCAGCCCTGCCCACCAAAGTCGTACCATTTTGAATTCTTGTATTTTTAGTCTCAGCCTTTCGTACTCTGCTAATAGGTTGTGACCATAGATGAGAATAGGAACGAAGACATCAAAAGTCTTTCAACTCGGCTCTTTCTTCACCTCCTCGGTCCAGTACAATTACCACATTATCACAGCCCCTGCACCTACTCAGCTGTCAATCTCCCGATTCCTTGTACCTTCACTCCTGAATTCAACCCAGAGATACTTGAACTCCTCCATTCATCCTGCCAAACATCAGGATATGAATATAGTAATCCAGGACGTTGCCATTTTAGGCCTCTTTGGCCTAATACCAGCCCATCACTGTGTGCTTTTTTTTTTATTTTGCTAATTTCAAACTTTTCTTGGTGTTTTCCAGTTTCATAATTGCAACGTGCGACATAAATGCTTGCCCAATTTCTCGGGGCAAGTAAAAGTTGAAGTCGGACAAGTGATCTGGCGCATGTGGAAAAAAAAAAAGATTGCCCGAATCGTGCAAGCAACTATTCTTAAAGTAAGCTAGGGTCTTCCCTCATTCAATCACCTTAAAAAACCACAAAAACAAGTAAATGAAAGTTTCAGAAACAATGGTTCCTGATGGAAGGAACACGCTATTATTTACATGTGCATTCCTTCAACCTTGTTCATGTGCTGTGCAAGTTACTTACAACTCCCAGCAGCACGTGCTGCTGATGTGTCCAGTTTGAATTCACACAAGAGATGGACGCACCACGTGCACCAATCATACATGACGTAAATAAAGAAGTATTGTTAGATTGTCCTGAAACAAGACATGCTAACAAAAGTAGAGAAGAAATTGGAGTAAAAATGGTTCAGTTCTCCAAAAAAGTCGGTAGCTATACATGCAAAAGTTTTGGTGATTTGTTTTTTAAAACTTAGATGTGACTTGCTGTATAATGCGCTATCGTGTCAGTGCTCATGCTAAGCAGTCGCATGGTCACAAGTCATAAAAAATCAATATAATGCTAAATTATAGTAAGGAGGTTCTGCAGGGTATAGGCAAATTTGCCCACAGCCCAATTTGAACCATCTTCTGGTTATATGTGCCTACTTGTGGGACTGTCCAGAATGCAACAGAATGCAATACTTGTGGGACTTTCTGTATGCAAATGTGAAATTTGCGTACAGGAAGTGAACTGTGACCTATTTAGTGATGTCAAGATTTTTGTTGGGCAAGGCTAGGAAAAGTCAATATTTAAACCCATAAATGATTGGTCTGGAAAAAAAAGATGATTTTTAATGGCTACACAACAACATGACAGACATTTTGACTTAAACTTAAGTATATATGAGAAAAACAGAAGAGGTTTCAGACAATTTTCCATTGAAAAATGCATGTCTTGATGAAAAACTTAAAGTTCATCTTGAAAAACAACCAGGTTCCTATGAAAACACACCTCAGATACAGTATTTTCACAAAAGTGGCTAAATAATCTGCGAGTGTCGTTGAATTGCAAGACTGGTAACATGGTGTATTCAAGCCATTTTTACTATATACTACATATTTCTCAGAATATATTGGCCCTCCCCATCATAACCCATTTAAAACCACTAAGGTGTATACTGCAACATGCTGTATTGGAGATTTGACATCTGCAAGTGTACCCTGGTACAATTACATATTACTAGCGTAAAAGTTGACCAGCGGGGGGGAGGAGGGAAAATCGTGCCTTGCGTGAAAGCGCCCTTAAAGAAGAGTCACAAGTATACTGTACATAACCACCAACAATGGCGCAAATATTGTGATTGTAGTGGAAATGAACGACTGGACAAGACTGCAGTGCTTCTGTCACAGGCTCCACCTTGCCATCGGTAGGATACAACAATTTTTTAAAGTCTTTGTTCAACATAATATTTTGGTGTCTTTCGTTTGCAATACAAATATGTTGGATTTGAAATGCAATACTAAGCAGTGGAATAGCCAGAACTTAAAAATCCCTTTACAACTATTATTAGTTCTGACTTTTTCTCAGTCGTTTTTCTTAATTAACGATACATTCAACCAAACAGGTTATGTATATGACCTAGAGGTGCAACGTTACAAATTCAATATGCAAGTCTGGGTGCTACCTTGGGACGGGCATCCTTGACAGCAAGGTGCATGTCTGTCCACAATTTTATCTGGAAATGCCTGACCACTGTGTCGCTGTCAATTGCAGTCACAGGAGAAGGAAAGTGGACGACATAACTTTTCACAAGTAAGTTCTATTTTACTTGAACAACGGAGATTAGTGGCTTTAAATCAAACTGATACGATGTGAAGCCAGTCTTGACCCTAGCTGTTACTTGGGTAGTAAGCTGGTTAGTCCATGGGCACTCATATTGTATGTGTGAAGGGGAGAGGGAAGCTCCCAATTTAGCTTTACTTTGTGTAAAAGAAATCCTTTTCTTTAATTTATTAATTTTAAATATTTGCGTCTTTATTTTTGTCATTTGAGAAAGCTCAGGAAAAAGTGGTGTTTGGTATCTTTTGCACAACAGAATGATGTTTCATTGAGAAATTTGTCTTGCATTGATATGGAGAACGATCTCCTGTTACACTTTCAAGTTACTTGATAGGTTTTGTATTTTCAAAATAAGTTTTGCCGAATAAATGTTCTTAAAATAACATACCATACTATTTTGAAGTGAGTTTATAGTTAATGCAGCTTTCTGTTGCAGTGTATCTGCTGTGGTAGTATGTTCAAAAACAGTTATATGGAAATATATATACCAAAGAATATATCACAATTTATATCGTTACTGTTTATGCTTCAAAATATACCGCAATATAAATGTAGGCCATACCGCCCAGCCCTAAGTGCAAAGTTAGTTTCTCTATTGTGGTCATTTCATTCATTTGCGAGTCATTGCATTTTCAGATCTGGTTTAGTGAATCATTGCAAAATAACAGGGTTCATTGTTTAATTAACCATAAAAAATACATTATGCTTATAAGTGTGATTATCAGACTCCAGGAACTTGTGCTCAGCAAAATCTGAAAATCCTACAGGAAAAAAAGAACTTTTACCATACAGTGCCGTGAAAAAGTATTTGCCCCTTCCTGATTTCTTAATTTTTTGCATATTTTTCACACTTCAATGTTTCAGATCATCAAACAAATTTTACTATTAGACAAAGATAACCTGAGTAAAAACTAAATGCAGTTTTTAAATGATTATTTCATTTATTAAGGGGAAAAGGCTATCCAAACCTACCTGCCCCTATGTGAAAAACTAATTCCCCTCCCCCTTCTTAAATCATGAATTATTTGTGATTAACCACATTTCTTGAGTCCAATTTCACTAGCCACACCCAGGCCTGATTACTGCCAGACCTGTTGAATCAAGAAATCACTTTAATAGAACCTGTGTGACAAAGTCAAGTAGGCTAAAAGATCTCAAAAAGCAACATGTCATGCCGCGAACTAAAGAAATTCAGGAACAGATGAGAAACAATGAAATTGACATCTGTCAGTCTGGAAAGGGTTGCAAAGCCATTTCTAAGGCTTTGGGACTCTGGTGAATCACGGTGTGGGCCATTAACCACAAATGGAGAAAACTTGGAACAGTAGTGAACCTTCCCAGGAGTGGCCGGCCTCCCAAAATTACTCCAAGAGCACATCGACGGCTCATCCAGGAGGTAACAAAAGAACCCGGCACAGCATCTAAAGAACTGTGGGCCTCACTTGCCTCAGTTAAAGTCAGTGTTCATGATTCAAAAATAAGAAAGAGACTGGGAAAAAATGGCATCCATGGGAGAGTTCCAAGGCGAAAATCACTGCTGACCAAAAAGAACACAAAGGCTCTTCTTTTATTTGCCAAAAAACATCTTGATGGTCCCCAAGACTTTTGGGAAAATATTCCATGGACTGACGAGACAAAAGTTGAACTTTCTAGAAGCAGTGATGGGTCCCATTACATCAGGCGTAAAACTAACACAGCATTTCTTAAAATGAAAATCATACCAAAAGTCAAACATGGTGGTGGTAGTGTGATGGATTGGGGCTGCTTTGCTGCTTCAGGACCTGGACGACTTGTCGTAATTGATGGAACTATGAATTCTGCTCGCTATCAGAAAATCCTGAAGGAGAATGTCCAACCATTAGTTTATGACCTCAAGCTCATGCGCACTTGGGTTATGCAGCAGGACGATGATTCGAAATGCACCAGCAAGGCCACCTCGGAATGGCTGAATAAAATCAAAATGAAGATTTTGTAGGGGCCTAGTCAAAGTCCGGACTAAAATCTGCTTGAGATGCAGTGGCATGACCTTAAACAGGCCATTCATGCTCAAAAACCCTCCAATATGGCTGAATTGAAACAATTCTGCAAGGAAGAGTGGGTTAAAATCCTACCACAGTAGTGTGAAAGACCTATTGCCAGTTATAATAATGCATCAATTTTATATAGCGCTTTTCTGCTTTCTGGGCACTCAAAGACGCTTCACAAGGATACATTATTCATTCACTCACACATTCACACTCTGATGGTGGTAAACTACATTTGTAGCCACAGCTGCCCTGGGGCAGACTGACGGAAGCATGGCTGCCAGCATGCGCCTACGGCCCCTCCGACCACCACCACCAAGCACTCACACACTGACATACTGGAGTGTTTTCTATATTGCATGTTTTGTGGGTTATTGCAAACATTTGATTGCCGTTCTTGTCGCCGAGGGTGGCACAACCAGTTATTAGGATGTAGGGGGCAATTACTTTTTCACATAGGGCCAGGTCGGTTTGAATAGCTCTTTCCCCTCAATAATTACCTCCGCCAAGGAGGTTATGGTTTTGCCTGGGTTTGTTTGTTTGTTTGTTTGTTTGTCTGTCTGTCTGTTGGTTTCCAAATAACTCAAAAAGTTATAAACAGATTTTGATGAAATTTTCAGGGATTGTACAGATTGGTATAAGGAAGAAATGATTAGATTTTGGAAGTGATCCGGATCTCCGTCTGGATCCAGGAATTTTTTAAAGGATTCTTTAACATTGGGAGATTTATGCATATACCTCCACCAAAAATGGTCAGGCCACGTGGAAAAAAATACAGGACAAGTTTCGAACATGTTCTACAATATATCAAAGACTGATCCTAAAAATGGAATAATTCCGGATACTATGATACTATGATCCAGAATATGAAAGTAGGGGACCTTTGGAATGTTCATTATAGGAAGAGAACAAATGAAGCTACAAACATGCAACAAACACCATTATATAGCCAAGATATTGCAGAATTAGGAGGGTGTCACCGGATTTACTATATCTTCAAAAGCCAGGGAACTAGATCCAAAAGAAAACCACCATTATATTGATATATTGATACCAGTGTATTGATATCATTATGAATTCAGTTGCTAATGGTATGTTTTCTTGGTCCGGGAATCTGAAAAAATAGATGAAATAAATGTAGGACTTATATTTATGTGTAAATCTCAACATGAGGGGAAATGTTGCATCATATGAAAAAAAAACAAACAAATGAAGATAGAAACATGCAACAGACATCTTTAAACAGCCTACTAGACGCTGTGGAACTAATATTGATATAGCATTATGAATCCATTTGCCATGTTTTCATGGTCAAAAAAATCTAAAAATGAAGATGAAATAAATGTAAGACTAATATCTGCGGCGGAAGTCGCAATATGGAGGGAAATGTTGTGCTTGGCAGAGGTCTGCGCTCTCCGAGTGCTTTTCTAGTTTAATAATAATTCCCCTCATCATTTTAAAACTGCTTTTTGTATTTACTCGGGTTGTCTTTGTCTAATATTAAAATTTGCATGATCTGAAACATTTAAATGCAGCAAGTATGCAAAAAAGTAAGAAATCAGGAAGGAGTAAATACTTTTTCATGGCACTGTATTTCCCTTAATTAAAGTTGATGTCAGAGTGAGCCCAGAGATTTCTATTTGTTTTTTGTTTTGTTTTTTTTGAATACAGGCAAGTAAAATACCTCTTTGGGCAAGCATTTTGAAACCGTTTGATAATTTGTTTGCCCGACTAGGCAAGTGCTGAAAAAAAGTAATGTGACACCCTGAACTGTATTTTTTTTTATTTTGAACTCTGCTTGTAAGGTCATCCCCGACTGCTTTCTTCACTGTTGTACATGCTGATTTTTGGCAGGTACACAATTCAGCTACCAGCAGATCACCATGTTTATCGAAGGCATCTTAGAGAAAATGTACAGCCCCAATTCTGAAATAGTTGGGACGACGTATAAATTGTGAATAAAATCAAAATGCAAGGACTTTCAGATCACATGAGCCAATATGTTATTTACAATAGAACACAGATAACATTTCAAATGTTGAAACTGAGACATTTTACATTTCTATCCACAAAATGAGCTCATTTCAAATTTTCTGGCTGCAACAGGTCTCAAAAAAGTTGAGACATAGGCAAAAAAGGGCTGAAAAAGAAATTAATGTTTAAGAGAATCAGCTGAAAGAACATTTAGCAAGTAATTACATTAAGTGGTATCAGGTGTGCAACATGATTGTCTATAAAAGGGATGTCTGAGAGAGTCTCTCTGAAGCAAAGATGCCCTGAGGCTGTCCAACCCGTGAAGGCTTGCGGAAAAAAAACTGTGGAAAATGATGTTCCTCAATGTCAAATTGCAAAGGCTTTGAAGGTTTCATCATCGACAGTGCATAACATCATCAAAAGATTCAGAGAAACTGGAAAAATCTCTGTGTAAGGGACAAGGCTGAAGACCTTTACTAGATGCCCGTGATCTTCGGGCCCTCAGATGCCACTGCCTCACTAACCGGCATGATTCTGTCATTGACATTACTTAATGGGCCCAGGAATACTTCAAGAAACCACTGTCTGTAAACACAGTCCGCCGTGCCATCCACAGATGCTACCTAAATCTCAATCATGCAAAAAGAAAGCCCTTGTTTAGCATGATCCAGAAGCACAGCCGTGTTCTGTGGGCCAAGGCTCATTTAAAATGGGCTGTAGCAAAGTGTCCTGTGGTCAGACGAGTCCAAATTTGACATTCTTGTTGGAAATCATGGGCATCGTGTCCTCCAGGCTGAAGAGGAGAAAGACCACCCCTCCTGTTATCAGCGTTCAGTTCAAAAGCCAGCATCTCTGATGGTATGGAGATGCATTAGTGCATGTGGTGTGGGACACTTGCATGTTTAAAAAAGCACTATGAATGCTGAAAGATATATTGAGGTTTTAGAGCAACGTATGCTCCTCTCCAGACAACATCTTTTCCACGGAAGGCCTTGTGTATTTCAGCTGGACAATGCAAAACCACATACTGCAGCTGTTACAACAGCATGGCTTCGTAATAGAAGTGTCCGTGTGCTGAACTGGTCTGCTTGCAGTCCTGATCTTTCACCGATTGAGAATATTTGGCGCATCGAAAAGTCTGTTAAAGAAGACCGAAAACTCTCCAGCAGCTGGAAGCCTGTATTAAACGAGTGGGACCAAATTACAATGGCTAAACTCATGAAACGTGTCTCCTCAATGCCAAGACGCCTCCACTCCATGTTAAAAAGATGGGATACTGCACCATGGTAAACAGGCCCCTGTCCCAACTTTTTGAGGCCTGTAGCAGCCATTAAATTTGAAATGAACTTATTTTTTTGTGGATAAAATTATAAAATTTCTGTTTCAACATTTACTATGTTATCTCTATTCTATTGTGAATAAAATACTGGCTGGTGTGATTTCAAAGTCATTGCAATTTGATTTTATTCACAATTTACACTTTGTTCCAACTATTTCGGAATTGGGGTTGTATTTTTTTCAACCTAAAACAATTAGCAACAGAAAAAGTCAAAAACTGATGGCATAAAAAAAAATTTCCTCTTGAATTGGAATGAGACTTTGTCTTAAATCACTGAATTCAATTGTAGCAGTTTTCTCTCATCAAAAAAATGACCAGGATTTGGAGCTTTACGTATGTTTTAAATGAATGCAGATTGATGCTTATGGGTCCCATGCTTATAAATGAATTAATATTGTTTTTTTTTTTTTTTAAATCTAGTTCAGAATGTGAGTACTTAGTCCTATTTGAGCGTGATAAAACTGTCTTTTCAAGAACGCCCACTGTGCAATATGGGCTCAGAGATCTGGCTTATGTTAGAGTCCTACAGCATCTGTGGAATCGATTGGTCAGCTGTCGCCCCTCCGCCCCCCTGGTATGAGTGTTTGGAGGAGGACATGGTCAATGACTATGCATGATATGTCATCTCTCCACTCCTCTAAGTCAGCAGGATGCGAGACTAAAACATGTCCAAATTGTAAAGACTGGTCATGAACTGTATGGATGTGCTCTATAAACTTGTACAATCAAAAACCAGTCCATCAATATTCACAAACTGAAAGGAAACATCATTTATTACACAGTAAATCCAGCATGGATTGAGTGCTCTGGTGGCAGGTTGTATGTAGCTTTCATGTACGTAGTAAATTATGCCAACTGCTATGTGAGTTGTGGATTGAATATTCTTGGGAGGATTTCAATAACTGGCTGAGCTATACTGCTCTAAATTGAAATTTGTTTTGATATTTTTGTTCAGCAGTAAATGGTTGTGAAAATACGCCCTGAGTGACCTGCCTTACATCAGTATTTCATATTGCCCTCCTGTTGTTTTTGTCTTGGTTGATTGTTTAAAATTGCATTGTTTGATTTATACTGATTATATAAACACTCACAGATGTTCGCAGTCTTTATTTTTGTCCTGAGGTTCAGTCTTATACGCATTAAGTATTGCAGCATTGCACATTTTCCTTCATATCCTCCAAATTGCCAATCATTTTTAGTGCAAAATGATTGGGGCTTGTGGTGGATATTGGAGCGGAGAGCCTTGAAAATTGAATTGAGTCGGATCATTTTTTTTTCTTATGACTGCCATGATGAAACCTGCGTAGCGTTGGGGGGGGAAAGTGGGCAGAGTTTACTCATGCCCTGTGGAAACCAGTGAAATGTGGGAATGCGATAAGTTGCAGTCCATATCCCATTTCCCACAGTCAGGATATGCAAGCACGTGACTTGCACAGTTCAAGTCTGCAGATTGAATGTGAACTCATGTACAAAATTTCTGAATTTGATATAAAAAGGAATGTATGCTTTTTCAAAAGTGAAATCTCCACATTGCTGCAATATTGCCCTTGCTTCAAGTCCTCATTGTTGTGAGTGAGTCACTAGGCCTGTGGTGCTGTGAGATGCAATTACTCCCACACATGGGTTTGAATGGCATAATTTCATCTTGAGAGCACAGGTCAATGGAGAGGGCTCAGAAAGTGAGGAGAAGCACGAGAGCCATCTTTACACCCCTGTACTGCACTGTATAGATCATTTATGGGAATGTATTAAATCAGTGCCACATACTTGCCTGGCTTTGATTTTGTCTCAACAGAGTCAACTGAGTTGAATGAACGTGCGCTGTATGATTTTGCAATGGATGTCGAGGTGCCATTTTAAAAATAACCAGTGGTGTGCTCTTATGGCTAATTTAGCACTGGCCAAGAACATCAAGATGTCCACTCACAAAAATGTTTTGAGTGTGTTGTTGGAATTTACAACCATTAACACAAACCCTAACCATCACTTTTCCCATAAGCCTAAACATGCAGTTTGTCTGTTTAAATGGACTCAACTGAAGCTGAACGAACTTGCTGCTGGAATTGAAAAAGTCTGACTTTCATAGCCCTTAAATTGTGGGGTTTCGTTCATCTGATCATTTTTAGTGAGTAGTCATTGTTTTGTTCTGCTCATTGTGCTTAATTACACTGTATTTGCGCGCAGTGACATTTGAAACTATCTCGGAAGGACAGGCTTCAGAGATGCTTATGTCACTCTCGAAATGTGAAGTAACTAAAAAGGGAACTGTGGCAGTAGCCTTTTGTTGGGCTCACCAGGGGAGCGTAACAGAGCAAAGATAGAGCAGACTGCTGCCACTGCACTATCTGACAGTCCCCGTTGCCCACTGAAGGGAGATTGCTCTCATTGCAGAGCTGCATCAGGCCTCTTCCCAATTTTTACGGGCAGGATGTAGAAAAAACAGAAAAGGACAGTCGTGTTTCTTTTGTGCTTTGGGAACAGAATCACTGCTGCTCTTTTGCTCTGTCCTTAACTATGGAGCTGCACTTTTTTCTGTTAATCACTGCCCATTCTTAAGGTTAGGTCAAACAGTATTTGAACAATGATGAGATTTCCATACTTTTCTTTCTGGTAGCTAATGAAATGAATTTTGGAAATGAAACAATCAAGATGTGCTTTAAAAAGCATAATATGGCCCTTGTAACATGAACTACCCACTTGCAGGCAAGTCGCCAACCCCTGCCTTTTCCTCATCACTGTTAATACATTCTGATTCATTCATCCGAGTTATGCCTGTAATAATACCCTCTGAAATGTTTTGTGGAATGTTTTGACCAGTAAACCAATTTGGCACAACATTTTTACGTGACAATCTTCTTCATAATTTTCTCTACCCTGTGGTATAAATATTTTTGAGGTTTTGGAATGGGTTTTTTTGGAAGATCTGCCAGCTCACAGAATGCCCCACTAGCATGCCCACTGACAGCGTTTTTTCGAGATCTGTGATAGCAGAGGCCACTGGTGCACTAGACGTTACATTACTGTACTGAATTGATCTGGCAGTGGGTTGAGGCAACTATAGTTTAATCCTAAACTAATGTCAGTCACAGACAGATGATACGAGTGGGAACGTTCGTCTGAAGATAATGCATATGAAATGTACAAAGTGTCAGTTAATGTAGGCATATTCTGAAACAGTTTTAAGGGAGTTGCCGATAACTCCCTTAAGTTATGAACTTAAGGGAGTTAAGGTTAATGAACGCGCATTAGTAGTGTCCCTGTTCATTAACCTTACAGAGACACTCCCAATGCACCTTCCTATTTGTCCTCACACCTATATATACCTCCTACATTCCCACAACCCCCGCTCGTCTTGTTGCTACGTGGTTACTCGTTGACAAGACAGCTCAGAGGAACAAAAATAATTTGCTTACCTGAAGCAAATGGATTCAAAACTGGTTACAGGGCAGAACACAAAGAGTGGTGGTCAGTGGAATCTCATCTCAGCTAGGTATGGTGGGGAGTGGCGTCCCTCTGGGATCAGAGTTGGGACCCCTGCTATTCCTCATCTACATTAATGACCTTGATAGAAATATTGAGAGCAAATGAGTTAAATTTGAGGATGATACTAAATTGAGAGGTTTGGCAAATAGTTAAGACTCTACTAAAGTGATTCAGGAGGATTTGGATGGAATCGAGAGTTGGGCAGAAATGTGGCAAATGAAATAAAATTAAGCAAAATGTAAAGTTGTACATGTAGGAAATAAAAACATTAGACGGGATTACTTCATGGGAGGTTTAAAACTGGAATGTGCTCCTCATGAAAAATGTCAAGGAGCGATTGCTGACCAAACCCTCACAGGTTCTAGCCATTGTGCTGTAGCAGTTAAAAAAAGCCAATCGGATGCTGAGATACATTGCCAAAAGTACTGAGTACAAATCCAAGGAGGTGATACTTCTCTTGTACAACACATTTGTCAGACCAGATCTGGAGTATTGTGTGCAGTTCTGGGGACCATACTTTAAGAAAGATATTGAGGCTCTTGAAAAAGTTCAGAGAAGAGCAAATTGGCTGATTCCGGGTATAGGCTGAAAATCCTTAATCTCTTTAGTCTTAGGAAAAGGAGACTCAGGGGTGATCTGATTGCGGTCTTTAAAGTATGTTAAAGGGATTAACTAAGTGAATTATGTAGGATTCCCTTGGCTAAGTTCTGTTAGTAGAACTCGGGGTTATAAAGGGAAATTGACCAAGGGTAAATTTAGCACTGATATTAGGAAATATTTTTTCACCCAAAGAGTAATTTTGATGTAGAACAGCTTGCCTGACCATATTGTTGTGGCAGAAAACTTGGAAATTTTCAAGAGCAGGCTTGACTTAAAGCTAGATACCATTGAGACATTGAATATCTTAAGTGATATATTCACAATAGTTAAAAGAAACTGGCAAAACTAGTTGGGCTGAACGGTTTGTTCTCGCCACTCAAGTTTTGTTATGTTTTCATGAATTACAGCGCATCACCCTCCTGATGTCAAATGTCATTATTGCAAAAAACTGCACAAAACGACAACTGCTTTCGTTGCTCGGCCAATTACACCATTCGTATAATTCTGCCCGGGAAATCCTTTTTGCCCCACCAGCTAGCTATTTCTGCCGCCTCTCCCTCCATTCACGATTACGTTACCCTAGACGAGTCCTGCAAAAAGGAACGGCACTTATAGCATAATTTTCTTGAATCGTGGAACGTTATCTCCTTTTTTGGTGACTATTTCATTATTAATTACGAAGACATCCAGTTATACACCGACGCCACTCCCTCATCGGGTTTCGGGGGATATTACGGAGGGCGCTGGTTTGCTTCCTTCTGGTATCCGGAATTCCCTTCGGATGGCGACATCTTTGCTGCCACTTCTTCCGCATTGCACAAATTGTAACCCATCGTCGTTTCCTCCCTCATTTGGGGTCATGAATGGGCCGCTAAATGTATAACTGTACACTCTGATAATGCGACAACATAAACAAAGGTCATTCCCACTCCTCGTTCACGCTATTCCTCAGGAAAATAATCTTAATTTCTGCAAAACTCCAGTTCATGACCAAGGCCGCACAAATTCTAGGCTATACAAATGCCGTCGCTGACGCCCTGTCTCTTTTCTCTTGGCAGAGATTCAGACGCTTGGCACCACACTTGGACATTCACCCCACTCCAGTTCTTCCATTTTCTGCGTCCGTCTACCCCTGACTCCACAACTAAACCCACTCACCGCTTTATCCCGAGATGCCAATTTAAACGGGTTCGCTCCACACTCCCTTTGCTAATACCTCGCTGGACGGAAGCAATTCAAGAAATTCCATTCAGCCCTCCTACTGCCATTCCCAGCACTCAACTTTGTCTCAACTACGAGCTTCATTTCATACATTCACACTATACACCACGTTCGACTAGCCTCAATACAAGTCTACCTAAGTGGAATCAACTTCTTTGTCAAATTGGCCACCGGTTATCCGTGCCCATCTATTTCCCACTCAATCACTACTGAAAGTTTTACGTAAACAATAGGGGTGTAACAATTCTGAACCGCATTTTTTAAGGCGTAGTAACACCACTTGCTAACATGGGGCGAACATCCGAGCTTTTTCCTTTACCTTTATTAACCCCCGTGTGCTCCTGAACGAAAATGCCAAACATCAAAGGGCATGGGAAATGCTTCTAGAAAAAACTTGACTGGCATCAGTATTTTTCAGCTACGTGCTGAAAGGAGCCAAGCAAATGAAAACAGAATCTTCTCCAATTAACCAATCAGGCAACTCTAAGGAAAGTATACCTGTTCCCATTTACTTTGCTTGATTAGCAATCAAATGGTGGATTAGTTTAGTCTTTAAGTTGAATGAGTAGAGCTGTTTATTAAGACGACACAAACGGCACAGATTTGCATGAACACGATTGCCATTGTCACGCCATTTTGTGCGACTGTAATGATTCATATCTCACTTCAGGTTTCATCCACTTTTCAGAATGCGTTCCACCTTGTGTATTTTTTAGATGCTTAAAATACCGGGCAATCTTATAACAAATCTGTTTTAAATTAATCTTGAATAATGTCCTAAAATACTACAATGAGAGATGTAATTCAGAGGAGGATTTTTTTTCTAATTATTTAAATTATTGGCATTCTTTCAATCTATCACCATAGCCCAGTTAGGTTTGTCTGCTTTTCACCATCACATATTAATCGCTATTGGCTACTGAAATTTCTATATTGTTATTAAGGCCAAGTACACGGGAGCAGATTTAGGGAAGGGTGGAGCACCTGCAATTAGCGACATCTAAACTCAGGCTTCTTCCCTACGGCATTTTAAATCGTTTAAGGTTTAGGTTTAAGGTTAAAGTACATGTTTCAAGAAATTATGTGCGACTGCCTACACACCCCATGACTGTAAGTGGTCTCATCACATTTTAAAAACACAGGAAAAGACAGCTTGTTGTTTTTAAGGAAAAACAGCATTGAAGAGAAATTCACATGAATGGAATTCAATGGTGGCCGCTTTTTCAAGCTTAAATAAAAAGCAACTTTAAAAAACATAAAATGCCTCCATACTGCTTGTGTGACATTTTCTAAGTGTCTGTAAGCCCCGACATCATCATTTGACTCGAAAAGGTGTCTTTTTCACTATGTTTTATCTGCTAAGTCCCTGTGCATAGTGTAGCAGTGTGAGTGAGTTTATAGCAAAGTGTGTGAGAGAGTATATTGGGTTTTGTGAAAGTGTATAGTGGTGTTTGTGTGACAGTATGATATTACATGTATAAGTATGATTGTAAATACAAGAAAGTAATACCGTGTACGTAAGAGGGTATAGTAGTGTTTGTGTGGGAGTGCAATCGTGTGTGTCTGAGAGATTGATGGTGTGTGTGAGAGAGAATGATGATGTGTGTGTGTGAGTATAATGGCGTGAGAGGATGATGGTGTGTGTGTGTGTGTGTGTGTGTGTGCTTGTGAGAGAGAGTATGATGGTGTGTGTGTGTGAGAGAATGATCATGTGTTTGTGAGAGTATAATGGTGTGTGCGTGAGAGAATGATGGTGCGTGCGTGTGTGTGTGTGTGTGTGTGCATGTGCATGCTTGTGTGTGTGTGTGTGTTGTGTGTGTGTGTGTGAGAGAGAGATTATAATGGAGTCCACGTGAGAGAATGATGATGTGTGTGTGAGAACATAGTGGTGCGCATATGAGAGTACAGTAGTGTTAGTGTGTGTAAGAGAGTATAGCAGTGTGTGAGAGAGTGTAAAGCAATGTGTTTGTGAGAGTATAATGGGTTTTGTGAGAGAGTATAGTGGTGATTGTTTGACAGTATTGTATTACATGTGAACGCAAGTATGAATTCTCTCTCAAAAGGCCTCTCATACAAAACTCTGAACTTTATCATGGAGAAAAAGCATGTTTTCGGTTTGGAGAGGTTACTGGTGACTTGATTCTGCAGAAAATCATTGAACTTAATGACTTGATTTTTGTTAAGCATTTGTTCATTTAACCTCTTAAGCCCCAGCCTCTTTTTTAGGTTTCTGTTTGAAAATGACATACCCAAAATGAATTGAGAATATCTCTGTTTGTGTAGCATGAAGTATCAGAGAGGGAGACATGGAAATGTGGAGAGAGGGTTGATTTTCTGACGCAACTCGGATTTTGATATTTGAACATTAATATGCTTGGCGTTTGAGTTGTGCTTGGTGTATGTAAAAATGACTTACATGTGCTTGTAGCAGAGGCTCTCCTGTTTCATTTGATGTGTAATATGACTATATTGCTACTTAATTAGCGCGGCGTTGTAGGTATTTTGCTGTGGTGAGTCTCAGGGTCCCCCAATTGGGGGACCCTGGAGTTTAAGAGGTTTTATTGATGTGCACTATTTTGAGGGCTCTGACAGCATGGGAGGCCACATAGAGAGCTGTATTATTTAGCTCATAGAGACTAGATAATTTTGAAAAGCACTTTCAGATGAAGTTCACTTTTGGTCAAGGAGTTAATGATCCTAGAAATGTTTTTTTTTTTTTTTTTTTAACTTTCAGACATTTTTCAATTCTCAGTGGTATTTATTTTTTGTTAATTTTATTGCTGAATTTTAATGATTTTAACCACTGCCAAATGAAGTTGGCAGGAGGTTATGTGATCGGTGCTGTTGGTTTGTCTGTTTGTTTGTGAATAAGATAACTCAAAAAGTAATGAAATTTTGTGGGTAGGTAGCTATCACATCGGTTGTGGACCCTATTGATTTTGACCATGATCAATGAAACAATATAGCTGCCACAGCAGCCATCTTGAAATCCGATGACACACGATAACTGAACTTTGCTCCCACTGAGCAAGATTTGGACTGTGCTGCCTTGGCGGAGGTTTGCACCCTGGGAGTGCCTCTAGTTGTGTTTATGACCCTTATTCTGAACTTAAATTTTGAAAAGAAACTGAAATATGATGGAATTCTACTTGCTTCATTTCAGACATCCCGCCACCCCCCCCCCCCTCCCCCCACTCCGCTGTGAAACTCAGATCTTGAATTATAAAGCTTTAAATTGGGTAATGCATCTGCGTGAAGGGGTTAAGGGATCAAAAGTAATTGCAAAATTGGCTGCTCAACATTTTTGGTGTGTGCTTTATTACCTACGCCTACAAAGTTGGGGTGGAGGTTATGTTTTTTCCCTTGTTTGTTTGTTTGTCTGCCTGTTTGTGAACAACATAACTCAAAAAGTAATGCACGGACTTCTCTGAAATTTTGTGGGTGCATTGCTATTACATCAAGGATGGACCGAATTGATTTTCACTGCAATCAGTGTAACAATATGGCTGCCATCTTGACATCGTATGCTACGGGATAACTCAACTTTGCTCCCACTCATGAAGATTTGGATTGTGCTGCCTTTGCGGAAGTTTGCACTCTTCGAGTGCCCATAGTTCTTTTGTTATTTTATTTACAAGTAAGCAGATAAAAGATCTTGAGCTGATCTAAAGTGTTGCATTGAGTTTTGAAATCTTTTGCAGTTACAGTACAGTCGCCGTTAAAACCAAAGAAAAGGTCGTTAATCCCGCAGTAGGGGGGCGTTAGGCTGTCGGTAGGACGGGGAAATCTCGTCGTTAGCTGTGCGGTAGGACAGGCATCTTGACACGCACGAAGACAAAATAAGACTTCCTGCTGCCTACCGCACACGCGGTAGGTGGGCGATAGCCCATTAGCCGGATGTTTGTTCTATCATAACTGAGCCACGAGGGTGGTTGGGGCGGTCTTGTTGACAGTAGTCCGTACATGTACATAATGGCACAGCTTTTTGGCAATTCATTTCCACATATGAATGCAAGAGTAACGTTAGCCTACATAAAATATTGATTTGCTTTGGCGGGGATGATGCTGCCGGTAACCATTTCTGCAAACCTTTTTATATTAGACGATACAGTTTGCTCAACCTGTGCTACTATCTAAAACTTTAGTGCGGAATAATACGCAATTGGATTATTAAATATCATGCTATTTTTGGTGAGGACCTTGGTTGTGAGGTATCATTTCTGCAATATTTTATGTTCGGATATAATAGTAGCCTACATAAAAGCACACATTATTTTACACTCAAGTGCCGAAAAATATTATTTTTCCTGTTACAAACCTGTAATTTAGTAGCTTATATCCATTCCTATTTTGAAGATTAGTCGCACCTCGCCTCAGTAAAATTCATTTATGGTAAGAACTTGAATGTTTTTTTATTTACATACTGTTTAGTTTTAAATTGCTAATAGGCAATTTTTAATCAATTTTTCATGACAAAACATTTTGCATCATCTGTATTTGTTTTATTGATTTGTCATAACCATTCAAATGGTCAAATATAATGTTCCCAAGGCTTGCAACTAGAAAAGAATTGTGTACAATACGAATTTAGTTCAACCATCACAACTCTTGAATGCACTAAAAAAACACATGGTCACGACCAGTAGAGGTGCAGTTGCAAGATTTTGGATAGTCTATGGTTTTGCAATTAAACTGCATGGCTTAGATATGGTGTCCTGCAAGTCTTTTTAACTCAGTTAATAACAAAACCCCCCTGATCCGTAATAACAGATTATTCACACCTACCGGACTTTTGGTGTCTTCAGTTGTGCCCTGGAGTGAGAAGTCATACATGCTACAGGCTACACTCTTTATAATTAGGCACATGTATAAAAATGTATTTATGCAGTATAAAGTAAAATGCTCCAAAATCGGTGAGTCAGTAATTTGTTAAAAATATATGAATACATATAGCCTACCTATCCAGGCAGAGATTGCAGGATATTATTTTCTTCAAGTCAGCAGTTGGTTTGGATTAATTACCGTTCACACTGTCTAAGCTATATCAGAGTTATACAGTATCTCACAAAGGTGAGTACACCCCTCACATTTTGACAATTTATTTTATATTTTCAAGGGACAATGCTACAGAAGTGAAACTTCTATATATTCTAGAGTAGTCATGGTACAATATGTGTAGCAGTGTAGATTTACTGCACTGTCCAAATACCTGAACAAACAGTCACTATTTCCAAAATGGATGGCAACAAAAGTGAGTACACACCTCAATTGATAATGGTCAACCAAGCAATGAAACGTGACTTGTTCATCATGTTCATGCTTTTGTCTGTTTGACTGGGCGATATGAGGTTGTGTAACATGTTGAAGGGTTAAATTGTGGTGCTTTGGGTGCGATGCTCTCATTCTGGTCACTGGATGGTCAACATGGCACCTCATGGGAAAGAACTCTCTGAGGATCTGAAAAAGAGAATTGTTGCTCTTCACAAAGATGGTCTAAGCTACAAGAAACCATGAAACTGAGCTACAGCACGGTGGCCAAGGTTATCCAGCGGTTTTCCAAGACGAGTTCTGCTCGGCACAGGCCTCGTCAGGGTCGACCGAAGAGGATGAGTCCTCGTGCTCTGCGTCAGGTGCACAAGGTGGCTTCAGAAAACAGACGCAGGAGTGCTAGCAGCATTGCTAACAAGGTTGTAGCAGTGGGATAACAGCCTGTCAGTGCTCAGACCATACGCCATGCTCGGCGCAAAGTTGGTATGCATGGCCGTCAGCCAAGATGGAGGCCTCTTCTGAAGCTAGCCCACAAGAAAGCCCGAAAACAGTTTGTTGAAGACAACCAGTCCAAGAACATGAACTATTAGAACCATGTTCTGTGGTCTGACGAGACCAAGATAAACTTCGGCTCAGATGGTGTCCAGCATGTGTGGCGGTGCCCTGGTGAGAAGTATCAAAACAAGTGTGTACTGCCTACAGTCAAACATGGAGCTGACAGCATCATGGTCTGGGGCTGCATGAGTGCTTCTGGTCCTGGGGAGCTGCACTTCATTAATGGAATAATGGATCCAACATGTACTGCGAGATTCTGAAGCAGAACATGACGCCCTCCCTTCAGAAACTGGGCCGCACGGCTGTTTTCCAACATGATAACGACCCAAAACACACCTCCAAGATAACAACTGCCTTCCTGAAGAAGCGGAAGGTGATGGTATGGCCAAGTATGTCAGACCTGAATCCCGTTGAGCACCAGTGGGGCATCCTCAAGAGGAAGGTGGAGGAACAGCAGGTGTCCATCATCCACCAGCTCAGTGATGTTGTCATGGAGGAGTCGAGGATCCCAGCAACAACCTGTGCAACCTCCATGCCTTGGAGAATCAAGGCAGTGCTGGACAACAATGGCGGTCACTCTAAATATTGACACTATGGACACAATTTGGAATGTTGACAGTAAGGTGCACTCTCTTTTGTTGCCACCCATTTTGGAAAAAGTGACTGTTTGTTCAGTTATTTGGACAGTGCAGTAAATCTACACTGCTACACATATTGTGCAATGACTACTTTAGAATATATTCAGTTTTCATTTCTGTAACCTTGGCCCTTAAAAAGATAAACTAAATTAATAGTCAAAATGTGAAGGGTGTACTCACTTTTGTGAGATACTGAATTTAAACACGTCATCTATAATCACAATTTGTTAATTTATACTGCGGTTGGCTTTTCAAAACCAATAAATCAATTGCGGCACACTGCTTGAAAGTCTACCCTCAAACTCTCAGAAACAGAGTTTCTGTAATATAAAGACATATATTTAAAATACCAAACAAATTTCCTTCAAGAATACAATTGCTTATATTAAACGGTCAAATTTATCATATTTTTTTTTTCTTGTTCATGCTAGGCTTTTTAAACTGAGGAAATGACCAGCCACATGCTTTCCAGAGGTCGCATAAGCTTCCACTTTCACTGCAAGAGAAATGAAAAGATGTTAAAATACATAACGGCAAACACAAACGTAATTCTAACATTCAAAATGCCCTCTATTCTATGACTTAGAGGCAATACTGCATTCAGTTTAGCGAAGCCACGTGTGGTTATGCCTGGCGGTAAATTGTCCTGTGATACGGCTCATTGGTGAGCAATATGAAGTATCGCATTACCGCGCATTAGATCGTGGTTTGAAGGGCGAAATGTCTGAGGTAACCGGGTGTTAACTAACGCCATCTCTTTGGTTTTAACGGCGACTGTACTGTAACTGTCAGTATGAATTTCAAAGAGCTGTCACTGCAAGTCAAAGCTAGCCATTATTCGTCTGAAATATCATATCAAACCCATTTGAAATCAACTATTTGATACATGCCCAGAACGACAGAATGCTCTGGTGAACTGAGAAGTTTTTCCCTTGTGAAGAAAAACCCCCTCATAACAGTTGACCCCTCTCAGGGAGGTAGCCATATACAGCGCCCTCCATAATCATTGGCACCCCTGGTTAAGATGTGTTCTTTAGCATCTAATAAATTCCGATTTTTTTAAAAATAATATAGGACCACAATGAAAAAAAACAGGAAAATCCAACCTTTAACTCAAGTGCATTTATTCAGTGGGAAAAAAAATCCCACATTAAGAAATAATTCTTTTACATCAAATCATGTGTGCCCCAATTATTAGCACCCCTGATGTTAATACTTTGTACAACCCCCTTTTGCCAAAAAAACAGCACCTAATCTTCTCCTATAATGTTTCACAAAATGGGAGAATACAGAAAGAGGGATCTTTGACCATTCCTCTTTGCACAATCTCTCTAAATCATCCAGTGACCTGGATCCTCTCCTCTGCACCCTCCTCTTCCGCTCACTCCACAGGTTTTCAATGGGGTTGAGGTCTGGGGACTGAGATGGCCATGGGAGGAGCTTGATTCTGTGTCTGGTGAACCATTTCTGTGTAGATTTGGCGACATGTTTAGGGTCATTATCTTGCTGAAAGACCCAGTGACGACCCATCTTCAGATTTTGGGCAGAGGCCACCAGATTTTGATTTAAAATGTCCTGGTATTTCACAGCGTTCATGATACCATGCACCCTAACAAAGTTCCCAGGGCCTCTGGAAGAGAAACAGGCCCACAGCATCACCGATCCTCCCCCATACTTCACAGTGGGCATGAGGTGCTTTTCTGCATACTCATCTTTTGTGTTCCGCCAGACCCACTTAGAGTGTTTGTTGCCATCATCTGACCAAAGCACACAGTCCCAGTTGAAGTCCCAGTACCGCTTAGCGAACTCCAGACATTTGCGTTCATGATTGTGAGTGAGAAAAGGTTTTTGTGCATGCCTCCTAAACAGCTTGTTGGCATGTAGATAGCGCCTGATGGTTGTTTTGGAGACTTTGTGACCCCAAGATGCTACCATTTGTTGCAATTCTTTAACAGAGAGCTTTGGAGAAATTTTTATTTCTCTTACCATCCTCCACACTGTGCGTGGTGGCAAAATAACCTTGCGTCCTCGTCCTGGCTTGTTTACCACTGTTCCAGTTGTTTTAAACTTCTTAATGATTCCTCTGACAGTAGATATGGGCAGTAGATATAGATATTTTTTTTCCCCTTAAAATTCACTTGAGTTGAAGGTTACATTTTTCTACAATTTTCTGTGTGAGAGTATGCTTCTGCAATAAAAATTGAATTTATTATAAGGATTTTAACACAACTTAACCAGCCCTGCCCATAATTATGGAGGGCGCTGTATATCTGCAATGAAGAGCAACTTCAATAGAGTAAATACAGAGACCATTTCACAAGGTATAAACCATTGGTAAGCATCAAAAGCTGAAAGTTTGCCAAGCGGACATTCTGTTTAATAACACTCTTTGGACAAATGGGACAGATCAGAGGAGAAGGATGGGAAGAGAAGATTATAGAGAGGGAATTGCTCATGATTCAAAGCATTACACCTCATCTTTGAAGCATCTGTGGCTGCTGATGGAACCATATCCGAGGAATTTGTTGAGAAAGTGATTGCTTAAAAAAATCAGCAAGGTGCAGGGGTACCGCTACATGGAATTGATCGTGGCACACCCCACACGGTAAAATAAAAGCTGCCACGCCTATGTAAAATGAGTACATTAACTCCAAAATTCCTAAAGACAGTCAGGTGTTAATTTAAAATGAGTGCTAATAATTCTCGACCTATTGTCAATCATTTTGCTCGATGAACACGTTTTTCAATGAATGAAAATTAGCCATCGGCAGGAAAACGCGCTGCTTTCTTCTCAAAACAATGTGTGTTCCGATTTGCAATATCATATGCAGTGGGTGGAACTTGTGCGCTCAAATTCAGCCATATGCATTGCGACATTTGGATGATGTTTCACAGTGCAGATGAACTATGACCAGAAGCATAATGAGAAAGCTATACAGACTTTTTTGAGACAAGGAAGTGGAATATTCTACAGTGGCAAAATCTTTACATAATGTAAATCCAGCTGGAGATGCTTTTCACTTGTTGAAGGTAAACTGCCCTTAAAACAGAGGAGCTGAAGACTGCAGTAGTGCTGATCTGGCAGGGCATCGCCAGGGGGAAGAACTTGGTGTCTGGTGATGACTGTAGGTTCCAGATTTTAGATAATAATTCCAACACACCTTATAAATGGGTACATGTCAAAGGTTTATCATTCGTTCCCTCACCTTCTCTCGGAGTCAGTAATTCAGGAATATTTGTAATGCCATAACTATACCCGTTATGTGCCATCTAATGTTGTTAAAAATCCAATCCTTTCCACACCATGTTATATTTAACCCCTTTGCTCAGAAGCCAAAACTGGCTATTTATGCGTTACCTTATTTAACGCTTTATAATTCAAGATGGCAGTTTCACAGAGAGGAAGGGTACGGCTTAAATGAGTCAAGACACTAGAAGCATCAAGAATTCCATCGTATTTTAGTTTGCTTTCATGATTTTGTTAGAGAAAAGGGGCTGCAAAAATAAGAAATCTCCACAAAAATTCAGCAATAAAATTTTTAATTCAATAAATACATAAAACTATGCATTTCTGGGATTATAAACTCCTTGACCACAACCATGACCGTCGCTGCTAATTATACTCAAGTATATTTTTGTCACTTTTTTTTTTTGATAACTATCCTGCACCATGCCGACCTCTCAGTTCTCTGTTCCCTCCAGCTGAGCGCTGCGCAGACAGCATGCAGCAGACTCTGCACCAGTCTGTCTTCTTGTCGGCCATGTCGGCCCATCCAAGCCGTGACCTGCCTCTTTGCTGGGAGCAACACTGCAAGCTGTTGCCTGGCCTGGAAGGGATGCAGGCTAGTTGTGTGGCACAGTGGACCATTGAGGAGGTAAGAAAGGAAGCTTGCCATCTATTTTGCTTATTTTTTTCCTCGTCTTACTTTGCGCAATAAGAATTGATCAAGTTCAGGGTTGGCAGACTGTATTACTTCCACGAACTGAAAATAAATAACACCCACAGACACTGGTATTCATAAAAATAGTATTCCAGTCCATTCAGTATTATTTGCATCACCACTGCTAGTCTTACAATAAAAAAATCCTGGTACTTGGCATGCTCCATAATGAGGGGATTGTAACTAAGAAAATACAACTGTATTGTTGCCAGCTCGTGTAGCTCTGCCAAAAGTATCTGTAGATTTCATATCATTGTTTCACATGATTAGAAAAGCAGGTGGTTATCTGATGATCTTGAGGTGGAAAGAAGCAGATCCAATTACATATTTTTTTTCTCAGATGGAATTTGGTTTCATTTTTGGGAGGGAAGAAAAAAATCAAGAGTGCCTAGAGGGCTCACTGTGCTCAGCTAGTTGCACGTATGACTCTGTGACTACATAAGTACACTGCTAAAAAATATTAAAGCAGAACTTAAGAACTTTCAGTTTTGGTTGATTTTGGCGGCGCTGGTGGACCAAAGCGGTAGTGTTTTGCCTAATGGAGGACCACATCAGGAATAGCTTCACTCTGCGCAAGGTACTATTGATAAGCAGGACTATGAAAAGTCATAACTCAATGCACATTGCACACGGATTTTGTTTTACTGATTATTTAGAGCAAGCAACGCGGTTTGACTTCTTCTGCAATCACTGTAGTCAACTCAACAAAAACACGACAAGAATCCCATTTTTGTCTGAAACTATTACATAGCAATCATCAGAAACTACTGTCAAGTACATACAAACTGACACGATAATACCACAATGATTTAGTATGACTGATCTTTCCACAGTAGGAACCTACATATTTTTCTCCAACTTTACATTTGCGGTTTGCAGTCATCGCATTGGTTTTTTTTTTTTTATACAGTACTTTTGAGTTTGTTGTGTGGCTGGGCGTGTCAGTGTGGAACTGGGAACTATCAAGCTGGTGGCTATTTATTGCTACCACGCAAATTTCCAATAGCTAACATTAGCATTATCATTTTGATTTGAGCATCGAAAGCTACTTACTAGCCCAGCAGGAACCGAGCCAAGGCAGCATCAGTCGGAAATCCCTCCTGGTCTTTGAGCTCACGCCAGCGAGTGAAAGCCGGGCCAATGCTGATCCTTGACTGTCCTTTTATCCGGGTAGCCTCCCTTTTTCTTTTTCTCTCCTCAGACAAAACTTTTCGCTTCTTTGGTTGTTTTGCAGCTTCTGCCATGATAGCAGTAATTGCGCGTAGGCGTTCGTATCGACTTCCATCTTTGTAACGAATGGGGAAAGGGGAAAGTGACGTATGCCGTAAAGCAGTCAGCACATTTGCAGTTTTTTTGTGAGGCAGGGTTCCTGCCACCCTCCTCAAAGTTGCTTAGTGCCAGTGAAAGCGATTCACACCCCCTCAGGCCTTGACAGAGGTGTCATTCAACCAGTTGTAAGTTGATGTATCATCACAAAAATTATGAAAATATTTTATGAAGGTTGAAAAGTTACTTAATTGCTTTAAGGCAACACCAGTGTTATAACTTGAGCAAAAAAATTTATGCATCTATGGCTATGCTTGAATAAAGTCCTTTTATACTAAGTACCAATTTTGTCCCACACTAGAGTGCCTGAAATGTATTGCTCTGTTTGTAATTATATCTAGAGCATGTGGCTATGGCACTGCACCATGCCTGATTCTCTCCCACCACAGCTGCCCCATTTCTCATTCAATACCACTATAGCTGCCTCATTTCAGAGTAAAACCCGCCACAGATGCCCTTTTGTTCCCAAGGAAGGTGCGCCACACTGATTTGCGAATCCTAAGATGGCAAAGGAAGGTCCCACCCGCACCAGGCCTCCTGTTCAACTCCAAGTAACTGAATTTGCCTGAATTCTTGCCAATCACCGCAGCTGATGTCTCTGTTCCACCTCGGTCACAGAAAATGATAATGTTCAGAAACTCACTGCTGTGGATGTGTTGTGTATTCCCTGGTATTCAGATTGATTTCAGCTTGATTTGTCACCCCACATAGGGGTGGCGCTTTTGTTGTTTCCTGGAATTTGGTTGTATTATTCATGTTATCAGCAAAACAATTATCAGATCATCATACCAACTCGTAAAAGAAGACGTGAGCAGATGGTAAAATCGACAAAAAAGGGAACATTGTTCCATCAGTGAATTTTTCCAGCAGGCACAATAAATGACCAAAAGTGGTCAACTTGAATGATAAGATTTTTATAATGCAAGTAGCGATTGTCTGCAAGAAGTCTGTAGTGTAATTATGACACGTGAACGAGCTGAGCACGGGCAGCCGATATATTCGTTCACTCATTCCCGTGACCTCAGTGCAACTGAGCACCTATGGCATGTTATGTATCGGTGCATCGGACGCTACCAAGTAGCACCACAAAATGCGCATGAGCTCTCTGATGCCCTGATCCAAGTCTGGGGGGAGATCCCCCAGGACACTATATGCTCAGACGTTGCCAGAAGTGCATGCAGGCACGGGGGGGCATACACACAACTGAGACACACAATGAGTTGCTGTGGTAAAATTTAGCTGGTGACTTCAATTTTTTACTTTCTTTTTTGCATTTTTGGGGTCATTTTCAATCCAGCCCTTGATGGGTTGATGATTTCGGTCTCCATCGACCATTGTTACGTCATTTGTTCTTAAGAACAATATACAATAGTAAAGATGTTCAACTTAAATTATTTGTTCATCAAGATCTGATATGTGATTTAAGTGTTCCCTTAATTTTTTTTGAGCAGTTTATTCTCACGAAATAGCAAATTCTCTTAAAGACATACACTCTTTTTAATAGGTTCACCTCTGTAATACTGGGTACTGGACCCCCCTTTCCCTACCACTGCCTGGACTCTTAGATTCATTATATGGATTTAGCAGGGTGCTGAAAACATTTGCTCAAGATTCTGGTCCATGATGGCAGGAAGTTGCTGCAGATGTGCTGGCTGTATGTGCATGTGCTGTATTTTGCATTTTTGGATTGAGACCTGGTGACTATGGACATCAGTGGAGTACACTGGCACATTGTCATGATGGTAGAACCAGCTAGAGATATGGTGTGCTTTCTGAAATGGCACTTTACCCAGCTGGACGTGACCATTAGTGGATGGGTTGACTGTGACAGTACTGGGATTCTAATGGTGAGTAACAACACACAGGTGGGCTTTGACTTGTTCACTGATGCTCAGCTGATATGACGGGGCCAAATCCTGTGCTAACCAAATATTGGAGCATTTACTCCACCAAAACCATCCTGAACCTGGGACACAAGGCGGCAAGCCTCCATTGATTTATGTCTGCACTAATTTCTAACCCAACCGTCTGCATTGCCACAGCAGAAAGATACTCAAACCACTCAGCCAACCTAAATAATGAGACCTCAAATTATTTCAACCCCATTCTGATGTTTGTCCTCAACAACAACTAAACATTGAAACTCATCCTTGACCATGTCTGCATGCTTGTATGTATTGAGTTGCTGTCTCAAGATTAGATTTTTAGATTTGATCAGATTTGCATCAGTGAGTAAGTGGGCAGATTTACCTGATAAAGTGGCCACTGACTGCGTGTACTGTACTGCACTCACTATAGTGGAAGTGAGAATTATGAACAGGCCAGTTTGTTAGAACAGTTTTCTTGATTTGTACGTTTAGCTGCACAATGTCACAAAGAAGTCGCAGTGCCTTTATTTGTGCTGGATGTTAACTGTGGAAACTGACTTCCATCTACTTCGGCTCATTGTCTCTACTATCTGCCTTGTCTCTGTTATGGTATTTGCCTTCTGTCAAGGGTTTTAGTAAAATGTTCTGATTTTTCCTCTACTTGGAAAAAAAATGCACGCACAGCCCTATTGTCATAATTCATCACCATTATTAAGCATTTTGTCACACAAAAGTTGTTTTCGCAGTTACTTTCTATCTAAGTAGGTTGGCTTGTAGATTAGTAATAATTTATAACTGGCAAGTGACTCCCATATTAATTTGCTGTAAAATTGGTAGTATGTGACATGGTGCTGCAAGAATGGGAATAAGCAGCATTGGTCTGGTCTTGTAGTGTTTGTATTGTTCAAATCTCGTTTAAGAAAAATCAACCAATTAGATTAAGACCCATATCTGTTTGTACAGTTTGTTAGACACACTTTTTTACTGAAATGGCTTTTACTGAAGTGTTTCTATCCTCTCATGGCCTTGGATTGCACTGGCTCAGTGTTTGTTTGATTCTTGCCATCTGTGTCATGCTAGCATCTACCGTTCCAGTCTTAAGCCTGTGTTGAGTATAAACAACACATTCACGACTAGCTGTGGCAGATCAGTTCAGTCTTTCTAATCACAGATTGTGCTGCAAGACTTCAACTTATCTTTCAGAGGTCTGCAGGTGCTTGTAATTGCCCCAACTGTCTGGGCAATTACTTTTGCGTGGATGAGTTATCAAACGTGACTAATCGTAAATGGAATCGGTCACAGAAAGTGGCTTGCATTCCATCTTTCAACAGCCTTCTTGAGTGATTCTCATGTCTGCTATTTCATCTGAGAATGGAGAGAATATGGTAGTTTGCATTAGCTTTTCAGATGGCTCTGAAGTGTCTGCATGCTGTACTTTTTAGCTTGCTTATTGAAAGGATTGGTCTCTTATTCACAATGCTGAGCACAATGAGGTTGAAGTGCTGACTGTTAACTATGTTTAAGGTTGAATATACATTGGATGAGCCATTTTGAAGGGACAACACCTTTTGTACATTACCATCTTCATTTTAAGGCACATAAAAAGTATTGTACAGACTAACATAACGTGGAATCAAGTTATCATAAGCTCACTTGGAACAACGGGAGCTCATACGATCACGCGCCAGCATCAGCGTCTGCATTAAAGGTGACATAGAATCAAAAACCATTTTTACCTTGTCTACCTTGAATAACGATAGTCTACCTGTATTCAAGTACATACGAAAAGTGCTAGACATTCTGAACATCTCCGTTTCATAGAAATTCCTTTTAAAAATGACCGCCAGAAAACTGGCCAATCTGAACAATGTATACATATGATGTCTTATGTATCTCACTGCCCCCCCAATCTCATTCTATTTCCTACCCTTCAAAATAATTTGCATACAGGCCTTTAAGCAATTTCATTGCTTCCAATCCCTCAGTAAAGAAAAGCGGGAGAATAACTGAGTCATAATCAATTTCCGTGTCACTAGTGGGGAAATCCACCGCAATGCACGTGAAACGGATTAACTTATTGCACAAGGTCTTAATTCCGCAAATGAATTTCTTCAGTGTGCTTTGATTGAATACTTGCTGACTACGGCACAGGAACGTCAATGCGAGAGACTCACTCTGAATGCGTAAGCCTTGGCTGCTCTGAAGTAGCTGGTTATTACGTTTGAAAAAAAAAAAACATTCATAAGTACTTACCATTCAGAAATGTTTAAATCTAGCCTTTGCTGGACTGGTTCAGTGTGAAATTTGGTTTGGAGGTACACAGGAATGAAAGAATATGAAAGGTCAGCACACTCAGAAAATCTTTTTAAATGGGGATGATTTTTATTCAGGACCTAAGGCTAACAATGCAACAGTGGACGCGTTTCAGACACAAGCCTTCCGCAGCGTTGCCAACAATGAGCAGTATATATGGATGTACTGATTAAATATTGTTTGATTGGTGTAAATTTGTCCGTAGGTGGTGCTATAACAAAGAAATGGTTATGAATCCTAAGCCATATGTCCAATCAACTTGAATTTTTGCATTATTCATGCTAGTCAGGGTTGCTATGAAAATCTTAAAGCAGGGTTTTCATTAGAAACCCAAGTAACAGGCACTACGTCAGAAGTAAGAGGTATATGGTCCCAAAAGGCCCATCAGGACAGCATAAGCTGTCGCGGGGAGAGTATGGGTGGGTGAGGCCTGTTTTTCTTTTAACATCAATAAGCATAGTTTTATTGTAGTTTTCCTGGTGTGTGTTATTTTTCAATTGTTATTTGTTAGCACTGAAATATCATCTACCCAGTAATGCTATCTACAAATGTTATTTTGTCAATCTGCTAAAAGCACCATCACCACACTACACTGCACCACTAAACACTGTTGAAATAATTTGGTCAAACTGAATTCACTCTGTGTTATTGACACTGGAATGTTTCAAGACGATCTCAGAATGAATCAACTTGACAAGCTCTAGTTATACATTCCAAATAGCTATAAATATAAATACAGTGGGGAAAATAAGTATTTGACCCCTCGCTGATTTTGCAGGTTTGCCCACTTAGAAAGACTGCAACGATCTACAATTTTAATCGTATATACATTCTAACAGTGAGAGACAGAATCACAAAGAAAATTCCCAAAAATCGCATCATATGAATTTATAAAAATTGATAACCATCTGATGAGGAAAAATAAGTCTTTGGCTGAAAAGCACCACTGTGCTTGACGGTGGGGATGGTGTTCTTTGGGTTGTACTCTGTGTTCTTTGCCCTCCAAACACGGTGAGTTGAGCCCAAAAAGTTCTATTTTGGTCTCATCTGACCACATCACCTTCTTCCAGGCCTCTTCTGAGTCATCCAGGTGGTCAATGGCAAACTTCAGGCGGGCCTGTACATGTGCCTTCTTGAGCAGGGGGACCTTGCATGCGCTGCAGGATTTCAATCCATGACCGCGTAGTGTGTTACCAACTGTTTCTTTTGTAACTGTGGTCCCACCTGCCTTCAGTTCATTAACCAGTTCCCTCCTTGTGATTCTTCACCGTTCGCATGATCAGGGACATCTCACGAGGCGAGACCTTGCATGGAGGCCCAGACCGAGGGAGGTTGGCAGCAGTGTGGTACTTCTTCCATTTCCTGATAACTGCACTGGCAGTTGATCTTTTCTCTCAAAGTAGCTTTCCGATTCTCTCGTAGCCCATCCCAGCCTTGTGTAGGTCAACAATCTTGTCCCTGATGTCCTTAGACAGCTCCTTGGTCTTGCCCATGGTGGAGATGTTGGAATCTGGTTGTTTGGGAGTGGGAAGGTGTCTTTTATACATGTAATGAGGTGAGGCAGGTGCATTTGATGTAAATAATTAGTTGGGATTGGGTGTGCATCTTAAAAAAAGACTAAGTGGCTTGTGGGACCCAGAATACTTGCTGTTTGGTAGGGGGTCAAATACTTATTTTTCCTCATCAGATGGTTATCAATTTTTATAAATTCATATGATGTGATTTTCGGGAATTTTCTTTGTGATTCTATCTCTCACTGTTAGAATGTATACTCAGCAACAAAAGTTTCTGTGACACCAATATTGTTAATTATTTTTCATAACGCAATTATGAAATTGCCATACATGGTGATATCAGACTGAAACAGTACACGTAAACACAGCATTGAAATGGAAATCATGAAAATGCGAGAAAATGACTTTGCACGTGAAAATGTGCGTAAATCATGCTTGTGGATGGCAATAAAAGAGGAGAATTTTTGGAATGTTCACATTGTGCCTGATGAACGACGGAAGCATCACTTATCGAAAACACAGCCATTTCGGATCAGGAACTCTACCCTCTAAATGCCAAGACTGTCTGAAAATGATCGGTGGAGGGCCATTGGGATGATTGAATCCGGAACCTCGCAGAGGGAAGTTGCTCATCGCCTGAATGTCCACCGAAACACCATTTGGAACTTATGGCAGCGTCATCAGCAGACAAGACATGTCAGAGACCGTCCTCGCAGCGGCCGTCCACGAGTAACCACTCCCAGACAGGACAACTGGATTCGAACAACCCATCTCCGAAATCGATTCCAACCTGCAACCATAACTGCAAGAACGATACCTGGTTTGAGGCGACTGTCTGCACAGACAATCCGTTGCCGTCTCCGTCATTTTGGCATTGTCCCACGTCGGCCAGCAAGACGTCCAATACTCACAGTACAACACCGACGACTGCGTCTACAGTGGGCACAACAACATCGACGGTGGATCCAATGTCAGTGGGATCTTGTACTCTTCACTGATGAATCAAGATTCATGCTTAACCGATGTGATGGTCGTTTACGTGTATACCGTCGACGTGGAGAACGTCATGCCAACAACTGTGTTCAGGAATTTGATCGTTTTGGAGGTGGTAGTGTCATGATTTGGGGAGGGATCACGGCTAGAAACAGAACAGATTTGCTTGTTATTGATGGAAATCTGACAGGTCAAAGATATCGCGATGAAGTGCTACGGCCATTGGTGGTACCGTTTTTGATGCAACATGGTCCCGGAATAACGCTGCAACATGATAACGCCAGACCACACGTTGCAAGGATTGTACAGCAGTATCTGATGCAACAACATGTCAATGTCCTGCCATGGCCAGCCAGATCCCCAGACATGTCCCCAATCGAGCATCTTTGGGACGAGATGGATCGACGTTTGCGGCGGTTGGATAACCCGCCAGCTACACTCCAGGAATTGCGACAACGTCTACGTCAGATTTGGAATGACATCCCACAGCAATTTCTGGCACATCTGATTCGGTCCATGCGCCGGAGATGCGTTGCTTGCATCATGGCACGAGGAAGTCACACCCGGTATTGAAGTGTGAAGGTCACAATTGGTTAGACGTCAGACAAGTGCTTCATGATGCATGAAAATGACATTTTTCGTTTTGAGTGACGTTGGCACTGAAAAGTCAGTGTTTCTCCTGTTAAATAAACATATTGATTGCATTGAGATCTTTGCGTGTCATTTATAACATACACATAAATGGTGTCACAGAAACTTTTGTTGCTGAGTATATATACGATTAAAATTATAGATCGTTGCATTCTTTCTAAGTGGGCAAACCTGCAAAATCAGCGAGGGGTCAAATACTTATTTTCCCCAATGTATCTATAAACATCCAACGTGGATTCTGAAACCAGTCTAATTTAGTAAAAACCGAGGCCTCCTGCAGGCGTTCGAAAGCAGAGTTCATTAAGGGCAGAGGGTACCGATTCTTAATGGTTATGTTTTTCAAGCCCCTGTAATCGATACAGGGCCTCAAACCGCCATCTTTTTTCCCAACAAACAAGAACCCCACCCCAGCAGGAGACATAGAGGGTTGGATAAAACCATTGGCTAGAGCCTCCTGAATATACTCATGCATTGCCTTACGCTCTGGCCCTGACAGTGAGTATAACGCACCCCTGGGGGGAGTAGTACCAGGGAAAAGTTTGATCTCACAATCGTAATCATGATGCAGAGGCAAAGACAAAGCTTGTTGTTTGCTAAAAAACCTCTGCGAGATCAACATAATCACTGGAAATGTTGGGAGGTAAACCGAAGTTCAGCGTGGCCCCTACACTCCTATCTTATTCAGAACCCAACGACTCAACAACTGACTCAGAGTGAGAAAAATCCTCTGACTCAAAATCGTCCTCTTCTGGCTGCCACCAGTCAAATTGAGGATCCCACTCCAACTCTTCCTCCGCCCCATTATCTAAATCGGGTGTGTGAAGTAAACCTCCCTCCTCATCATCACTCCAAGTGTCAGCCTCCCCCATGGGTTGACATTCGGGCCGACAAGCCAGAATCTTGCGACAGTGAGACCTACAGTCAGAGCCCGACTGGATTATTTTGACTGCCCCAAAAGATATGTGGCCTTTGTTCAAGCAACCAAGAATGACCTTAAACCACAGAAAAAACTGGGGAATTGATAAGGAAAAAACAAACTCTCTCTGAATGACTGCCAAATGGAATAACCATAGTCAATAATTTAGAGACCTCGGTTATAAGTCCCGATCCCGACGGGCAACCATCCAAAGATCTGATCCTGCCTGAATGCAAGAGAGAGCGAATGGGAATGGAATGTTTCTTAGCCCACTCCACATCCATCAAACAATCAACAGCCCCCGAATCCAAAAAAACTTCAACAATTATTCTGTGCTTCCCCACAATTAACTCTACTGAAATAAATTTTCAAAAGGGAGATTGAGCCTGTCCCTCAAGTGCTCCCCATACTGGTAGAGGGACTTCCTGTTTCCCTTGAGCTCAGGACAACGTGGACGGATATGCCCCAGCTTGTTACAATGATGATAAATTATTTGTTTGCGAACAGGCTTATGATTCCGGTTCTCATATCAATCATCAACCTGGATGGGTTCATTAGGAGTGGGAATTTCAGTGGGCGGAGTTGGGGTTGTGTGCGCATTGTAAGGAGAGTTAACCCCTCTGCTGGTAGGGGGCAGTGCAGTTTGTTTCTCCTTGTTACGTTCGAGGATATGATTATCGATCTGCACAGCAGTACGAACCAACAAATCTAAAGATACACAAGGCTCTAATGTCGCTAGGGCATCCTTTACTTCCTCCACCAAAGTCAGAATAAAAACGGTCATAAGGGGTGTTTTGGCCACCCTCTGTGGCCAAGGAGCGGAAAGAAATGGAAAACTCCGCGACGCTCTCACAGCCCTGCCTCAAATGCGTCAGATGCGTAGCTGCGTCCTGACCACACACATCCTAATCAAAAACAGAAATTAACTCCCTCACGAGAGTATCTATCGCATGAACAACTGGCGATCTAGATCGAATGAGTGGCCCCACCCAAGTGAGGGCTGTGCCGGACAACAGGGGTAGAATAGATTAAACAAAACCCGCGATTCTTCATTCGAGAACCGTGAGGGTTACGATTTTTTAAAAATTACACATTGTGCAATGAAATTCCCTGCCTCACTTCCATATCTTGGGGCTAACTGGAGTTTAGGTTCTTGGGGAAGGGGTGTGGATTGTGCTTGTGAAACATTTTGTGTCATCTGAGCAGACAATCCTCTGATACTCTCGGTGAGACTAAATAGGATGTTTTTCTGTCTCTGCATAGCATAGCGAGCTCTCTCCGCCAGCTCTGTCTGTTGATTGCCGAAACTCATAAGGCCCTTGCCATACCCTGTTAACACCGACTGTTGATTAGCAGCAATCTCCTCTAATGCAACCACCTCTGGCGATTCCATGTCTGGCTGGAGTGTTCTGTAAAAGCCGATAGAATCGTGAGGCCAGGTGCAGCGGTAGGAGAAAACCAGAGCAGCACGGACTTAACACTCAGAGAGGGAGAGAAACAGACCTAACTACAGAGACAACCATCCAAAACAAGGAAGCAAAGGGAGAGAGAGAGAAAGAAGGAGTATCTTGGGAACCGAGAAAACAAAGCACCTAGAATGGTGCAACACAAAGGTAGAGAGGGAAAGGAAGAAAAGGGAGTTTCCCCAGAGAGATAGGAACCACAAAAATAATGCGAAGATGTATCACTAATACATCCTGACTACAGATATCTTCTGGCTGTTGTGTTAGCTAAAATCAGACACTCTAGCAAGGGAGGCGTGGCGGACATCCAGCTTATATCAACCCAGAGGAAGGTGCCGCCCACGCCTGATGAAACAGCTGGAAGGAATACAAAACATAAAGGAACAGAAGCGGTTCACAAAGGAGCCACAAAGAGTCTAAAAACCACAAACACAGTCAAAACCATGACAGGATAAACTTAACTTTCCATTCCCAAGTTCTTTATGAAAATCATCATGTCTGATATACATTTCCAATAAATAGAACATAATTTTTAGAAAAAACTCATAAAATAGAATGATTACGACTCAAATGGATGCCTTCCTTCATTAGGGGCATCATACCCCAAACCAAAAAGGGTATCTTGCCCCCAGCAGTACCATATTGGTTTTGGCTCATTAACCCCAATTTCTCCAATTATCACCACATAGGACCCCCTTTTGTACATAGAGAAGGCATCAGAGAGCTAAGCTGACATGTCCTGCAGACTTCTGTAGCATTCAAACACTTGTGGCATAATATACTGAGTACACAAACGCACCACTCACCAAATCTGGAATAGCTCCACGGATTGATATGTGAAGTATATACGTGTGATGCATTTGAGATAATGAATGATTTAAACATCATTCAATTTCATTCACGATAATGTTAATGCGCGAGAGAGGTTTAACTGGTGTAGGGGTCAAACAGGAAAGTCAATAACGGGTGTGACCGCCATTTGCATTGACACATGGGGTGCATTGTCGTCGCATGGAGTTGATCGGTCGCTGGATAGTGTTCTGAGGGATAGCATTCCACTCCTGAACAAGGGCAACCTCAAGTTCTCGGATGTTGTCCATCTGGCGTCGACTTGAAAGACGTCGTCCAATTTCATCCATAAGTACTCGATAGGGGAGAGGTCGGGTGACAGAGCTGGTCACTGAAGCACGGGGATGTTCTGCTGTGCAAGGCACTGCATGGACACCCTTGCAGTGTGTGCCCTAGCGTTGTCCTGTTGGAACGTGTTGACATCGTGGTGTTGATTGAAGAATGGCACAACATGGTTCTGCAGCACCTGGTCCCGGTAGTAGACACCGTTCACCCTTCCTCTGCAGATATGGAGAGGTGTCCTGTGACGGTAGCTTATTCCACCCCACACCATTACACTGCCACCACCCCAACGGTCCGTTTGAACGACACAATCGGCGTTATAACGTTCACCAAGTCTCCGCCAAACACGTATACGGCCATCTGCGTTCCTTAAGTGAAATCGTGACTCGTCAGAAAAGATAACACCATGCCATTGTCGTAGTCGCCAATTCTGGTGCCTGTTTGTCCACTGTAGCCGCTGGTTTCGGTGACGATCCGTCAATATGGGGCCGAAATAAGGACGTCATGCACGCAGGCCTGCAGCTTGCAGACGGTTCCGTACAGTGTTGGGGTGTATGATTCCACGTCGTCCTTGGGCTTGAGCAGCCGTTCTTGTCGCTGGTAGTGTTCGGTCTCGGACATGATCCCGTACGATCTGACGGTCCTGACGTGCCGTAGTCACACGTTGTTGACCCGGTCGAGGACGGTCCCGAATGCTCCCCGTTTGCAGAAACCTTTGATGGAGTCTTGCGATCGTTGTGTGTGCGCAGTGTAGTCGTCTGGCAATTTCCCTGGTGCTGGCGCCAATTTGAAGCATGCCTATGGCACGTTCCCGTTCAGGGGCTGTAAGTCGCGGCATAGTGTCGCCGTTTCAAGAGTGTCAGTGAATAAGTGAAATTTTATTCGGATTCACATGCTTTTAAAGGCAATGTATGCACAAATTCAGAGTGAAATTCATTTTATCCCGTGGTGTGCGTGCAAGATGTTGCGTTTTTGCAAAAAATTGCCTAGCGTTACAGTTAACTTGAAATTCTCGCATTTCTTGCACCTGGCGTGTCGGGTGACGTCACGTTAGTGTTGTTGTTGTTGTATATAAATTATATTGAAGTTCATTTGAACTTAAATATTGACTTTTTTCAAGTGGTGCATTTTCATTTGTACTCAGTATCATTTTTTTGGTCATTTTTTTAAAAGAAAGACAGTAAAAACACAAATATTTCGAGTTTTTACATGTCTCTTGCTTTGTTGACTCATCTGTTGCTGAGCATTTCCCTCCAGGTGGAAGTGCATTTGTCTAAGTCAAGAGCCACATGGGGCACAGCTGAAATTGAAAGTGCATCTTACCCTCAGCGACATCTTACCCCTCTCTACCCTACTCTACTTGTTATAGCAGTCGGCAGATGCCATGCCATCTGTGCCTATAAACTGAATACTATTGGCTTGATACTATGATGAAACCAGTTGCTTGTCATCGCTAAACCAAATGAGAAATCTGAAACCGGTTCCATGACTTATTCTAATAAAATGAAAATCTTCCACAAAACGATTGGCTGAAAAGTTTCCATTCATCCAAATGCTATTCTGCTTGATAAAGCGGTCAATGGCTGCCACATTTCATTTCTTAAGCTCGCACAACGCAAAGTTTTGCCGAGCATCCCATGGCCATGTCGCACGTGTGTCCAATCTGGGCGTTTTACCAAACGCGTTGCGCGATTGATCAATCGGATATTAGCGTGGCAATTGGTATATTGACAAAACACATTTTATTCTGCTATAATAATTTCACAATGTGTACTGCTCTAAGACCGCTGAAATGAGGGAAATCTTTCTTTTGTAGAGGCTTTCTAATTCGTCCCATAACATAACATGAAAATAACATCGTTGTGCTGGCTGTGCATGGATGGATCAAAGATCAGAGCGAGTGACCATTTGCAGATTGGATAAAATGCGTGATAGCCGCAACGTCTCACAGCTGATTTGTGGCAGTTTTGATCAAATTCTAATTAAATAAACAACGATATGACGGAGTGTGACAGGTAAAACCAACGGTGGAGTGGGGCATCAAAATCCACCGGGAAAATTCGGACCGCACCGGCCCACCACTGACCCATCCAATCCCCTCCACCATCTTTTTTTTTCTAAATCTGGATCAAGACCCAAGACCCAAGATGTTTCTTTGAGTGGAATACCTCCATGGAAAAAACAGAACAGGCACGCAAATTAAAAATTTTACAGCATGAGATTGTAATTGCCTTTTCCCTGATTGTATATAGGCTGCGAGTTAGGGAGTATACACTGCACCCCACCTACTCCCACATATTATAATATTTTCCATCCATGACAGAGAAACGTCAGATGGGATATGTCCATGGACACATTCATGTCAATTGATTTTGTCACATCTAGATGTGATTTAAAAATGACTGAGACCTATCCAATCATCCCCCACCACATCATGCACAATAAAATCCTCTATGGTACAAAGCAAATCAAGTGAGCAATTTACGGAAAAACTAATTACATCACCAGAACCATGCAATTTCTATTATTTTATGTCCTCGAGATGTGATTTAACATTGGCCAAATTGCTAAAATCTAATCAATCAAGAAAACAAAAAGGCATTAGATTATTATCATGATTTTTTTTTTTTTTTTTTCAAAAAACACGCTTTTAAGACAAAATCAAATGTCTTCACTATCAGTAAAATAACAACTGGTAGATTGCTGCCCCCACTGATCTGTGCTGAGTCTGTTGTTACTCTGACGCAAGTTTAATGACAGCTGTGTGTGTGGAAGACCACTCTGGTCCATAATCGTGGTGCAGATGCAGACGGGTTTGGAGCTGACGAGAGGAGAGAAAAAAGAGTGAGGGGCAATGCAGCCACCGTGATGACACCGCCCCCACTGAGGATGAACTATGAAGAGCTCAGCTGTAATGTTATGCTAATTCGCACCTAGTAATAAGGTCAAGGCTTGAGCCAACTGTTTTCCTGTCACCTCACCTGCATCACTAGTTGACGCCTGGTTGTTTCGGAATAAGTCCATGATTTTTGATCATTTTGATGCACCCTCCTCCAGCATCCGCTTCTTCTTCATTCTGGCTTTTTTGGCCCCTCCTTTCTCCTTTCTCTTCTTGCCTTCCATCTTCAAGTGTAAAAAAATCCACTACTTCAACCTGCCCGCTTTCTCTCTCTCTGACGTAGCCTCACGTCACCAGGCTCTTCATACAGGGGTGAAGAGCCTGGTTTCCATTCACTCTGAATTTTGTCTGGATTCTGGTTCCTGTCTAAAGAGCGGATCTGGAATTCACCAAATTCACCAAAATAAAAGTGCTCTCCAAAATAAAACATTAAATTCTGGCGCACCATCAATTTCCGTCTCCAGTTTTGAAACATTTTATTCATTTAAACATAGACAAATAAAATTATATTCTTTAAATTCAAAAGTTTCACCGCATTTTTATTAGCTTGGTGCATCCATCAAGTTACAGATACTGTCTCTCTCGGTCTGGTTCCAATTGCTTACCAAAACAGCCACTAAACGGCCCCAGACTAGTCTGACGGCCATTCATCCCCCTACATTCATTGGATAAACGCAGAGTGATACGCAGTTTCCATTTCCCATGAGGCTTTGCTCCGACCATCCCATTCATTTTTGAACAAACACATTTTATAACTGTAAATTTCATATTTGTGGTCATGAAAATTATGTAAGGTGTGAATAAAGAATTAGATCAAGATAGGAGGCTAAATAAAAAGCAGTAGGCTGGATTGATGAGAGTGAGTCTGACACTTGAGCAGCCATGAGTGAGATGTAGAGACACCAAGGGTTATTAATATTAGTCGGAGTTAAAGATATGTCATGGAGGCTTTCATGAGATTATGGCTGGTTACCATAAATTAATTCAGTAAACTGACCATACTTGTTACACGGTCGTTCAAAGCAACCTGAAGGTCAAATCACATGAGTTTATTGGCCGGCCGGCCGATCGGGAAATCTCCCAGTTGTCTCGATGGCCACTCCGCCTCGGGTGAAACTTCTTGTTTGATCCTGTTGAAAGACAATCAACCTTTTCACCCACCGTAGTTGACTAAACGTGTACACATTATAACACAGAATATTGGGATTAAGCACAACTTCCATCCGGTAGCCTGTATACGAGTTGTTCGAAACGTATTTTCTCTTGGTTATCTCAGAATCAATAAGATATACATTGAATTTCAAGTTGCCACTCACGGTACCTGGTTCTTTGGTGAAGAAAACATAAATCCTTGAAAGATTATTTGCTTGATTCATCACTTTGCCTCCACATTCCCTCTTGTTCCAGTTGTCTGGCTATGCGGTCCACTCACTCAGAATGTCTCGCTGACCTTGTCGTCAGTGGTGCTGCTTCCAAAGTTACCAGAACGATTCCATTCAACAGTTCGGATTGGTTCAATGCCAAAGCCGCGAGCGCATGACAAATAACCAGGTGGCTGTTTCAATTAACTTAACTTGTGCGACCAAGTCAGACCATCCGTCGAATGAAAAGTTGGACCTTTCAATAAAACCAAAGTAGGGTCCAACATGGACTGACGGTTCGTCACTGTCCATTCGAAGTGGCGTGAGAATTTACACCTCAGCGATGCACTGCTACACTATTTGGCGTTCAAATATTCAAAATAAGTTAACGTTAAATGAAAAAAGTAGAAAAAAAACCACTTCTGATTAGGTAGATCAGAAATACTATTCAGACATATATTAACGGCGCACATGGCTGTAGGAAGTCACGTTCAATTTAATACAGTCTAATTAAAAGCAGTCTTTGCTCACTGTGCACGCTGTGCTAAAACTACGATTGGCAACATAACAAAGCTATTCATCACACAAAAGACATTAAAACTTTCACATTGTCACGAAAGCTCATTTCAAAGAATTTAGTTAAGCAGACGGGCGACAAGAAGTGTTCCTCATCGGTTACACAAAAGCACCTAGAATGCGAAGCTTTACAACCACTGAGAACCGTTCCGAGACCGCTCCATATAGGCAATGTCCCATAAGTGATCACATAGAATGCATAAAAACATCTTTTTGTCGCACTAGAGGATAATGGTACCAGTGATTTTGCACAGTGTCTATGTTACACTGTCACAATCGCAAAATTAACGCATTGTTAATACAACCCCAATTCCGAAATAGTTCAGACGAAGTGTAAATTCTGAATAAAATTAAAATGCTATAACTTTCAGATCACATGAGCCAAAATTTTATTTACAATAGAATATAGATAACATTTCAAATGTTGAAACTGGGACATTTGACATTTTATTCCACAAAATGAGCTCATTTCAAATTTCCTGGCTGCAACCGGTCTTAAAAAATTTGGGACAGGGGCAAAAAAGGGCTGAAAAAGCAATTCATATACTCAGCAACAAAAGTTTCTGTGACACCATTTATGTGTATGTTATAAATGACACGCAAAGATCTCAATGCAATCAATATGTTTATTTAACAGGAGAAACACTGACTTTTCAGTGCCAACGTCACTCAAAACGAAAAATGTCATTTTCATGCGTCATGAAGCACTTGTCTGACGTCTAACCAATTGTGACCTTCACACTTCAATGCCGGGTGTGACTTCCTCGTGCCATGATGCAAACAACGCATCTCCGGCGCATGGACCGAATCAGATGTGCCAGAAATTGCTGTGGGATGTCATTCCAAATCTGACGTAGACGTTGTCGCAATTCCTGGAGTGTAGCTGGCGGGTTATCCAACCGCCGCAAACGTCGATCCATCTCGTCCCAAAGATGCTTGATTGGGGACATGTCTGGGGATCTGGCTGGCCATGGCAGGACATTGACATGTTGTTGCATCAGATACTGCTGTACAATCCTTGCAACGTGTGGTCTGGCGTTATCATGTTGCAGCGTTATTCCGGGACCATGTTGCATCAAAAACGGTACCACCAATGGCCGTAGCACTTCATTGCGATATCTTTGACCTGTCAGATTTCCATCAATAACAAGCAAATCTGTTCTGTTTCTAGCCATGATCCCTCCCCAAATCATGACACTACCACCTCCAAAACGATCAAATTCCTGAACACAGTTGTTGGCATAACGTTCTCCACGTCGACGGTATACACGTAAACGACCATCACATCGGTTAAGCATGAATCTTGATTCATCAGTGAAGAGTACAAGATCCCACTGACGTTGGATCCACCGTCGATGTTGTTGTGCCCACTGTAGACGCAGTCGTCGGTGTTGTACTGTGAGTATTGGACGTCTTGCTGGCCTGCGTGGGACAATGCCAAAATGACGGAGACGGCGACGGATTGTCTGTGCAGACAGTCGCCTCAAACCAGGTATCGTTCTTGCAGTTATGGTTGCAGGTTGGAATCGATTTCGGAGATGGGTTGTTCGAATCCAGTTGTCCTGTCTGGGAGTGGTTACTCGTGGACGGCCGCTGCGAGGACGGTCTCTGACATGTCTTGTCTGCTGATGACGCTGCCATAAGTTCCAAATGGTGTTTCGGTGGACATTCAGGCGATGAGCAACTTCCCTCTGCGAGGTTCCGGATTCAATCATCCCAATGGCCCTCCACCGATCATTTTCAGACAGTCTTGGCATTTAGAGGGTAGAGTTCCTGATCTGAAATGGCTGTGTTTTCGATAAGTGATGCTTCCGTCGTTCATCAGGCACAATGTGAACATTCCAAAAATTCTCCTCTTTTATTGCCATCCACAAGCATGATTTACGCACATTTTCACGTGCAAAGTCATTTTCTCGCATTTTCATGATTTCCATTTCAATTTTGTGTTTACGTGTACTGTTTCAGTCTGATATCACCATGTATGACGATTTCATAATTGCGTTATGAAAAATAATTAACAATATTGGTGTCACAGAAACTTTTGTTGCTGAGTATATATGAGAATCAGCTGAAAGAACATTTGGCAAGTAATTAAGTTAACTGGCATCAGCTGTGTAACATGATTGGCTATAAAAGGGATGTCTTAGGCTGAGTCTCTCAGAAGTAAAGATGGCCAGAGGCTCTCCAATTCACGAAGGCTTGCGTAAAAAAATTGTGGAATACTTTTAAAACAATGTTCCTCAATGTCAAATTGTAAAGGCTTTGAAGGTCTCATTATCGACAGGTTATAACATCATCAAAAGATTCAGAGAACCTGGAAAAATCTCTGTGTGTAAGAGACACGACCAATGACGTTTACTGGATGCCCGTGATCTTTGGCCCTCAGACGCCACTGCTTCACTCACCAGTATGATTCTGTCATTGAAATTATGAAATGGGCCCAGGAATACTTCAAGAAACCACTGTCTGTAAACACAGTCCGCCGTGCCATTCACAGATGCCATCTAAAACGCTATTCTGCAAAAAGCAAGCCATTGTTGAGCATGATCCAGAAGCGCCGCCGTGTTCTGTGGGCCAAGGCTCATTTAAAATGGACGGTAGCAAAGTGTCCTGTGGTCAGACAAGTCCAAATTTGACATTCTTGTTGGAAATCTTGGGCGTTGTGTTCTCTCGGCTAAAGAGGAGAAAGACCACCCCTCCTGTTATCAGCGTTCAGTTCAAAAGCCAGCATCTCTGATGGTATGGGGATGCATTTGTGCAGATGGTGCGGGACACTTGGATGTTTTAAAAAGCACCATGAATGCTGAAAGATATATAAAGGTTTTAGAGCAACATATGCTCCCCTCCAGACAACATCTATTCCAAGGAAGGCCTTGTGTATTTCAGCAGCACAATGCAAAACTACATACTGCAGCTATTACAACAGCATGGCTTCATTGTAGAAGAGTCCGTATGCTGAAATGGCTGGCCTGCAGTCCTGATCTTTCACTGATTGAGAACATTTGGCGCATAATTAAACAAAAAGTCTGTCAAAGGAGACCCAAAATTCTCTAGCAGCTGGAAGCCTGTATTAAACAAGAGTAGGATCAAATTCCAATGGCTAAACTCAACAAACTTGTCACCTCAATGCCCTGACGCCTCCACTCTGAGTTAAAAAGAAGAGGGGATGCTACACCATGGTAAACAGGCCCCTGTCCCAACTTTTTTGAGACCTGTTGCAGCCACCAAATTTGAAATTGGCTCATTTTTTGAATACATTTGTAAAATTTCTCAGTTTCAACATTTGCCATGTTATCTCTGTTCTATTGTGAATAAAATACTGGCGGGTGTGATTTGAAAGTCATTGTGTTTTGATTTTATTCGCAATTTACACTTTGTCCCAACTATTTTGAAATTGGGGTTGTAAATTATGTGTAGTTGTTAGAAAATTCATTCATGGATTGAACGGTTTCTGGGTATAAGCTATAGTCTATTGCAGTGATTCCCAAAGTGTGGGCCGCGGCCCCCTGGTGGGCCGTGGTGGTACTGCAGGTGGGCCGTGAGAGGTCATTAAAAATATGATTCATTTTTGCAAATATGATTTTTTATGATTTTTATTGTAAAATATTTACTGCACGATTTTAAAAAATATTTAGAAGTAATTACCTATTGAGTGTTATTGACCTCACAATATTTTAGGAACCTTATATAGTTTATGATTGGAACGTAGCTTTCTGTTCATCATGACCGGGGTCATAATCGGAGGAGCACGTACTGTGTTCGATAATTAATTCTGTCTCGTGTGTACACCACATATCAAAAGTTTGGGCTTCCTTTATCCCCCTGCTTTCATTTCAATCCTGAATCTTTATAATAATAATAATAACAATAATAAAAATCAACAACAATTATTGTTGTTGTTGTTTTTTATTTATTTTATTTATTTGATTTTCTTAACAACAACAACAACAACAATTATTGTTGCTGTTAAGTGTTCTGAGAATGCATAATTTCGTCTATGTACTGTTTATAGGACAAAGGTGGGCCGCGGACATTTTTTAGATTTTCAAGTGGGCCCTGATTTGGAAAAGTTTGGGAACCCCTGGTCTATTGGTTTCGGGGGCATTGGTTGTAGGCCACTGTCTTTCCATTCTCCAAATATTTTGGGCTGTGCGCTTCCAAACAACATCAAACAACAAAGGCATATTTTGGCGTTATATATTTGTCCTACTAAGTTTTAGGACAACTCTTGTGGTCCCAGAAAGTCGGACAGTCCGACCAGAACGGAGGATGACGGTCCGTTTATTGACGGCAGTGTCTCCGTTTCAGACCGTCAGATTAGAGTTTTAATATAACTCCGTGTCCAACAGTCCACATTTTATTAAAGATTTCTTTAAATCTACTGGGCTCAGTTCTTCAAGATGAGTGTCAAGAATGTTACCAATGGAGCTATATTGATACCCTATCCCTGAACCCTAAAAGATATTTAAAGATATTTTGAAGAAAAGAAAATTGACTGTTGGACACGGAGATATTTTGAAACTCTATCCCACTGTCGGACACAGTAACACCACGTATAATGCCAGGAACAGACTGCACAATTTCAGCCTGATTTTAGCCCGATCTAGAAGTCTTAGGGCGTCAGGTGGGATCGGAAATGATGAATGGTCATCCGGGGTAAAGATTGATCGTTTCATGCTGTGTAGTGTGCCATAGTGGACGACAACCGTCGTAGCATCTGTGATGCCTCACAACACCCCGACAGAAAGTCTAGCCTGTTTAATTTCTGTCTTTGTCTTTTATTATTATAACCTTTAGTTAACCAGGTTAAAACCCGTTGAGATCGTTATCTTATTTTCAAGGGTGACCTGGCCAAGTAGGCAGCAGCACACGTGGTAAAGAGCATTCATAAAATACAATAAAATAAAATGAATATACAAATACATTAAAATAAATAGAGCACAGTTGAACATAATAAAAACAAAGTGCAAAGAGGTCGTGATAACAGAATAATTAAAAGCAAAGGCACTGTCTAGACAATTTTTCCTGTTGATTTTTTAGGAGACGACGGAAGACATTAAAAGAAACCAGTTCAGACATCGGCCTGAAGATTGTTCCAAGAGGACGGGGCAGCAAAACTGAATGCTTTTTTACCAAGATCAGTCCGAACTCGTGGAATATTCAAGTAAAAGAAGTCACTGCACCGTAAGGCATAACAGCTTTCTGCTCTTCGGAGGAGCTAACATAAATAGGAAGGGACCAAACCGAGGAGTGCCTTATAGATTATGAGCATCCAATGTGTTTCTCTCCGTGCGCTCAGAGATGGCCAGCCAGACTGGGCATAAAGTTGACAATGATGTGTAAGGCGACTACAGCTAATGAAAAACCTCAGTGCACTGTGGTATACAGTGTCCAGAGCTGATGGGCTTTTAGACGGGGCACGCATATACAGCACATCTCCATAATCAATTAAAGGTAAAAAAGTTGACAAAGCAAGCAGTTTACGTGCTCCCAGAGAGAAACGCAAGCGATTTCTATAAAAGAAACCGGACTTTCGCCTGAGTTTTTTGACCAGGTTTTCAATATGTGGTTTGAAGGAAAGCTCAAAATCTAAGAGGAAACCCAAGTATTTGTAATTGGTGACAACCTCAATTGGAATTACCTTCAGCAGTTATTACAGAACAGGTATTTTCATTTGAGTAAGGAGCTTTTGAGAAAACCATAATTTTTGATTTGTTGGGGTTTAAGAACAATTTGAGACTTCTAAGGCGGGCCTCGACAACATTGGGCAGACTGTAACAACTCAAATGCATGTACAACAGAGGACGCACAACAATAAATAACAGTATCGTCGGCATACAGATGATAGGCAGCATTTGAAAAGTTGACATAAAGATCATTTATGTAGATAGAGAATAAAATCGGCCCAAGGACCGAGCCCTGCCGCACACCTTTAGTGATCGCTAGTAAAGATGATGTGGTGTTGGCCGTCTGAACACACTGAGTCCTATTGCACAAGTAATCAGCAAACCAGGTAGCTGGCTGGTTGGAAATGCCGATTTTTTTTAAGATGTTGGGCAATATCTCGTGGTTGACCGAGTCAAACGCCGTAGAGAGATCAATAAAAAGGGCGACGCATGCTTTTTTACGATCGAGGGCTTCAATGAAATCGTTTAAATTTTCAGGACAGCTGTAACGGTACTATGTTGCTTTCTAAAGCCAGATTTTAAATTGATTTAAAATACTTTTAGATTCTAGGAAATCTTTTAATTGTTCACTGATGATTTTTTCCAATATTTTTGCAATAGTGCATAATTTGGAAATAGGCCTGTAATTATTCACGTCTGATGGGTCACCCCCCTTTAACAAAGGAAGGACAAAAGCAGATTTCCAATCTTTTGGGAGTTTGTTGGTGATGAGGCTGACATTGAAAATGTCTCTCAAAGGCCCTGCAATGTTATTAGCAGCCAACTTCAAGAAAAAAGGTTCCAATTTTTCAGGACGGGCTGCTTTTTTTTTTTTTGTATCCAAACTGATCCGGGCTCTACAGACCTCGGACGTGGACACAGGTTCAAAGTAAAAGGAATTTCCTATATGGCTGCTTACCGCTTCATCCGTAGAATCCTCGGTCACATCAGTTTTTAATTTATTGGAATTTTCCTTATCATATTGATGACCCACTGAGACAAAGTGCCGATTGAAGAAATCTAGCTTTGCTGATTTATCAGTCAAATTGATGGAGCCTTTGACCAAGAGGTTTGGTTTTCTTCGGATCATTTAAGTGGTTTGTGGTTTCCGTTAAATAGATCTCAGCTTTGGCCTTCTTTAATCAAAGATGTACATTTATTACGCAGCTGATGGAAGTAATGCCAATCATTTTCAGATTTTGTTTTTCGAGCTCTAGCCCAGGCAGCATCTCTGTTTTTTATAAGATTTCCTATTTCTGGGTGAAACCAGGGATTGTTGCGCCCTTTTAGCCTAAAATTCCGATAAGGAGCATGTTTGTTAATTAAATTTAGGAATTCATCATGAAAATAGCTCCAGGCCAATTCCACATCATCAAATATGGAGACCCTGTCCAATTTACAATAATACAGGTCACGGATAAAGGCTTGTTCATGAAAGTGCTTAAGGTCCCTGTTGTACACAATGCGTGGCTTGGTCTTCGGGAGTTTAGCATTTCTAACCACTGCCATGGTGGAGTGATCACTCAGATCATTTGCAAAGACACCTATGTTATTATATTTATGAGGTACATTGGTCAGAACTAGATCAAGAAGTGAAGATCTAGATGGAAATTTAATATTGGGCCATCGATGAGCTGAGTGAGATTAAGAGAGTCACAAACCCATTTTAGGCTGTCTGAAGTTGAGGATAACCAGTCATAGTTTTGATCCCTCACAAGAACAATTTCACTGGAGTTAAACCCTGCCACATAATTGGATAGGGTTGAAAGAGCTTCACTGCAGACCGACGGGGGTCTATAGCAGCCTATAATTATAAGAGACTGGCCTTGCGAGAATTCAAGTTTTAAAGCGAGGAATTCAAATTGTTTGGTTAAAGATATAGAGGTAATGGGAGTGGCCTGAAATTTCTTTTTAATGTAAATGGCATCTCCTCCTCCTTTCCTGGGCCGATCACATCGAAAGACATTGTAATCATTAATAGAAATGTCCTTATCTAAAACATTTTTATTCAGCCAGGTTTCTGATAGCACAAGTATATCTGTGTCGGTTGACTGTATCCAGATTTTAATTAAATCCATTTTAGGGGGAAAACCCCTGAAATTTATGTGAATGATGCCAAGTCTGGACCGTGCCCTAAATTCCTTTGGGGTATCAATATTGCACAGAGGAGGGCCTGGGTTGGGCTGAATATTGCCTGGCAGTAAGAGTATAAGTGAAATAAAACACTTCCTCTTTACAACAGTTGTTTTAACAGTAACCTCGTCATTTGGATTAGCTATTTCCATAATTATAGATTCTGTGGGTCTGAAATTGTTTTCCAAAACTGAAAGGCACAACAGACGAAGGAGAAAAAAATCATTTAGAACTGGCACATAACGGGGCTTCAACATTTGATTGGTCAAGTCAGTGGGAGCCAAGGACCAGGAAAGTATAACTGTACTAGGAAGACCCAGAGGGGGGCAGGACATATTACTATGTTCACCGCCAAAGTTATGAAGCACAGGACCCCACGACCCTTGCAAGAATGTCAGGAATAAGGCAAGAAGAAGCTTCATTATCACTGCCGCACAACAGTTCACAAGAAAGTTAACAGCTTTCGGCGAGGCGTGAATACCAGAGAGCTCGCAGTGATCTCAATAGACTCTCCGACGCTGATGTCCATGGCTAACGGCAGGTGGCTAATTGCAGGTAGCTGGCGTCTAGCAGCCAAAGGTCGCAGCTAGCAGCTTTTTCCCAATAGCCGGGAGCTACTGCTGCTAGCGGGTTCCAGCAGTAGCCGGTTCCCTGCAAATCTCCAGCAAGAGAGGCACAAACTCACTGCGTCAGGATTCAAACCATACAGCAGCTCTGCAGATGGACAGGCAGCTTGAGGTCCAGGTCTCAGCGACTCCGAAGTGTGCAGCGAGGACAACCGTTGTTTACAGCAAGGTTTTCAGCACGGAGGTCGCCACATCGAGGGACGCATGCGGGTGAGGAAACCAAGCTGAAGAGGTAAAACGCCGGTAGAGGCAAGGTATTGCTGTAGCCTCAGGCTGAACTCCCTGTGAGTTGAGTTTAAAAATGGCCTATAAGCAATATAAAGTTTAAAAGAGAGACAACTCGCAAACGATCAAACGTTTCTGTTTAAGATTGCACCAAAATGAGAATAAACAGCGATATGTGCGCGGCCATCTTGGATTCAGTTCAGTACCAAGTGCTTACCACAATGGGTTGCGTCGCTGACCAATAGGAGCAAAGCTGACAGCGCTCTGCAGGAAGAGATGAAGCTGCAGCGCGCACATTTGTAAACATAGCCTAGAGAAAGAAGAGTGATGCTGTCTTTGCAAGGTGGAGCAGTGAAACGGAGGAAAGGTTCGTCGAACTATGGCAACAACTTCCATGCTTTCTTGATATATCCTCAAGGGACTGTATTATGACAGAGAGAATAAAGCTGATATGTGGCGAGTAGTAGCCGAGACACTTCAGTAAACTGGCGAATACTGCTAGTGGCATTAAGCCGGCAACGCAGTGATAACGTTAAAGTTCATGTCCTCAATATTTTGGTTTCTGATATGGGTATTGAAGTACTCTGGTAATGCAGTAACTCATGTAAGCCGTTAAGTTGGTGAATAGCAGGTTATAGCCGTAGCCTTTACTGAAGAGGATTGCAGCATAAAACATACAGCATTCTTTCTACCAAAAGATAACACTGGTTCCGCATATGTACTTGCTTAACTTAAAAGTCCATGCCCCTCTTTGGGCTGACCACTAATCAGAAAGCACTTCTGGGGGCATAACCAATAACGTAAACCCTGCATGGTAATGTAGTAAAGGTGGTATGATGTAACAAGATATAAATGCAGAACATGCAGAGTCCAATACATAACACCCCTTCCCCCCACCCTGGTCCTGATAGTGCCGAGGAAGTACTCGCCAGCGCATTGGCCGCTGGGTTTGGGCCGAGCAAGCTGGGAGGTCGGTAACAGCTGGAGAACTGGGTGGTGGGAGGGATTCGATTTTTTTTCTTGGGTAAGCTCAACCCGGCTGGGGCTCATCATTGGTGAGCCTGGTGCGTTGCCCTTCTAAGGCCCCTCTGGAACCTCACTGACAGCTGCAGGTGTTGCCTCAGGGGCCAGGGATACCCGCCCCCGAAGCTGGTCCACATGACGCATGTGCACTTGGCCATTGGCCGTTTGTACTTTGTAAGATAGCGGCCCTGTTGCTTCCACCACCGCTCCTTGTGCCCATTTGACTCCCCCTCCATAGTGCCGCATATGCACAGCCTGACTTTCCTTGAACTGCCGCAGTGTACCATGACTTTTACTTGCAGCCTTTTCTTGTTTCTCTTGCATTACTATTCAGTTATCTGGGTGGAGGTCACCGAGGGCCGTGGCGAGATGGCGGCCCATCAGCATTTCCGCTGGGCTCTTTCCAGTGATCGAGTCTGGTGTTGTATGTTGGGCCAGGAGAAAACGAGCAAGCCTTGTCTGCTAATCCCCTTTCTCCCTAATGCTTCTTTTGTTGTTTGAACCATCCACTCTGCTCGCCCATTGGACGAGGGGTGATAGGGTGCAACTGTGACGTGCCTGATGCTGTTTCTTACTTAGAGCGCTTTGAATTCCATTGAGGTGAAAGCTGTGCCATTGTCGGATATGATTACATTAGTCAAGCTATGGGTTGCCAACAGCTGACGCAGTGTGTTGATCACAGCAGCAGATGACATAGAATTGATTGGTGTCACCTCCAACCACGTGTTGATCACAGCAGCAGATGACATAGAATTGATTGGTGTCACCTCCAACCACTTTGAATGCGAGTCCACAACAATGAGGAAGACTTGCCCTTGGAAGGAGCCAGCAAGTCGCCATGTAGCCGGGACCATTTCCTGGAACTCCACTCCCAGGGATGCAGGGGAGCTTTCAGGGGATTATGTCGAGACATTTGACAAGCTGAACAACTCTTCGCTACATTCTCGATTTGGGCCTCCATGCCCGGCCACCACACGTAGCTGCGCACCAGGCCCTTCATGCGCACAATGCCGGGATGTGCATCATGTAGCAGTGCTAGCCCTTCCTCCTGTGCCATTACTGGCACCACCACTCTTTTGCCCCAGAGCACACAGTCCTTGTGAGCCGACATCTCTTGGCGGCGAGAAAAAAAAGGCTGAAATGTTTATCACTATTCCCCTCTGGCCAGCCATGTAAGATCCATCTCAACACGCAGGACAGGACAGGGTCTTTTGCAGTGAGAGCAGCTATCTGCCCAGCATGCACTGCTGCATCCAAAACTGACTCGAGCAGTAATATTTCAAGCGGTGGTGGAATTTCTGTATGTGCAGAAGGTAATGGCAAGCGGCTGAGGGCATCTGCATTGGCCAACCGCTGGCCAGGACGGTAACAGAGCTCATACTTGTCGGCACCAAGAATCAGACTTCACCGCAGCATGTGAGGAGAGAGGACCTGAGGCATTGGCTTGGAGTGGTGCAGCAATCCCAACAATGGTTTGTGATCTGTGTAGACAACAGAGGATCGGCCAGCCAGGTACTGATGGAACTTTTTTACAGCAAAGACAACCGCAAATGCCTCCTTGTCAATTTGGGCATAATTACGTTCTGCTGTAGTCAACGTGCGTGACGCAAAACATACAGGTGCCTCCCGGCCATCCTGCTCAACGTGGCTCATCAGTGCCCCAAGCCCATAAGGCAAGGCATCGCAAACAAGCACCAGTGGCTTTTGTACATCAATGCACTAGCACATCCTCAGCCTGTAGAAGTAACTTAGCTTGCGCATATGCTGTTGAGTGCTCCTCCGTCGATTTCCATGTTGCCGATTTGTCTAATAAGCGATGTAGCAGTTCAAGGACAGTGGCCTTATTGGGGAGGAAACAATTGTAAAAGTTAAGCAGCCTAAGGAAAGCCTGAAGCTCTGTCTTGTTACCTGGTGTGGGCGCATTCTCTATAGCCACAACTTTCTCACCTTTTGGTCTTATTCCGTCTTTGGTCTCACGGAATCAGAGATACTCCACTTCAGGGACCACAAAGCTGCATTTTTCCTTTTGAAGCCGCAAGCCACTCTCAGAAAAATGGTGCAGCACCTCATCCAAGCGTGCATCATGTTCAACTTGCATTTGGCCTGTGATGAGAATGTCATCCAGGTAGGGCTTAACTCCTGGAATCCCGGCCAGCAGCTTGTCCATGAATCGCTGAAAGATAGAAACGGCAGTGGAAACCCCAAACTGTAAGCGCAAGACACGGAGCAGGCCACAGTGTGTGTTAATAGTCAGTAATTCTGCTCCATTATCATCCAATAAGAGCTGCTGGTAGGCCTGTTTCAGGTCCAGTTTTGTGAAAACTGTTCCGTCTGCCATCGTTGCAAAAAGCTCACTCACTGTGGGCATGGGGTAGACATTTGACTTAACAGTTGTGTTAGCAGTGCAACGGAAGTCACCACAGAGCCTTAGGCTTCCATCTTTTTTGTGATTGGGACTATTGGAGTGGCCCACCTTAAGTGTTTCACTGGCACAAAAACACCCTGCTCGATTAAGTGACCTAAGGCCTCATCTACCTTTGATCGCAGTGCAAAAGGCACGGGGTGTGCCTTGAAAAACTTGGGTGCTATATTAGGGTTCACTTCAGTGGAGACGGGAAGGGCCCCTACAAGCCCCAAGTTCTTCAGAAAACACTTCTGAATGCTTTGCTAGAATGTCTGCAGTGGACTGTTGGTGAATCTGATATACTCCTGTGACTTCTATGCCTAAGGCATTAAACCAGTCCCACCCCAGCAAACTGGTTCCATGACCTCGAATCACAAGCAACGGCAAGGTGCACTTTACCTTTTGGTATTCCACAGCCACAAACGCTTTTCCTAACACCCTGAGGGGTGTGCTCCACCACTGCTTCAAAACACGGCTATCAGTCACTAATTGGGGGGATGTGACAGGCCAGAGGAAATGAAATGTGTGTTCACTTATTAATGAACAAGCAGCTTCAGAGTCCACTTCCATTTTCAATTTCTTATCATTCACAGTGACGGGGCATGGTAAGGCACTTTTCTCAGATGCATGTTGCATGCAGTTACGCTATTAATAAGATAATTTTCTTCAGTGTCTGCACCTGGGCAGTCCATTGTTGGAGGCTGCAGTTCAACGAAATGTGTAGCAGCGGAAGGTGCCTTTGTGCGTGTCTTTTGCATGCAAACACGGGCAATGTGGCCTCTTTTTTTTACAGAAATGGCACACTGCAGTACTAAATCTGCAGCTAGATGGCGCATGAGGTGCACCACATCAAAAACAAGGCTTACTGCCCTCATTACTACCAGTCACATCACCTGCACCCCTCTGAGCTCTTCGGGCCAGATGCTGAGTTTGATGAACATCCATCGCTGTGTCCGATGCAGGCGTTTCCACCGGGCGGAGCATGCATGCGTATGAAGATGCGGCTTCAGCCGTTACAGCCCTTTCCTCAGGCATAGCAAATGTCCGGTTCGTTTTGGTTAAGAGGCGGCGCTGCAAATTGATATCAAGAACACCACACACAATGCGGTCACACAACATGTTTTCCAATTGGTCTCCAAATTGGTCTCACAGTAGACAGACAGTTTTTTTAGCTCAGCAAAATAACTTGTGATGGATTGGTCTGGTTTCTGCTTACAGTGATGGAAATTAAATCGTTGGACAATAGGTGATGGAGCAGGGCTGAAATGGCGTTCAAGGCATGCCACAATATCGTTATAATCAACCTCAGATGGCAGGCGTGGTGTTAGGAGAGACCACAGTGTTGAATATGTAGCTGGGCCACAAACACTTAAAAATACGGCTCTTTTCTTTTCATCTTCCTCAATGTCGTTTGCAATGAAAAAAAATGCCAGCTTTTCTGCATACTCCTGCCAAGAGCTATTTTTGCCCTCCATGAATTCCTCGATACGCCCGAATGTTGCCATACCAGCAATAGCTAGTTTTCCTTGTATAATTAGTCAGAATCTAACGGAACATGTGCTCAAAAATTCGATGCAGTAAACCAGCTATTAATACTAGCGCCATATTCTGAACATTCTTCAAAGCGAGCACCCGAATAAATTTCTCGTTCAACTGATTTCAGTCTTTGGCGGCTGTACCAACACGTGCAATAATAGCGTTCACCATTTAGTAAGAAGCTAGCAACTTCACCGTGTCGTCCCTGGCAATGCCACTTCTTGGGGTTCCATGCTTCCGGCGGCCATAGCACAATGATGCGATCCGCTTCGTGGCCAGTGTTAAGTTGGTAAATAACAAGATGCTTCAGTAGACATGGACAGCGGGTTATAGTCGTTGCCTTTACTGAAGAGGATTGCAGCATAAAACATACAGCATTCTTGCCACCAAAAGATAGCACTGGTTCTGCATGTGTACTCGCTTAACTTAAAGTACATGCCCCCATTTGGGCTGACCACCAATCAGAAAGCACTACTGGGGGCATAACCAATTACGTAAATCCTGCATGGGAATTGTAGTAAAGATGGTATGGTGTGTATATATATATATATATATATATATATATATATATATATATATATATATATATATATATATATATATATATATATATATATAGTCTTTATTGTACTCATGGTACAGGTTAGTATTTACACATGCATACATATACACATACATATACATACACATACATAAATTTCTCTCACTCACATAACATATTAAACAACATTTGCCTCACAATATCAAGATTAAAACCATCAATATGAGCATTACCATTCATTACATGGATAAGCTCTTTTGAGATACAAATTACACTTTCTTTCTCTTCTGTTGGTTTAGCTGATGCATATATACAACGTAGAATACCAAGTAGCAGGCAGTATAATGTAACAAGATATAAATGCAGAACATGCAAAGTCCAATACATAACATAAGCAACATTAACCGATTAAGCATTTTTCCCCCGGTTACGATAAACCCTAATAAGATAGCTGGGTTACGCTAATAATAACAAATATTTCGGCGTGTTTATACCTTACTTCGGTTACTACTGTCTATATACGCTCTGAAAAGGCATAGTTTTTGAGGTATTATGGGAAAGATTACACGTCATTCCTTGAAAAATACGGCGCACGTCGTGACAGACTGCAAATGACAGTTGGTCGTGTAAGTTAGTATGCCACTTCTCTCTGCCACGTCACAAAAATAATTTATTTGAAGAATTTACCTCTATCATCTCTTAATCTGACATTGCAATCTTTAGATCAGACAAAAACATCGTGTAGTCCAATCCCGGCACAAGCTGTATTGAAAACCATCCGACTGTCAGACATGGAGACACCTCGTTTATGGGCAACACCTAGATAAAGACGGACTGTCTAGCTGAATGCCAACAACTACCGCAAGCATACCAGCACGAACATGATCCTCGGGCTTGGGCAAGTGAGTGGGAAGCAAATTCTGGGGTGCATTTCCCAAAAGCATAGTTGGTAACTTACTTAGATGGAATCACCTGTATATGGTCGATCTAGTTGTTGGCAGTGGTGGATAAAGTACTTAAGTTCAGTGCTTAAGTTAAAGTACAGTGAACCCGCAATGTATATACTCAAATAAATGTAGAAGCGCTGCATTAACAATCCTACTTCAATAAAAGTAAGAAAGTACTTGCTTTCTAATGTACTTAAAGTACTAAAAGTAAAAGTACTTGCACGATAGGTTGTCTCATGATTTCTAGGCCTATAATTCAACAAAAAAAAATTGTTAGGGGCTGTGCCTTTTTAATTCTTTAGATCATCCCTTTCAGGTAACATATAATCTGCAGAATTAAAGTGTGAACTGTATCACAGAGGGTGAGTCTAATAAGAATGCTAACCTTTATAATAAACAAAAGTTGTTGCTGGTAGAATGACTAATAATGGCATCTGTAGAGGCATAAGTATTACTTGTGGCCACATCTTCATTATTTAATATCATTAAGCAAAACCAGTAAAGAGGACTGGTTATAGTATATTCAAATAATTTATTTTATTATTGATCTATTCAATTAAGACCATTCGATTCTGTTGGCTTGACTTTAGGGGAAAAAACACAATGTATCCAGAGTTTGCACTCCAGGCAAAAACTAGGCCAGTTAAAATAAGGCAGGTCTTGAGAAACAGGGAATGAAGGAGTTTGAAATAAGAGTCTAGCCATTTGCCAAGCAGCCAAACCTCTTTGGGGGGGGACTGTTACAGTACTTTAAAATTAGGGCTGCAATGAATGATAGAATGATGATCTGTGTTGTAAACGGGGAAAGATTTTAAAAGGAGATGCCAATATATTTTAGGGTGTTTTATTATTGTTAAGGGGGTTTATAATATTAATATTGAATATTAATATCGCGCATGCATATGCTGCGTGTGCCATAGCAACCCGGTGTGTCATTTGTAAAATGGATTACCAAGTACGGCAGCACGAGAAATTAAAGTCGAAATTTTCTTGACTGAATGCTCTTTAGCTGCGACCAAGCAGGTCTATGAACGCCTCTGTCTGTCCGTCCGTCTGTCTGTCTGTCCGTCTGTGACACCTTTTTGACCATGTTCCTGTCGTCGCATCATCATAAAATTTTCAGGAGTTATTGACCTTCACCAAATTGATGTCCATGCACAAGGTTGAGGTCAAAAGTCAAGTTCGCAGAGGTCACGACCTTGTTTGCGGGTTTTCGCGCTATAACTCCAGTTAGAATTCATGGATCGCTATGAAATTTTGGAAATAGCTTCTAGGCATAGAGGATCTGTTCCCTATTGTTTTTCAAGGTCATCGGTCAAATCCCAATGTCACAAAGGCAAAAAAAATGTCAATTTTGCCCGATTTGACGGTCCACGCACCGTAACTCAAGTTTAATTCAATGAATGGCTATGAAATCTTAAAACAAGCTTCTTGGTATAAAGGAGGGGTCCCCTATAGATTTTCAAGGTCATCTGTCGAATTTCAAGGTCACACCAGTCAAAAAAGTTTAGGTTAAAATACGTTAAACGAGATCACGTCAGCTTATTATAGAGAATATGAATGCTCTGAACAGATGATTTTTGTCTAGCCTAGCTGTAAACATTAAAAACGATTGGCAGGTTTGGAAACGGCCACCGTAATTTTCCAATTAAGGACACGAAAATTTAATAATTCAAAACTTCTTTTAAAGTATAAAATCATTAGGCTGTATCACACCGCTCTGCCTGAGTATAGCCGTCTACTTAAAATTATGTTTCTATGATGCGGAAAGAGAGCACCATAATTAACCAATATTAACAGCGGACAGCGAAGTACGAAAAAAAATTCATGAACACCACTTGCAAATCTGCCAATATGATTGTAACGTTCAGTTGCTAGGCTAGATAAAAATAATCTGTCGGCCTACAGAGCATTCATATTATCGAGAATAAGATGACACAATCTCGGTTATTTCTGCTTTGTATTCATCAGATTTTGTTCGGTGTCACTTACCATTTTATTATTAATATGCCAGATCTGTGCAGGATAAAAAGCGGCGAGTTTGGTATCGCGAGACTACATTGATTGTAAACAGCTCATTTTACCAGCTTAATATATTTGAACAACTACATTCATAACAAATTATTAATGAAAATAGCAGGCTAGATGAATGATTTGGCGAACAGTTATGTTAAGAGGAAGGCAGGCATTTACGATGTAATCGCAGAATTCTGGCCAGCGAATGGACTGTATGCAAATAATTTTCTGTTGGTTTTCGGAACTCCAGTGGGGGGGGGAATTCGCTTCCCGCACCCTGCGCCCCCCCTGCAATTGCTCTGCGCCCCCCGTAGCGGGCGCGCCCCCCACTTTGAGAACCACTGCAGTACACTGATAACATGAATGGGTGATTCAGGAACTCATTAAATTTAATGTGATCTTATGATTTATTCTACCCCGATAAAATATGAGTCAGAGAAAAACATTGTGAGATTCTGAAGCACAATTTAAACGAGCGAAATATCTGCAGAAAATCACTGCATTCAATCCTGAGAAATCATATTTGTTTCTTACACTCCTGATCTTATAATATCTGATGGAAAGTCCAATATTTTAACTCCAAAGACGCAATGTTTTCTATGAGTTCTCACTGTTTCCTGCTATATGTGTGGACCCACGCCATTGAATGTTTGGAAGAGGTACCGAGGTTGTCAGAGGCAATGCGGTTCTCGCAATTACTCTATTCAGGGGGCTTAGTCTCAGTATCCATGTTAGGTGAATCTGGTTTCATTCAAATGCGACTGCCGCTTCCAAAGGCGCTTTCTGCCCTCTTCGGAGGCCAGGATAGCACTACCTGGTTGGTTTAAATTTCCAGGGCAGCAATGCAATGCAATGCAATTTGTTTTGTGAAGGGAACATTTTGGCGAGTGATCTTTACATATAACAAGGTGCGTTTTCGAAATGTAGTGGAGTAGAAAGTACAGATAATAGCTGCAAAATGTAATGGAGTAAAAGTCAAAAGTACGCTCTATAATTTTTACTTAAGTAAAGTACAAATACGTCATAAACGTACTTATGTACAGTAACGAAATATTTGCACTTCATTACATTCCACCACTGGTTGTTGGTTGCTAAGATACTTAGCAACTATGCTATTGAGAAACCTACCCCTGAGCGAGGGTGGAAGGAAACCCGAACATGTACAAGCATAGAATTTTCCTGACGAGCCCCTGGCTGGCTAACAGGAGGCTCTGAAGCAATGAACAATGCTATAATCATATAATCCGATGCCAGCAGTCCCTCCAAATTTATGTCCTTGCAGCGCGAAGCCAATTGTGCGCAGCTCTGAAAAGGATACCAAGCGCTAGTGTGACCCGGGCTCCGACCCAGGCCATGGTGCTCAGTACTACTCTGCAAAGTGGCGCTTTAGCTGGGTTAACCTGGTTGTCAAATAATTACATACTTTTGTTGATCATGAAGCCAATCCGGTAGACATATAAAACTAGACAAGACTCGACAAGAAATGAACAAATTAGGACAGGCAGATGATGGTCAAAGCACTCGACTTCCTTACCATGTGTCTGTTTCTCACAAATTACACTATCAAAAAAGGGGCTATTTTCGCTCAGTTTTTTGGGGATGTACGCAAGTTGATAGGGTGTTCAAAAGGCCTCTTTTATTCTCCTCCTGTGTAAGTGAGTGTCCAGAAAGCGTCTTATTCATCAACTCCATGATATTAGCTTTCCGTGGAGGTATGATTTGCCCAGTTCTCAATACATTTCTACTTTAAACAGTCTTCAGTTCTCATTGGTTTTGAGAACTTTTTGCCTTCAGTCTCCTCAGCATGTGAAGTGCATGATTGCTTGCATTCAGACCCAGTGATTGACTTTACCAACAAAACCAAATTACAAAAATGTCACTGTCCAGTGTTTTATGAGGCTGAATGTATCCACTGCTCAGCAGCAGTTTAGAACTCTCTGTAAGGATGGCCAGCTTTGACTTTAAAATATATTTGCTATAAAGTTATTGAATTATGAGTTGGGTCTTTGCAGATGTTCAGTTAGTTTTTGTAAAGTCTGAACTGGACATCCTGAGGTACATGATGGTTTACATAGTAACTGCAAAATGTGTTGCTGTCTCAATAGATTGACAGCATTTGACAGCTTTTCACTTGTAGCTGCTTAGCTTGAAACATTAATTCCAACATGGACAAATATTAAACGTTGCAATCCGTCAGGTAGTCCATGATAGACTAAAATATATCGGAACTGAATTAAGTAGAAATAACATTACCTCCCAGAATGTGCTGATGGTCCATGCTTTGTTTTGAACTCTATTTGTTCAATGCAACATTTTTCAAGCGCATACTCTGCAGTCAATAATTTCATATTCATTATTTTCAAATCCAGAATACTGGAGCGAAGGGCCAAAAAGCTCAAAAATTTGCCCCCGTCCCAAGTATTTACAGGCTGTACTCCACATACTTTAAACGGAAGTCTGGCTCAAGAGGAGACACAGATACTCACTGCCACGGGCAGACAGCAGTTCCTGTGTTAATGAATCTGGCTGTTGAGTTTGATTTACTCCGGTTCCTGCCGTCTGCTTCATGGAAAGGAAGAAACTCGGCGGCAGACACATTATTCACGCCTGCTCCTGTTGCTCTGAGAGTTCATGGAATTTTTGTATTTTTTTTTGGAACAGCTGGAAGGAGGGGTTTGAAGGCTGTGGATGTGTGCTGCTGCAAAGCTTCCTGTAACTCTGAATCACATTGGTATCTGGATGCAGAATGGTGCAGTCCATATTTGGATGCAGCATCTCTTTTTTCGCTCTTTTGAAGTGAGAAAGTACAGTATATAGACTGTGTGTTCGCATGCATGTGGGTGCCACTATAAATGAAGAAAATAACTTATAATAAAATTACTTTCTACTGAGACTATGTTTCAGCTGAGTTTACGTGATTTAAAGACTTATCAGTATGTATGCTTGATCTCTTGAAGACATAGTGCAATGAGGTCACACATTCTTGTGATTCACAGCGAGATACCTGTCACCGCTGCATTCTTCAAATGATGAACTGATGAACAAAGCTGTGGATTTTCCTCATATTGAAAGAACTACTTTGCCTTCTTGTCCAGGAGCCTCGAGAGATTTAATGCTGATCTGGCTACATCAGCACCCAGTCAGAGTGGTGCTGTTTTGCCTGTTCGCTTAGAGCACTGAGGGAATCTATCCCCCCCCCCCCCCCCCCCCCAAAAGTCCAGAAGCAGAATATTCCTGAAAGAGACTTTCCAAAGCAGTCAAGGACTTCTTTTGTACAAAATATTCTCTCAGTTAGGTGCCAGGTTGTTACTTCTGTGACCTAATGGCAATGTTTGTAGTTTCTAAAGTCCATAAGGTGCATTGCAACAGACAAGCGGTTGGCATGGTTGGCAGTGGAGGAAAACTAATCGTTATGTTTTCTGGGTTTGCATCATGTTTTCATGTTTGCATCAATTTGAATCCCCTCTAACTTTATGCATGTAGTGGGCATAAAAGTGTTCACATGACGTTACATAACGTAACATAACATAACATGAGTGGTGAGAACAGGCCATTCAGCTAAACTTGGCTTGCTATTTTCTTATAACAATAGTGAATCGAACATTTCAGATATTCAATGATTAAATGGTATCTAGCTTTAAATCAACCCCGTGCTTCAAAATTCCCAAGGTTTCTGCCTCAACAATCTGGTCAGGCAAGATATTCCACACTGAGATTACTCTCTGCATGAAAAAAAAAATTCCTAATATTAATGCTAAATTTAATGTTGGCCAACTTTCATTCGTGACCCTGAGTTCTTCTTACATAACTTGGCCTGAGTAATCCTATATAATTGACTTTGAGGTCTTTAAAGATGTTAAAGGGATTAACAATCAGATCACCCCTAAAGTCTCTTTTCCTAAGACTGAAGAGATAAAGGATCTTCAGTCTCTTCTCATAGCTTTCATCTTTTATATCAGGAATTAACTTTGTTGCTCTTCTCTGAACTTTTTCTAGAGCCTCTATCTTTTTCTGAAAATATGTTCTCCAGACCTTTATACAATACTCTAGATGTGGTCTGAGGAATATGTTGCACAATTGAAATATAACCTCCTTTGATTTATACTCGATACTTCTTGCTATATATGCCAGCATCCTGTTGGCCTTTTTAACTACAAAGGCATAGTGGCTAGAACTTGGGTTTGGTCAAAAAACACCCCGAGATCTTTTTCATGTGGAGCACATTCCAGTTTTAACCCCTTAAGCCCGACACGCCTGATACCGGGGGCGGTGGTTACGCATAATAAATACAGAATGTTTCCAAACTGCAACAATGTCATGTGGCATATCCACTTTACGCGAAGAAACTAGGCAAAAAAGCTCATTTTGACCATTTTTACCTTAACCAAACACAATTTAAGCACCAAGCGAGTAAATAAGCATGTGGCAAAACATAGGATAAAATTATATCAGCGCTGAGTTGCTATAATTTTTCTTCAATTTGTGCTATGCATACAAACAATACCTCAAATGAAAGAGGAAAGTCCACAGAATCCAACGATATGAGCCCTGTTATTTTAAACACGACACATCACTGAAAGAACAGCAGGCATACACTTTACGGTCTACAGAGATAAGCAAAGGAATGTCTTACCTTTGATACAACATATTTTGTAATTAAAAAAAACAGTTTTCAGGTAAATCCACGCTTGCTATTATTAGCTCAATGTGTCCGTGTTACAACAAAACTAGATCTGCCCGTCTGAAAGCATGTTTTTCTTGAGCATTGCTTCAAAGATCTCAGTTCCTCAGCATTCAGCTTGCTTGCTATGCATTTTCCTCTCTGTGTTCAGCTTGTGATGCTGTCAGTAAGACTTTGCCGGTAGCCATTTGATTCTATGGCTTCTGATGTTTTCAAGAGCCCTAAATTACCTTTATCGCACAAACCTAGCCTGAGCTGGAGCCTTGCACTCCCAGTGCATCAAGTCCATGGGCCATTCAAATGTATTTAAATAGCGCAACAATATAAACAGTTTACAGGTTTGTTTGTGGTATTTTCTGTAGAATTATCTGCAAAATATTCAACCGTAATTTTCAAAGTCGTTTTCTGACAGAAACGCGTGAATACTGAGGGCAAAACAGTACAAACAATGTTACGGACTTCTTTTCATGACTCATTCTTAATATGGGCGATTTGACAGCAGGGAAACAGTCAAGTGATATAGCCAAGTGGTTAGGGTGTAGGGCTGCCATACAGGCGACCAAGGTTCCTGACCCTGGTCAGTTGTGCTTTTGTAAGACATTGGTAGCATTTTTCTTGTTAAATTATTGCAGGGGTTTTCATTCTTCTTACTTTCCCACCCATTTTTTAAACTTTTGTGTATTCATAATCTTATTAATTTGCTTTTTTAAATAAATCTGCTCCAGTGGAGCCAAACTTCATTTTCTTTGTATTTATTGTCTTTGAATGGGAAATTGTATAGGCTTTAGGACTGGCAGAAATAATAATAATAAAAAAACTATAAATTATAAAAATTAAAAACTGTTGTATTTGGGGGGAATGTATGCCTGTAGTGATATATAAATGAAATTTGATTAGTTTTACAGTTTAATATCTGAGAAATCTGATTTGGCAAACAAGAGACCTGAATTGCCAATTTGGAGAGGCCACCCAGACATTCCTCTCTAATTTTGTTCTGATTTACTTGATTATAATATACTTTGGCACAGATAATGGGTGAGATTCTGTGATATAAATTTTTAGAGGTTTCAGACTGCAACTAAATAAGTTCACAAGGGATAGAAGTAAAACTTTGTTTGGTGCAAAATGAGGTCTTTGATTTATACTGTGTTCCATCTTCATTTACTCTGATTCAGTGACATAAATACAGATTTTAACACCATGGCAGAAATTCCAAATTGTTTTACCTTTATTATGATACTAAGATTATTCAAATGGACCAAATAGTTGCAGAGATATGCTCATTTCATTTTGGGCTAGCCTTGTAAAATATTTCATTTAATGAATTTTGGACCACTTTCAAAGTGGAGGAGAGTATTCGGTGGAACTACGGATAGGAGATCGGGGCGAATGTGACGTTGTATGGACTTGGTCTGTGATTATGCAAACGTTGGGCATCCCCAGGTGGCGAGACTCATGATGGGGCTTGCATCTCTCGTCGGAGACCGTGTAGGCTCCTAAGCCCCCAAAAAGTGTTAATGAATCAGCGAGTGATGGACTTTTTGTATGCCGTCAATATTATTGCGAATATAGCTAGCGTAAGAGTTTGATGTCCAGCGGTCAAGGATTGTAATTGGGTGGTCCAGCACTCCTCGCTTGGATGCTGTGGTGGCAGTGCTGATGCAAAAATAATGCCCAGAAAAGTATTTGGGCGGAGTGTTGGATCTAATTAAAACATGATAAAAATGGTAGAGGAACCAGTGGCTACAACCCCTGTGTCGGTTGTGAATAATGGGTCTTGGGGAGAAGCATGGTTATTGTATTTCAAAGTGATTCAGTTTGACATTAGCTTGAATGGACTGAGGGCAGAGTCTAGGCGAAATATGAATATGGGCTGAGAAATGCGGAACTGATCCTGTTACTACTCTTTGTCTTGAACATGAGGAAGTCAGTGGAGTAGAATGAGATGTCGTTTAGGCTTGCGTGAGGAGAAAAATTGTAATTAGCAGACAGCAGAGCAAACTCAGAGCATCAGGAAACCAAAAAAAGGACAATAGGAACATAGCTTTTTGAGTGGAATTTGTGGAAGGAGAATAGTACCCTGAGGGCAGCGTCTGAATGCAGCGAGAGAGGAGGTCTGCCATTAAAGGTAAACGTTTGGTCGGAGCCGGAGGTTCTCGTTTATGTAAACCTTTCAGTAATGTCTGCACATGAGAATGGGAAATTGACGAGCACGGGTAACCAGTGGCCAGTTTGACAAAAAGGTTGATGCCGCTGAGATAGACTTGTATTGAGGCCGGTGGAACGTGGTGTACGGAGTGAATGTACGAAAAAAAACTCATAATGGAAACGTTGAGGGCCAGGAATTGCAGTAGGAGTGCTGAGTGGAAATTCTTTGAATTGCTTCCATCCAGCGAACTAAAAAGAAGGTGAGTGTTGAACGAACCCGTTTAGAATGGCCTCTCGAGAGAAAGTAGCAAATGGCTTGAGTTGAGGAGTCAGGGTAGACGGTCGAAGAAAATGGAGGAACCGGAGTGGGGTGAATGTCCGCGTGCAGTGCCAAGTGTCTGAATCTTTGCCAAGAGAAGCAAGAAAGGGCATCAGCAATTGCATTTTTATAGCCCGGAATGTGTGCAGCTTTGAGCATGAAGTGGTGTTTTACGGAAATTAGTCAGTATCCTCAGGAATGGCATTTAGTGTGAGGTGGAAGGACCCTTGGTTTTCTCGGCTGACGGGGAGATTCCAGGTTCGGAAAAGGCCAAAGTCAAGTTATCGAGACCTTGGTAAGGGGGAGATGGTTGGTTGACGACGAGGAAGTTGTCAAGGCGGTGTTTGATGAACTGTAATTTGAGATTATTGCACAGAATCCAGCACAGCGTTTCCGAGAGAGAATTGAAAATCTTGAGGCTGCTTTTGCAGCTGAAAGTGAGACGAACGGCGAAGTATTAGCGCCCCTTCCAGGAAACGCCAAAAAATCCCAAAAAAAGGTGGGTGGAGTGGGACGACCTTAAAAGAGTTTGTGATATCTGCTCTAGCCAACCAGGCGCCGCGACTGGCGAGGGGGATGAGAGTTATAGTGTGGTCCACTGAAGAGTAGGGCGTGGAGAAATCATTGCTGGGGATACGGCTGTTGATACTGGGGAGGGGACGGAGCCGCGAGGGGATGATAAGTCGATGATTAACCGCTTTTTTCCCCCTGAGTATTTACGGGTAGCTATTCTGATAGGACTGATGCGACAGACTGGGAAAGGGGGCTTAGTGTAGGGTCCAATGATGAAACCCGCGTCGATTTCATCTTGTATAGGCTTGTCGACGATATGAGGCTCTGCTTGAGCTGATTGTAAATTAGTGCATGTGAAAGAGTGATTGGAAATGGCGACTAAGCCAGGGTGGAAAACCGTGGGTAAAGCCGTGAATGAGGAAACGGATTAAGTTAGGATCAGGATGGTTAGATAAAGCCGAGGAGAGTATTTAGACAAGCTGCAGATGAGTGGTGGCACTGCTAGTGGATGAGAGGTTGACACTAGCAAAGTATCTGTGATAGCGCCACTAGGCATTGTGCTCTTATACCAAGGCGCTAGTTTAGCCCCATGAAATGACCACAGCTAGCGGTCTTGCAGTGAGTAAGTTGCATGTATTTGCGGATACTTATCCATAGAGACACTTACTGCTCGGGCCATGGCCGAGAGCGTGAACCTTGCCACTGCCAGTGGCTGTAAGGTGGATACGCTTAGTATCTGTGAAGGTTTGCCGGCGAGGCAAAGTGCTCCCATAACCGAAGTGCTAGCGAGCTGTGCCACTGCGAGTGGCCATGAGGTGGATATGCGTAGTATCCGTGAATGTTTACCAGCGAGGCAAAGTGCACCCATAACCAAAGCACTAGTGAGCTGCACCACTGCGAGTGGCCGTGAGGTGGATACGCATAGTATCAGTGAATATTTGCCGGTGAGGCGAAGTGCACCCATAACCGAAATGCTAACAAATCGCCAGAGAGCTGTGCCACTGCAAGTGGCCGTGAAGTGGACACGCGTACAGTGTCCGTGAATGTTTGCCGGCGAGGCAAAGGCATTAGCATTTGTAATGATTTGACAACTCTGGAATAAATATTGCAATCATTCAACAGCACCATAATTGTATGACATTTAATTTGCAAAGAACACAACTTGCGTATTTAGCAAGAGTTGCTCTGACTAATTGGTAAAACTGACAAAAGTCTAATTTATTTTTGAAAGCCTTGTTATACTTTGCACTACGAAATTATATGGTGTTTTCTTCCGCACATCAATGACACACAGATGCACAGCTGAGTGATGGCGAAAATAATTGCTGCGAAGTCAGGGAAAGTTTTGGATTTTTGGCAGATTTTCATCCTTGCAGAGTCACATCAATTTTTTCAACATGTTTGGGCGGCAAGAACGAATAGATTGCAATGTGTTCCCCTATCCTTCCTATTCGTTCGTGCTCGTCAATCGACTTATCGTGACTTTCAAGATGGAGGCGACTGGAAACTAACTCAAGGTATAGTTTGCATAAATAGTCTTTTTTAATAAACTACCGGTGCATTTTCAAAGTTCTCAGTGCCTCCTTTTAAATGTCAGGGCCCTCGGAATTCTACCGATGAAGTTTGGAGCTACTTTGAGCCTTGTTAATGATGAAAATAATTGTGATATCTTTGCATGGCAACGCTATGCCCGATTCACTACTATTGCAAGCCTGTTGGGAGCTTCAGCTAAAAAGTCATTTATTATTGCGTACGGAGGTGGGGTATTTGACTAAGGTTAGTACTCGTTATCATGTTTCAATACACCCCAAGTCAATTTCACACCAGAATTCTCCTTTTCTTTGTCATTTGTAACCAAAGAGACAGCAGTTTTTGTACTGTGATTTGATCGAAACCCAGATTAAAGAGGACTGAGAATTGAATAAGATGAGAGGAAGGATTTGAGTTGAGTGTTAACTAAGGTTTCCAAAATGTTTGCCACGTATGGTAGCTTAGAAATTGGCCGGTAATTATTTAACTCATAAGTGATGCCACCTTTATGTAATGGAGTTACATGGGCCACAGGTAGTTTCCAAGCCAGAGGGAAACAACCTGAGGCAATACAGCAATGAAAAACATGAGTTAATTGTTCAATGATGGATGGCGCAGCCAATTTTATAAAGTAAGCATCAAGATTATCCTCTCCGGAGCTTCCGGTTCTGGTACTGAGAGGATGGCAGCCTAAGTTTTTAGCTCCCCAAAGATTTTACAAATTATCCCCTAAAACTTGATTTTTGTCAATCCTGGTGGGCATTTTATTAAAGAATGAGAAAAGAGGTTACTACTAGAAGTGGATTAAGCATGGGTTTAACAGAAGATGACCCAGACGCGAGGCACAGCCGAAGCAGCTCTCCAGATTTAGAGTCACATCAGGAAGATAGCCCCGAAGCTAGCTTGAAAAATATCCTCAGCGAAATTCGCGAATTTAGAAGAGACAACAGGGCACAACTCTCTGACATTAAAGTAGAGATAAAACGAGCAAACGACAGGCTGGATGAAGTAGAAGGGAGGATAGACGAAACGGAGACTGTGCTTCAAGCAACATCAATGTTAGTCAAGCGGCTAACACATCGCCAGGCTAGCTTGGAAGCGAGGCTGATTGACCAGGAGGCTCGAGCACGGAGAGACAACCTGCGGATTCACGGAATACCCGAAGACAGAGAGGGCACGGACATGGCTGGTTTCCTGGATAACCTGTTGAAAACATCACTCGGCTTTTCTCGTGACGAAGGCCTCAAAATTGAACGAGCACATCGAGCACTGGCACCGAAGCGTACTGGCACACAGGCAAATCCCCGGTCCATAGTGGTCAGGTTTGGAAGCTGGCGGATCAAAGAAGAGGTGATAAAGAGAGCATGGCAGAAAAAGAAAGTGTTTTATGATGACGTTCGTTTCTTTGTTGACCATGACTTTCCCCCTGAGGTGCTAAAGAAACGCAGCGAATACTTTGAAGCCAAAAAGATGCTGAGGGAAAAACAGATAAAGTTTCAGACGCCATATCCTGCAAAGATGCGGATCTTTTATGATGACGGCACCCGGCTTTTCCAGAATGCTGCGGAGGCTACGAGGGACATGTCGGCGCGAGGGTTTCCAGTTACGGTGGTGAAGACCCCCACCACACCGGACCTAGAGGAGATCCAGCTCCTGTCTGCCTGGCAGGTAGCAGGAAGAAAGGGAGACCAGGTCGGAAATCAGGAGCCTGTCGCTGTGGGCGGCAGCGCACAATCGAAACATCAACGCTCTCTTTTTAAAGACAGACTGAAGAAGTTCAGAAGACAGCCCTCTTAGGACACTAACTGATCATCGATGGATCACTGCCCCACACTTAACAGATAAGTCTTACCTGATTTTATAGTGAAACATGTAGCTTACATTTCATTTTGTCTTGACTAAGTGCGCAGAAAAATGCCATGCAATTTTGCTTTACCTGGCCTAGACCCATGTCTGATCACAGTCTGCACTTCTGTTTTCTTTGTTTAATCAGATGAAATGGGACTTGTTAGGCGAACCATCCTCGATTTGTTTATTTTTCTATTTTTTTTCCTATTTCTCTCCTTTTTTGTTGGACTCTGGCTGAAATGCGGCCATATCTCAGGGCCCCACTACTGCGAAGTGGGACGTTCCCTTACGAGGGCTTTGACTTTACAAGGTCCCACAAGGCTCTTCTGAAGCGAGCCTCACTATCGGAAGCAATTGTTCTGAACTGTTTCACTGATGTTCTGTTTCTGACTGTTTTATGCTGTTTTCGTTCGCGTTTCTTGGGAAAGATTGGTTTAGTATACGTATTTTTAGGGACACCAGGAGAGATTCTTGAGTGTGTGACAACCAATGTAGACCACAGTAGTAGAAAATGAATAGACAAACCCTTAAAGTGATCTCATTTAATGTGAATGGGATTTTGAACCCAGCAAAGAGGAGGCAGATACTGATAAAAATGAAAAGGGAGAATGCGCAGATTGTGCTCTTGCAAGAGACACACCTTACCCCACTGGAACATGAAAAACTTAAAAGAATGGGTTTCTCAAGGGTTTATTATTCATCTTATGAATCAGGCCACAGGAGAGGCGTAGCAACTTTGATCTCACAACAAATACCATTTGAACATATTTCAGAGACATCTGACAAGGAAGGGAGATACGTAGTAGTCTCAGGAAAAATATATGATGTAATTATAACAATTTGTAATATTTATGCTCCCCCTGGAAGTAACTTTACATTTTATAGAAACATATTTGATTTGATGATTGAGGCCACAGGAGTCGTCATATGTGGTGGAGATTTTAATATACGTCTTAATCCAAAACAGGATTCATCTAAAAACCCGGTTACCACACGACTACATAGGAAAATAAATGCTTTAATGACAGAACTTGGTATACTGGATTTATGGAGGGACTTCTATCCGTCAGGCCGTGACTATACTTTTTACTCACATCCACAGGATGCCTATTCAAGGATTGATTATTTTTTTGTATTAAAGAGAGATCGTCATAGAATATGTGAATGTGATATTGGATGTATTGATTTATCTGACCACGCTCCCCTCTCCTTTACGGTAGATATTTTTGATAACCCGGGTTGAACTTTGTGGAGGTTGAACACCAATATATTAAATAATCCAGGATTCAAAATCCAAATGAGAGAGGAAATAAAAAGGTTTCTAGAAGAAAATGATAATGGAGAAGTTGACTCAGTTATAATATGGGATACTTTAAAAGCTGTTATTAGAGGGAGAATTATATCATTCTGTACCTATGAAAAAAAACAAAAACAATTAAGATTAATAGATCTCAATATGGAACTGAAATATCTTGAGACACAACATAAAAGAGAACAAAAACCAGAAACACTAACTAGAATAAAAGCAATTAGAAACAAAATAAATATCATATCTCACACAGCAAATTGAAAAAAAGATGATATTTACAAGACAAACTTACTATGAGTCAGGAGCAAAACTAAAAATCTTGTCGAGAAAACTGCAAAAGCAACGGGCGGACAATACAATATACAAAATAAAAGATATAGACTCTAAAACTATACAGTATAAGCAAGAAGAAATACAAAGAACATTCAGAAAATATTACAAGCGCCGGTATACACAACCCCAATTAGAAGATGACCAACAAATTGCTACCTTCTTAAAATTTCTCAATTTACCTACTATATCAGAAGAAAAAAATGAAATATTAACAGCCCCTATAACTGAGATAGAGTTAAATAGGGCCATCGCCACTCTGACAGCAAACAAATCACCTGGCCCGGATGGCTTTCCCTCAGAGTGGTACAAGACATTTAAAGCTGAGTTAGTGCCAATCCTTCTCCGTGCTTGTAATATGACATTAACGGAAGCTAAAATGCCCCCATCTTGGAATGAGGCAGTGATTTCCGTAATTCCTAAGGCGGGGAAAAATAAATTAGAGTGTAGTTCATACAGACCTATCTCGGTGCTAAATGTCGACTATAAGCTTTATACTGCTATTCTCGCCAGAAGACTGGAAAAGGTCCTCCCTCAGCTTATACACAATGATCAGACCGGATTTATCTCACAAAGACAGACTCACGATAGCATCAGACGATCATTACACATATTACATCATATCCAGGAGAATAATATTGAAGCCTGTCTAGTTAGTTTAGACGCAGAGAAGGCTTTTGACTCAGTAAGTTGGCCATTCCTTTACAGAGTTCTAGAAAGATTTGGCATGAACAACATTTTTATTAGAAGCATTCGCACATTATATAACAAACCATCGGCCCGTATAAAAATAAATGGACACCTTTCAGATGCCATTACACTGGAACGTGGCTCGAGACAGGGATGTCCAATTTCGCCCCTGCTATTTGCACTCTATATAGAGCCTCTAGCTCAGTGGATAAGACAGACTCAGAATATTAAAGGCATCTGCATTAACGTAGTAGACCACAAGGTGGCACTATACGCTGACGACGTCTTGGTTTATTTAAGTGACCCCTCTAATTCACTATCCAAATTAATGGTCATTCTAGAAACATTTGGTAACTATTCAGGCTATAAATTAAATATACAAAAGACACAAATTTTGACTATTAATTACCAACCCACAAAGCAACTTAGGGAGAAATTCCATATTAATTGGGATCAAAACTCATTAAAATATCTGGGAATAAACTTACCAAAAAGAACTCAAACACTGGCAGAGATAAACTATGGCCCCCTCCTAATGAAAATTAAAGAAGAGATAAATAGATGGAACTCAATTTCCTTCCTTAGTTTTATTCACAGAATCGATTCTGCAAGAATGAATATTCTCCCACAATACTTATTTTTATTTCAGGCACTCCCTGTAGAAATTCCCTCAAAACAATTTTCTGAACTGAACAACATTATTTCTAGATTTATTTGGCAGGGTAAAAAACCCAGGGTTAGATTTAAAACTTTACAGCTTCCAAAAGAGCAAGGGGGAATGGCATTACCTGATTTTAAACATTATTATTATGCAGCTCAGATAAGACCCCTAATTAATTTGTGTAATCCATCTTTTCAAGCCAGATGGAAAGATATTGAACTCTCCACTCTGGCTGACGCTCCAATACAAGCAGTACTACCCCACAAACATCTGGGAAGACTTGTAGATAAGGTACAGAATCCATGGATCAAAGTGCAGTTAAAAATCTGGAATATGATAAGAGACGAGTACAAATTAAGTAATAAATTACAAATAATCCAATGGTGCACCTATGATCCGGAGTTTAAGCCTAATATAATAGATAAGGGATTTAAATCATGGATTTCAAAAGGAATAACAACATACTACTCTCTTACAGAGAAGGGGCAATTTAAAAACTTTGAAAAGTTGAAGAAAGACTATGGCCTTGAAAGAACTGATTTTTTTAGATTACTCCAGGTACACAATCGTTTTGAACATATTAGAAAGGAAACAGACCTCAATGACCCAATATTGACAATTTTTATTGACGCTTATCAAAGTTAATCTAATAAAGGTGTCATTTCCAGAATTTATAAAGGCCTACTATCCAAAAAGTCCCACAGTACAGGATATGTTAAGGAAAACTGGGAAAGAGAGGGTAATTTATTGATACCTGAAGAGGATTGGCTCGAAATCTGCCAGTCTCAGTGGAAATGCACTAGCTCTTATATGTGGCGAGAGTTTGGATGGAAGTGTTTGGTCCGTTTTTTCATTACACCAAAACAAAAGGCACATCTTACTGGAGGGGAAGCTATATGTTGGAGGCAATGCGGACATCGGGAAGCCAATCACTGGCATATATTTTGGGAGTGTCCAGTGGTTAAATCCTTCTGGACAGAGCTCCACAAAATATTAGGAGACATGTTTAATTTTAATCTACCTATGCAGTTTTCCACATTATTTCTAGGAAATTTAGATCTATAGGTCAAGCAAGCAAATAAATATTTATTTGGTACCTTGATAACCGCTGGTAAAAAAAACCATTACAAGGCATTGGTTGCTCCCTGACTCACCCACAATACAGGAGTGGATAGATATAGTAAATGACATTTATCTTATGGAAAAGATTACCTTTTCCCTGCGCCTTCAGAAAAACACATTTACTCAACTGTGGGCCAGGTGGGTTAGATATGCTAGCCTTGAACAGACAGAAGTATCGAATGGATGACCCTGTAATAATGTCTCTATATTTTATTATTGTATGTTTTATTGGCCTAATGATTTGTTTTTACCACCTAGATTTTATTTCAAAACTCCCTGGTGGACATTCCTTAATTTGCACTTTTATATATGTCTATCTTTCCCATACTGTTCAAAGTGTTTATAGTTTTCAAACATAACTTATTTGACCTTTTGTATTCTCTTTCTTGTTTATACACAAAAAATTAATTGTGAGCAGCAGCAATAACATCGTATATTGATTGAAAGTAAGCACTGTACTATAATGCTCTCGCAAAATAAAAATAAACAATGTCAAAAAAAAAAGATTATCCTCTCCAGTCGGACATCTGGCATTTGTGGCTTGCATAGCATCCAGAACGTCAATTGATGAGAAGGGTCAGAAGGTCAAAGAGGAAGTGGAATCCATTTTACCCCCTCATGTATCAGGAGCACTGGGACAATCGGAGTAGATTTTTTCAAATAAGTGGCTGGCATGTATGAAGTGCTTATTAAAGATTGAACAAATCTCTTTTTTGATCAGCAATTTTACAGTCATTTAATTTAATATGCGAAGGAAGTGAGGCACTAGATTTTCCATTTATGGAGTTTACTGCTTTCCAAAATTTGGCTGGATTAGAAGATGAATTAGTTAATAAATTTAGATAGTAGGTAAATTTAGCCTTTCTTACAGCTGCAGTGCATCTATTATGAGCTCGTCTGAAACCGAGCCAGTGACTAGGATCACCAGATTTTCTAGCTAGAGCCCAGGCTGAGTTTCTCAATTTAAACTCAGTGGACAACTCTGAGGTAAACCAAGGAGTTATTCAGTCTTTAATTCAAATCTTTTTGAGTGGAGCATGAACATAAACAACTGAGTTGAATGTCTCAGTGAAGACGTCCAGTGCCAACTGAGCATCATAGGAATTTCATGCGCAAGTATTGTCACTATGAGCACTTGTGTGGAAAAGAACAAATCTTGTGTGGTCCTGAGAAGAAATTTTTAACATTTTAATTGACAATCCTTTTTAGCAGATCTCTTCTTAATCATTATAGGCCACATTTTGTTTTTGATTTGTCAGTTGGCTGAATAAATGGCTTGATTGCAAGTCAGGAAAAGCACACGGGAATTGAATTAAGGTGAGGTAATTATGCCAAGGCGATGAAGGCTATCCAACCTCGCTGACAATTAGCGGACTTCAAATCACAGTTTTCTTTCCGGAAGCATTTCAAATGACCGCATTAGGTAAGTGTCATAGAAAAGGTAATAAGCAATCACGTCTGTCTGTCTCATAGTGGCAGTTACTTTTCTTGCGCTTAAATTAATCGTGATTAATTATTGCGACAGCCCTACTTTTTATATAAATTACTACCCACCACCCTTCCCAACCCTATCTACCCTAAAAACATTATAGCCCCCCAAGGCAATATCAGAGTTCATCATACTTTTTCTGAGCCATGATTCACTCAAAACAAGAATGTCTTGGGCAGTCTGTGCCACATACAGTATATTTCAACCTGATCTAACTTTTGATATGGGCTTCTTACATTTAGGTGAATTATTTCCATTCCAGTTCTATCTTTAAAAGTGGAAGAATTAATATGAGAGATCTGAGCCTGGATATGGGGATTGGTAAAAGACACTAAAGGGATTTTTTATTAAATTAGACCTAATAGCTGTGACCTTTAAAACAGAATTTGGAGTTTTAGTTTGAAGAATTCTGGAATGCCTGGTAATGACATTGCAATAATCACTGGAATAGTAGATGCAGCATTGGAAGATATATTGGTGTATTGGTGGTGAACAACAGGGGGGGGGGCCTATTGTGGAATAAAGTGGAGAGAAAGCTTCGCTGTTGGGCAGAGGGAGATGTGGTAAAATACGGCTGCAGAGGAATTTTCACAAGATTTGAGGTGGTACCACTGCAGTTTTAATTATGGAGAGGAAATCTCAAAGATATTCGGGTCAGGATAGAAAATAAGGGTCCTGGCACCATATGGGCAATGCTAGGGAGGCATGAGGACTTTCCCTGGGTCCTAGTGCCAGTCCTGTAAAGTCAGTGGTTGTATGAATCGTCATGACGCTTCGCCAGTTTTAGTAGTCTGGCCTTGTTGTCGAAGTGGTGAAAGGGGATTTTCTTCTGCTTGAGTGCCCAATGGAGTCTGGCGACGGTTCAACGTGGAGCCTCGGATGACCCTGGAGTGCGAGCCACGGTAAGCCTTGCTGGGGAGATGCAAGCTCTCGCTTCTGGGCACCACGGTTCACGAGGGGCATTGCTGCGACGAGACGGCGCTGGAGACTGCCGGCTTGAATTCCTGCCGGCGCGAAGCCCAAACAGGAGAACGGCCTCAGTCGTCATCACAGGGGGAGCGTGGTCCAGAATATGAGCACCCTGGCTGGGGTGAGCGGGTCGGTGCTTCTTGGTGAAGGTAAGAAGATCATGCAGCGAAGGCGGGTGCGCAGAGGAGAAACCTGAGTTGCGGGAACAGATTGAGAAAATTCCTCTGGAGCATTGGAGTCTTGGAATAATTCTGCGTGCGAGGGACTCAGTAGGATTTCTGATTCTATGCTTCGGGTAAGCGGTGTCTTGCTGTGCGCTGGGCTGTCTAGTTGTGAGTAAACCATGAAGAAATGAGACGAGCGGGGATTGTGGGAATGTAGGTGGTATATGTAGACGTAAGAATGAATAGGACGGCGCATTGGGAGTGGTCCTATTCATTAACCTATATTATGTGGAACTCTCTTTTTCCCTAACCTCAATTTCTGAATTTTGAGCATTGGAAATGCCTTCTGGCCATTTAAAAATTCCCTCCAAGGTAAAATTCCCGACGAAGTAACTATTTAAGGTATTAGCAATATCATACAGCAGTGATCCATCTTTATTCTTCATGCGCTTAACCTTCTCTTTGCCTGTATTTTTTCTACTACAGTGTTCCAATTACTGTCATTTTTGTTCATCTTATCAAGATTCTTCTTTTCCCTCAAACTCATACTGATAGCTGTGGTCATCCACGGAGGATTCTGCTTTTTAAACTTACTTTTGCACACCATTGGAATGAATTTGCATTGTGCCTCAAGTAAAACTCCCTTGAACATACCCAACATTTCATTCACAGACTTACAATAAATTTATTTTGCTTAGATGTGAGTGCGAACTTTCAAAGTTTGCTTGCCTAAAATTGAAATTTTCGATTTCTCAAGATACGGGCCAGTCTGATGTTTTTTCTCTCACAGTGTGCAGGTGCCATTTAAAACATCTACAAATTCTACCTCTCCTTTACCCTGTCCTTTCACCTTTTCCCAATCAATACCAGGATAATTGAACTCTCCCATAATAATAGTCCCTTCTCTGTTATAAGCTTGCCTAATCCTCTTCGAGAACATTTCATTTGCAATACCGTCTGAAGCTGGCAGTCGATGGCAAACTCTTATGTTTAGACCTGTCTTGTGATTGCCAGTGAGCCTGACCCAAATTTATTCTCAGGGCAAGAAATGCTTGATTTCAGGAATTTCCTGGACATAAATGTTTTTGTTCACATAGAATGCAACACCCCCTCCTCTCGTATTGAATCTATCCCTCCATAAGAGTTTATAACCTTCAATATTATTGTTATATATGAGTATTTTTTGTACAGCATTATATTTCATTTGTAAATGAAGATTTGTTACATGCTGTTTTGCTGCCTTGCTGGTCAGCTATATTTATTTTGTTCATTTGGCACCCTCTGGTGGCGTGTCTGTAAAATCATTAGGAAAAGACTAGTGATTTCTAGAAGCTTCTGGCACCTTCCTGCTTGGAAGGGGTGGGATTTCCCTAGAATCCTGTGGATCTTTCTAGAAGGTTGCTAGTCTATATAAATGCTATGATTTTGAGCACAAAAGCAGAGCAGACAGCAGAAGAGAGCAGAGCAGAGTTTTGTTTTGGCAACAGTTAAATAATGGCATCAGAGTGTTATTAGAGAATTGAATAGTGGATATTTTTTTTTGTACAACTTTTTTTGTGAAGAATAAATTTGTTTTAGTTGTTCTTTCTGGTTTTCTTTGTTGTGATTTTTTCCAGTCATAACATTATATTCTTCCCCAACCTCTTTACAAAGCCATGTCTCAGTAATCCAAACTATGTCATAGCCCTCACTAGTCATAACGGCCTTAAGTTCAGAGAATTTTTTATTATTCTACCAGTTGAATAAAAACATTTCAGGTGACTACCACTGCACTCTCCCTCCTTTTCCCCAGCTCCTCACTACACTTTATGCTTTAAAGCATCAATAGTGTGTGCAGCGCTGTCATCCTCTATGAGGTCAGTCTGCATTTCCCCATTTATAACACTCTGTAACCTCCATACTCCCCAAATCCGTGGTTTAAAATATAGGGCGCTGGCTGCCCCAGAAGCCCCCCTGTTAAGATCAAGAAAATGTCAAAGTTTTTGTTGATGGACGCATTCATGGATGAAAGCACGCACGGATGGAGCCCGATACTATGGCTCCCGTGCCACTTGGGCGGCAGGAGCTAATTAGGCCTGTAACTGAAAATTTTGATAAGATGAAGCAAATTGTCGAAGAATTGACCTTTTGGCAGGTCATTTGGAGGGCTTTATGAGATGCATATTCAGCAAAAATTAGGAGCCTGTAACTGAAATAGTTGATGAGATAAAGCAAAATGTCAAAGTTTTTGGTGATATTTTTAGGGCAGTGACCTTGAAAAAATAGGTCAAGGTCACCTTTTAAGCACTTCATTTGTTGGCCCTTATGAGATGCATGTCCAGTCAAAATTAGGAGCCTGCAACTGAAATAATTGATGAGATCATGCAAAATGTCGAAGTTGTTGGTGATATTTTGAGGCCAGTGACCTTGAAAAAATAGGTCAAGGTCGCCTTTAGGCACGTCATCTGTAGGCCTTTATGAGATGCATGTCCAGTAAAAATTAGGAGCCTGTAACTGAAATCGTTGATGAGATGCAGCAAAATGTGTTGATACATGCACACAAGCATGGACGCACGGACAAAGCCCATTACCATAGCTCCCTCACCGCAAGCGGCGGGAGCTAATCACCCTAGGTGTGCTACCCTCAACATACACTGGCCCAATGCAAAGGTATCCCTTTGGTTCATGTTTAGCCCTCTAAGCTTGTTCAGGTCACCCCTTTCCCAAAAGAAGTTCCAGTGCCCCTTAGACCTGTACCCCTCTTTCCAACACCAGGTTTGTAGCCATGTGTTAAACCTCTAGATAAAATTCTGCTTTCCTCTGCTCGCACGTGGTACCAGTTGAATCTCTGAGAACACTACCTTTGAGGATCTGCCCCTATGCTTTTTAGCTAATTCCACAAATTTTTTTTGCAGAACCTCAGATCTACCCTTACCTATGTCATTTGTCCCAACATGGACTATGACCATTGGGTCCCTCCCTGCTCTGGCCAGGAGCTTATCCGCATGCGCCAGGAGGTCAGGGAACATGCGATACAAGACTTATTGCACGAACAGACTATGCTGTCTATCCCTCAAATAATTGAGTTGCCCACTATTACTGACTCCCTTTCTCTGGGGGGGAAGAGGCTAACAGGGGGCCCTGAGGCTCATCAGTCCCTCCACTCTCAGGGTCAGGGGCCAAGTCGAGTTTGTGCAAAGGCCGGAATCGATTGGACAGCTCAACCTCTGAAGAAGTGGTCCCTGTATGGCATGCACAAACTTTCCTGCGCCAACGTGCTACAGTCACCCAACTTTCTCTCCCTGCCCGCTCTGGGGTCTCCCCCTTTCCCAGCTGTGGCATACACTCTATCTCTCTAAATGACATACAGTGCAGTTCCCCTGGGAACTCTACCAATTGCGAATCATGTAGTGCTCTCCAGATGCTCAATGATCCGGCACCGGTAGCAGACTAACTCACCCTGGATATCTCTTTCCAGAAGTGCAATCATTCTGCAACCGTCACTTAGTTTTTTCCACATTTTGGACCGCCATCTGTTGACCTGTCACATCCTAAATGGTAAAGAAAATTACTACTGCCAAGACAGAAGCACAGGAACCACAATTTATAAACCTGAGAAGCCCTGAGCAGCTGTCACGAGAGAAACTATGGGGAAACCAAGTAAATGGATAATTAGCCTCTTCTAACAGGGGCTTGGTTCTAGTTAACAAAAATGAAATACCAAATAGATATGAATGTAACAAGCACTCAGATGGGTGACTTAATTTTATACAGTCCCAGTACTATGAAGATACTAGTCTAACAATATCACAGATATTACTGGCTTAGCCCAGAATCCAAATAATCACAGACTGGCTTTTCTAGATGCTGTTCTCAAATGAGTGTCTTCAATACTCTGCTGTGTGATAAACAGAAAATGCCAATTATCAATACAATAATGTCAGCGGTAGCTAGCTTGCTTGACTTGAGCAGCCTCTACAACCAGGAGAAATTGGGGGTGGGGGCAAAGCACTCCAGTAAACCGTTAACGAAAATCTAAATCCCCGATCCCTAGTCAAAAATGCAAGCCATAACAATCTAGCAAGCTCTCCATAAACGGGTATTACAACCAATAGAAACCAAAAAGAGGATAACCTCGGTAAACGTTAGTCTTAATGAATTCAAATCGTCCACGTGAACGACTCGCTTCCTATGTGAGCTAACTACATACGATATCCCATGACAGGTTGTAGTTAAGCACTCACAACGCAACTACACTTTAACGAGCTGATCAAGGCACAGTGACCAGCTGAGAACATTAAAATATCTAATCATAGCAATATGTTTACACATAAAAAACCCCTCCAGTAACAAAGAGAAACAGAAAACCTCAGCAGTCCATCACCATCAACAACGAGGCAGGAGACACAGTGGACTCCTTAAAATACCTTGGTGTCACTTTGAACAATAAACTCACCTACGACTATCACACACTGTACATTCACAAAAGGATTCAACAACGTCTGTCAGTCATCCGGAAACTCAGAGGCCTCCAAGTCACCCCCCATCTCCTCCTCCTGTTGTATCAGAGCATCAGCCAACCCATCCTCCTGTCCGTTTCATGCTGTCCGTTTCCAACCGGGAAAAATTCACACGCATCACCAACACAGCTGCCAATATCATCGGACTCCCTACCCCCACTGTCTCTGACCTGAACAACAAGGCCATCGCACGCCTAGCAATCTCCATAGAACAGGATATTACACACCCACTGAACCAACTCCTCACCCCCCTGCCCTCGGGACGTAGGTATTAGACATTGAGGTGTAAGAGTGCTCGCTTTGGGAGAAGCCTGGTCCCTGCAGCTATCGCTGCCCTGAACAATAGACCCCATTGATCATGTGTGATGTTGTTGTTTCTGTGATGTTTCTGTGATGATGTTGTCCTTTTACCTGATGCCTGATGTACAGTCTGAGAAAACAAATTTCCCTCGGGACAATAGAGAATATTATTATTATTACCACTCTACCTGGATTTTACTTGCCCTTCTAATTATGTGCTTTGTAACTGTGGGAAGTAATCTTTGCAGTCCTGCTCCATGTAGAATGTGAAAGCGGGGGCTTTTTTCGAATAGTTGCTTTACTAACGAAGGTACCTGTTTCAGTACCTACCTCTTTAACCTTCGTCTGTGCCTGCCTTTGTGTGTCTAGGTCGCTGGTTTCATCCATTCTCTGCCTGGTTGTGAGGACCAAGCTAAACAGTTCAGAGATGAGGTAAGGAGACCAACGGTGGCTTCGAAAACTTCATCATCCTTTATCGTTAAGAAAAACCAATGAATTTTTATATATTGGCTGAATTAGGGGGAGCAGATGCAAAAAAGTTCTATCCTGGAAGAAATTTGCAATTGTCAACTGTACGACATCAAGGGATGGCAAGGTTTATTCCTGAAAATAATTCTAAGAGTGGCGGTTTGATTGTATAGAAATCAGCCTTGGGAGAAAGATGGTTTTTCCACAGCCTACAAGAAATAGAAGGTGCCATCAGATAGGAATGGGTATCCAGCACTTTTGATTGATTGACTGTTTGAGCCTTTTTTAGAGATGGTTAATGGCAGTAAAATTTCCTTGATCTTATTTGAAGAATAATATTTGCATAAGTAGGAGGTTGAAATTTTTTTGGCCTGTGATGTGTGGTGTGGCATCCTGCCAGAAATTACTTTTGACTGCACTCTTTTTTATTTGAACACTTTTTACCCCTCAGCCCTAAAGGCTGACCGGGTATTGCTATCCTTTGTGCGGAATGCCTGCTATCTGGACTCATATATATCAAAAACTGACTGAGGGAATGCCATACATGCACTTCAGTGCGGAAACAAGCTGTTTATTTCTTCATGTGAATTACACAGATGTTGTTTTGTTCCCCCACACATTTTGAAACATTTTTTTGTCCAACAGCAAATAGATGGAAAGGCCCTCTTGCTCCTTACGCAACGTGACATTGTAAAGATAATGAGTGTGAAACTAGGCCCGGCACTGAAGATCTACAACTCCATTCTGATGTTCAAGCATGCAGAAGACAAGCAGTTGGCCAGCAGTGGCACCAACTCATGAAGCCAACAAAACCTACCCTCACATTTTAAATGTATGTACATTAGAAATATTTGTGCATTTTAGGAGCTTTGCTGTAATGATTCACGGGGAAAAATTTGGCTGGGAAAACATCGTTTTGGACTTGGTTTTGTTGCATTTCTTATTTGTGCCCAGCCTCATCCCCACAGCCTCGTTCTCGATGGACCTCAAACCAGATGTTTACCCCAAAGTTTGAGCAATGGTGCACTGGCCTGTTTTACTTCAAAGCGTATTTTAAATATGCTGGTATATACAACTATTTTTACAATTCTGTAACATTTAGAGAAGATCAACAATACAGTACAAGTCTGACGATCACAATGTGACAACTCCGCTATCATCTGCTTAGCCATTTAGGTGCTATGTGTGTTCAAAATTCATCAGTTAAAAATTCTGGGATTTCTGGCTAATATGTCTGTTTAGACTTGGGACAAAATCATTACCGTGTACTCTTATTTAATTTGGTTTTGTTTTGCATAAATTCATTTGTTTTTTAATTTTCTCCTATTTATTCTGAAATTATTATAAATGACAAATTTTTTAACATTTATAAAACTTTAATATATTCATACAAGATTCTGGAATACCAAAAGGGTGTATGTTTAAATTGACAATTTATTTTACAATACATGTCTAAAAATGTATTTACAAAAAATGTTTAAAATGGGTAGTTTGAAAAATACAAATGTCCAAATTGTGTGTGACATATACAGTAATTCAGGTTGTGAAATTTTTGTGGCTTGGATCGTGTAAACTTGTTTCCATTATCTTATTATTTCAAATGCGAACACTTTCTGTCCTTACCTAGAACTTTGGCTCTTCGGTGAAGCATTTTTATAGATTTTTTGAAATAAAGGAATCAGAACATTTTTATGTATGCGATTAAAATCTGCATTTGCTAGAAAGGGTATTTTAAGTCATGATGCAGCATCAGATGTGATTTGAAAATTTTGTGTCAGTGAATGAAAGAAAAATACTGAGCAACAAAAACGAAATGCAAATTGAAAATTTATTTGAACACACGCTAATGTTACTTTTTTTTTGTTTTTAATCAATTTTGATTAAAGTTTCTGCTCTGGTATAGCAGGATTATTGCCACCTGTGTCCTTGTCAGCATAGGTCATCTTGCGGGACATCCCCAGTGTAGGTGTTATTCTGCCAGCCAGCATTGGCTAGCATGCTGTCTGACCACTTCCAATTATACCTTGGCTCGCACTGGTGTTTTGGACTGTTTCTACTGCAGGAATTAATGGCTGGTATGGATGCTGGCAGTCGATATACCAGTCTTCACCATCGTCACACAAGACTGTCCACTTTTTGCTCCATTAAATGTACTGTTACTGGCTCAAGATTAAGTCCAAAGACAACAGGTCATCAAAACACCCACTGCAAATGTATTTGTGACCATGTTTAGACTGTCTTCAACTTGCATTCATCTGATGTCACCTTCTGTTCTACTTGAATGATTGCAGTCAGAGAGCATATGAACACTGGCCTTTAGTCCTGGTAAATGCTAAAACGTCCTCACAGGTTCTTCAGTGTAAATAGTCTTTATTCAAACATGGCTGTTGTTTAGTGTAAATAGTCTTTATTCAAACATGGCTATTGTGAATACATCGAAAAACCAACCAGTTCCGCCCTCTCAGGTCTTCATTTGGGTACAAATGAAGGAACAATAATCAAGCAAGCATTTCATAACTAGGTTAACCCTTTCAGCGCCGTAAGATATCAGTCAGATGCTGTTGAAATACCATTACCAAAATACCCAACTTCATACCATTGCAAGAAGTTTATAAATCCAGGTTTTGAAATGAAAGTGTAAATGATCACCAGCTCTGATGGATGCTTTTACATATTTCAATCCCTCTAGTAAGTGAGTAACATTTATTTGTTTATCACATTTATAGCCAAAGTGCTTTATGGTCAGTATATAAAAGAAAAAATAAGACTCAAGATTAAGATTCAGCCAGAGCTGCACACTCTTTGTCAGGGCACTGACAAAGACAAAGACAATGACACAGTAAAAGGGGAAAAACACCTCCATCCAGAAATCACATGCAAATCATTGGCTGCCAAATGCAATCTGGAACAGGTGTGTTTTAAATGAAGTTTTAAAACCAGTCACAGATGATGCAGATTTCAGTGCATTTGGTAGACTGTTCCAAAGCCTTGGGGCAAACGCACTAAAAGCACGGTCCCCTTTATGTACCAGGCGAGACCGTGGAATGTTAAGAAGTGGCTGTGTAGCAGATCTTAAGGATCGCGTTGGGGTTAATGGACATAGCATGTCAAGAACATACAGTGGCGCTAGACCATTCAAGGCTTTAAAATCAATCAGTGCCACTTTGTACTGGATTGTATGATTGTATGCTGGGCCATGTGCACCATATGGAGCCTGATCGTCTGCCTCGGGAGATACTCTACGGAGAACTGCGCGACGGCGCCCGTAAAGTTGGCCGGCCTCTGCTCCACTAATAAGGACACCATCAAGCGCGACATGAAGGCTGTCGGGATCAACGTCAACAGCTGGGAAGCTACCGCTGTAAACCGCGACTTCTGGCGGCATTGCATTAAGACGCAGGTGCTGGCAGCTGAAGTTATCTGTCCTCCAAGTGCCGTGTGGCACATAGGGCCTCCACAGAAGCTGTCCATCTCTCTCTGTCCACTGCGACACCCCGCACCTCATCCCATGAACCCCATCCTTCTTCCTTCATCTCCTTTTCCACTATCCTTCTCCACGTTGTTTTTAGTCTTCCTCTTTTCCTTTTTCCCTCTGGTCTCCAACTTAACGCTGTTCTTGCATCGCTCGCTCTATCCTGTCTCAGGATATGCCCAATTAGTTTCCATCTTCTTCTTTTTACTTCCTGGCTCACTGGTAACATTTCCGCTCTTATTAATAGCTCTTCCGTTGTTATGTGATCTTGCCAACATATGTTGTGGATCCTCCTGAGGCACTTGTTTTGGAAGACGTTTAGGACATGTTCGTCATTCTTTGTCATTTTCCAGGTCTCGCACCCATACAACAAAACAGGCAACACCATAGTCTTGTACAGTTTCGTTTTTGTTCTCCTTGAGATGTTCTTGGAGTTCCAGATGTTGTTAAGCCTGGTGTACGTTCCTCGTGCTTTCGAAAGTCTGTTTTGTAGATCCTTCATCCCTCCTCCTTCCTTATTGACCTTGGCACCAAGATATGTAAACTCGTCAACTTCTTTGATGTCTTTACCCGTGATATTAATTGGCTCTTGGTTCTTTGCGTTGATTCGTATGAGGTTGGTCTTGTCAAGGTTTATTTTAAGGCCGACTCATTTCGCTTCCATGTCCATTCTTGTGGTTTTGTCTTGCATTTGGTCTCTTGACGAGGATAGTAGTGCTACGTCATCTGCAAAATCTAGGTCGTCTAGTTTCGTTGTTAGTCTCCATCTTATGCCGTTTTCTCCCCTGCCAACCGTCTTTCTCATTATCCAGTCCATTACAATCAAGAAAAGGAATCCAGACATGTTGCAGCCCTGCTTGACTCCGGTTTCAATATCAAACCATTCACCTCTCTCTCCTTGGTCTTCTACGGTACACTGGAATCCCTCATAGAACAACTGTATTAGCTGAAGACAATGAGAGAACTCGTGCTTCAACAAAGAGGATGACGAGAAAACTTCGGGCGACATTAGCGCTCGCGCCCACAACCCACATTTTCCCCAAGTGTCAGCGGGACTGTCACTCCAGGATTGGGCTGCTCAGTCACTCACGATCCTGCAAATAACCACTTTTGTGCCGACCATTGCCTTTCGAGACGAGGATGCCATTAGTGGTAAGGCCAGGAGAGAGACAAGCTGTGTGACTGACTGCCTTTGTGTGTCTAGGTCGCTGGTTTCATCCATTCTCTGCCTGGTTGTGAGGACCAAGCTAAACAGTTCAGAGATGAGGTAAGGAGACCAACGGTGGCTTCGAAAACTTCATCATCCTTTATCGTTAAGAAAAACCAATGAATTTTTATATATTGGCTGAATTAGGGGGAGCAGATGCAAAAAAGTTCTATCCTGGAAGAAATTTGCAATTGTCAACTGTACGACATCAAGGGATGGCAAGGTTTATTCCTGAAAATAATTCTAAGAGTGGCGGTTTGATTGTATAGAAATCAGCCTTGGGAGAAAGATGGTTTTTCCACAGCCTACAAGAAATAGAAGGTGCCATCAGATAGGAATGGGTATCCAGCACTTTTGATTGATTGACTGTTTGAGCCTTTTTTAGAGATGGTTAATGGCAGTAAAATTTCCTTGATCTTATTTGAAGAATAATATTTGCATAAGTAGGAGGTTGAAATTTTTTTGGCCTGTGATGTGTGGTGTGGCATCCTGCCAGAAATTACTTTTGACTGCACTCTTTTTTATTTGAACACTTTTTACCCCTCAGCCCTAAAGGCTGACCGGGTATTGCTATCCTTTGTGCGGAATGCCTGCTATCTGGACTCATATATATCAAAAACTGACTGAGGGAATGCCATACATGCACTTCAGTGCGGAAACAAGCTGTTTATTTCTTCATGTGAATTACACAGATGTTGTTTTGTTCCCCCACACATTTTGAAACATTTTTTTGTCCAACAGCAAATAGATGGAAAGGCCCTCTTGCTCCTTACGCAACGTGACATTGTAAAGATAATGAGTGTGAAACTAGGCCCGGCACTGAAGATCTACAACTCCATTCTGATGTTCAAGCATGCAGAAGACAAGCAGTTGGCCAGCAGTGGCACCAACTCATGAAGCCAACAAAACCTACCCTCACATTTTAAATGTATGTACATTAGAAATATTTGTGCATTTTAGGAGCTTTGCTGTAACGATTCACGGGGAAAAATTTGGCTGGGAAAACATCGTTTTGGACTTGGTTTTGTTGCATTTCTTATTTGTGCCCAGCCTCATCCCCACAGCCTCGTTCTCGATGGACCTCAAACCAGATGTTTACCCCAAAGTTTGAGCAATGGTGCACTGGCCTGTTTTACTTCAAAGCGTATTTTAAATATGCTGGTATATACAACTATTTTTACAATTCTGTAACATTTAGAGAAGATCAACAATACAGTACAAGTCTGACGATCACAATGTGACAACTCCGCTATCATCTGCTTAGCCATTTAGGTGCTATGTGTGTTCAAAATTCATCAGTTAAAAATTCTGGGATTTCTGGCTAATATGTCTGTTTAGACTTGGGACAAAATCATTACCGTGTACTCTTATTTAATTTGGTTTTGTTTTGCATAAATTCATTTGTTTTTTAATTTTCTCCTATTTATTCTGAAATTATTATAAATGACAAATTTTTTAACATTTATAAAACTTTAATATATTCATACAAGATTCTGGAATACCAAAAGGGTGTATGTTTAAATTGACAATTTATTTTACAATACATGTCTAAAAATGTATTTACAAAAAATGTTTAAAATGGGTAGTTTGAAAAATACAAATGTCCAAATTGTGTGTGACATATACAGTAATTCAGGTTGTGAAATTTTTGTGGCTTGGATCGTGTAAACTTGTTTCCATTATCTTATTATTTCAAATGCGAACACTTTCTGTCCTTACCTAGAACTTTGGCTCTTCGGTGAAGCATTTTTATAGATTTTTTGAAATAAAGGAATCAGAACATTTTTATGTATGCGATTAAAATCTGCATTTGCTAGAAAGGGTATTTTAAGTCATGATGCAGCATCAGATGTGATTTGAAAATTTTGTGTCAGTGAATGAAAGAAAAATACTGAGCAACAAAAACGAAATGCAAATTGAAAATTTATTTGAACACACGCTAATGTTACTTTTTTTTTGTTTTTAATCAATTTTGATTAAAGTTTCTGCTCTGGTATAGCAGGATTATTGCCACCTGTGTCCTTGTCAGCATAGGTCATCTTGCGGGACATCCCCAGTGTAGGTGTTATTCTGCCAGCCAGCATTGGCTAGCATGCTGTCTGACCACTTCCAATTATACCTTGGCTCGCACTGGTGTTTTGGACTGTTTCTACTGCAGGAATTAATGGCTGGTATGGATGCTGGCAGTCGATATACCAGTCTTCACCATCGTCACACAAGACTGTCCACTTTTTGCTCCATTAAATGTACTGTTACTGGCTCAAGATTAAGTCCAAAGACAACAGGTCATCAAAACACCCACTGCAAATGTATTTGTGACCATGTTTAGACTGTCTTCAACTTGCATTCATCTGATGTCACCTTCTGCTCTACTTGAATGATTGCAGTCAGAGAGCATATGAACACTGGCCTTTAGTCCTGGTAAATGCTAAAACGTCCTCACAGGTTCTTCAGTGTAAATAGTCTTTATTCAAACATGGCTGTTGTTTAGTGTAAATAGTCTTTATTCAAACATGGCTATTGTGAATACATCGAAAAACCAACCAGTTCCGCCCTCTCAGGTCTTCATTTGGGTACAAATGAAGGAACAATAATCAAGCAAGCATTTCATAACTAGGTTAACCCTTTCAGCGCCGTAAGATATCAGTCAGATGCTGTTGAAATACCATTACCAAAATACCCAACTTCATACCATTGCAAGAAGTTTATAAATCCAGGTTTTGAAATGAAAGTGTAAATGATCACCAGCTCTGATGGATGCTTTTACATATTTCAATCCCTCTAGTAAGTGAGTAACATTTATTTGTTTATCACATTTATAGCCAAAGTGCTTTATGGTCAGTATATAAAAGAAAAAATAAGACTCAAGATTAAGATTCAGCCAGAGCTGCACACTCTTTGTCAGGGCACTGACAAAGACAAAGACAATGACACAGTAAAAGGGGAAAAACACCTCCATCCAGAAATCACATGCAAATCATTGGCTGCCAAATGCAATCTGGAACAGGTGTGTTTTAAGTGAAGTTTTAAAACCAGTCACAGATGATGCAGATTTCAGTGCATTTGGTAGACTGTTCCAAAGCCTTGGGGCAAACGCACTAAAAGCACGGTCCCCTTTATGTACCAGGCGAGACCGTGGAATGTTAAGAAGTGGCTGTGTAGCAGATCTTAAGGATCGCGTCGGGGTTAATGGACATAGCATGTCAAGAACATACAGTGGCGCTAGACCATTCAAGGCTTTAAAATCAATCAGTGCCACTTTGTACTGGATTGTATGATTGTATGCTGGGCCATGTGCACCATATGGAGCCTGATCGTCTGCCTCGGGAGATACTCTACGGAGAACTGCGCGACGGCGCCCGTAAAGTTGGCCGGCCTCTGCTCCACTAATAAGGACACCATCAAGCGCGACATGAAGGCTGTCGGGATCAACGTCAACAGCTGGGAAGCTACCGCTGTAAACCGCGACTTCTGGCGGCATTGCATTAAGACGCAGGTGCTGGCAGCTGAAGTTATCTGTCCTCCAAGTGCCGTGTGGCACATAGGGCCTCCACAGAAGCTGTCCATCTCTCTCTGTCCACTGCGACACCCCGCACCTCATCCCATGAACCCCATCCTTCTTCCTTCATCTCCTTTTCCACTATCCTTCTCCACGTTGTTTTTAGTCTTCCTCTTTTCCTTTTTCCCTCTGGTCTCCAACTTAACGCTGTTCTTGCATCGCTCGCTCTATCCTGTCTCAGGATATGCCCAATTAGTTTCCATCTTCTTCTTTTTACTTCCTGGCTCACTGGTAACATTTCCGCTCTTATTAATAGCTCTTCCGTTGTTATGTGATCTTGCCAACATATGTTGTGGATCCTCCTGAGGCACTTGTTTTGGAAGACGTTTAGGACATGTTCGTCATTCTTTGTCATTTTCCAGGTCTCGCACCCATACAACAAAACAGGCAACACCATAGTCTTGTACAGTTTCGTTTTTGTTCTCCTTGAGATGTTCTTGGAGTTCCAGATGTTGTTAAGCCTGGTGTACGTTCCTCGTGCTTTCGAAAGTCTGTTTTGTAGATCCTTCATCCCTCCTCCTTCCTTATTGACCTTGGCACCAAGATATGTAAACTCGTCAACTTCTTTGATGTCTTTACCCGTGATATTAATTGGCTCTTGGTTCTTTGCGTTGATTCGTATGAGGTTGGTCTTGTCAAGGTTTATTTTAAGGCCGACTCATTTCGCTTCCATGTCCATTCTTGTGGTTTTGTCTTGCATTTGGTCTCTTGACGAGGATAGTAGTGCTACGTCATCTGCAAAATCTAGGTCGTCTAGTTTCGTTGTTAGTCTCCATCTTATGCCGTTTTCTCCCCTGCCAACCGTCTTTCTCATTATCCAGTCCATTACAATCAAGAAAAGGAATCCAGACATGTTGCAGCCCTGCTTGACTCCGGTTTCAATATCAAACCATTCACCTCTCTCTCCTTGGTCTTCTACGGTACACTGGAATCCCTCATAGAACAACTGTATTAGCTGAAGACAATGAGAGAACTCGTGCTTCAACAAAGAGGATGGCGAGAAAACTTCGGGCGACATTAGCGCTCGCGCCCACAACCCACATTTTCCCCAAGTGTCAGCGGGACTGTCACTCCAGGATTGGGCTGCTCAGTCACTCACGATCCTGCAAATAACCACTTTTGTGCCGACCATTGCCTTTCGAGACGAGGATGCCATTAGTGGTAAGGCCAGGAGAGAGACAAGCTGTGTGACTGAGGTTACGATTGTTAGATAGCTGCAATTTTCTGAATCGTTCTCCTTTGCGTGGACACTGGGGCGTAAAGTGGAGTAACGTTTTTCCCACTGAACGGAGTCCCACTGAACGGAGAAGCAGCGGGATATTTCCTGATATCGGGCTTTCGGTGTGGTGAGACCGCAGTGTTTTTTTCTCATGCTTTTTGCTGTGGGCCTGCTGTGCGTATTTCCTGGATTACAGTTTTTTTTGGACTGCTGGGTTTTTCCTGATTTTTGAAGTTGTTGGACTTTGCAATCTAGCAGCGCGGAATGGAACTTTGGTTATTTTTTTTTGAATGGGCGTTGACTTTTGGGTAAAAAGTCCAGCTGTTTCGAAGTAAAAAAAATTGTTTAAAATAAAAGCCTTATTTGTGACTGACCTTACATTTGCCAAGGCCATTTTCCGCGTTTCAACAAAATTTTCAGGTATCCAGGATCGGTGTAGTAGATGGCTCAGGTTATGGTGCCCAACGCCCCTTCTCCTGGGTGTAAACACCTCCGCCGTTCGGGATAGGCAGGAAGATCTGCCGGTGAACCGGGAAAAGAAGCACCAGGTGAGTGTGGTTTTGATCGCGACAGAGACGACACATCTTCACTCTGACACCAGCTCGCCTTCCGCGCTTTCTCCGACATTTCCTTGTCAGTGTTGAGCAGCAGGGCAAGGCACGGACACAGGCTAGGTCTCTGGGGAGACACTGATGGTAGCCTCGGTCTCCACCGGTTTTGTGATCATAATCCACAGCAGTTCGGATAGATAACTGTGCATCGCGATCGTACTGCAGAGCTGATACTGTTAGAAATTCCTTGATAAACAGGCATATAAAGACGTATACACAGAGAGCAGGTAGTGACAGGACAGGTAAAAAGTGACGGCTCGCCGACAAACATACTGGCGCCATCTTCCCAACTCTATTCTCATTAAGGAGTTATTACTATCATGTACCTCTTCAAAATGTTTGGCGATAGAATAATCCACATTCTGTATACTAATGATGTGCTTGTGCTGTCAGAGTCTATCCTGAAGACATCTTTTGGTGCGTCCTACATAAAAAATTACTTGGGCATGTAAGATGATTAGCAAATGACAAGTGGAGCTACAGTAAATACAATCTCTCTGACTGTACTTCTTGCTTTTAGGTCACCAAATGTCTTTGATTGAATTTCATTTGAGCAGTGACCACAGGTGTTGATAACACACTTAAAAGTACCTGAAGGTGTCTTAAACCCAGCCCTGCCTCAAGGCTGATGCTTGCCGAGGACCGGCATACGGGGAAATGGCTTCCAGGGAACTATATATTGACGGCCGGCACACAGGGAAAATAATATAGGACCACAATGGAAAAAAAGAGGAAAATCCAACCTTTGATTTAAGTGCATTTATTTCATGGGAAAAAATCCCACATTAAGAAATAATTCTTTTACATCAAATCTTGTGTGCCACAATTATTAGCACCCCTGATGTTAATACTCTGTACAACCCCCTTTTGCCAACAAAAAACACCTAATCCTCTCCTGTAATGTTTCATAAGATGGGAGAATACAGAAAGAGGGATCTTTGACCATTCCTCTTTGCACAATCTCTCTAAATCATCCAGCGACCAGGGTCCTCTCCTCTGCACTCCTGTTCAGCTCACTCCACAGGTTTTCAATGGGGTTGAGGTCTGGGGACTGAGATGGCCATGGGAGGAGCTTGATTCTGTGTCTGGTGAACCATTTCTGTGTAGATTTGGCCACATGTTTAGGGTCATTATCTTGCTGAAAGACCCAGTGACGACCCATCTTCAGATTTCGGGCAGAGGCCACCAGATTTTGATTTAAAATGTCCTGGTATTTCACAGCGTTCATGATACCATGCACCCTAACAAAGTTCCCAGGGCCTCTGGAAGAGAAACAGGCCCACAGCATCACCGATCCTCCCCCATACTTCACAGTGGGCGTGAGGTGCTTTTCTGCATACTCATCTTTTGTAGTCCGCCAGACCCGCTTAGAGTGTTTGTCGCCAAAAAGCTCTATCTTGGTCTCATCTGACCAAAGCACACAGTCCCAGTTGAAGTCCCAGTACCGCTTAGCGAACTCCAGACGTTTGCGTTTATGATTGTGAGTGAGAAAAGGTTTTTTCTGTGCATGCCTCCCAAACAGCTTGTTGGCATGTAGATAGCGCCTGATGGTTGTTTTGGAGACTTTGTGACCCCAAGATGCAACCATTTGTTGCAATTCTTTAACAGTGAGCTTTGGAGAACTTTTTCTCTTACCATCCTCCTCTCTGTGCGTGGTGGCAAAATAACCTTGCGTCCTCGTCCAGGCTTGATCACCAGTGCTCCAGTTGTTTTAAACTTCTTAATGATTCCTCTAACAGTAGATATGGGCAGGTGCAGGCGAGTGGCTATTTTCTTGTAGCCATTGCCTGACTTGTGAAGCTCGACACACACCTGCCTTACTTGAATGGTGTGTTCCTTTGTCTTTCCCATGTTAAAGGGTGAATAAGAGAAATAGCCGCTGTGTCACATCATATTTATACCCCAGGGAAACAGGAAGTGATGAATTACTAATTGAATGTTCCTAGATACTCTGATCAACTTTGTAAACTACTGTAGAAATGACAGAAATACTTCAATTACATTTATTTCCTCGGAATTGTTAGGGGTAATTGTGCAACAGGTGATTTTATAAAAAAATAATTTCTTAGTCAGGGATTTTTTCCCCCTTAAAATTAAGTTGAAGGTTGCATTTTTCTACAATTTTCAGTGTGAGAGTATGCTTCTGCAATAAAAATTAAATTTATTTTAAGGCTTTTAACACATCTTAACCAGGGGTGCCAATAATTATGGAGGGCACTGTATATTTCCATTACTTTGAATAGCCTAGCACCAATTCGCATCACTCTATTTTGATGCGTGATGCATAATGCGTCAGCTGAGTAGCATCTAATGTAATGTCCATTGCTTAGCGAACCATTTATTAACCAATCTTCATTGTTAAATTACTTACAGACCTTCATACATGATGCCAAACTTTTTGCAACTTGACAGATGAGATCCAAGATGATAACTGCATGATCTGAACAATGGGCATTCCTTACCATCCGTCTGTGATCAACATTATAGACGTGGCCAAGTCGGTAAAGTGAGCTGGCATTATGGTCCTAATTAATTAACTATTAAAAAAAAAAAAAAATTATATATACATATATTATTATTATTATTATTATCTCTTTGCCTGCCCAGCCAAACCTATCTCTGTTCCCTCAGCTGCTGACAACCCCACAGTATGTCTGTTTTCTGTACCCCAAGCCGGATACTCCATCCATTTGCCCACTCCCTCCACCTGTCTATTCCACCAAGCTCATTATTTACATGTGATGCGAGATCAGAGAGACACCAGATGCGAGGTGGAAGGGAAATGAGGATTTATTTAAAACAAAAGAAAACAGGCACGAGGGCCAACAAAAAACTCGGCCCAAAGGGTTGCAAAATACAAACTAAGGTGAGCTACACAGAGCTGGGAACTAAGGAGCTAAAAAGGCAAGAACAGAAAAACCACAGGCAGAAATCCAAGAAAAATAAATAACAAAACTATGGCTATATATACAAGGGCTATGAACAAGGACTTGAAGGCGTGAACGTGAGCGAAGACTTGTACATGAAACGAGACTTGAGACACTGTCTGCCAGCCAACTTCCACCGCATCCAGATAAAGGCTAGAAATCAAGACACATGAGGGGTAACACCTGGAGAAAGAGAAACAAGAGGCATGGCAAGATCATGAGACATGGACCAAGATTGGATAACAAGACTTGCTCATTAAGAGAATGAGCGTGCTCAGCTTAAGTACCAATTAAGTATGCAGTTTGAAAGCAGCATGAATGTTCAGAACAGAAAAGCACAGCAAGATCTTGAAATAGCAAAGCAGGAATCATGACAATAAACTCCCTGTCTAAATTAGTAGTATTAGTAATGTGCCTATCTAAGAATTACACCCCACCCAGTGAGTGTTAGTAAATGTTAGTAACTTAAAAAACAGTTAATTGTCAATTAGGCTTAGACAGCCCCGAATCAGCACAGCACAGAAGGAAGGGGACATACCAAAGCCAACCAGAGCTCTGACGATGTGTAATAACGAAGGCACGGGGCGGAACGCAGACAAGCGGTGGAGTGGCTTGGCAGACCTGGCGAAAACAAAAACATGGAAAAGTAAAAACATGGACAATAAACATGAATTATGAAATGCAATGACCTGATACAAGAAACTGTTAAAACTGTGACTATGAACATGACTGAACTATGGAATCTTGATACATGAAACTGTTAAAACCATAAACAATACTGTCCTGGCCAAAGGCCCTGGACCCCAGAACACAACAACATGTATGTATATATTAAAAGTGTTTTCAACTATAATTATTTGTGTTTTGTCAGTTTGTTTTTTTGCCAGCTCGGCTTAACATTTGAAGATGAACTCAAGTACTCAAAATCCAAAGGGTCATGGGTTTAATGCTTAACTTTCGCAGAGCGGCCATTATCATGAAATTAAGTACGACAAATACAATCAATGTTAACTCGCGGAAAGAGTACCATACACAACCTCCACTTTTTTGGGTTTTTTTTGGCCAGAATAATTTTAAAAGGGGGCACAAATATTTTTGGGGGGTTTTTATGTGTGAGAAGGGGGTTTAGAATGATGGGGGGAAATTTTAAAAAGAAGGGGTAGACGCGGTGCAAGTAAAAAAAATTCTGCGGTAATTCCACTTTCCACATCTGTGTTGTTCCCTCGTGTCATTTACTTTATGTCCGATTCTCTTGAACTGCTTATGTTCTTCTTTTATTATGATGTTTTTTTCCCTTCAGTCACTGAGGCTGTGAACAAAAGTTTACATGTTAAGTTAGACTTTATATTAGTGTCTACAGCGGGATTCGAATCAGGAAACCTGTGGAGAAACCAATGTTAGTCACACCATTCCCTGTGGCCTTAACCACTACATCAACTGAGTTTGTTACCAACTCAGCACCATTAGTTTCCATTCATCACTGAAGGGTGAAAGATATCTGAAAGTATATATATATATATCTAAAGAAATAATATATTCTTTTTTCCTTTTATTTATTGTTGTCGATGAGGAGACGTTGATTGAATATCCATTTTGATGTCTTTCATGCTGTTGAGTTGCCTGATCTGTTGACACTGGGTAGAATAATTTGAGCAGAACAAACCATTGTTTGTGGCTAAGTTGGGTTAAAGTTAGGGTTTGGAATAGGGATAACACTCTGAGTTGGGTTAAGGTTAGGGTTAGAGTCAGGGATAGGGATAGCATTCCCAATGGGTTGGGTTAGGGATAGGGATAGCATTCCCTATGAGTTGGATAGGGATAGAGATAGTTTAGTTCGTTTGGTGATAAGTGAGAGCGCGAGGGTGCCGTGCGGCACGCGGCGAGTACGGTTGGAAGAGGAGGAGGGGGATTCGGGCACGATCCATCCGTACTGGTATCAAATGTGAAAGCAACCGTCCTTCAGAGCAGATTACCTTTGTGTCGCAGTTGTCTTGTTCTTAAGAAATGCCGCAGGGGCGAAAGGATCTCTCCATTCAAACGGAGAAATTCAATACTTGCTTGAACTGTAGGCGCGCAAAAACACAATCCACCACTGGGTATATATATATACTACCCAGCTGACACACTTGCGCCGCCAAGACGTTGTGACAACGTAACCAGACGACCTTAGATTCGTTGTGGTAACGTAACTACTTACGTCGTGACAACTGGAAAAGTGAAATTCCTAGATACGTTGTGGCGACGTAACTTCGTAACGTTGTCAGTTCGTCTTCTGCACATTGTGGCAACATAATTTATCAAAGGACGCCAGTTGGTACCTGCGAAGTACAATATTGCGACCACGATGCTTGCACTCGGCTCTTCCTTCATAACGCTTATTGAATCGATTCCTCGTGCTTTAATTAGCATTTTCCCTGCTCGACTTTACAGGCCTACTAGTATTCACCTTGCAAAATGAAAAAAAAAAATATATATAAAAGACAATCAACTTGGCTGACATTGGCACATGCTTAACCCAGCTCAACTGAGAGCACAAACATTGCAAGACTGTTTAAAAACAATTTAATTTTCCACAAAATTTCCATCAGTTCAGGAATACCCATTTCGGGTGGCTCAGAATGTTGCATGCAGAATGTGCGTCGCAAAACTGTTAAACCCCCTGCTAAGTCACGCATTTCAATTGATGACAATTAATAGATGAATATAAATTGTATATGAACTGTATACATTAGACCTATTTTTAAACAGTATATAATATTTGAATCTACAATAGTAGTACTTTAATGAATTACTAGACAGAAACATGCATTTTGCACCACAAAGTATTTTATTAACATTACATATGGAATATAGAGTCTGCAGAAGTATCCAACACTTTCCTTTTTCACTAAGGCAAACATCAGTTCAGTTAGGTATACAATCCTACATTCAGAGGGAATCTGATTATTATTATACACAACAATACACCACCCAACTAAAGGTTCAGAATGAGCCATCACAGATTTCAATTGAATTCACCAGTTTCAGAGGATGCCCAGTCAGTTAATGAAACTTGAGGCAAAGACTCAATCATAAAAACTGTAACTTTCCAAAAAAGAAAAGGATAAGGGGCCTTATTTATAAAAATCAATATGATTTTCATACCTAAGTAATGCATACGCACAAATAAATAAATGATATTTTGTGGACAATAACCCAATTTATAAACCTATGGGTAAAATAAACTGCATGGAATTTTCATTTATTTAATCAGGATGGACTTGGAATTCATTGACATTGTGTACTATTATTGTATAGTAATTTCTCTTTTTATAACGTCAAGTTTGTTTTTATAAATCATAAATCTGCAAAGAAAGTGACGTACGTATCTTTTTTGTGCCTACGCACCGTTTATAAATGAGGCCCCTGGTGCAGTTCAGTGTGAAGCTGTAGTGGCTCCAAAGCATACAGTAGACATTGAAACCATACTCTGTAAGAAAGAATATGACCTATAGTTTTGAAACTGACCATTAATTTCAGGTACATTTCCCCTCCAATATAAGGTGGGCTCAGACTACTTGAGTTTTAGGCTGATGTATCCCAGATTCACACCTCCCAACAATCTCAGAAATCTGGCCTGGGACCTTTGTCAGAAATGATCTTCAGCCAACATTATCTGGTAGTGTAAGGAGTTTACAGATCCAGTCTTATTCCTCCCAAACTGCTCGCACACTCAGCAGGGCAGCGCGGATCATGTCAGACATTTTTGATATCCAGGATTTACAACTCCAACTATGCTTCCACCTGCTTCCACTCAAACCATGTGCTTACACTCAAGATCAATCAATGCTTAGACGGATAATTGGCACGCGATCTGTTTTACAAACAGGTTCATACGGCCCAGCCCACCGGGGCTGTATCTGTAACTACTTCCGTGGCTTTTTTCACGACTTTTGAATAAAAGGCTGGATGAATTGTGGATGAATCGTAGGGGTGCACTGAGCTGCAGGAGAAAGACACATCCTGCTGCAAGCATAGCGTTGCCACATAAAACAGGAGTTCGAAAATGATCGCAATCTGGTCAAGTTTAATGGACTGAAAGCATGTTTGGTGCAGTAGTTCTTCATAATGTTCGCCATTTGCAGGAAAGTAGTTAGCAATTAAAAGTGCGTTAGTCTGTATCTGTAAACCACTGTATCTATATCTCTGACTGAAAACACAGATGTTTGCATGTTAAGTGGTGAAGAGCATTCGCGAGAATCTTATTTAGAGAGTGGTCATAATATTAGGTGTTTAGCGCTAACCAGCCATTAAAGTTTTGAACAACTGGGCCCTGATTGTTCATGAACAACACATTGATTGGCCGATACATATCACTGGGTGCATTTGAGCGAGTCTGCAAGTAAGCTGGCTACGCGAGATTCCTGAAAAATTACGCGAGAATCTTGCCGAAGTTGCCCAATAAGCCCTCTAAACCCTGCCAGCCATTTATTATTCATTTTATTAATGAGTCAAAAAATGCACCTATATCCTGAAAATGAAAAAGCATTTCTGTTAATCCATTTTAATTTGGATTATGAGACAGATTTGCTTCCATACTGTATGTTATATTGAGTATTTTGAATTGAATCACTATTAGCACTACTGCCTCACAGCAAGAAGGTTGTGGGTTCGAATCAGGGCTGGGGCCTTTCTGTGGAGTTTGCATGTTCTCCCCGTGTTTGTGCGGGTTTCCTCCGGGTACTCTTGTTTCCCCCACCCACAGAAACATGCAATATAGGAACTCTCCTGTATGGCTGTGTGCGAATGTTTGGTGGTGGTTGGAGGGGCCGTAGGCGCATACTGGCAGCTACGCTTCCGTCAGCCGGCCCCAGGGAAGCTGTGGCTACAAAAATGTAGTTTACCTCCATCAGAGCGTGAATGTGTGAGTGAATGATTAATGCGTCTTTGAGTTCCCAGAAAAGCGCTATATAAAACTGATGCATTATTATTTTTATTATTATTATTATTATTATAAGCCAGTGTAGGGAATAGAGGAGAAGGGTGACATGGGTGTATCTGCTTACTCCAGTCAGAAGCATAGCAGCACCATTTTGAATGGATTGTAAATGAACAGATTTGTTGAGTGACGAGAACAGTGCATTACACTAATCAATACGGGGTGAAATGAAGGCACGAATGAACATTTCCAACTGTGCCTGAGAGACCACAGACCTCTATTCTGCAGATTAAAAAAACAGGATTTAGTCAGAGACTTAATATGCGTGTCAAAAGACAAGGACTTCCCAAACATCACCCCTAGGTTTCTCAAGCTGGGGCTGACTTGTGATGATAGAGGCCCAATGTTCTGTTTTATCTCGGGAACAATCTTATCTGGCGCTATGACTAAGTCTTATCTATCTTTAATTGTAAAAAATTCTCAGCCAGCCAACCTTTAAAGGCCGATAAGCAATCAAGAAGCCTTGACAGCTTGTGCATCTGGACTTAAAGAAAAATGAAGTTGTATATCATCTGCATAAAAATGATAAGCAATGTTAAAACTACAAATAATCTGGCCGAGAGGCAGCATATACAACCCCAATTCCGAAATGGTTTGGACAAAGTGTAAATTGTAAATTTACAATAGAACATAGATAACATTTTGAATGTTGAAACTGATACATTTTACATTTTTATCCATAAAATGAGCTCATTTCAAATTTTCTGGCTGCAACAGCTCTCAAAAAAGTTGGGACACAGGCAAAGAAGTATTAATATATAAGAGAATCAGCTGATAGAACATTTAGCAAGTAATTACATTAACTGGCATCAGGTGTGTCACATGATTGCTATAAAAGGGATGTTTTAGAGAGGCTGAGTGTTGTGTTCAGGGTCCTGGCCAGTATTGTTTATGGTTTCAACAGTTTCATGTATCAGGATTTCATAGTTTATGTCTCAGTTTTAACAGTTTCTTGTATCAGGATAAAGTATTTCATTATTCATGTTTATTGTTCATGTTTTTACTTTTCCGTGTTTTGTTTTTTGCCAGGTCTGCCCAGCCACTCCACCGCTCGTCTGCGTTCCGCCCCGTGCCTTCGTTGTTGCACATTTCAGAGCTCTGGTTGGCTTTGGTATTTCCCCCTTCCTTCTGTGCTGTGCTGGATTCGGGGCTGTCTAAGCTTAATTGACAATTAACTGTTTTTAAGTTACTAGCATTTACTAACATTCACAGGGGGGTGTAATTCTTAGACAGGCACATTACTAATCCTACTAATTTAGATAGGGAGTTTATTATCATGATTCCAGCTTTGCTATTTCAAGATCTTGATGTGCTTTTCTGTTCTAAAAACATTCATGCTTCCTTCAATCTGCATACTTCATTGGTACTTAAGCTGAGCACGCTCATTCTCTTAATGAGCAAGTCATGTCAACCAATCTGTGACCATATCTAATGATCTTGCCTTGCCCATTGTTTCATCTCCAGGTGTTGCCCCTCATGTATCCTGATTTCTGTTCCTTTATCTGGAGGCGGTGGAAGTTGGCTGGCAGACAGTCTCAAGTTCCATTGCAAGCCTCTCATGCCCTTGGTTCATGGCAATACTTTTCATGGTTACAGTTTTGGTCTTCCTTGTATATAGTAGTATTTATTCTTTTCTGTTTACGGTTATCTGCCTGGAGTTTCCAGTGGCTTTTGGTTTTTTTTTTGTCATTTTTGATCTTTTAGTTCTTAGCTCTGTGAAGCTTTCCTCAGTTTGTTTTTGCAACCCTTTGGGCCAAGTTTTGTTGGCCTTCGTGCCTGGTTTTCTTTATTTTAATACACACCCTTTTCCCTCCATCTAGCGCCTGGTGTCTAACTTGTCTCGTATCACTGAGTCTCTCAGAAATAGATGGCCTGAGGCTCTATAACCCATGACGGCTTGTGTAGAAAAATAAATTGTGGAATACTTTAAAACAATGTTCCTCAACGTCCAATAGAAGAGGTTTTGAAGGTCTCATCATCAACAGTGCACACACCTGAATTTCTCCTATGGGGATTAATAAAGAACTATCTATCTAGAACTATCTATAACATCATCAAAAGATTCAAAGAAACTGGAAAAGTCTGTGTAAAGGACAAAGCCGAAGACCTTTACTGGATGCCCATGATCTTCGGGCCCACAGATGCCACTGCATCACTCACCGGCATGATTCTGTCATTGACATTCAAAATGGGCCCAGGAATACTTCAAGAAACCACTGTCTGGAAAAACAGTCCACCGTGCCATACACAGATGCCATCTAAAACTCTATCATGCAAAAAGGAAGCCATTGTTGAGCATGACCTAGAAGCGCCGCCGTGTTCCGTGGGCCAAGGCTCATTTAAAATGGACTGTGGCAAAGTGGTCAGATGAGTCCAAATTTGACATTCTTCTTAGAACTCATGGGCATTGTGTCATCCGGGCTATGGAGGAGAAAGACCACCCCTCCTGTTATCAGCGTTCAGTTCAAAAGCTAGCATCTCTGATGGTATGGGGATGCATTAGTACATGAGGTGTGGGACACTTATGAATGTTGAAAGGTACAAAATCCAAAACCAGTGAAGATGGCACATTATGTAAATCGTAGATAAAAACAGCATACAATGATTTGCAAATCCTTTTCAACTTATATTGAATTGAATACACTGCAAATAAGATGTTTAATGTTCAAACTGAGAAACTTTTTTTTTTTTGCAAATAATCATTAACTTAGAATTTAAAGGCAGCAACACATTGCAAAGAAGTTGGCACAGGGGCCTTTTTACCACTGTGTTACATCGCCTTTCCTTTTAACGACGCTTAGTAAACGTTTGGGAACTGAGGAGACCAATTTTTGAAGCTTTTCAGGTGGAACTCTTTCCCATTCTTGTTTGATGTACAGCTTAAGTTGTTCAACAGTCCGGGGTCTCCGTTGTCGTATTTTACGCTTCATAATGCGCCACACATTTTCAGTGGGAGACAGGTCTGGACTACAGGCAGGCCAGTCTAGTACCCGCACTCTTTTACTACGGAGCCATGCTGTTGTAACACATGCAGAACGTGTCTTGGTATTGTCTTGCTGAAATAAGCAGGGGCGTCCATGAAAAAGACGTTGCTTGGATGACAACATATGTTGCTCCAAAACCTGAATGTACCTTTCAGCATTAATGGTGCCTTCACATATGTGTAAGTTGCCCATGCCTTGGGCACTAATACACCCCCATACTATCACAGATGCTGGCTTTTGAACTTTGCGCCTATAACAGTCCGAATGGTTCTTTTCCTCTTTGGTCCGGAGGACACGACGTCCACAGTTTCCAAAAACAATTTGAAATGTGGACTCGTCAGACCACAGAACATTTCCACTTTGCATCAGTCCATCTTAGATGAGCTTGGGCCCAGCGAAGCCGGCGGCGTTTGCTGTTGATAAATGGCTTTCGCTTTGCATTGTAGAGTTTCAACTTGTACTTGCAGATGTAGCGACGAACTGTAGTTACTGACAGTGGTTTTCTGAAGTGTTCCTGAGCCCTTGTGGTGATGTCCTTTACACACTGACGTCAGTTTTTAATGCAGTACCGCCTGAGGGATCGAAGGTCATGGGTTCGGAGCATTATTAACATTTGGAGCATTATTAAACGAAAAGTCCGTCAAACGAGATCCAAAACTCTCCAGCAGCTGGAAGCCTGTATTAAGCAAGAGTGGGATCAAAGTCCAAAGGCTAAACTCAAGAAACTTGTCTCCTGAATGCCCAGACGCCTCCACTCTGTGTTAAAAAGGAGAGGGGATGCTACACCATGGTAAACAGACCCCTGTCCCAACTTTTTTGAGACCTATAGCAGCCATCAAATTTGAAATTAGCTCATTTTTTGGATATTGTTGTAAAATTTCTTATTTCAACATTTGCCATGCTATCTCTGTGCTATTGTGAATAAAGTACTGGCTGGTGTGATTTGAAAGGGTGACGAGGCAGAGATAAAACTCCCGAAAGACACTGCACAGCTTCTCTGAGAAAAATATGAAGAAGACCATTCTAAAGTCACACCTGAAATGCCCATCCAGTCGCATAACCTCTTAATCATTTTTGATGATCTGCAGTATCGAAGGTAGAGCTGAGATTGAGAAGTTCGAGTGCTGAACAATATCCAGAGACAGAGGCCAACTGTACTCTCAGCAGGACAGTTTCTGTGGAATGCCATTTCCTAAATCCAGACTGAAATTTATCATATAACTCTTAAGTTTTCTAAAACACTTGTGAGTTGGTTAGCCACAGTTTTTTCTAGTATTTTAGAGAACAGTGGTAATTTAGAATGGGGCTAGGCTACATTCAGTGCAGAAGAATAATTTAATTATAAATAGGTCTATGCACTGACACTCAGCAACGGTCATTTTTTTCCCGCGAGAGCGGCATCTCAGAACTCGCGCGAATGACGGCAATTTCGGCGACAAGTATGTACACCTGTTGTTGCAGCATGGTCATGCAACTAAAAAATAGACAGCTGTCCAATTGGAAAATGGACACAGACGAAACCACGTATACTTGTCACGAGAATTACCTTCATTCGCTGAAGAGTTCTGAAATGCCACTCTCACTAGAAAAAAGTTACATCGCTGAGTGCCAGTGCACATAATCACAATAATTTCATTATTTTTGTGTACTGAATGTAGCCCATTTGTCGCTGTTAGATCGCATGGGGGAGAGAAGCCGTGTCTTCAATTGCCACTTGATTATTCTTAAATTGGAAAATATGTCTATGAAGGAAAACCATCCAGAACTAGCCAGGACTAATTGTTGTGAATAAAAGGATGGATATTTGCCCCCGATTTTTCAAGTCTAAGGCCTGGCCATGCCTGGCCAACTCACACATGAGTTCCTTAAAATACAGATGATGTACTTCTAGCCCCATGGATTTCCACAAATATTCTATTTTGCGGCACTTCCTCCTGAGAAAATGGACAGTGTCCGTCATCCAATGCGAAGAGCGGCGAATGAGCTTGGTTTTACTTTTCAAAGGTGCTACTTCATCTAAAACAGCAGAACAGTGGTCATTGAATGCCTGCAATAAACAGTTTACATCATCACTATTTGTGTGAATGTTGCCAACAAACCGAGCGGTAAATTGCTCAATAGACGTTTCAGTGATGATGCGCAAGCGTGACTCTGTTTTCTGACTGGGGGGTCAGCAGTTGCTGATAGAAGATTAAAAAAAAATATACACTTGTGATCGCTAATCAGCAAATCCTCGCAGCGCAATCCCTTTACATCCAACCCAAGCGAGAAAACAAGGTCCAAAGTATGGCCACTCCAGTTTGTGGGTTCATGAACATGTTGCATCAGGTTATGTGAATCAGCAATACTTAGGAATTCATTGGCTGCGTGGTTGCCAGCATTGTCCATGTCGAGTTAAAATCACCCAGTATTAACAGTTTTTCAAGTTTAATAACAGAGGACAAAAAAATCTGGAAACTCAGAAATAAACTGCGTGGCTAGGCCAGGGGGCCGATAGATAAGAATGCAATAAAGGAGAGCTGGTACGCAAGTAACATTTTTCACATGTCACTTTAAAAGATCGAAAAAAATTTTCAGAGCGATTAACTACTTTCGTGTGTGCTCTGTCAATATCAGGTGTTAAATCATCCCAACATATATTGACTTTGGCATTGTTTGACGTCGAACGGAAGTTGCTCATTTCTACTATCGACCCATCCAGTTGGGAAGAAAGTAATGCTCGGGCAGGGCAAAAGTAACGTGATCAAATTTACTGGAATGTTTTTTTTTTATTTCTATCATTAAAACAGAAGCAAAAACAGCCAGGCGTTTGTTTTAAACATTTTAACTGGCTTCAAGTGTTTCAAAAGTCAACGTGAACATGTTTAATGTGCAATTGGTCTAATCATAAAAATTAGGAAATTACTCATTATCACAGTTGTAACAGATATAATGAGCGACACTCTCAGTGCATGCCTCATGCGACCACAGCAGACAAAAGATGCACCCCACCCACACTTCTCCAGGCAAAGTTGAGGCAAATGTCTCCCCAAAAACAAGACATTCCTCATCATTGCCCTAAGAAACTGTGGTTGCAGTGTGTCCACTAAGCCTCATTTTCTTTGGGAGGAGTTCTGCCTACTCTCCTCCTCCAAAGCAGCTTTCATTGGGGTGTGGGTCAGAACCTCTGAATTGGCATGCCACTAGATGTTCCTAGAACCACTGGCATACCCGTGTAGATAACATTAAAAAAAATTCTTGGCAAGGCTCAACATGCACATTTAAAGACACACACAGACACAAACTCTCACCATCTACAGGAATGGCAGACTCATGGGGATGCAGCTCAAATGGGCTTTGGCTAGGTTGTTGTCTTATGCGAGCAGGCGATGGTGATGAAGCTGGCGCTGGTGATGAAGTGGGCGCTGATGATGGAGCTGGCGCTGGTGCAGGACGGTTGGTCACAAAAGCTAGAGCAAAGTCTGTCTCACTGAAAATATCTGGATTCAAGGGCCGGATACTGGTACACTCCAACCCAGATGAAATGCTGCTTGGTGTCGCAGCTTGAGGCAGAGCTTTAGCCACAAGACTTTGGATGTTGTAGATGGTCAAAGTTCTTCCAGGGTTCATTCGCATCCAATTGTCTGCTACACTGTTACTGTAGTGCTTCTGAGGGCCAAAAACTCTTCAGTCTAGCAGCTGAAGACGGTGGGAGCAGTGGGGTGGAAAAGACAGGAGTACAGCGCCCTGTGACTTGCAAAAGTCAATAGCTACCACAGAGAGGTGTGATGGATGATTGTCTAAGAGTAGCAGCAACTTTGACTCTGGAATGCTGTAAAAAGGCCAAGAAATCTGTCTCCTCCATCCACCCCGATCCGTTGGCAGAACCAGTGCGGCCAGGGGGCCATCCCGGATGAAGTGGTCATGGAACTTCTTCCTTGGGAAGATAAAGTAAGGGGGAACGAAGTTGCCTTGTGCGTTTCCCCAGAGGTCACAGCACCGACCTGGCGCTGCCCCTTAGTGGCAATGATTTTGTCTGGCACTTGAACTGTTGTGGTACCTGAAATAATAAATGAAATGAATTATTGCTGTTGCAAATCATTATTGCTTTTTAATTTATCTAAATATAAATTTTTACCTGTCTCATCCATGTTCCAGATGTCATTTGCTTCAAAATTATAGCGGGTCAGGACAGTCTTTAGGTTGTTAAAAAAAGCTGTCACGTTGGTCTTGTTGAAGCTGGTGGAGCGGGACATGCTGATGGCTTGAGGTCGACGGATGGACAGGGTTTTGTTGCCCTTGAGGAAGAAGGTGAGCCAATCCTTCCCTGCCATCTGGTTTTTCTTCCATGAACATGGAGTTTTGAGGCTAATATGTTCGGCCAGCTCATATGCAAACTTTCGCACATAAAACAGCATAAAAAAGAGGTTAATTCCCAGATAGCAAGCACCTCCGCTCCGGATCTGCCCTGGATCTGCCTCAGCTCCAGCTGATCCGGCTCAGAGCCGGGGCAGATCCGGAGCGGAGGTGCTTGCTCTATGGCGGTAGTTGTGTAGCTCTGTCTGCGGTGTAACTCTCACCTCTTTAGGACTCAGGCCAAAATATATATCAGCTGCTGTCTTTATATATGTCTGCAGTCTCTTCTCCTGTTCTTCTGTGAAGACTTTGTTGTGAGCCCTGTACCCTGGGGCTCTGGTCTGCTGCCCTCCTGCCTCTGCCCTCCTCTTGCAGTACCTGAACAGGGTGACATGACATGACATGACAGGGTTTGAAATTGGGACTGCCATACCTCTCCACATTGAAATGCATTGGAAATCTGCCATACCCGTAGCAACTGCGTTTCTAATATTAGTCAATCACAAATGCTCTGCTGCAGTATAACTTTGAAACATCAGATTCCCGCTTACCATTCCTTGATTAGGTGATGGTCACTTTCCTTGCCTTTTGGGTTGCAAACTCAGCAATTAAATCCTTATAATCCAGCATGGATGCAATGTCTTTTTCGATAAACAGAAGGGCGAGCTCGCATTGCATCTCCTGCGACATGGAGGTCCGAACATGGCCAGGCCTTAGACTTGAAAAATCGGGGGCAAATATCCATCCTTTTATTCACAACAATTAGTCCTGGCTAGTTCTGGATGGTTTTCCTTCATAGACATATTTTCCAATTTAAGAATAATCAAGTGGCAATTGAAGACACGACTTCTCTCCCCCATGCGATCTAACAGCGACAAATGGGCTACATTCAGTACACAAAAATAATGAAATTATTGTGATTATGTGCACTGGCACTCAGCGATGTAACTTTTTTCTAGTGAGAGTGGCATTTCAGAACTCTTCAGCGAATGAAGGTAATTCTCGTGACAAGTATACGTGGTTTCGTCTGTGTCCATTTTCCAATTGGACAGCTGTCTATTTTTTAGTTGCATGACCGTGCTGCAACAACAGGTGTACATACTTATCGCTGAAATTGCCGTCATTCGCGCGAGTTCTGAGATGCCGCTCTCGCGGGAAAAAAATGACCGTTGCTGAGTGTCAGTGCATAGACCTATTTATAATTAAATTATTCTTCTGCACTGAATGTAGCCTAGCCCCATTCATGTGCCTCCGGAGGCTTGTTTTAACATTCTGACATTTACTGGCCCAGCGAAGTCACATGCCGTGCCATTGACAAAACTTACAAAAATGGAAATCGTTTACATGGTTTATGGTTTACAGTTAACATTCTCAGAACCTCTGTTATGAATTGATCGTAAAAATTACAAGTAAAATAACAAAAAAAAGGTGTGAGTTAAAATAACTGGCAAAAAAAAAATGGTGCAAGTTTTATAAGTGCTTACTCCAGCCTTAAAGCCAGCTATTTTACAACTCAGGAAAAAGTCATATCAAGCGATGAACCAATGAACTGGGGACACCATTGTCATTTCTTTGTACTTAACTAGCTCTATTTTGATATCAATTTTGCATTAGATTATACTTATCTAATGCAAACAGTTGCTGGTAGCTATATCCTGGAATCAGATCTCAAGCAATTTTTTTTCTGCTTCGCCATTTTTACTGTTACGTGTTCTCTTGGACGCACCCAGCAAAAAAGACGGTTCTTTCTGGCGCTCAGTGTGCCGTCGCGCTGGAGGCGCCTGGTTTATCCTTGCCTCACGTCACCAGGCTCTTCATATAGAGGCGAAGAGCCTCGTTTCCATTCACTCTGAATTTTGTCTGGATTCTGGTTCCTGTCTAGAGAGCGGATCCAGAATTCACCAAATTCACCAAAGTAAAAGTGTTTTTGAAAATAAAACTTTAAATTCTGGCGCGCCATCGATTTCCGTCTCCGGTTTTGAAACATTTTATTAATTAAAACATGGACGCACAAAACTATATTCTTTAAATTCAAAAGTTTCACCGCATTTTTATTAGCTTGGCGCATCCATCGACTAACGGATCCTGTCTCTCTCGTATGGAATGAAATTCCAACAGAAATTGAATTGAATTTTGGTTTTGAATTGAATTTAATTAGGTTTGAATTGAATTTAACCTGCTTTGAGTTGAATTTTATCAGGTTTTTGATTGAATTTTGGGTTTGATTTGAATTTAATTGGCTTTGAATTTTTCAGTTTTGTAATCGAATGAACAAGTAATTTGAAACTGAATCCAATTATTTGTATTGAATTTAAGATAAAACTTGAAGCATTTTATTCAGTTCGCACATTCAAATTCAGTTCATAAAATTCTAATTCAGTTCTCTAAATTCAAATTCAAGTTGAGTAACATCACATGAATGCGCATCGCGAGCTGCAGCCCCACCTCCTTCCCTCGTGGCTTGCCTTATTTGGAATAAGGTGACCTATATAATGTCCGGGAAGCGCATCTTCTGTATTCCAAACACACCCAACTATATACCAAAAAACTTCAGCTCTTAATCAGTTGATTTGTTTTAGCTCATCATATTAATCTTCAACAGTTAACCCTGAGTTAGCCCAAGATCATCAGTAAATGCACTCACTAATTTCTAGCTTGTCTTCGGCGTAGTAAAAATGCTAACATTAGTTACAATTGGGTCACTTTTTCTCCCAGTCGGTATATGTGAATGTGTTTAGCTGGCGAGCCTACACGTTTAAGCTTGTTGGCTTCAAGTGTAACGTTATATTCAGTCAAAATCAAAATAATTAGATAGAGCTGTTCAGAAGTTGAAATAAACTTCAACTTCATATGACTAAATGGTTCAGAATACCTGGCTGGAGTCACGAAATGATGACATACGCGCGAGATGAGGAGACTGCAGTTTATCCAGTTGGGGTTGCAGCTGAAATTGGTCCAAGAAATATTCAGTTTTTGAAGCGGTACTTCACGCACATGTAAATTCACTCATGCACGAAAATATACAGTAAAGAGTACGCGGTATGCTCTCCCATATGCTGAAATATGGTGCCAACACGGAGTTACGTATTGTGTGCACATGGTTCTGTAGTAGCATTTTAAACACTGCAGGTTAATTTGTAGCTGGCTAGCTATATCTGAAAAATCATATACAGCATTCACGGGCACATGAGATGCAATGGAAATTCGGTGGCTCCTCGGAATTCAGTAGTTTTCTTCTGGTCATCAGCAATATCACTAGTTTGGTCTCTGGCAGCGTCTTTACAGTGAGTGAGCGATGTCCGAGTTTTTACTTCAGCATATTGCTTCAGGGTTGTAACCTGCCAGAGACCTCAACCACTGAGGTTGTACCTCAGTGTACCTGCCAGAGACCTCAACCTCAAGTTGTACATGTAGGTAATAAAAACATTAGACGTGATTACTTCATGGGAGGTTTAAAACTGGAATGTGCTGCACACGAGAAAGATCTGGGAGTGATTGTTGACCAAACCCTCACAGGTTCTAGCCATTGCGCCGTAGCAGTTAAAAAAGCCAATCGGATGCTGGGATACATTGCCAAAAGTAGAGTACAAATCTAAGGAGGTGATGCTTCTTTTGTACAACACTTTCGTCAGACCACATATGGAGTATTGTGTACAGTTCTGGGGACCATACTTTAAGAAAGATATAGAGGCTCTAGAGAAAGTTCAGAGAAGAGCCACTAAGCTTATTCCAGGTATAAATGATGAATGCTATGAGAAGAGGCTGAAGATCCTTAATCTCTTAGTCTTAGGAAAAGGAGACTCAGGGGTGATTTGATTGAGGTCTTTAAATATGTTAAAGGGATTGACAAAGTGAATTATGGAGGATTCCTTCGACCAAGTGTTGTGAGTAGAACTCGGGGTCACAAATGGAAGTTGACCAAAGGTAAATTTACCACTGATATTCGGAAATATTTCTTCACCAAAAGAGTCATTTCAATGTGGAATAGCTTGCCTGACTATATATTGTTGGCAGAGACCTTGGGGATTTTTAAGAGCAGGCTTGACTTAAAGCTAGATACCATTGAGTCATTCAGTATCTGAAGGGATATATTCACAATAGTATAAAGAAACTGGCAAGCTTAGTTGGGCTGAAAGGCCTGTTCTTGCCATTCGTATTATGTTATGTTATGTTATGTTATGTTATGTTATGTTATGCTATGCTATGCTATGCTATGCTATTTTTGTGGTCTTCAGAAAGTTGACTGAGAGTTTACATACTAAGGCCCGTATTCAGAAACGACACTCACGCTCACCCTCCACTCACCATATAGTGAGTACGACTGAAATGTAACTGGAGTGTGAAAAAGAGATCGACCTACCACTTACCAAGGCAGCGGTCCCACTCCTCGCCAGTTGCTATTCACAAACGCCACTCGAGCATAACTGACAGTAGTTGGCACTGGGTGCCACAGGCGGTGCATCGGCTGCTGCAAAGGGATGGTTAATCCTCACCCTTCAGTGCTGAATGACCTAAGCCTGTCGCAGCTTACTTTTCTTGATTAAAAAGTTTCTCAGACTAATTGGTAAAATGACAATCAAATTTATTTTTGATAGCATTGTTATACATTGCTTCAAAAAATTGAGGCATTTCTTTCGCGCATAAACGACGACGTAAAATGTCAGAATGTCTTCATAAATTCTGTGGTCGAGTGGCTCTCGAAAGGCACAGGACAGCGCGCGAGGCTCACTAAGCAAACAGCTGTGAAATATGCCAGACATTTCCTTCTACATTCAGCAATTAAGAATGTAGAAAAGAATGGATTCTCGTGACTTACAGCTACATGAGCCTCACAGACTAATCCACACGAGCCAGCTGAGCGCAGAATTTTCCAACCCATCAGTAAAGAAAAGCGTGAAAAATCCCAATGCATGAGAGTGGACAGATATGCGTCATTAATGAAAACTGGCCACACATGATAATGTTGTGAGTTTTAGGAGTTTTTGCAATGGTAATTTAAATGAATTGAAAACAGGGCAATAATTATAAATGCTCATTCTAACTTAACAAGTAGAACTGGCGACACATGATAATGGATTTTTGGAGTTCAAGTAAATAAAATTTTATTAAATGATTAGATATGACCTTTTTTCAATCATTTTTAAGGGATGGTTTTGAGCTTCCCCTATTGCCAGTTCACCTGGCACCTGCCAGTTACTGGTGGGTACACAAATGCTAACCTCGAGTTCACCACAGTGCAGCTCGTAAACACTGAAACCAGGTGGTCAGTTAGTAAGTTACCGGCCTTGTTATGATCATTAGAGTTAAAATTTGCATAGTTGCGATTGCGTCGAGCACGTGGCTGTAAATGATCCAGAGTTTTTAATGTTTGTAACCACCTGAAAGCCTTGACAACAAAATACCAGCACAAGTAAGTGTGGCTCAAGGGAGGTGTTACCTGCACTGAACCTTCACTCAGAAAGAGATGCTATTTTCAGTGTGAGTGAGCTCTCTGAAAGCAATTGAGGGTTTGGACAACCTCTGACTCATTTAGTATAACCTGACACTAACTAAGTTTTAGTACTCACTTGCACTCTATTAGTGTGAGTGTTGTTTCTGAATACGGGCCTAAGTCTCCGGGCTTTATCTGAATTAGTTACAGAATAATAAATGCATTAAATTTGGAAAAAATTAGTATGATTGGGATTTTTTTTTAAACTTTTTCCAGGCCACAGTACGGGTAAACTAAACACACTGAGTAAAGAAAAGTGGCTTAAGCCAAGAGTTCAGCTACTATGCTGACGACAATATAAAACTTATAGGTCTGTTTGCTCTGCAAATGCTTATCTCAGGCCCTCAAACTTACTCCAAAATTATGGAGATTTTCTTAAAACTGCCCCCCCATAAAAGAAGCTAAATCTCAGGAACTGGCGATAATTCAGCTTAATTATTTTACCATTTCACACAAGACTTATAACTGTGGGGATTATAATAAAAATTTGTGGGGAAGTTCCCAAAATTTGGTTGATTTGACATGGAATGACCCTTCCATAGTTCACATTGTTCCTGATATCCATTGTGAATAAAGCTGAGCACTACAGATTTTCATCATTGAAGAGATAATAATGATTCCCAGTGACAGTCACTGTGAATGCCCTCCTGAAATGAGGAAAGTTGGGATGCAAGCTATAACAAAGATTTCGATGTCACTTCATCTTGATAGCTAGACAGACAAACAGCTCGCTTGCGAGTATTCCATTGTAAGTGAACTGAAGCCTTTTTAGTTCACTAGCCAATTGGCTTTGTAGCTAAATACATTGGCATGCTAGCTATAACATTTTACAGTTCGATATCACTTGAGTTTGCCAGCTAGATAGCCAACCAGCTTGCTAGCGAGTAAGACAGCAGGCAAACTGTAACCTTATTTTGTCGGCGTGAGGAAGACGCAAATTTACAGGAATTCCAGAGTAGCGATGCATTAAAGGTACGGAAAAAAATATTGAATCCCGGTAACAGACAGAATGGCTGAATTAATGCGCTTGCGCATGCGCACCGAGGCATAAATATTGCAAAGCAGAAAAGAATTTCTGGACCTCCTATTCCAGAATATACATGCAACTGTTCGCTCTAGCTAGATATATGTAGAATTATATCTAAAATAGGCGAAATATTGGTATCAAAATTATCGCAACTGCCATCCTTGCTAAGTCAGCAGACGTAACTTTTCCATGCTCATTCCATACTAGTTTAATAGTTAATGTTGGCTTGCTATTGATCATGTCCTCTGCAGTGACGGCAATGCTCAAGTTCAACCAGTTTTGAACACATTCTGTGCAGTGTGTTCACAAGCTAACTTGCTAATAATAGCACAGAAATAAAAAGGGAGCCGTCAATGATATCACAACATGAGTTAATGATATCTTGCAGCTTGCAATTATTCGCTATTTAGCTAGCAAACACACAGTGCACAGAAATGAACAGAGAGCTGTGAATAGTAGTATTTCACTACTATCGTTGTTTAGTTCGGGACTGGAGGAGACGCTGACAATGAGCTATAAGCAACAACAGCTGCAGCAGTCTGCCAATGTGGCCTGCCATGTTTGCTCCACCATAAAGCTCAGCATGCATTGCGTTGACCTAGATATGTACAGAGCCATATAGAGAGATGCGTCAACCTCATTGACTCCAGCTGACCTTTTTTTTATTTTTCCTTTTTCTTACAGCAGGGTTTAAGCGGTGTTGACTCGGTCATGATGCAGCTTACACTCCATCTGCAGTGGGTAGGTTAAGTCCTTCTACCCACTGCACGCTTTCGTACCATTTCATAATAATGGCCACTAGGTCACATGATCACAACCATCCAATCAGCTCACTCATCTTGCCTTAAAATTCAGAATCTATGACATCTTTTGTCATTGGCTCCGGGTGACCCACGTGATCAAACATTATGGCTTCCTCCAGGACAAGCGACGCCATGGACGTTTAGATGAAAAATGTTGAGGAAAAACTGTGCAGTATATGGCATATCGACAGTTTAAGAACCTACCAGATGGAAGCTATAAATCCTGTGCTGCTGGGAAAAGATGTTTTCGTCTGTATGCCGATTGGCAGCGGCAAATTCTTGTGTTTCGAAGGCCTGACTTCAGCGATTTCAACCGCTCGTGAGTCAGGCCTGTCACTTTTGTCACCCTTGGGCTAACGTTAGGCTGCAGATCCAGCCGTGTTAGTCGTGTCTTCGTTGGTGACATTAATTAGCACTCAGGTTGCCCATTTGAGGAGCATCGGCATCACGGCGATCGATCTACATGCTGACAGTCACAACTTGGACCGGGGTGTTGGAGACTGAGTTTGGGAACAGGTTTGTAAATCTGTTATAATAATTGTCTAGATCTATAAGTATCATCTTAAAATTCAGTTCAGGCCGTGAGGTGACAGTCTAATTATCCTGATTTAAACAGGGCTCAATTTGGGTCATGATTACGCCGGCGAAATAAGGCTACGGTTTGAGCCTTACTCGCTAGCAAGCTAGTTGGCTACCTAGCTAATAATAGGCCAAAGTGATAATAGGCCAAGCCAAAGTGATGCAAAGCTGTGTGTCATAATTAGCACGCCATTGTATTTAGCTACATGGCCAACTAGCTAGCGAGCTTAAAGGCTACAGTTCGCTCAAAATTGAATACTTGCGAGCGAGCTGTTTTGCTAGAGACATCGATAACTATAATATTTTAGCTAGCATGCCAATGTTACGTTATTTAACATCCTAGAGTCGCTTTCACACCGGACGCGTACGTATTTCCTAATCTTATACCGCACTGACATACCACGCAGAAGCATGAAAGGCCTTCGGTACAACGGTATTTCCTTTTTTTGGGAGTATTTTCTGCCATGATCATCGCGGATTGTTTACCGTTTACATGTTGCTTCCGCTATTCCGTCTGCTGCTGGCGACGCATTTGTAAGCTCGGCGCTGATTGGTCCCCAGTCGTCGTCGACTTGCGGTTGACACCTGGTGGCCATTATTATAGAAGAGTACGAAAGTGTGCAGTGGGTAGAAGGACTTAACCTACCCACTGCAGATGGAGTGTAGCTGAAGCAAGCACACAAATGTTCTTCAGGAAATGTTGCCTTTTCTAGTTGGTTATTATTTTCTTGCATTTTACTCATTTTTCGAGAGAGACAACTGCTGATTATACCAGGACTTGGATCTGTTCAAGGGAAATTTTTTTTTTTTTTCGAGTTTTGAAGCATCGTTACCAGATTTGTTTCTGCATTAAGCAAATAAGCATAGCGGTAGTCCATTACATTACCAAAATATTTCCTCTCAGCAAGCACAATATGCCACGCTATAACTGGCCCAGCAGACTGGTTCTTTACTGGCAAACACAAAATTCTAATGCATCTTCCATATGGGCCTATTCAAAAAAGACAAAAGTTTCAGATTCTTCGAAGGGGTAAAATCAAAATGTAATCCATTAGAAACCAAGAGTGCAGGAGGCACAATGCAAATTCAGCTTCGAGCTGCACTACTCAATAGCAGATCTGAGTCTTGGCCAGAGCTGCCTATTTCTTATTTCGTGGGTTGCCTTCTTCCCCTTAGTGGAACATTCTCAAGTCCCGCGCGTGTATTTCCCTCGTTAGTTCATAGATTCCGGGGGACATAATAGTTGGAGGGTATTTTGTGTAAGAGAGGGTGAAGTCGACTCAATGCAATATATCCAGAATTTTGGGATTGTTTATCAGCACCTATTCACCACGGGGCGCCATGGGCAAGTACCACAATAACTACTTGTTGCCTTTGTCGCGGACCAAATGTGGTGCTCATTCATTACTTCTTCTTTCTTCTTTTTAACTTTCTATTTCACTTATTGTGCCAGCCATCCATTCTCTATACTGACTCTTCCTAAGATCGCGGGGGTACTGGAGGCTATCCCAGCTGATTGCTGGCGAAAAGGTGTGAGCGACCGTGGACAGCGCATCGATCCAGGACAAAGAATTCACAAACACACTCATTGCAATTTGATGTTTGATGTGCTCGTCTTCGGACTGTGAGAGGAAATTAGAAATACCCGCAGAGATCCCACGCGAGCAGACTACATGCAAACTTGACACAGAAAGGCCCCAGGCCAGATTCGAAACTACGACCTTTTTGCTGTCGCACCACCGTACCGCCCCCTCTTGAATGCAGATCTGCAAAATATTTGAACAGTTTTTGGATTATGGAGGCTGGAGATATGATACGTGTTTCAGGTCCATTGTGCGGCTCATATCGTTTTATCCACGGGTTTTATGTTAATAATTAAAGGACCCAACGAAAAGCAATCAAATATTGCGTCTTTGGCAGGAAGTGCTGCGCTTTATTCTTTTTATGAGAAGGATTCGTGTCTGCGAGGACAGGTAAGAAGCAGTTATTCACAACCTGCAGCAGTTTCATTTTAACGCAGTTGAGGCGCCTGAGCAACAACAGCCACAGGATCTTAACATTTTAATCGGTTATTTCCGCAATATCCCACTCCCCGCATTAACACTCGACAACACGAAACTAACCACCTCTAACTGAACTGCACTTTGTCTTCTAGAGGAACTACTCCGGGAAGCCGGCGAGAGTGCACCTAAGGAAATGTTGGCGTAAGAGACGCAGGTGCAGCAGCACTCAGTGGAAACTACTACACGGGGATTTTGCTCGTGACTGAAGGATAGGTGGTTTGACGGATTATCCTACCGTGCATTTCGTCGCTCTAAATACTCGTCCCTGAAGACAAACTTTGAATATCTCTTATTAAAGCACCGAATGGCTGGCATTTTCTTGCATAGTCGAGAGCATTGAGTCATCTTTGGTAAGTCGATCTGATCAATATATTACCTGAACTCTCAGCGTTTTGTCAGTATTGCCGAACGAGCCACGGGAGCATACTGGCTACTGAACGTATTTATTATCGCCGAGGAAAACTATCAATGACCTATTATTATGTTCTTGCGTATAATCACGGTTGGTTGCGTTAGGATTTATCCACTGCCCAAAGAGACGATACGCATCATAAGAATGTGTTAGGCCTATTTGTAAGGTTATGCGAAATTTGAAACGAAGCATTTTAAACCACATTCGAAAAACCTAAGTGTGCTGCGATGTGTGTGCGAAGAGGCTGCACCATCAGATAGTATTCGCCTATACAACGAAATTTTGCGTGTTTTGGGCGTAGAGTATGTACTGTATAATGCATCATCCACTCTCAGGCTCCATTGAAGTGAAGTTCATGAATTTGTCGTACACTTGAAAGCGGGACCTGATATTCCTACCGTTGCATAAATGTGAATGCTATGTGGATAGTTTGCAATAGGATTGCATATCACCGGTTCTCAAAAAAATGAAAGGAGAGTTAATATTTACTCATCGTTTTCGCCACTTATTGGTCCTCTATTTTTAGTGACTGAAATAGCCGTTTCAGAGCCTGTTATTTCTCAGCTAAAATAACTGATTACGCAGGATACTGAAAATGCCTTGCTTAATCAAGTCCCCTCGTTTCGAATTTCACGACATGTGCATTGGTGTATTAACCTAAATATGCAGACCAGTAATTCACAGATATTTCTAATAAATGCACGTTCGCGTGACTTCATGTCTGATGAGTCCAATTAATACCATTTGGTTAATTTCAACGCGAGTTCCTATATCATTACTTGTTTTGTTTTTAGTTTTATTCGGAAAGTTCTGGCCGCGCTGTATTCTCTCCTAAAACACCATCGACGACAATCTGCAGGTTTCCTGGTCCTTTTTTTCCCCCCTCTGACGGTGTGCACGAGAAGCATCTAGGCTACATGCGTGCTTAATTTACTCTATGCGCCATGGCTTACAGAACTGTAAAGTCCTGACATCAAATCTGCCAGATGCTCGTTATTGCTTAAAATGATCAGAATGGATAGACATGAACTCGGAGAACGAACGAAAAAGCTGTCGCTTGCTGAATGATAATTGTGAAGCAAAATACAGCTACTATTTTAAAGTATAACATTTTGGCAGATTGCCTGTTCCTTTGGCTTCACCAAAGTGAACAGCTCATGCAAATTTATCAACTTGATCTTCCTTTTTCTCTGGTATTTAATAATGTGATGCCACATTACTTCAGCCTCACAAACATTTCTGAATACGTGAATAGTTCTGATGAATTATGTCTTGCCTAAACAATTTAGTTGGAATAAAGTATTCCCTGAGAGGGAGTGCAATAGCTTGTTTTTGTCAACTTGCTGTTCACTTCTAACACAGATATTTTCCGTACAACTCAGGCTTTACATTGTGATTCGAGGTTGCACTTCTGGAGATTATTATTTTCTACAAGCTTTTAGATTGGCCTTTTGAATAGCTTTCTGTTGCGTATATCTTGGGTGGAGGGTATGTTTAGTGCAGGAATCTTCACAGATTCCTTACGGAACAAGAATAAGACTGCAGAGAGGTGAAGTGCAGGGAAGTAACAGAAAACCCCTTGTCAGCCATTCCAGTCACAGTTTCCACGGTGTGGAGGTAGGAAAAGTACATTCACTGAAGGAGATCAGTTCTTGAAATGATTGGCAAGGCAGTGGATTGAGGTCTGTGGGGATATTGCTATTTTCTCACTTACTACTTAATACAATGCAAATTACAACCAAAATTATGAAATAGTTGGGACAAAGTGTAAATTGTGAATAAAATCTAAATACAATGACTTTCGGATCACACGAGACAATATGCTTTTTACAATAAAACAGAGATAACATTTCAAATGTTGAAACTGAGATATTTTACATTTTCATCTACTAAATGAGCTTATTTCAAATTTTCTGGCTGCAACAGGTCTCAAAATAGTTGGGACTCAGGGAAAAATGGCTGAAAAAGCTATTAATATATAAGAGAATCAGCTGAAAGAACATTTAGCAAGTAATTCAGTTAAATTACATCAGGTGTGTAACATGATTGGCTATAAAAGGGATGTCTTGGAGAGGCTGAGTCCCTCAGAAGTAAAGATGGCCAGAGGCTCTCCAACCTGTGAAGGCTTGCTTAAAAAAAATTGTAGAATACTTCAAAAACAATGTTCCTCAATGTCACATTGCAAAGGCTTTGAAGGTCTCATCATCGACAGTGCATAACATCATCGAAAGATTCAGAGAAACTGGAAAAATCTCTCTGTGTAAGGGACAAGGCTGAAGACCTTTACTGGATGCCCGTGATCTTCGAGCCCTCAGACGCCACTGCATCACTCACCGGCATGATTCTGTCATTGACATTACTAAAAGGGCCCAGGAATACTTCAAGAAACCACTATCTGTAAACACAGTCCGCCGTGCCATCCACAGATGCCACCTAAAACTATCATGCAAAAAGGAAGCCATTGTTGAGCATAATCCAGAAGGGCTGCCATGTTCTGTGGGCCAAGACTCATTTAAAATGGACTGTAGCAAAGTGTCCTGTGGTCATACGAGTCCAAATTTGACATTCTTGTTGGAAATCATGGGCGTCGTGTTCCTTCCAGATAAAAAAATTTCACTTCCAGATAAAAAAAAAATGCTTGTGAATTTTGCATGTGAATGGACATTATGTGTAGAAAAAAGAAAAAAAATAGTCAGATTGAATAAGTTGCACCTTCTTATACTTCAGTTCTATTGAGTTCTCAAATTTGATTGGTTGAATGATGTGCCATGGCTGTTTATTGTGTGAGGGATAACACCCGATGAGGTGCACATTTTATCAAAAAATAATGGACAACTTTGAGGCCAGAGAACAGGACAATGTGCAGTGGAAGACAGTGGCCTCGGCAAAGTCCATTATTTTCTGATCATGGACACTGCAAAGGGCATATTCCCGCCTATAACATATTGACTTCCCAAGGAAACAAATTGGAAAATTAATTGATATTAATGTTTCTGTTTCGTGTTGGCACATCTTCAGTTGCACCTGCCGTGCTGAAGCGTTTGTTATTTTATTTGTTTTTCATAAGAATCACAGCAACATTTCCTATAATTTGTCAAACGAAATCTGTGAGTTTTACTTTTTATTACTCACATCATTTTATTGCAGTTTCTCGCTCTTTGACTGCCCCCGCTCTAGAAAAATGCTTCTGAGCTAAACCTTTGGTCATAGCTTACACGAGTAGCTATCCATGTAAGTATTGCTTCGCCTTGTTCGCCAACCTACTTTATCATCTTTTGCTTGGAGTTCAATATGTCTTGTTATCACTCTGCTGATTTACGTGGTAATTTTACATGGAAGAAATGCACCTCCTATGCTAGCTCAGCTGAGAATCTTCTAGAACCTGCAACTGGAAGCGTGCGTTGAAACACTGCTGCACATTATTTGATTTTTTTTTTTTTTTTTTCCTGCGCACCTGGGAGGTATTGTAAATTGTTGTTCTCTCGGTTTCCCTCGCCATACCAGCCCCAGCAGTCTTCTTATGGTGGGATGAATTTTTTTTTAAGTTGGAGGTAAATGCAGGGGTAAGGAACTTGTGCAGCCATCTAGTCCTTCTCTCATTAAACTCATAAATTCATTTGTCCCTTTGGAAAATTTCTGGAAGGCAAACAAGTTCTTGAGAAAACACTGATGGATTCCATAGTTAGAAACACAAGAGTCTTCTAACCAGCAACCAGAGAGAATTGTATTCCTGGTGCTTGAGAGATTGACTTTGAGGTAAATTTAAAATGACTATAAAAAGGTAAACGCATATCGTCCAAAATTATTATCCATTCTGGTACAAGTGATATTCCATTGAAACAGTTGTTGATCGTGAAGAGCAGTTTTGAGTCGGTCTGCACACTAACTAAGAAGACATCATGGTCAGTTTGTCTTTCTGGTCCATACTCGAGCCAGTGTACTAAGGAAATGTTGAGCAGATTAGACTCACTAAATCACTGGTTGTTGCAGTAGTGCCTAGGTAATGACATTGGTTTCATGGATAATTGGCAAACTATCTGGCAATGCAGCAGAAGGCGTGCATCAACGCTGCATATGCACAAAAAAGATTGCATGCGCTGTTTGCCATTTACACGCTGCATGTATGAAAAGTACAGTTGACGTGAGAATTTGAGGACATGAGCGCAGAATCTCAAGCAGTCATGTGAATGTGCAGGTGCACAGCAAACTCCTGTCTGTTGTGTCTTTTACACTTAAATTGAAATGTTTTTTCATATCAAATTGCAAATAAACTAAACAAAGTGCTTGTTCATCCAAAAATAAATAATGCAAATCACCTCGGAGAGAATTTATCTTCAGCCATCGTCGGCGATGACGTCTCGGAAGGTATCTAGCCAGCGGCAGAGAACACATTTTCAATGGCATTGGATTCAGTGATTCATAATTGCGGATTATTCCCTTGGTAAAATGTTGAATATCTGCCTTGTTTACGGCTGCAACAATAAGGCCGATGCACGCAGAGGTATCATGGTCCATAAATTTCCCAAAAAGCCCCCACAATTCGAAAGGCATGGGTGGATTTTGAGAAGAGGAAATGAGCGGATTCCGGGCCAGTGTTGTGTCCGATTCTGCTCCCCTGTCAAATTGGGTTCCCCCTTCGAGAAAGTTTTGTGATAATGTTACTGATTTAAGAAAATCATGAAAGAAATAACGTTGCGGGCATTGATGAATCAGCTCGCTCTTAACCCTTGTGTCCTGTTCAGGTCAAATTGACCCATTTCAAGTTTTTACTGCAATTGAGTATACATGCTGCAGTGCCCCCACACATTTATATCCTTCATTGATGTTTGGGTCAGCTTGACCCGGATACACAGAGAGAGAGAGAGAGCGCGCACACACACACACACACACACACACACACTCTCTCTCTCTCACTCTCTCACACACACACACACACACACACAAACACACAAACACACACACACACATACATACATACACGGGCTCCAAAAATCTAGCAGGTCTCGATGCCTAGTCTTCAAACCTGATGACCATTGACCATATGTGAAAGCTCCTTATTACGTTAGCAGCTGGGCGGGGAGGCTCTCTTATTGGGGATAAGAGATAGTCAAGTATGACCTCTGGCTTACTCTTATCCCAGCCACTGATCGTTCCGTCTCTTTGTACACATAGGTAGAGTAAACGAGAGGTACACACTCACACACCTGAAAATTTTGAAAATCCCAGCACCGTGAGGCCATCTGCACCTATTTTCCCACATTCTTTACCTTCTTTAGTGAGGGAACCTACACTATGTTACAACATTTAAAATTTTCTCACAAGGTACCCCTCATGCCTGCACATTTGGGGAGGGGCAGAACTGATCAATAATGCATAATATTTTATACAGGGAAGCCTGAGGGAGGAGCCCCTGAAAAAAACGAGGGGACAGGAGTGGTGCTGGATATGACGCAGGGCCTCAGTGGCCACAACATCACCTGCCATAATTTACATAGGGATGGAAGGATCAGTGACCGTAAGCCAGAGGTCATACTACTTTCGAACTGATACCAACAATTTCAGTCAAAAAAAAAAAACATAATTGAAACTATGTTTCATTTCATTTTTTAAGCATTATATATGCCACCTTTAGTTATGCCAGTTGTTACTATTATAGTGGATAAATAAATGTGATAAGTAAGAGAATTATGACAAATATTCATTATATATGTTATTTCTATTTTTTGGAATTGAGATTAAGACCATTCATGTAAAGTATTTTTATAAATATTTTAATTTTTGTATTTAAAATCCCAAAAAATGTCCCAGGTAAGATTGACCCGAACAGTACATGAGGTTCCAAAAAGTGAACCTAACACCAGGGTTAAGAAAGTTATCACAGATGACGCCTCAAAGCAATGAATTTTGATACTCTGCCATCTCCTGCAATTCGTCCTTTTGCAATATTGAGATCTTCTGCTTGGCAGTCATCACTTAATTACCCAATTCCTAAACAATCTGCTCTGCCGTCAAATTCAGAGGAAAATGTTCATTCGCTGTCCATACTATTTAGGGATGCCTTTGCATTGCGTTGCTGGCAGAAACACAAGTTCACTGGGGAGCACAATTGGACATTACACCGGATCAGGATCAGTGATCTGCTCTAAACACTTCACTGATGCCTGCTTTTATCAGCCAGATGCTGAGTCACAGGAGAAGTTTTGTCATCACTGTGGGTAAGGAATTACTGAAATTGCCGCTCAATAAGCGATCGGTCAATAAGCCAACCCAAAACTGCTCCGGCCCCGAATGTATTCTTCCCCATGTATTCTGTACTCAGAAAAGTGGGTTAGTAAGCCCAGGGCGCTGCTTAAAGGGGACCTATTATGCTTATCCTTCTTTTCATACATATTAGCAATGTTATAGTGTTGGTTGTCCTTACTCAACCTCTGAAAAGTTTATAAACATAAGATAGAGGTTTTGGCGTAATCCAAGAATGTGATTTCATGAACAGGATTTCCTCTCTGAACAGCTCCTCCCGAGATCTTCACGAGATCTGGGCAAAACCTGACGTCAGGTTGTGCCTTCCAATTAGTACAGACCTAGCCAGAGCCAATCACGGCGCTGGACCTGCCCAGACCGGAAACTATTCTAGCAGGCACTAACAACGGCAGATCATAATATGCCTTAGTAGTGTCTACACTTTTGGAAATACAAAAGAAGAACCACAGATCATTTGAGGTGCAGTTTTGTCAGTGTCTCTCAAAGCTGCTTGTCCGTTTACTTTTGGAGGCAAAGAAAAACACCTATTTCTCTTCCAGAAGAGGATACCACCAGAAATCAGTGGGTAGCTTTTTTGTTTGCTGGCAGCAAACAGCTATGGCCAAAGGGAACGTTAGCGGTTTGTGCTCACCATTTCACCAACGACAACTTTGTCAATAAAGTATAATTTGACACAGGATAAGCATTTCAGCTGCTTCTCAAACCTGAAGCAGTTGCATCGATCAAGCACTTGGAGCTACGAGCTGTAAGTAATGATATAATCGCAAATAATGTAAGTGACGCTAACGTGTTATGGGTGGCTAGCAGGACCGCTAGCAATAGTTAGCACCAACAACTGGCCTCAAACGCAGTCTTTATAAAATATCTGAAGATTAATTCTGTATTGGTCGCGACTGTCCGTGACTCACAGACACAGAAGCTGTAAGTTGCTTTTACTGCATAAGCCAACCTGACATGATAGCCAGTTGATTTTGGCTGTAGCACTGCGGCTAATATAGCCAAGTTACTGTTGCTCATGTTTGTGCCCTAAATATGCAAGAGTAATATCACGGGAAATTCTACAGAAAGTATGTGAACATAAACCTCATTTGAAGGTAACTTTTAATACTCGTTTGTAATTTGGATGCTTGATACCACTGTCAATGGTAACAGAACTTGCTGTCAGTAAAACCTGTATTGCCAGGGTTTGTCTCTGGTTGTTATGAATGCTCAATTATCCGATACTGCATGTTAGTTCGCGTGCTCTGCTAATTTAAATGCTCCTGGTTAACTGATATGCAGTAATTCTGATCGGTATGCTTGTGTTACTTCGGTAAGCATCAATATGGCAGTTTCATCATAACGTTGCCCGATTGTAGCCACTACAGTTGGTTATCACTTCACTCATCCATGATCGGGATCAGCTGGATACTTCACAAATGTCTGGTCTAGCTCTCTGGTGCTACCATGCAAACAATCCGAAACGCAAAAGCTCTACCGTGTTTGGTATAACAAATGATTTCTCCATACTACCTTGATATAATTTCATCCCTCTTTAGAAATTGTTCTGGCTAATAAAAAGCCGAAAAAGGCGGAGATTAATACGGAAATTCTTTCCTGTAGAAGTGATCGATTCGCTAGCTCATTAGCAACTTGTCCACGCTAACAGAACTTATGGTCTGCAAAACCTGTATTATGTTCATAACCAAACCGAGCTCTCTTTAGCGGTCACGTACTATCCATAAAGCTGCTTCCACATCGGACACAAAACAAATTTTTCAGTGGACAGATTAGCCTACATTCAAAGTCAATGCAAAGACGTGAATACACAGGTTATGGGTGCGTTAAGCAGCTTTCACACCGGACGCGAAACTAATTTTTCGCAGGACAGGTTACATTGAAAGTCAATGCAAAGATGCAAATACACGCGTTATGAGCATGTCAAGCCACTTTCACACCGGACGCGAAACAATTTTTTGCGCGACAGATTACATTCGAAGTCACGACCGCTTATCAACTACTGCATGTTAGTTTGAGTGCTCTGATAATTAAAAATGCTCCTGGTTAATTTATATGCCGCAATTCTGATCGGTATGCTTCTGTTACTTCGGTAAGCATCAATGTGACAGTTTCATCATAACGTTGCCTGATTGTAGCCACTACAGTTGAAGCTAACCGGAGAGGTGCAGTTAGGTCAGGAGTAGGTTTTACAAAGCTTGGGGTGCATTTTTGGGTGCATGTGAAACAATCGCTTTACTTATCTGTGACTGGGGTCAGCCTGATACTTCTCCAGTACCTGGGAAAGCTCTCACATGCTACCGGTGAAAGCAATAGGGAAGCGCACTGGCTATAAGGTGTCCGGTATAACAAACAATTTCTCTGCATTGCTGTCGATTGAATATTAAATCGGCAATTGAATATTACATTTTTTCCTGTAAAAGTTATCGATTTGCCAGCTCCGCATAAGCAACGGTTCACGCAAACGGAACTTACGGTCTGTAAAATCTGTATTATGTTCATGGCATAACCGAAGCTCAGCTCTCGCGCGCTATCCATAGCGCACCCATTCTCTGCGAGGAAACGCTGGTCATTCTGACACAATGAGTAAACCATTACCACGGGCAATTTCCAAAAAGGCCGTTTAGCCTGGAGCTTTCGCCCCTCTGTCATATACCGGCGCAGAAGCTGTTCGTTATTCCACGCAAACGACACACCACAGTTATGCACACGAACCAGCAAGTCCTAATACACACTGAAGGAGTCCATAAGCTGTTGGTCCACTTTTAGCTGCTCCTCGCTGTCCATTTTTCCCTCTAAGCTCAGACTCACTGGATTTCTACGGTGTCCGGTCTACACCTGGGTATGTCGACCCGTTCTACAAATGTGTCTGTGTGGAGTGGATTCTAGCTTTCCCTGCATCCTAACTATAGAGTAGAAAAACCGCTGCACTCACCCTTGTTGCCGTAGCAAACTGTAGCCGATAGCAAGTTTGAACTTGAGCTGCCAGACTTTTGCACTGCGTCCTCCACTTTCACTGCTGTTTTTTAGAACGAGTTCATTTCAATAGATCTATAATCAAGTATCGCCATAGATATTGGAATTTCCCCGCCGATTCTTTATCAGATACCACCCAGCCCCGCCCTCCACAGAGCTGTCCAGTCCGAAGAAAGTGGGCACACGCGGAGTGGGGTCCATAGCGGAAGAGCCACCCCAATGAGGTGTTTCAGGCAGGGACTATAATGGACTACAAATGGGTTTTTTTAGGATGACAGTATGAGCTAAATAAGGACGCTGTTTTGATTTTAGTACAATCAGGAGTACTCTAGGGGTGTCCAAGATCAAAATGTGACCTTGGAAATATACCAAAATAGGTCCCCTTTAATAAGCCCATTCTGAAATGAGTGTAGAAACTATTTTATGCAAAAAATGACTCGCACCGAAACTAAATCCATTCTCAATCATGAAACCTTGATTAAAATTGAAACTTCGTCCATGATAGCAAAGCTGGAACGAGACCAGGAATTGCAATTGGTGACTGAAAAAGGCATAAGCTTCTTGTCTGTTCAAGTCAATGGGATGAATCATTTGCTAGCAAGCATACTAATGCTTTTCCCCATTAAATAAATAAATTAATGTTTTCATGAAAACTCTTAATACATGTAACTTTATACTTTAGTAGCAAAAAGCTTAAGCATGCTCTCCAGCCAAAAGCAAAGTTGCTAAGTTAGCAAATCACATAGTTTTTCCATTCACAGTCACTGTTTCCAACAATGTAAGCTATAATCTGTGATTTCAAGGGACACAATCCAGCTGTGCAAACCTCATTTGACCTGCTTTGGCTGTGTTGTTTGCTGCATGTGCAGTGTGAAATCAGGGTTGGGAGATTCCACAGGTTTTGTCCCTGAAGGGTGCTATGAAGAATAAACACTGAAAAATCTGAAACACTTGTCTTGTCAGATATTTTTTTGTGGCATATTGAAGAAGTTAATGGTTGAAAATAACACAGATAACTTTATCCCATTGAGCCAAAGTGTTTGTCAATAACGAGTCTTTATTTCATTACCATTCCCTGAAATCACGGGTGTCTGTGTTGGACATCCGTGCATTGTCATTTTTACAACTGAGCCATTAATGCCCATTCAATAAAATCTTGACTTTTCTGAGGACAGAAATGAGCATGAAATACCACGTGTAGAATGACCACATGTCCATGGAAAATATTGTTTCCATTTCTCGTATATTATTGGTTGGAAAAAAAGGGCTAAAGTACAAACAAATTCTGCCAAATCTGTTAGGAAAATTCATTTGATTTACAATAAAATAGAAACCACTGTCTGTCTCTATAATTACTTGAGAAGAAAACTGATAATATTCCTCATAGGTAAAAATGCTATTGGTGTAAGCCAAAGATAAATTGACAAAACCTTCAGGTGAAATTTGCGTGCCGCTGCTCTGTCCAAAAATCAAAACGTTCGTTACCTATCCGCAGACCAGCTTGCTTAAATCCGAAAAACTCCTGACCGGTCTCACTGAGCCCCATACTGTCCTCATTGCGCATACTCTGTGATGAGAGATGGCGGCCAAATGTTTTTAGCAGGTAAGTCGAGACATTTCCAGGATTCTGTCAAAAAGGCGAGAACATTAAAAAAGTTACCAGCATTGTGGATTTTATGTGGAATAAGGAATACAATTATATCAAAAATGTAGAATTGAAAGCTGGAGGAAGCTCATAATTGGCGTCTGTTTAAGACCAAAATCACCGGTGTTACGGATCAACTGGTTTCCCTGTTAACTGGTGACCTTTATTTACAAAAATCAGGTCTTTCTTACAGCAGCAGATTTTCCGCTCTCCTTAGCTGTCTGTGCAAATGCCTTAACAATTACAATCCTTTTTTACTTGTTATCTATCCATCTAATTCAAGTAGTTCATTGATTGTTGACATTTGTGAAGCCGTGATGACAATTTTAAAATCGAGTCTTATTTTCTTGCTCTTCAAAATAAAAAAAAGAAAAGAAATTAAACCTCACCTGGGATTCGTTACCGATATATAATGTAAAAAAAATACACAAGAATGGCGGGTTAACCTGCTAGGTCATCGAAATGTCACAATTTTCAGTCAGCCCAAGTACACTCCTTAGGTCAGACAGAAACTACTGGACATAAACTTGAACGTTTTAGGTTTTTGTTGATAAGAATCTAATAGGCTGACGGTTTTTTTAATATTTTGAATTTATTTTGTTATTAACCAGTCAAAACAATTTCAGTTTATGGGATTATCCCTGCCGTCTGAAAGCTGAAGATAGGAACTGTGTCCTGTCGGGTTACCCCTTTTCAATATAATCTGTAAATAAGCAGTCATTATAAACACATGATGCATCAACTTCATTTTGACTGGTTATATATTACGCATTATTATTTATAATGGCTGGTTATGAACAGACTATACTGAAAAAGGGTAACCCGATAAGACGCGACTCCTAGACTTGAGATAATCTTGTGAACTGAATTTGTTTTGGCTGGTTAATAGCAGGATTAAATTCAATATGTTAAAAAAGTGTCAGTCGATAAGATTCTTATCAACAAAAACCAACAATATTCAACTTCAGAGGCGCAACAAACTCAGGTTCAACTTCTGTCTGCGGTAATAACGCTCACAAGTTAATCCAGCCGAGGTGTTTTCAACCAACACACCTGTGGTTGTCAACGGATGTGATATTGTTAATTTCATGCTCGACACTGTTCCATGGCATGTTCTGCGAGTGAGGAGGTGGAACAAAAACTCATTGCTGCTGGCGCCCTGGACAGCGGTGTGCAGCAAGAATTGGATATTGTTCTAATTGGATTTGGAGGACAAAGGGTGAATCTTAAGAGAGTGTGTGATTTGCAGCTCGAAGTATATGGGTGCACAGCGATTGTTCCCACACTAGTTGTTTCCAGTCAAGTAGATGAGCTCATTATAGGGACGAATGTTATCAAGGAATCATCGCATGAAAATGGCACAATTTGAATCCCTCTCAGCTCTTTAGGTGTATTTTATCTATTGGGTCACCAAAATTATATTTAAACAGCTTTACATATACAACGAAATGTCTCCTTTAGTACAGTGTAAAAACATGAGTTAAAATTAATCTTTTTATGAGAATTAATATAGTTTTTTTATTTGACACCACCAGGGATGGATTATGGGTGGTGTGGGCCCCTGGGCAAAGAGTTCGCAGAGCCAGCCCCCCTTTCCCGAAGAAGACAACTACAGCCTGGCACATTAAACCACAAACGTCTCAACAGCCAGTGTTCTGAGTGTAACCACAGTTAAATGCAAACCAGCAGAAAGACACTTAAAAGGGTAGCTATATGCACATGGCCAATGAAGTTATTGCGTACGCATACAGAATTAAATTGTGAAGTAAGCGCAATCACAAAGACTACCAACATCCTGCCATATTCAAAACTATTGGCTAAACCACAACACGCGGGTTGTCTGTCAAATGTGCACCTTGCACTCATGTAGTTGAGAGGTGGCAGTGCGTTAGCTAGACAGTCTGTCATGCTATGAATCTGTCCATAGAATAAGATACAACACATACATGAAATAAGAAGTCCGAATAATATTTCTTGTGGCTTTCTTGGTAACTAGTGCTACGGCGGGCATATGATAAAGGAAACCCTATTGTCTTACCTTAAATCTTTGTGGCTACAGTAAATCTAGCTCTTGGCTGTAGGATCCATTTGTCTTCTTGCTGCCCATACTATGAAAGTCTTACTTTGTTTAAATCAGCGATTGTAATGGTATGTTCATTACATTAAATTTCGTTCTATTATTTTCTGCCATCTAGATTTGGCAAGCGCAGAAGAAAGGATACTCTAACAGATTAAAACAAAAAACCAACACCACGCTGCACTTTCACACTGGCAGCATGCATGTGTTACTTTCTAAAGGAGCGGGGAGATTTTGATACATTTGTGAACCAGCTGTGAAACTGGAATAAGAGCTCTGTTTAAGCTAGAGGGAGAAATACAATTTAATTTTACGGTTTCGACTCCCAAGTTAATGCGTTATTGTGTATAATATATTCAACATTTAGGCATAATTGTAAATGTAGGTCTAATTACAGAAATTTTGTCAAGAGGTTTAAAAGGGAAAATGATAAACAACCTAGTGTCAATAACTAACCCTAACCCAAGAATCCTTCAATAACCTATTTTCTAGTTATTTATAGTTCTTTCTACTCTCCCTTCTTGCAAAGTCATCCACTAATTCATCAAAACTAAGCTGTCTGGCCAACTCTGATTCAATGGCCAGAAGTGACAGCAGGTACTTCGTTAGACCTGAAAATTCTGGGGCTAATATCCCTACCTTTTTTTGAAAATAATTAGTCCTGGCTAATTCTAGATGGGTCTCCTTCATTAACACATTTTCCAATTCAAGAATAATCAAGTGGCAATTGAAGACACGGCTTCTCTCCCCTGTGCAGTCTAAAAGGGACAAAATAATGGGCTACATTCAGTACAGAAAAATAATTTAATTATAATTAGGTCTATGCGTGACGCCGTTTCAGCATTCTTCAGCAAATTAAGGTAATTTTGTTGACTAGTACGTGGTTTCGTCCGTTTACATTTTCCAATCAGAAAGCTGTCTATTTTTTACAGCGAGTTGAGTGACCATGCTGCAAAAACAGGTGTACGTACTTGTCGCCAAAATCACCTTCATTCAATGAAGAGTTCTGAAATTCTGACTGTTGCATTTGGGCCAGAGTTAGAGACCATTGGTGTCTTCACTACGGGATTTTAGAGAAGGGAACATGAAACTAGTCAAATAGCTTGTTGTTTTCACATAAGTGAAATCACACCCTTGGCCAAGTTCACTCAATTTACTCAGTGTCTAAGATGGCAGCCATTAGACAATTTGTTAAATTTAACATAACGTCAAAATAATACATATTTAGAAACGATAGGTAAGGGCATTTATAGCATGTTTGCAAACATTTTTTATCAAATATGGTCGCTCGCCTCACAGTTTCACAGTGTTTGCAACTATGTATGTAAGTGTACTGTAGTTCAAGAGGTTCAAGGAGCGATGGTAAACGAAGAGACCAAGGCTCTGGTAATGATAGGGTTTCATGAGAGAACTCAGAGCCTGTGTAATGCCTTTTAGGGCGTACTCACACTAGCCATCATTAGTTGAAAATCATAAAATATTAGAACTGGTCCAGTTTTACTGAAAAGTGCAGACTTATGATACAGTTTGAAGGTCATGTCATATAATTCGCTATACTCTGAAACAATGTGTTTAAAGAAACACCAGTTAGTAACAACTTTCTGAAATGCATTGACATATTTATTATTTGGAGTCTTGTCATTGACGTCATGTTTGAGATCCGTGCTGGGGCACAGTTAGCGATCACACCACATGAGTATTGTGCTGGAGTCCACCTCTTCTAAGTGTACTAGTGTATTGGTAAGTCAGAGGCTCCTGGTAAGGGCTCTCATAATCAGAGGGCCTTCTAAAAGTATGCCCCCCACCTCCCTAGGACCCCTGGTAGTCAGAAGTCAGAGGACCGCCACTAATCCATTTTCATAAGGGGCCCCATAGTAGGGCTGGGGGCCCTACTGAAAGCACCCCCCCCCCCCCCTCCAAGGACCCTTGGTAGCCAAATGTCGGAGGGCCCCCCTCCCTCCCTGTTTTCATCAGAGGTCCTGTAACAGGGTCAGGGGCCCTGGTAGTCAGAGGATCCTAGAGAATGGAGGCCCTCTGAAATACAAATGTATTGTTGATAGGCATCACTGTTTTGGGCTACGGGCCCACCCAGGGCCCCTGGGCACCACCTATTTTGTCATGTCCCTCATGGCCTTCATGAAAGTATACTCTGAAAATACCAAATAAAACTGTAAAAAAAATCTATAAATTCTGATGTTAACCTAAACATCTATTTGTGCTCTATTGCTGGTGGTGGTTTTTTTTTTCCAAAATTAATAGATAATTATTCATTAAAATCACATTATTTAGTTCTGTACTTGATTAACCCCTCAACCCGTTACACGAATGATTCTTCCCCCAAAAATAAAATGATCCATAATAGCATGTACATCAGGAATTGACATCACTGAAGTCCTTGGGACAACAGGACAAGACAAACGGGCAAGATGTTCCCTTCTTATCCTTTATTTTACTCATATTACTTGTAATATTGTAGTCGTCAAACTCAATGACTCAACACCTTAACATGACAAAAAGATAGAAAACTATTTCTTATGATAAAGGTTTTTCCTATGTCGAATATATGCCAATTCTGAATCTCATACATGCCATGTGCTCTCTCTCTGGTATTGATTACATAGAGCAGTGGTCATTTCGTGCAAAAATCACAACCCCGTCACACTCAACCCTGTTACGTGTTTGATTGTAACAGGGTTGTGAGATTGTGACAGGGTTGTGATTTTAATACTTTGGTTGTTAAGTTATCCAATTATTTAAATGAGTTGTCATTATATCCAGTCAACATTCTTTTACCACATGCATGCTGAATGTCATCTACTCTGAATAAAAATATAAACGCACGGAAAATGCTGAGATAAATTGACCTACGTATATTGAAATATACCCATAAATAATATTTATTGGTGTACTGAATGATTTGTTTTGTTCAATTCTGCTGACCCACTTCTCATTGACTACCCCTGTGAGATTACTCACTCATTGAGTTGTTCCACCTGTTTTGGCCCCGATTTGTTACGACACACAAGACAGCAAGGGATGACAGACAAAATCCCAAAACTTTAAAAGATTTAATTTAACAAACCGACAACCAACCTACAACTTATACTACTGACCAAGATTGCCAGAACAAGAAAAAACATGTATTTAGAGTCCCTTTGATTGGGTTGCTTGGTGATGTCCCGGGACAGGGAAATGCTCCAACACAGGCAAAAATCCACAAAAAAAAAAAATTCACAGGTCTTGAAAAGTGTGACAGGTCTGATGAAATGTATCCTTCTCCTTGCAATTTCTCCTACCACTTCACTCTCTCAATTTTTCTCCTTATATACTCTTTTGCAGCCCCCTCCCACCTTTTAGACTTTTTTAATTCTCTGGGACTTTCCCCACTCAGACATGCCCAGGACATGCCCAAACCTAGCTCCAGACTGGGCTTAACAAAAAAAAAGTCAATACTGCCGTCTTGTGGCTTTTTTCCACATTACACCTCCATTCCAAAAGGGAAAAATTTTGACTCATAAAGGCAAAATTTTTCTTTTCAAGACAAAAATGGTTAAGTAGACACTTGTGTATGTATATGTGTGTGTGTGTGTGTGTATGTATGTATATATATATATATATAATACAATCTGCTAATAAACACGTGATATATATACACATACTCAAACACGGAATAAGCAATCAGCAAATCAGCCATTACATTGTCATTACCCTTTACATGCTTAATTTCCAAGTCAAATTCCGGTAAAATCAAACTCCAACAATCTGCGATTCTTGTTTTTCATCTTACTCTAAAACATTAACGGATTGTGGTCAGTGTACACAATCATTGGCTTTTGCCCTGTACAAACATAAACCTCAAATTGTTGTAAGGATAAAACCAGAGCTAACAGCTCCTTCTCAATTGTGGAATAGTTCTTTTGGTGGTGATTGAACTTCCTGGAGAAGTATGCCACGGGATGCTCAATGTCATCAGAGTCACTTCTCTGTTGGAGCTCAGGTCCACAAGCTTAGCATCGACCGCGATGGAGAATGGTTTGTTGAAGTCCGGAGATTTGAGCACGGGGAAGTGACACAGCTGAGTCTTCAGGCGATCGAGGGCTCTTTGGCATGCTTCATCCCAAGTGAACTTTGCACCTTTCTTCAGTTGGTTGGTGAGACTGAGAGCAATCTCAGCAAAGTTTTTGCAGAACTTGCGGTAGTATCCGATTATTCCAAGGAAGCGGCGCAAAGCTTTTTTGTTGTCAGGAACTGGAAAGTCCCTGATGGCTTGGACTTTAGCATTTATGGGTGCCTCCTTACCCTGGCCTATGACGTAGCCAAGACACATGATTGTAGCACAACCAAAGTCACTCTTGTTCAGGTTAATAGTCAGGTTAGCCTGGGTCAGGCGCTGAAACAACGTCTCTACATCTTTCAGATGTTCTTCCTAGGAGTCACTCCATGTAATCAGGTCGTCGATTTACGCACCCGTGTGTGGCAATCCGGCGATTGTAGACTGTATCATCCTTTGGAACGTGGCTGGGGCAGTTTTCATGCCAAAGAGTAGGACTTCATACTGGTATAACCCAGATGGTGTGGCAAAAGCAGAGATGCTCTTGGCTCTCACAGTTAAAGGTACACACCAATAACCCTTCAATAAATCAATCTTGGTCAGAAACTTTGTTTGCTCTACTCTATCGATACAATCACTAATCCTAGGTATTGGAAACTCATCAGTTCTAGTTACAGCATTGACTTTGCAATAATCTGTACAGAATCTAGTACTTCCATCAGATTTTGGAACTCGCACACAGGGTGAACTCCAATCTGAGTTCGAGGGTCTGATAATATCATGTTCTAACATGTACTCAACCTCTTTCTCAGCAATCTTTCTCTTTTCAGGATTCATCTGGCATGGATGCTGTTTATTGGTTTGGCATCATCAACAATATCTACATCATGAGAAACTATAGAAACTCTCTTTGGAATATCAGGAAATAGATCTTTATATTTCTTGATCAACGTCTCAAACTGATCTTTCTGCGAGGGTTCTAAGTGCTGGAGTTATACATCAAGATTTTGCAACACTTTAGAATTTGACAATTACGTGAAAGAACTTCAGCTTTAATTCGAGGTTCATCATCTTGAAACTCTCCCTCATCCTCACAAATCACGGCCATAGGAGGATCAGAAGTGACAGCTGCAAACATAGCATTTCTATCATGATAAGGCTTCAACATGTTAATGTGACAAAACTGTTTTGGCTTTCCCCTATCTGGAGTCTTCACAATGTAATTGAGATCATTGGGTCTTGGCAGAATTTCATACGGACCATGAAATCTAGCCTGCAATGGATTGGACTGCAAAGGAAACAACACAAAACCTTGTCTCCTGGTTTAAACTCACAGCTTCTAGCCTTATGATCATACCAAGTTTTCCCTGACTTGATTTCAAGTTCTCTTTGGCTAGGTCACAAGCTGCATGCAGTCTTTCCTTGAACTTGCTAACATAGTCTAACAGACTGATATGTGGTTCTTTCTCTTGCTATTGTTCACTCAACAATAGTAAAGGTCCTCTCACTTCATGGCTAAACACTAGCTCAAACAGACTGAATCCAGTAGACTCCTGCACTGCTTCTCTAGCTGCAAATAACAGCAAATGAACACCTCTATCCCAGTCTTACTCATGATCATAACAATAAGTCCTCATCATTGTCTTGAGAGTGGAATGAAACCGCTCTAATGCACCCTGACTCTTTGGATGATAGGCACCGGAAAGAATCTGCTTCGCACCTAGTTCATACACTACCTGCTGAAACAATCTGGAAGTGAAATTGCTACCTTGGTCTGACTGAAATTCCCTGGGAAGGCCAAACAATGTGAAGAACTTTATCAAAGCCTTCGAGATTGCAGTTGCCTTGATGTTGCGTTGAGGTATGGCTTCAGGGAATCTAGTAGATGCACACAAGCTTGTCAACAAGTACTGATTTCCAGATCTAGTCTTGGGTAATGGACCAAATAAGAAAATTTTTGCGCCCCCCCAAAAAAAAAAAAAAACAGGTAATACACATATTTTGATTTCAGTGTCCATTGCAGTTTATTTCACACATTGTAATTACTATAAACTTCAACCTTTTTTGAACAAAAAAAGTAAACTGCCATAAACTGTAGGTTGTCATCAACTACAACTAGGCTACTTTCAGAATGAAAATTAATAACAAAATAACGAACCACCTTTTTTTTTTTTTTAATACTCAACAACATTGCTATTAATGCATTTTCCGGACACCGACAGAAACTTATTTGCATACAGCCAATCAGCGACCTTGTGCCGGTGTTCTTATAAATTTTGCTACTTATCAAAATATGCTACCTCGTGATTCTGCGCTTGCGCAAACCTAAAATCTCGGGCTGTTCCCTCGCTCATATCTTAAGTATCTTCAAAAATCATAAAAATAGATTCATTTTCAGTGCGCATTTTGACCTGTGAGTGTACATATATTTGCATGTACATGCTGGGTTTTCCTGAAAATGCAGAAATTAGATGATAATGGCGTATATGGGCATATAACGCCATATAACTTTGAACAAACTTATCCAACTCGTTATAAAATCAGTTTATGTTATAATAAGATAACAAATAATAAAGTAACTACTGTACACTGATTCATATTGCAATATCAAGGCGAAAAAGACTTTACGATTGCTTTGCATTACGGTAACATTTTTTGACACGGGAGCAAAATTTGACAGAACACCGGCCCTCTGAAGGAGTGTCTTGAGACAGTTACATTTTTCTCATTTTACTGGCCTTGCACTTATGAAGTATAAATAACTAAGATTGCCTCAGCTTATTGTAGAAAATATGAATGCTCTGAACAGATGATTTTTGTCTAGCCTAGCTGGAAACAATAAAAATCATCGGCAGGCTTGGAAACAGCCACCGTAATGTTCAAATGAGGGACACGAAGATTTAATCATTCTAAACCTCTTTTAAATTATAAAATCATTAGGCTGTATCACTCCCCTCTGCCTGAGTATAGCCGTCTACTTAAGATTTAGTTTCTATGATGCAGAAAGAAAGCACCATAATCAACCTATATTAACGGCCGACAGCGAAGTGCGAAAAAAAAATTCACGAACACCGCTTGCCAAACCTGCGAATATGTTTGTTCCGTTCAGTAGCTAGGCTACATAAAAATAATCTGTAGGCCTACCGAGCATTCATATTTTCAAGAATAAGATGATGCAATCTTGGTTATTTCTGCTTTATATTCATCGGATTTTGTTTGGTGTCACTTACTAGTTTATTATTAATATGCCAGATCAGTGGAGGATAAAAAAGTGTCGAGTTGGGTATCGCGAGGCAACATTGATTGTAACCAGCTCATTTGACCAGCTTCAATTATTTGAACAACTACATTCATTAATTATTTATGAAAATGGCAGGCTAGATGAATGATTCGGCCAACAGTTATCTTGAGAGTAAGGCGGGCATTTACGATGTAACCGTAGTATTTGGGCAGCGAATGGACTGTGCAGTCAGTGGTTACGAGACCGTATCTCGGTGCAAGGCCAGTAAAGACAGAAAAGGTTAAACTGTCTCAAGACACTCCTTCAGTGGTCCGGAACAAGGTTACCGATTTGCTGTATGCAAATGATTTTCTGTTGGTGTCCGGAACTTAAGTCGGGGAAAAAAATTCGCTTCCCGCACCCTGCGCCCCCCCTGCAATTGCACGGCACGCCCCCCACTTTGGGAACCACTGCCTTAGGATATATATGGGGACAGGAGGAGACTGCTCATTCAGAGCCACAAATCCCTCTGACACAAATGGAAGAAATTCCTCCCTCACAAAGTCAGCAGTATCGGGCTTCTTAGCCCCACAAGGAGCAGGCAATTTAGCAGATCTATCATCTGCTACAGGGGTTTCTAACCTTGTCTTCACAAAGGCATTGGGTTTGGTATCCTTTTCATTTTCTTTCCTAGCTTTTAGGAACCAACAGTTAGTTGTAACATGACCAGATTTCTTGCAATAATTGCAAACTAGACCACTTTTGTCACTGTCAGCTTTTACACTTTCATCAGACCTCTGACTGGATTTCAGAGCACCATCACCAGATTTGTCTTTGTCTCTGGGTGAGGAATCTTGGTTATCACCATTACCTTTCTTCTGAAATTGGAACCATCTATTGTTACTGCTAGACTGAAATTTGGACTTATGTGTGAGAACATATTCATCTGTAAATTTGGCAGCTGATTGCTAATTCAGTGCTTGCTTCTCATTAAGGTAGGTCTTAAAATCATCCTTAACACAGTTCTTGAATTCTTCAACTAACACCATCTCTTTTAGTGAGTAGAAATCATCCTTGACCTCCATACAAGTACACCAGCACTCAAAGCAAACCTTCTTCTCATTAGCAAATTCCACATAAGTCTGATTGTCAGATTTCTTCAGACCTCTGCATTTCTGTCAGCAAGCCTCTGGAACCAACTCATAAGCTCTCAAAATAGCCTTTTTGACAACCGCATAATCAGAGGAATCATCTGCAGACAAAGCCGAATAGGCTTGTTGAGCTTTACCCTTGAAGACTGTTTGCAACATCAGAGGCCAGTGTTCCTTTGGCCACTGGCAACTCTTAGCTACCTTCTCAAAACACTGGAAATTAGGGCTGTCACGTTAATTTTATTGTGCTTAAATTAATCGCGATTAATTAACTGCCACTATGAGGCAGACAGACTTTCTTGCTTTTTACTTTTTCTATGACACATACCTAATGCGGTCATTTGAAATGCTTCCGGGAAGAAACCTGTGATTTGAAGTCCACTAATTACCAGCAAGATTGGACAGCCTCCATCGTCTTGGCATAATTAGCTCACCTTAAATCATTTCTCGCGTACTTTGCCTAACTTGCAATCAAGCCATTTATTCAGCCAACTGACTAATCAAATTCAAAATGTGGCCAAAAATGATTAAGAAGTGATAATGAGAAGCAGACTCACCTAACCAGGTTGCTGTGTTAGATTGAAAAAATTTCAATAATCTGAATAAATAGCAGACCTCTGAATTCCACCTTTCATCAAGGAATTTTGTTTGCATTATTAAAGATATTTCTAAAAAAAAAAAAAAGAAGTTATTCAAAGATGGCCCTGGTTTTAAGAGCTTAAAAATATAGGCTACGTGAAGTGGAAAACATTTTGTGAAGCATACCGAACATGAGTGTGAGAGAGAATACGTTTGCATTGTAGGCAATTGTCAAATGCACTGAATATTTGGCAATTAACGTTCAGGCGAATCTTTGCTGCAAATTTGAGTCATTTTTTATTAGATAATTGAATGAGAGTAATTTAAAATAATGTAACTCATAGCACTTGATTTTATTTACTTTTGAGCATCTAAATAACCAACAGTGAAGGTGGAAAATGTTTTGTTTAAGTGTATAGAACGTGACATGTAAATTGTTAACTAATTTTAAAATCTTTCAATATAACACAGCAGCCTGGTTAGGTCTGTCTGCTTCTCATTATCTCTTCTTAATCATTATAGGCCACATTTTGGTTTTGATTAGTCAGTTGGCTGAATAAATGGCTTGATTGCAAGTCAGGCAAAGTACACGGGAATTGATTTAAGATTGGCGAATTATGCCCAGGCGATGGAGGCTGTCCAACCTCACTGGTAATAAGCGGACTTAAAATCACAGTTTTCTTCCCGGAAGCATTTCAAATGACCGCATTAGGTAAGTGTCATAGAAAAGGTAATAAGCAATCACGTCTGTCTGCCTCATAGTGGCAGTTACTTTTATTGCGCTTAAATTAATCGCGATTAATTAACGCGACAGCCCTACTTGAAATACTTATCAACTTCCTTCTCTGAAAATGGAGGCACCAGTTTTACCTCCTGGCTAGCACAAAATTTGTTTTTAGCTTAAATTTTGATTTTTAGTAGCTTTATTTGGAGCCTTTCTTCTCTACTGAATTTCTCCAACTCAAAATCTCTCCCTCGCTAATTTTTCTGACTCAAACTGCCTTTCTTTCTTCCCTCTCAAATTCTCTTTGTTTTTCTTTTTCCTCCCTTTCTTTTGCTCTTTCTGCCCTCTCAAATGCTCTTTCCTCTCTTTCAATCTCTAGCATTTTTAATTTAAGTTCCATTTCTACGTTTGGATTTTCCACTGGAAACTGTTCCAGATCGCCTGGTGCAAACACATTTTCATCAATGTAATATTCAACAATCTCTCTAGCCAGTCTTTCTTTTTGCATGGCTGGTTTTACCTCTGTCGGCTCTAACTGTCTGCATATTTTGAGCAGTTCAGTCTTTTTAAAAGACTTCAAAACCTCTATGTTTGGCGATACCAAGGAATCATCCATTGCTGTCGATCTGTCAATAAATGTGTATGTATATATATATATATATATATATATATATATATATATATATATATATATATATATATATATATATATATATATATATATATATATATATATATATATATATTAGGGGTGTCAACATCTACACGTGTAAATGGTTACACGGATAAGAAATCATAACCGCTTAGAAAAATCAATAACCGTGTACACGTTATTTTTTCCTCCTCGTTCATTTCTCTCCAATACATATAGTCGCCTATTTTTAGGGGTGATAATGTTGCCTGAAAGCTTCCGATAATAACATTAACTAACAATACACTTAAATGTTCCCAATAGTGCAGATATCTGCATACAGATGCATGGGGTGCAATGTTTCCTTGATATTAAAAAAAAAAAAACCCACTGCCACAGCCAGAGTCGCGCCACATCAAGAATAGGCTGCGGTGGACTTGAGAAGAGCGCTGCGCCCATCATCTTCTCCATGTGCAAATGTCGTGCAGCTGAAAACAAAAACTGTTAATGGCTTGTTATTTTAGCCTATATTGTTCGTGTTGTTGTACATTATATTGTTGGTTGGTGTTCTGTCGGCTTTTCAAAACCTGATCACACATCCTCGCGTCTAAAGAGGAGGAAGAAAACACATTTTTTTTCGCCAATTATAGTGAATAATTGTGAGAGTCCCCCTCTACTTTTTTAACTTTGTGAATATAAAGGTGAAGTTTTTTCCTCTCACTTCAGCTTACTTTGGCTTCTTTATGAGTTGCTTTCTCTCGCCACTTCAAGATTACTTTTACTATGAGACTCATATTAAAATTCAGACGCAGCTCCCGTTGCAAGAGAGGGATGCAGTTTGCACTTTAAGTTTAAAAAAAATGTACAAAAGTGAGCAATATTTAAAACGGTGATAAAAAAAAGAAGGTTAACCCTTTTTCAGCTTTCACTTGTACGTTTCCTTATCTGTTAAAATGATAGAGGATTTTATTTTCAACTCATTTTACTTTCTGTGGTTATACAGCGCAACTGCAATAGAAAAAGCTCATAAATCTTAACGTGTAACCGGGTACATGTCAGTTAGTAGTCCCGTGTACACGTGTCGAAAAAATTGTAAACGTTGGCACCCCTAATCTATATATATATTTATAGGAAAATTTAAAAAAAAAAAATTTCACAATTTGAAATGTTAGATTTTCAATAAATGACTCACCGACAACCAACCTACAACTTATGCTACTGACCAAGATTGACATAAGAAAAAAAATAACATTTACATTCCCTTTGGTTGGGTTGCTTGGTGATGTCCTGGGACAGAAAAATGCTCCAACACCGGCAGAAATCCGCAAAAAAAACTTCACAGGTCTTGAAAAGAGTGACAGGTCTGGTCTAATGTATCCTTCTCCTTGCAATTTCTCCTACCACTCTACTCTCTCAATTTTTCTGCCAATATACTCTTTTGCAGCCCCCTCCCACCTTTTGGACTTTTTTTTTTTTTATTCTCTGGGACTTTCCCCTCTCTGATATGCCCAGGACCTGCCCAAAACTAGCTCCAGACTGGGCTTAACAAAAAAAAGTCAATACTGCCATCTAGTGGCTTTATTCCACATTACACACCCCTGAGTTGCATAAAGCATAACATTGAGTTCGTCAGTCAGCGTGACTAATACACAGGCACTCCTTGCACCAGGATCAATAAAAGGCCACCCCAAAATGTGCACTTTTGTCACAAGTCACAATGCCACAGATTTCGCAAGTCATGAGGGAGAGTCCCATTGGCATGCTAAACCAGTGTTTCCCCTACATTCATTCAGCAGTGGCGCAGCTGGATTTTGAGCGCCGCTGCAGAAATTTCACATGATCATTCATATTAATGTGCTACGAATGAAGTTTACTTGCACTGTGTGAGCGCAACAACACACAACGTTATTTTGGACTTGTTTTGAGTCATCAACAAGCGCAAAAAAGCCTATCGGACACTCTGAGGACATCAACGTAACAGGTAATGTTCAAGCTTATACACGGTCTACATAGCAAGCAGTGCAGGTAACGGATTCTCATGGCCTATTACTCAATGAACCTCGCGAACTAATTTGCGCAAATCCAGAAATTATAAAGACGTAGGCGATTGATATTTTCCATAGTAATTGATGTGCGGAAGTAAATGCCGTATATTTTTGAAGTGCAATGTGTAACAAGGCTTTCAAAAATAAATTAGATTCTCATCAGTTCCAGCAATCAGTCTGAGCAACTGTTTCTAATCAGGGAGGTAAACTGCGAGAGGTGTCTGTCATTAAGAAGTGAAAGGTGAGATTATTGCTGGCCCCGTGTTTTTGCCGACGGACCGTCACTGCATATTAGCCGTATTAATACCATTGAATCTGTTTATACCGCCATATTTGTACTGTTAATTCTGTTTATATTACTACACTTGCCATATTTATGCTGTTTATATATTTGCCACTGTCTTTTCTTAGATATATTTTAGCTTGTATATATTTATTTTTTACATTTTGATAGTTAAATGATATTTCAGTTTTCAGATGAGTCTGTTAAACTGGGTGGTTAGGAATAGAAAGGAGGATGTTGACCATGGAGGAGCGGAAGTTAGTAAAGTAAATTATGGATGCAAACTAGTGTTTAGCACTATGCACATACGCAGTTGATGCAGAGCAACGTAATGAAGTTCGGCTTCATTAACTGACTCAATTTCACAGTTAAATTAACAGATTGTCTCCTTGCTATTTTAACTGTAAGTGGAGTCCTGCGCGCAATTTACTGTTTACACTTTTACACAATTTACACTTAATATGGATGGAAATCTGTTGTAGGGGCCTAAATGAGTTGTAAAATTACAGTTAAAATAACTGACAAATGTGCAAGTTTATAACGGTGTGTTTGCGGAAACTGAAAATGGTGCGGTTTCAATTACACATTCGTTTTTCTTTTTTTTTTTTTGTCTTTGTCACTGATTCCAGTTGGAGCGACACGCAGTAGCCTATCATCCTGTTACCCATTGTGTCAGCGCAAAGTCAGACTAAATGAAAACAAGTAGGTATGTGCACTCAGAATGAAGTTGTTCTAATCTTTATACACAAAGCAAACGTATAAATTCAATTAATACATGTATACAACAGATATCATCAGTTATGCGGATATAATCTGTTTTATGCATACAACTCATTTTATCCGTTTTATGCATAAAGCGGATTCCGCTTATAACAGACAAAATCAGCTGATCCAACTGAATCTGTTATACGTGAGTTTTACTATATGTGTATATAACTATTATGTTTTATAAAGATGTAGGTCATCGTTTGTTGTGTTGCGGAGAGGTTAGCAGTATGAGGGAATGATTTTTTTTTATATACTGTATATATTTTTATGGGAGCGACATTCCCTACAGGCCTCGCTAAATTTCTTCAGCTTGTAACAAAGTGACTGACAGGCTAGTTTGGAAATTACTGATGGTTAAAGCCTTACTATCTATTGTAACGTTAAGCCTGATCATTAACAAAGTGTAATTCTTTGTTTATTGATGCGGTTCGCTCGCTAGCAGACACTCAGGAATCTGGCTAGTTGGCTCGCTGTGGCGCACTCTGACCACTTCAGTCATGAATGTCAGTGATACTCTTTTGTTAATGGGGTTAGCTGTTCTTCAATGTAAGGTTAAAATGTAGATTAGGCCGACAACATTAACGATGTTGGTATTCCACCAGCTACCTTGTTTATGAACGTTTTCCAAATAGAAAGATCGCAAGTTATATCCTGATATTAGGTTCATAAACACTAATCCGATTTTAAGAGGAGTGTCAAACTGGTTAAAGAGAAAGGGAACCATCACCACGGAGGAGCTAAGGTTAGTGAAGGAAATTTGGGCAGGCAACGTCAAATTTGCTTCAACAAATTTTTGTGTTAAGCCACCCCATTTCACTAGTATGTTTTGTTACAAAGAAAAGTTTAAAATCAATACAAAAATGGTACTTTGTGACTAGTTCAAGTTCAACTATGGTCATGCTTAATAATCAGTATCTAGTGTAAGCAGATAACTTGAATCAGTTGAATATTTGGTAAATTGTAATTTGCCCAGAAAATCATCAGTTTCAAACCCATTTAAAGTGCAATTTTTCAAAATTTTCCTTTGGAGGAGAATTCCCCCGGATAATTTGTTGTTGTAGTTGTTTTTGATTTAGGTTAATAAAACTCAATTCAACTGCAATTTATATATATTGTCCTTCTTATGGTTACATAATGAAATACAATGCTCTTAGAAAATCCTATCCAGTGAATTTGAGAGTAAAAAGACAACTATTAACACGTAAAGTTGTATTTGTCCCTTCAACCCCATTACCCTCGTCTCATCCCCGTCACACCTATATGTTCATTCTTTATTTTTTTGAAAATTTATAAATAAAAATTTTATATTTGACTTCTGTCTAGAAGTTGTCACGAGATCATTAATTTTGATGAAAATTCTTCAGTTAAACTACATTTGCTTTCATGCATAGGTACATTTCAGGCTTCAGTACAGCAAAAAATTTGAGATTTTATGTCATTTTTATATTTGCAATCATTGAATTAGTGTGGGGGACATCAGATTAATATAAAAATATTGCTTTCTTTAGAAATGCATTTCATGATCATTTTCAATGAGCTTCCATAGTGTACATAACGGGGTTGAAGAATAATAGTGCCCACATCTTGAAATAATGACAAATAATAATGCAGAGGTAATGCCTGAGTTGGGAAAATATGTTTTTCTGATAGTTGAATACGTCCTGAATGCTGTGGGATATACGTAAGGGATAATTAACGAGAGGGTGTGCATTCCACGGTTTTAATGCACGACGCGGAGGCAAATACCCTCCGCGAAGTGCATTAAAACCGTGGAATGCTCACCTTCGAGTTGATTATCCCACTTATACCATGGTCATTTGCCAGCAATATCAAATCGCAGCATTCAGAAATTTTGGTGAAAAGTTTTGCTCTAAAAAAAAAAAATAAATGAGCTGGTAATCATTAAAGAGGCGCCGCGCCTTCTCATACCCAATAGCCTACTATAGGCCAAGTTAAATTGAACCAGCTATCTTAGTTCATCTTACGTTCGTGGAGAAAGATTTTATTTGCACATGCTTACATCCATTTACTAGCTGATTTGATAACGGATTATACGTGTATAATCTGACATTATTTTAAAAAAAGTTGTGATGCCACTTTGTCCCAGTCTGTAGTCTCACGATTCCGAACCAGCAGTCTAAACAGACCCGTATTCTCCAAACCAGCATTCTATCGGACCGCATTCTCCAAAACATGCATTCTACCGGACCCGCATTCTCCATTGCCAGCTTCTCGCTAAGTAAATGTTTTTCTGCTATCCGATGTTTCTACTTACCAAGCAACACAGATTACGAGTCCAAACTCCAGCTAAACCATCCGTCTCAAAGTCAACCGTTCAACCGAACCAAATTATTCCAAAAAATTCTCCAACGCCTTCAGTTCAGATGATGTCTTCGTTCCAGATTAGACAGACCATCTTCCAGACGGCGGATCAAAAACAGCTGTTCGCCGCGTCTCACCGGGCTTCTTCCCCAGGCAAACCTGCACTTCACCGCCTCCAGTCAGCGTCTCCCGCTCCGGCGACTCCCTCCTCCCTCCGAATTAAAGGATTTAATTGCCGAGGTTTCACAAATTAAACTGGCAAGAGTACCATACACAACCTTCACTTTTCTTTTGGGTTTTTTTTGGCCAGAATAATTTTAAAAGGGGGCACAAATATTTTTGGGGGGGTTTTATGAGTGAGAAGGGGGTTTAGAATGATGGGGGGAAATTTTTAAAAGGAAGGGGTAGACGCGGCACGAAAAAAAAAAAACTTTCCACATCTGTATTGTTCCCTCATGTCATTTACTCTATGTCCTATTCTCTTGAACTACATATTTTCTTTAATTATGATGTTTTTTTCCCCTTCCTCTGTCAATGAGGCTGTGAACAAAGGTTTATATGTTAAGTTAGACATTACATTAGTGTCTACTGAGGGATTCAAACCAGGAAACCTGTGGAGAAAGCAATGTTAATCACACCATTCTCTGTGGCCTGAACCACTACACCAACTGAGTTTGTTGCCAGCTTAGCGCCATTAGTTTCCATTCATCGCTGAATGGTGAAAGACTTTTATTTATTGTTGTTGATGAGGAGAGGTCGAGTGAATGTCCATTTTGATGTTTTTCATGCTGGCGAGTTGCCTGATCTGTTGACACTGGGTAGAATAATTTGAGCAGAACAAACCATTGTTTGTGGCTGAGTTGGGTGAAAGTTAGGGTTCGGGATAGGGATAGCATTCTTTATGAGTCGAGTTAAGGTTAGGCATAGGGAAAAGGATAGCATTCCCTATGAGTTGAGCAACAAAATTGGGTGGCAACAAAAGTGAGTACACCTCACCGTCAACAAGCCAAATTGTGTCCATAGTGTCAATATTTAGTGTGACCGCCATTGTTGTCCAGCACTGCCTTGATTCTCCGAGACATGGAATTCACCAGAGCTGTACAGGTTGTTGCTGGGATCCTCCACTCCTCCATGACAACATCACGGAGCTGGTGGATGTTGGACACCTGCTGCTCCTCCACCTTCCTCTTGAGGATGCCCCACCGGTGTTCAATGGGATTCAGGTCTGGAGACATACTTAGCCAGACCATCACCTTCAGCTTCTTCAGGAAGGCAGTTGTTATCTTGGAGGTGTTTTTCGGGTCGTTATCATGTTGGAAAACAGCCGTACGGCCCAGTTTCTGAAGGGAGGGCGTCATGTTCTGCTTCAGAATCTCACAGTACATGTTGGATCCATTATTCCATTAATGAAGCGCAGCTCCCCAGGACCAGAAGCACTCATGCAGTCCCAGACCATGATGCGGTCAGCTCCATGTTTGACTGTAGGCAGTACACACTTGTTTTGATACTTCTCACCAGGGCACCGCCACACATGCTGGACACCATCTGAGCCGAACAAGTTTATCTTGGTCTCGTCAGACCACAGAGCATGGTTCTAGTAGTTCATGTTCTTGGACTGGTTGTCTTCAACAAACTGTTTTCGGGCTTTCTTGTGGGCTAGCTTCAGAAGAGGCTTCCATCTTGGCTGACGGCCATGCAGACCAACTTTGCGCAGAGCATGGCGTATGGTCTGAGCACTGACAGGCTGTTATCCCACTGCTACAACCTTGTTAGCAATGCTGCCAGCACTCCTGCGTCTGTTTTCTGAAGCCAACTTGTGTACCTGGCACAGAGCACGAGGACTCAACCTCTTCGGTCGACCCTGACGAGGCCTTTTCTGAGCAGAACTCTTCTTAGAAAACCGCTGGATAACCTTGGCCACCGTGCTGTAGCTCAGTTTCATGGTTTCACAGATCTTCTTGTAGCTTAGACCATCTTTGTGAAGAGCAACAATTATCTTTTTCAGAACCTCAGAGAGTTCTTTCACATGAGGTGCCATGTTGACCCTACAGTGATCAGAATGAGAGCATTGCACCTAAAGCACTACAATTTAACCCTTCAACATGTTACACAACCTCATATGGCCCAGTCGAACAGACAAAAGCATGAACATGATGAGCAAGTCGCGTTTCATTGCTTGGTTGACCATTATCACTTTGGGTGTGTACTCACTTTTGTTGCCATCCATTTTGGAAATAATAACAGCTTGTTCAGGTATTTGGACAGTGCAGTAAATCTACACTGCTACACATATTGTACCATTTCTACTCTAGAATATATAGAAGTTTCACTTCTGTAGCATTGTCCCTTGAAAAGATATAATAAATTAATTGTCAAAATGTGAGGGGTGTACTCACTTTTGTGAGATACTGTATTTTGGCGGCGGTTCTGTTCTGGAGGAATGTCTTACCTAGGCACTGCAAACATACAGACATAGTCATGAACAGAAATCAAAATCCCCCCGATGTGCGCAGAACCAAACTGGTGGAGGCTGGGGTGGAGGTGGTAAGCAAAAAACCAAACAGCATGTTGCATTGCATGAAAAGTCATTGCAAACAGCAGCGGAAGTAAGTGAGCTTGACGTCTTTCAAATAGACCGCTGTGTGACCTTGTGATGTGTATCCTCCAATTGTGTGCCTGCTGATGCTGACGTGCTGGTAGCTTACCAGGCTGCTGTCAGCTGATGTAGCTCTTCTCGAGTTTCCTGCCTGAACTAGTTACACTCATATATGTTCCGGATTCTAATGTTGTCACAGACACCCTAAGTAGGGAGCCTTTTACAGGGATGAGGATTGGTGAGCGTTTCATCAGTGAAACATATGGGTGTCTCAGAGGGTCTGTATGGGGGTGACATTCAAGACGCTTTTAGGGGGTCAAATGTTCACCAGTCTACCCAAAGGGCCTTGAGAAAGGTTGCGGCGGCAGCTGGCACAGCAGCACCCTGAGTTGGCTCCCTGTCTGGAGCTGAGGTGTCAGTTCTACTGGACTGTCAAAAGGAATGGGAAAACTGCTGTTTGAATCAGGTCCACGGTCCGGATACACCACGTACAAAGTGTCATGTCCATTAGTTAAGATGTGTTGCCATCTATCTCCAAACAGACTCTCAGGGATAGACAGCTGGAAGATGCTGACCTAGCAAGAGTGATGTTCTATGTTGAGCGGAAACGCAGGCCCCCAAAGAGAGAAAGACTCGCAGAGACTGTGAGTTCTCTGAGACATATGAGGCACTAGAACAAAGTTGTGCTACAAGATGGTATACTGTATTGGGTGTAGGGGTGGGAACATGTAAAAAAAATTCAAAATGTGTACATGCGACATATAATTGCATGTGCATGTGTCTTCAGAGTTTGTGGATTTTGACCGCTATACAACCATTAGAGGGCACTGTCACCATTCCAGTTACACTGCCCACACGTCCATTAACACTGTTATCTGTTTATTAAATCTAAATTGAGAAACACTTATTACATCAATAAAGCTAACACAGAAAGAAAAAAGCCCCCGTTTTTTTTTATTTTTTAAAATTTTTTTCCTTCTCCTTCACCATCTATGGTATTCTACACGGCCTTTGTCTTGCTTTTCTTACATCGCCTCTCTGGTCTGGAAAACATTAACATAAAAGGCTCTGCTTTTTAAAAATGAAAAGGAACGAAAGTCATGCAGACTACAAAATAAATCACTAATGCAAACATTATAGCCGAAGTTCGATTCATCAGCTCAAAACAATAATGAAAATTGATCAGCCGTAGTGGGATGTAGTGTATAGCCCAGTGGTTCTCAAGTTCGGTCCTGGCGCCCCCCTGTGTATGCTGGTTTTTGTTCCAACTATAATTGCAATCTTTAGATTTTAACAAGCTGATTGTTTGTTTTAATTAGGTGCATTTATGCAAATATCCACATTGAGATATATTGTAAATATTGGCAGAGGGAAACAATTTAACCAAACATTTAATCAACATAAATAATCAAAAGGTTCCTCATTGGTGAAACTCTTGACACATGGTGGCAAAACCTGACAATTTACTTGCCAAACCATGGAGTCACACCTGTTGTGTTTCCTGTTGATTTTATTTGGTTCAGGCAGGTTATTTGGGAAAAACTCAAAACACCTGTAGTCAGAAACCTAATTTGGAGCTTATTGATTTTCTCAGAGTCTAATTTGATCTGTGTAAAAATGTTTTCACCTGAAAATCCTAGCAATAGTGAAAATTAAGCACAATATGTGCAAGGGTTTTATTTTTCATAGCAGAATGGATATGTCCATCCAAATGTGACTTAAGATGGTAAATAACTGCTCAAAACATGGAATGCTGTTAATTTAGACAAAGTAACAGCTTTTTAAAATCCTAGAATTGCAATTGTAGTTGGAACAAAAACCAGCATACACAGGGGGGCGCTAGGACCGAACTTGAGAACCACTGGTATAGCCTAACTACGTGGCCTAATAGTTATACGAGTAATTAATTTTGATAAATACTAGGGCAAGGTTTTGTTCAGGAAAATGAGCTTATCGGCGTTGTCTAGTAGAAGCCTGGAGCGTAACTTGGACACCACACAGAAAATTTTCTCTGACAAGACCGAAGTGGCCGGTATGCAGAGAAACTTTCTGGCCAGCCTTGACATGATGGGATATCGTTGTTCACGGTTTTTCCACCACTCGAGGGGGTCTGCCTCAAGGGGGGAATAGCCGGGAGGGAGAGGTACTGCTCTAACTCAGATTCTGAGTTCTCCTGTTCTGCACCATGATAGGGTGCTCCCAGGAGAAAAGCTATGTCACTCATCTTTTTTTTTGGCGCCTGGTTCATAATCTCTCTCCTCCTCATCAGGTCTTGCTCCTGCAATTTCTTTTTCCTTCTCAAATATTTCTTCCATGTGCATCTTAGAAGCAGCGCGCACATCAGGCAACAGGAACCTCAGTTTTTTGTGTCGGGGGTCGAGAACTGCAGCCACAACAGCAGGCTGTGATGCTGTCTCCGTGTCCCACGGCAGGAATCTTTTATCAAATGAGTCTTGTACCATGTTTAAAAAAACTGTGACCCTGCCATCTCCTCCATCACTGTCTGTAGGATGCATTCATTAGGCTACATACCATTGGACACACACGAAATAGAGACCGCTTCCTCCCCACAGATGGCGGTTGTAGCCATCTCCAAAGCTTTCAGTACTGGCCCAATCTCCTCCATGATTTTCCAGTACTCATGTCTCAGCTCAAGATTGCGCGCATCCCTGGGTTTAGTCATAGAGCTGTCAGAAAGGACAGCAGTCATCACCCATCGTTGCTCCAGCAGCTCTGCAAACATTTCATATACCGAATTCTACCATGCTTGCAACACTGAATAAGTGCATGTTCTTTGTCGGGTAACATCTGTTTTTGTTTGGCTTTGAGAGCTTGCGTGGCAATTGCGCTGTGATGGAAGTCTGAAACTAACTTGCTGGAGGCTCCAACGATTTGCTCCAGGACCAGTACAGCCAGTCCTGAATGGCAAGCTGAAGAGTGTGGGCAAAGCAGCACACTGATTCCCAGGCACATTCTTAATTAGCCTTGATGATGTTCGCTGCATTATTGTGAACGAACGCAGTCATCCGGCCCGTCTCCGTGGGCACCTCTCGAGACCATCAAGACTTTCAGACAGCAGACAACTCCAAGAACCATCCTGTCGATGTCTTAGTCGTGATGGACCAATTCACCAAGCTATCTCATGCTTTCTGCTGCCCTGCCCTGTCTGCTAAACAGTTGGTTCGGAGGTTGTAAGACAATTTCTTCTGCTACGTCAGTTTTCCTGAGGGAATACACTCTGATCAAGAGGCTAACTTTGAGAGTGAGCTGATCACAGCCCCTCTTCAAGTCTCAGGTGTTAGAAAGTCCCCCATCACTGCAATCACCTAATGGGGAATGGGTTGGTGGAGCGCTTTAACGAGACATTAGGGAAAATGATCAGGACCCTCCCACTGTATGCAAAACATGTCTTGCCTCAGATGTTACACACGTTTACATTCATGTATAACATCACTGTTCATGAGACTACTATATGGAACAAAATTTGTTCCAACTGAAATTGAATTGAATTTTGGTTTTTAATTGAATTTAATTACTTTTGAATTGAATTTAACCTGCTTTGAATTGAATTTTATCAGGTTTTGAATTGAATTTAATCAGCTTTGAATTGAATTTTGAAAATTGAATGAACAAGTAATCTGAAACTGAATCCAATTATTTGTATTGAATTTTAAGATAAAACTTGAAGCATTTCATTCTGTTCGCACATTCAAATTCAGTTCATAAAATTCAAATTCAAGTTGAGTGACATCACATGAATGCGCATCGCGAGCTGCAGCCCCGCCTCCGTCTCTCGTAGCTTGACTTACTTGGAATAAGTTGACCTATATAATTTCCTGGAAGCGCACCTCAGAACGAAACCCACCCAACTCTGCACCGAAAACGTTTACCAAAACTTTGGCTCTTTATCAGTTTATTTGTTTTTGCTCATCATATTAATCTTCAACAGTTAACCTTGAGTCAGCCCGAGATCATTGGTAAATGCACTCGCTAATTTATAGCGTTTCTTCGGCGTAGTTACTAGGGATCGACCGATATGGATTTTTTAGGGCCGATGCCGATACCGATTTTTTTTTTCCATCACCCTTACCGATTATGGACTGCCGATTTTCTTGGGCCGATATTTGTGGCCGATAGTGCTTTTGTCCCTCAATTTACATGAAAAAAATGACACAATGATAAAAATATCAGAGGTCTCAAGTCAGACAAACATTTATTGAAAAGATTCGACCAGCCATCGATGTGATGGCTGCTCGTCCCCAGTGAGACGCGCACCCCACACACACACACACACACACACACACACGCGCACACACACACACACATACACATCAGCTGAGCAGACGCTGTCTGAAAAACTCCACTACCGCTAGATTGATAACGGCAGCAAACGGCTCTAAATACGTTTTCACAAAACACTGACAAATTAGTACTACATATGAAACATTTCTCTCATCATTTAAGTTCTTCTAGTGCACGCTTAAGACCTCCCTGATAGCAGACATGGCTGCACCATTCCGCTCTGAGGGAGAGAGCACACACACACACACACACACACACACACACACATACACACACACACAGCAGAGCTTGAAATTTACTTTTTTGCTTGGTAGCGCTGCGCTCCTAAGTTCAAAAAGTTAGGAGCGCGAACATAAATTTAGGAGTGCACACATCGAAATCAAGGAAGCAGCAATATATATATTTTTTTCAGGCTTAAAGAAACTACAATATAACACTCCACATTAACAATACAACTGTCTCCAACAAATGACAATTATTAAACAATATGAGAGTCTTGACTTTGATTAACAAAGGTTTGATTAATTAAGGTTTCCACTACATTGGCTTCATTCCATATCTGGAGGCCAGAATTTAAAATTGGGTCTCCTTGCTCTGCCCTTCTCGACATCTCCTCACTGCGTGTGAGGCATCAAATACGTCAAGAGGACCCTCCACACTGATGCGAATCAAATCTTCAATTGTGTTAAGGTTAACTGCAAATCTGACGTAAAGTCCTTTTTTTGCCTCAATATTGCAATATGAATCAGTCCACAGCGGTAACTTTGCTATTTGTTTTCTTATTATAACATAAGCAGACTTTATAATGAGTTGGAAATGTTTATTTTAAGATTGCCAATGCCACACACCCAGGCGCGTCTATAGGACTAAAGATTGGCGCGGCCCAGAGCTCCCCTTAATTACTAACCCTGACTTGCACGCAATCATTCGCATAATTGACTAGCAATCCTTCCAGAATTTTCCTGGCTTTTTTATTGTTTTTTTTAATTTTTATTATTATTTGCGGTAACTTTTTCAAAAAGTGGCAATGAAAGTTGCAATGTCTTGGCAATTTATTTTTTTGTCCGCGAGAAATTAGCGTGGATTGGTTGAATTTGCTTTAATAGTTGCACTCGCGACATGCAACTTCCTTGAGGGACTGAGCAATAGATTCACTCCGAGAGCACGCCGGTACGGTACGGTACATTTCGATACGGCGACGATCATTAATCTGGAAGCGTAATTTCGTGCATTTAAATCAGCGTTATTCAGAATTGCACACAGACGTTTCAAATGGTTTTATATTTTATTTAAACAAAATGATCATGAAGCGCCAGTTAAATCACTTGATGTGTGGAAAAGGTAGCGCAGACGTTTGAGAGCAGTTTGTCATTCATAAAGCGTTGAACAATTTTTGAGTGGCCTAAAAAAATTCTCTGATCTGAATTTATCCCATTATTTGATCGTCAATAGATCTCACGGAGAGAGAAACCGTATCTTCGATTGCCAAAATTGGAAAACGTGTTAATAACGGAAAACAACTGAGTACAAGCCAGGAATAGGCCTAATCCTTGATGCAAAGGCATGGTCCGGGCTCCACCAATTATCACTTCCAGAGACGCAATTGTCTTCTAATTTCTGCATTTTCAGGAAAACGTTGCGTGTACTTGCAAATATATAAACGTTTACTGGTCTAAAGACGCGCTTTAAAAAATGTTCATGATTTTTGCAGATAGGATACTGAAGATATGAGAGAAGAAATCGAGATGGGGATCTTAGGGCTGCGCAAAACGCCGAGCCGCGAGGCAGCATATTTTGCTAAGTTGCAACTATTAACAGAAATACGGATCTACTCGTTTACGCACATTTGTCACAGTATTTTCTGTGTTTCGTTCTTTCTCCATGTTTGGAAGGACGTTCACGTTTAAAGTGTTTGGACTCAGTAGATAATGCGCTGTTAACAGCGAGATTCGGGCCATTATCTTTACAATGAACACGGTGCACTTCACCTTCTTATAACCTCAGCCATTCAACATTTCGATGCAACTCTTTGCGAAAATGATCAACTGATTTCGCCGCCGCTTCATCCGAATCACCGTCATGATTTTCAGTTTCAGTAACTTTTGATACTGACTCGACTTTTTTAACGTTAACGGTACCAAAAAAAGTCTTCCATTGCTCTTCGTTTCATTTTCCGTCCAAATCATGTGCATAGGTACAATAGTAACTCCAGTGACGTGCCGTCGGAGGTTAGTTTGGTGAGGCAGAAACCTTCCCTTTGCCTGATTAGCAATCAGACGATTAACTAGTTCAGTAAGACTATTCGGCAAAATGACGGGCCAGATTAAGTTTCCGCGGCGTTATTATTCAGTAGGCTACATTGAACTTAAAATGCTCATGAAACTGCAGATTTGCAAGTATTTGCTTACAGGAAGCTGGAGACGCGCCGAGAGGTGAGGCAGTGACCCAAAATTTATCGCAGGATTTTGTGAACCTGTTCCCACGTACTATTCCTGATTGACAGTGATAACAATTAAGACCAAGCCTTATGGAAGCCTGATACTGATAGAGAGATAACTTCATTCACGTATACGCAGCAATTCGGGACTGCAAGGATGGAAATGTGAATAATCAATTAGGGAAAAAGTCTCAGCTCTCGGTAATTCTGTATATCATTTAAACATTCTGTTAATCGGATTACGAAAGAAGACTGAAAATAAACGCCCGCTTTTTGTTTGGGTGTAACTGCGCGCATTTAAAGGAGAATACATCATAGGCTATTGATTAAGCATTGAACTCTGCATAAGTCGAACTGCGTTAATATTTTTTGATGACATTGCTTCGGCTTCCTGGAAGCAAGTACGCGCAAATCTGCTGTTCAGCATTTCAGGTTCGATGTACTGAGTAATAGTGCCGCGGAAACTTAAACTGGCCCGTCATTCTGCCGAATTGTCTTACTAAACTAGTCAATCGTCTGATTGCTAATCAAGCAAAGGGGAGGTTTGTGCCTCACCAAACCAACCTCCACCGCACGTCACTGAGTAACTCTCATTCCCGCGAAATGGATTGTTTGACGGCTAATATTAACCATTCTATAATCAGTACTGAGGTTAAGGACGTCAACCTCCCCTTTGATTGGTCAGAATGGTCCCTGTCAGTTCGAGGGAACACAATGGGTGCGCTCGGCTGCGGTATGTCCAGTAGATTCATGCACTGCTCCGAGACATACGCCCTTCTCAATTTAAGCTGCAGCAGCGGCTGGCATGCCTTCTGACTACCAAATGTACCTGAAAAGAGGCGATTAATAGGGGTAAAAAGCGGTTGCACTGGTACGACTGTTTTAATTCGAAGGTCGCACAGTGTTAATTTTGACCGCAATTTCGAGCCTTGCACATACACACACGACACAAAACGCCGAAACACCATGGTACTGAATTGACAACGTTGACATTACCTACTTAATGCTTAAACCGGTGTTCGTTAAATCTGTACATATTAGCCTACAACGACGTCAACTGCTCCCTAAATACAATGGTAAGCACTTTTAAAGACGAAGCATTCAGCAGCATTCCCATTTTTCTGACCCACAACTTAACTATGTTTCCAAGCACGTGTACTACATGGCAATTACTTGGCATTCATGTTTCCTATTTCAAAGTGGGTGGCAATATTTCAACTAAGTTTAACAGTGACAGGCTAATTGAATTTTAAAACACCTTGTTCTGAAGCAGCCACTGTGTTCACGACTCCTCCAGTGGGGGAGGGGTAATGCGTCTGCATGTGCTGTAGGGTCTTCCGGCAACACAAAGCTGCCCCTGGATGCCTGTCTGTAAATCATGCCGCGGAAAAATATATCGGCGAACCCACGCTCGAATCGGCCGATGCCGATTCAAGTAAAAAATGCAAATATCGGCCTAATATATCAGCCGGCCGATGTATCGGTCGATCCTTAGTTGTTACTATTGGGTCACTTTTTCTCCCAATCGGTATGTGCGAGTATATTTAGCTGGCGAGCCTACACGTTCAAGCTCGTGGGCTTCAAATGTAACCTGATATTCAGTGAAAATCAAAATAATTTGATAGAGCCGTTAAGAACTTTAAGCCATATGAAGTTTATGATTCAGAATACATGATGACACAAAATGATGACATACTTGCGAAGAGAAGAGACTGCAATTAATCCAGTGGGGGTTGCAGCTGAAACAGCTCCAAGAAATATTCCGTTTTTGGAGCGGTACTTCGCGCACATGCAAATTCGATCATGCAAGAAAATATGCAGTTAAAGATACGGGCATATGCACTCTGCTGAAATACGGTGCTAACATGGATTTACGCATTGTGTGCTCGTGGTTCTATAGTAGCATTTTAAATGCTCCAGGTTCATTTATAGCTGGCTCGCTATATCCGGAAAATCACCTACAACATTCACGGTAACATGAAATGCAATGTAGTTTCGGTGGGTCCTCGGAATTCAGTATACTTTTGTACTGTACTGGTCATCGGCAAAGTCACTAGTTCGGTCTCTGGCAGCGTCTTTGCAGTGAGTGAACAATGTCCGAGTGTTTACTTCAGCATATTTCTTGAGGGTTTTAATCTGCCAGAGACCGAACTAGTGACATTGCCGATAACCAGTAGAAAGTACTGAATTCCGAGGAGTCACCGAATTTACATTGCATTACACACTTCCGTGAATGCTGTATATGATTTGTTGGATATGACTAGCCTGGAGCGTTTCATATGCAACTACAGAACCATGTGCACACAATGCGTAAATTCGTGTTGGCACCGTATTTCAGCAGAGAGCATACCCTTAACTGCATATTTTCGTGCATGAGGGAATTTGCATGGGCGTGAAGTACCGCTCCAAAAACAGAATATTTCTTGCACCAGTTACAGCTGCAACCCCTACTGGATTAATTGCAGTCTCTTCTCCTCGCGCGTATGTCATCATTTTGTGACTCCGGGTATTCTAAACCATTAAGACATATGAAGTTGAAGTTTTAAGTTCTGAACAGCTCTATCTAATTATTTTGATTTTGACTGAATTCAATGTTACACTTGAAGCCCAGGAACTTTAACATGTATGCTCGCCTGCAAAATACATTTACACTTACCGACTGGGAGAAAAGAGACTCAATCGCGTTAGCATTATTTACTAAGCCAAAAAAACTATAGAAATTAACGAGTGCATTTAGGCTAACTCGGGGTTAACTGCTGAAGATTAATATGATGACCTAAAACAAATAAACTGATAAACAGCCGAAGTTTTGGTAAACGTATAGTCGAATGGCTCTAGAATTCGTTCTGAGGTGCGCTTATCGGAAATTACATAGCCACCTCATTCCAAATAAGGCAAGCCATGAGGGACAGAGGCGTGACTGCTGCTCGTGGTGCGCGTTCATGAGATTTTACTCAACTTGAATTTGAATTAAGAGAACTGAATTTTAATTTTATGAACTGAATTTGAATGTGCAAAATGAATGAAATGCTTCATGTTTTCTCTTAAATTCAATACAAATAATTGGATTCAATTTCAGATTACTTGTTCATTCAATTTCAAAACCAAAAAATTCAATTAAAAGCTAATTAAATTAAATTCAAACCCAAAATTCAATTCAAAACCTAATAAAATTCAATTCAAAGCGGGTTAAATTCATTTCAAAACTAATTAAATTCAATTCAAAACCAAAATTCAATTCAATGTATGTTGAAACAAATTTTGTTCCATACTACTGGGTTTCCACCATTCTACCATATGTTTGGTTGGGTTCCCCGCCTACCTGTCGATGTTTCATTCAAGTCTGTTCTGAGAGATGACAGCGAAATCATGTTTCCACAATATGTTGAAGACCTGAAGAGAGATCTTTGTGAGGCTGTGGAGCTTGTGGAGAAACATTCCAGTGCTGAGCGGAAGCGACAGGTCACATTTATGAGAGGAGAGTCAAAGGAGTGGAGATTGAGCAGGGTGACAGGGTTCTCCTTGCAAATATGGGAGAGAGAGAGGGCGCAAAAAGTTAGCTGATCGGTTGACAGACGTGGTTTAAGACTGTGGTCAACAGGAACCCCCAGACATTTTAGATTCTTAATCCCATCTCTGGCCAGATTGTCCACCGGAATCTGCTGCTCTGAGAGAGTGGCCTGCCAGTCTTGCCTGAGGCTGATAACAGTTCCTGTGCTTCCAATGGGGATGGAGCCCTGGATCTCTCCACTGAACAACTTGCACAGCCCAGCTATGCTGTGGACAATATCACCCGAACTCAGGACTAGGTCTCTCAACTTCCCATGGAGGGTGAAGATTGTCGCCGTGATGTTAACACTCCCCCTGTATACACTTGTGTGATGGACTGTGGCCTAGAGGACTTGTCTGTGGCAGAGGAAGCATCCCCCAAATCCCCCGGTCCCTGATATCAGCCTGGGATGCCAAATTAGCCAGGAGCGTGTTGGGTCTGACACCCCCAAGTCATTAAGTCTGAACTGTGCCCAGTGAGTGCTACAATTGTCAAATCTAGGGCTGGCTGTACCATTATACCTGTCAACAGACCTATTCAGACTATGAAAGGGCAGAAACTGCACACACAGACTAAAGCTAAAGGCGTGGGCCAGTTTTTTATTTGGTGTTTAAGTGTGATAAACCCCCTTCTCTATAGATGGCTTACAGAAGGTGGCAAAGATAAATTTTCTCTAAGCTGTGTCACTGTAGTTAGTATGAGTTTGTCAATTAATTTTTAAAGTGTAAACAGGCAGTATTTATGTCTTTTGTGAAGGTTTCGTGATTAGCGCTGCACTTCTTTCCTGAGTTCCTCATTGAGCAGCCTTCTGGCTTGACAGGGCAGTCTCTTACTCATTCTCAGTGTTGCTTTTGATATATAAGGAGATTCATTGACACTGAGGTGTTTTTTATGCCCCCGGAATCGAAGATTCGGGGGCATATAGTTTTTCACCTGTCCGTCTGTCTGTCTGTTTCTCTGCAGCAGCAAAAAAACTTTAACCCTGGCCATAACTTTTGATTGCTTAGTGATAGGCCTTTGATACTTGTCATGTGTATTCTTTGTGACTAGACCTTTCAGATGAGGTCATGAATTTTGACCTCGTGACCTTGACCTTGGCGTAGGATGCGTTTTTTAAAAACTTTAACCTTGGCCATAACTTTTGATTGCTTACTGATAGGCCTTTGATGCTTGGCATCAACTTTCATCAAAATCAAAAACACAAATCAAAATAATGTTTATGTCCGGGGGCATCAATGTTTCACAAACATATCTTGGTTTTTTAATGGTGTCCTCTATGCATTGGATGTGCTAGAGAATTTTGCCAAATTCAGGGGAGGAATGTGTAATGGGGTTACTGTAGATTGTTGATGTTTGTCAAAATTCATTTCAGCATTCATTCAGTTTTCCATTTATGTTCAAGAGCTTCATTTACAGAGATGCCATCCTTCCCGATTTATCCTGGAGGCTCCCGGAAAATAAGGCCACCTCCCAGCCTTACGGGCACCTCTAAAATTCTCCCGACTTTCTCACTTTTCAAGCACTTATCTGCCCGCATATGTATTACATGTACACTATGCACACAATGTGCAGTAGTACAGTGTATGCCTGCGCTTGCATGCAGTCAATGCTCTTCATGATCGCCCAGTTAAGTCACACTTTCGAATGACGAATGGAGTAGTGCTTGCCTAGTGTACAGCAAACCAGAGATGGATTGGTTTACTCTTTCCACGTGACAATTCCCGGATGTAATCACAATTATAAACACATGCACAGGAACGGCACATGTAAAGATACTGTTAGTAAGACTCCATGTTTCTGACTCACTTTTTGGATTTTGGAGCACTTATTTTGCGAGTAAATGTCGAATTGGTCTTGGATTTCCGTTTGCCCATATTCCTCATTTCATTGCGGATCGTTAGTAATGCGTGATGCCATGATGGGAAAGTCAGCGTAGCTAGCTAAACACTTTTATTCAATGTCAATGAGTCACGCCATATCAGATTTGATTTTAGGCTTTTTTTAACTCTTTATTTGAATTGCTGTTATGTTTGATAGCTTTACAAGGATAACTAGAAATTACAGCACTCCATCATTTGACTTTTATGCCCTCGGAATCAAAGATTCAGGGGCATATTGTTTTGCACCTGTCCGGTTGTCTGTCTGTTTGTCGGCAGCAGCACAAAAAAACTTTAACCTTGGCCGTAACTTTTGATTGGTTAGAGATAAGCTTTTGATACTTCACATGTGTATCCATTGACACAAGACCTTTTGGATGACGTCATCATTTTTGACCTTGCAACCTTGACCTTGGGGTAGGATGCATCCCAAAACATTAACCTTAGCGTCATCTTGATTTTACTATAGTTTCCTGGAAAAGTCTTACAAATTTTATTTGTTAATTTAACCCTTTGCAAGTCCAAGCAATTCCATCATGGTCATTTTCCATATTGTAAATCCAAACTATGCTTGTATCTGGGGGCATTAGAGTTTCACAAACACATCTTGTTTTAATAGATATTTATCAAATGCTGTATGTTGCCTTGCAAGATCACAGCCAAAGTTAAACTGGTCTCTGCTGAGTTTGTGGCGTAGTGGTAGATTCAGGGTTTCTCCTCCGACTCCATCCTTAATGCTGGAGCAGTTCTCGGACTTCACTTGACTCACATGACTTGCATGGAGTTTGTATGCAATCAGGTGCGATACAGGTATGCTGGTAACTACATATAGGTGATAATATGTTGACACGTTAGGCTTATTTATATGTGTTGTGGGCTTATAGGGTTGTGCTACTTGTACAAATTACAATGTGTTGTTGAGCTAACAATGGATTTCCCTTAAAAACAATGTTTGAATGCCATCAAAAAGTTGACAAAATTATATCTATTGGAGCATGTTCCCTTTTGAACTGTTCCAGGTGCTTTGAAAGTTTGAATCATCATTCTCCCCATCTTAGTCAAGTAATAGTAATAGTGCAAACGTGGCAGAGTCTTTGGTGAAAGCTAAGAGAAGGACCAGAAAATTGTCCCAGAAATGTAATTTTGATACCACCATTGAGTGTAATAAAACAATTTCAAAAATGGTCTTACAAAAATAATTAATTATTAAAATTAAATAAGCACATTCTTAATAACCGGTCTCGAGCACGATATTAAGTTTTATAGTAATTCATACTTATCAAACTTCTTGTACATCTTTTGTGTGTGTGTGTGCGAAAAAACTCACACTCCATGCATCTCAAAGTGTAAAAAACAATAAAAACAACAAATGTTTATGGAAAAAAACTGCAGACATTATTAATGTGCAGTGAACGGGAATATTTAAAAAATGCTGATCTGGGAGTGTGAATAGAGACATTTCAAAAGTTAAACTCCCGGAGCTTCTGGGTGCACTGCCCCCTAGACTGCAGTATGTGGTTTTGCATTGTCCTGCTGAAATACACAAGGCCTTCCGTGGAATAGATGTCATCTGGAGGGGAACATATGTTGGTCTAAAACCTTTATATACCTATCTGTGTTCATGTTGCATTTTAAAACATGCAAGTGTCCCATGTGATATGCACTAATGCATCCCCATACCATCAGAGATTCGGACTTTTGAACTGAACGCTGATAACCGGAGGGGTGGTCTTTCTCCTCTCCGGCGGACATGACGCCCATGATTTCCGACAAAAATGTCAAATTTGGACACTGACCACAGGACACTTTGCCACTTTGCTACAGTCCATTTTAAATGAGCCTTGGCCCACAGAACACGGCGGCGCTTCTGGATCATGCTCAACAATGGCTTCCTTTTTGCATGACAGAGTTTTAGGTGGCATCTGTGGATGGCACGGCGGACTGTGTTTACAGACAGTGTTTTTTTAATGTATTCCTGGGCCCATTTAGTAATGTCAATGACAGAATCATGCCGGTGAGTGATGCAGTGGCGTCTGAGGACCCGAAGATCAGGAGCATCCAGTCAAGGTCTTCAGGTTTGTCCCTTACGCACAGAGATTTTTCCAGTTTCTCTGAATCCTTTGATGTTATGCACTGTCGATGTTAAGACCTTCAAAGCCTTTGCAATTTGACATTGAGGAACATTGTTTTTACAGTATTCCACAATTTTTTTTACGCAACCCTTCACAGGTTGCAGAGCCTCTGGCCATCTTTACTTCTGAGAAACTCAGCCTCTCTAAGACATCCCTTTTACAGCCAATCATGTTACACACCTGATGCCAATTAACTTAATTACTTGCTAAATGTTCTTTCAGCTGATTCTCTTCCATATTGTTTTTTCAGCCCTTTTTTGCCTGTGTCCCAACTCTTTTGAGACCTGTTGCAGCCAGAACATTTTAAATAAGCTCATTGTGTGGATAAAAATGTAAAATGTCTCAGTTTCAACATTTGAAATGTTATCTAGGTTCTATTGTAAACAACATATTGGCTCATGTGATCTGGGTGTCATTGCGTTTTGATTTTATTCCCAATTTACACTTTGTATTTGTATTTGAAATGTAGACTAAAGTACAAAACCGTGGAGCCATGTGGAAATCCTTTTAAATGTGACTGGTTGTTGTTATTCTCCTGATTTATGCAACATTGCACTAGCTTGCGATCTGTTATAATCGTATTGCTTATGAGATTCAGGGCTAACTCACAGATACTGCATTGTGTGTTTCACTATGCACAAAATGGATACCAGCCGGCCACTTCTTTTGAAATTAATGCAGCATGCAGATTTTTAAATTGTTTCATCAGGTCCATGTATAATCCATGTGTAATGTATAATTTCTATAATTTCTTTTTGTTATATTTAGTGCCTTTCATCTATTCTGCCTCGGCTGGGCATTACATAGAAAGAGCCCTCACCAGGTAGTAATTGCGCTAATTCAGTGGAAAATCTTCATTTAAATACACAGCCGGTGCATGAAATTTAGAAAAATTATGGAATGCGATCAGCTTCATACCAGGGGTTGTATATGATACCTACTCGTGCTCTTCGACATGCTGAATTTCCTGGATTACCATTGCTATGATTTCATTTCAGTGTGTGTTTGTTCAAACATTTACTAACTATGGCGAATGTTTTACTGAAATATTGCTGTGCTTAATTAAAGTGTATGGGTCAATACCTTATTCATGAGTCCCTGCTGACACAGTTGACATTCATGAAGTGTATCACTTTGCCTGCAAGTTCTGAATCCAATGATCAGCCATTTATCAGCGAGGTTATTCAGTTATTGTTCCCCCATATGGATGACCAGTTGACAACTGAAAAGCCCAGTGCTAAAAGTTCTTAAATCACATTTTGTCACATCTCGAGGTCAGGATGGGAAAATATCTTTTATAATTATTTCAATTGATTTACTCAAATTGACATTTTGTGACTTTTAGCACTGGGGGCTTTTGTTGTTCCACCAGTGGAAGAATGCCAAATTTTGTTTGCAGTGTATACTCTTGCATGTTCAATATTATACTGTGTTTGCATACTAGATTCGTACATACACTTCTGATGAGGAATATGAATTACATCCTTTCCCTGAAGTATTCAGGATTTCATCTTTATTCTGACTTGAATTAAATATCTAAACCGTTTTTTGCACTCTCCTCAAAAAATGTAAACCATTTTGACTTCCTCCAATGGATCACTGCCACAGTCAAAATAAAATTTTAAATACATGTGGAATGGAAAATTACAGATTTTGTCACAAGTTTAATTAAAATGCCCAGAGTTATTACCCAAACAAGCCTGTAGTAATGGGCTAAACTGAAAATGTGCTGTGGATGATATCAGCTAAACATCATGTTTGCTGTGGTTTTGTCAGTGTTATAGTACATGAAAAAAACTTTAGGGTTCTTTATTCAGTGATTTGCTTTCCAATACTAAAATGAAGTTAATTGCAATAAAATATAAATGGATTGCACTTTAGCGTGTCATCTTTGGAATGGACTAAAATAGTTTTTGATAAGCAATATGATGAGGTGATTAACCTTCCACTCATTTCCTTTCTTTCCAGAATGAATGACTTCCCAAAAGTCCAAACCTCATCATGATAGCCACTGGCGGCCTGTTACGGATTTCTGCAAGGCGACAAGATTCACTCAGGGCAAAGAATCGAGCAGAGAATAAGCGTAAGAGGAAAGCAAAGAAGAAGAGGAAGAATGATGTGGTGGTGGTGAGAGGCAAACTCAAGTTGTGCTCGATTTCGGGGTTAGTTGCAGGAGTGGGGATCCTTGTGCTCCTGGTTGGGGTATCCATGGCCATGTTGGGATACTGGCCTAAGGACAGTCCTGTTTACCCAGGTCAGCAGGCAGCCAAGCCTAAAGCCACAAGGACTGATGGCAAAATGCAACGTGTATATGCTAACTGGACAAGCCATCGCCAGAATATGCAACCTATGAATGAACAACTTATTAGCTTCAATTACACCAATGGCACCTCACCCATTGATGCTCCGACAGCACTTGGATTCTTTGCAGAGTTTCTTGCCCAGCACATGCATTCAGATAAGTTGAAGGTCTTTGGTCCACTGATTATGGGCATTGGAATTTTCCTTTTCATTTGTGCCAATGCAGTGCTGCATGAAAACAGAGATAAAAAGACAAAAATTATCAACCTGAGAGACATTTATTCAACAGTAATTGACATCCACAGTTTACGGACTAAGGACAGTAGCCCGGTTAATGGCTTTGTGAACTGCATTCAGTCAGGGGGTTTAGACTGCAAGTTAAGTCCTGACTACAATGCTGCAGTGCTTGCCAACAGCCCCTGGACCTCCACACTTTCAAGAAAACTGCAGGAGCCAGGCGATGCTCAGTCGACACAGCAGTCCTTTATGAAGCGACACAGTTTATCACCAGAGAGCCAGACATTCCCTGACACGGTCTACAGCATATCCAAGGAGCAGAACACGATGACCGAGCAGGTTTCTGTGCCCAAGCAGTGGGAGACTAGATCGCTAATCACCCCCTCCATTAATGCTTTCACTCTCCCCATGATAAAACTTCATAATTGCTCAGTGGTGGAAAAAAGACGATCTGGAATAGAAGAATTGGAGTGTGAACTCTGCTGCAAAGCCCAGACTATTAGCTGCGAGGTACAAGAAGCCCGGGCAAACTCCAGGGATCCAGAAACCAAAGCAGAGGCTTCAGCAAGTGCGGGGTTCTCACAGCAGGACTCACTGGATGTTTACAAGAGCACTGGGAGCCTGACAGGATTTCCTCGTGCTTCACCGCAGGGGTCACAGGTCCAACTCCTGCATAGCTCACCTTGTCAGAGACTGACAGGGTCACACTTGTCCCTTAGCGCTCTCTCTAACCACTCAAGGTCAATCTACCTAGGTGTCTGTCCATCAATAGAGAGGCAGGAAGAGAGACCTCGTCGATTCAGCTGTCCTCGCCTAGACTGTTCAAACAACAAGGGCTACATAAAACTAAGTGACCTGGCAGCGGAGTCTTTTGAATCCTCCGAGCTATTGGCCTCCAGTCGAGAGGTCTCAATGGAAGCACTAACAGGTGGATGGGGAATGATAGCTTCTGAGCAAGAAGATGGTAACAGTGAAGTTCTACTCCAAGTGGTGAAAAATTATTACTCCAACAAGGAAAAGCTAATGATGATATCCAGGTCAGACACCACTTTGGATGATGAAGAAGTGGAAACCACAGACTTTTGAATAAACTTTTTACAGTGTTCAATCGCACAAATGTTACATGCGACAAATTAGCAAAATAATTTGAATCTGAACAATTTAAATTATAGGGGCATGCTGTGCCTGAATCTCTGATGAAGGTCATTTTTGGTTAATCTCTTGTATTCTATGATCTTGCAATCAAAGATTGAAAAATATTATAAAATGCTATTTAAACAATTCATGTATTTTATCTAGATACAAGTTTTTCAAGCATTTATAGATTGATTTGCAAAACAGTATGACCCTAACTATTGATTGCATTCAAACAGGTATAGAAGTTATAACCCAAAGAATCACAAGTTTGCAGGTGCAGTCATTTTTACTGAGGAAGAGTCAAAGCAAAAAGGGGAAAAAAACACAAAAACTATGATGCACTTAAATTGTGACTGTAATTGCATGTATTTGCAGTTAAGCTACTGGTTTCATGAAATTAGGATTATTAATTACAGGAAGTGAGTGCTAACAGGAGTTTCAATCCAAGGAGCTGTTCACACCAAATGCGCTTTACTGGCATGGGGTGCCCTTTTTCTTAATGTTTTCAATGATCTGAAGCGGTTTCTGCGCTGCTTTTGAGCGCTGAGCACCTCGCATTCACCTGCATGGACATAATGCTGTTTTTTGGTGTGCTTGAACTTCAGAGCCAATTTTTGAGAAGTTCAGGCAGTCAGAATTGTTGATTCTCCCCCCCACCCCAGATTTAGCTGATATTTAGTATTTGAGATGGGTCCAATACCCAAACCTCAAATCTCAAACTGTTCCTCTGTCGACCCTTTCTCTCTCGAGCTACAGCGACCCCTTTTTTGGCCCTTTTTGGCCAATTTAACAAGATTGCAAGTTTCCGTCTCTCTAATTATGAGCTTCAGTGGTGTCCTAGCTGAATGTTTATTGAAAGTGGGTTGCTAGGGAGGGCAAGAATGTAGTTATCCACCTGGGGCAGCCTTGAAGTTCGCCAAAAGGGGCCACTCAAAATTCTCCAAACCATTACGTTTCTCCACACTTCCAAGGTATCCCAGTTGCACTTTTGTAGGAATCTTCTACTTGGAAAGACCTTAATTGAAATCTACTGTTACTTTTCTGGGGCAACCTTGAAGTTGGCCAAAAAAGGATCTCGGACCAAAAAAGGGGTCACTTTGGGACCCTTTTCCTCAAAACTTCACAGAGGTAGCCAAATGCTGCTAATTATACATGAAAGTCATAGACCTGTTTATCACGAATAAACAACAAAACTGCTGGGATCTTACCTCATTTACTTATAAATAACAAAACCAACATTCTGAAAATAGCATCTAAGTGGCAGCACTAATCCTTGAAAAACAGATACTTTGCACATGCATGCGTACATATCTTGTCACAACAGTCAGGAATATGTTCTTGATACAGTTGTATTTGCTGTCTTTTTATGGCCAGGCTCATAAAGCACAGAGATGAGATCAGGATAACAGTAAGCTTATATCACAACAATGACAAATGAGTGAAAAGAAAATGTTCTGCCACATTTCAGAAGTCCTCTTTTCCATCACTGCACGAGAGCAAGCAGGAATGTATGCTCCTCCAGTGGTAAAAATAGCTCACGATTCATCAGAAAAATTAATGAGAAATTGACTGCGTATACTTACCTGGTTGTGCCTTTGAGAGAATGAACAGGGCTTGTGATCACAATCACTGCTTCCAAGGAAATGGCAAATGACTAATATTGAATGAAATAGGCATGACAGGCTGTAAGTACATTTGGAATCTGTGGCCTACCAGTTCAGGGGTGGCCAACCCTGGTCCTGGAGAGCCGCAGTGTCTGCTGATTTTTGGTGTTACTTTGCACTCGACTGATGGATTAAATTAGTTGATTACTCACTTAACTGATCTCACCTGGTGCCTCAGGCTTAATTTGGCAATCAAGCAATTAATTTGGTACTTGAGCCAATCAAGCAATTAGCAGGAACCACCCGCAAGACTCCTAGAGCCAATTAAGCAGACTTGCAGATTGTGAAAGATTTGTCAATGTGGTTGGATATTTAGTGTAGTTGTAATGCAGGCAACGTAGAAGTACAGAGTACAGATAAAAGTATATAGAGCAGGGGTGGATAAAGCTGGTCCTGTAGAGCCAGAGGGTGTGCTGAGTTAGGTTTTAATCGGGTGGAGAAAACCAAAGACACCAGGTGATATAAGTGAAGGGTGTAATCAACTGCTTTCATTTATCAATCAAGTAACACTAAAAACCAGCAGACACTGCGGCTCTCCAGGACCAGGGTTGGCCACCCCTGTACTAGTTGACTCAAGTGCACTGACAGTACTTTGCACTGACCTACATTTCATTTTGTTTTCAAAAAGAGCAATATCAGTGGGTTTGAAATTCTCAAGGCATTTTGCTGGGTTCTCCACCCTGTTCATTCTGACTGATCGGGCTATCGCCGCCTGCTCATGATATATGCGCCCGTTGAGAATCCCTGGCCGCTCGGACAAAAAAGAAAAAAACTGGAAGCACTGGAAGACGCGCGATTTAGTGCGCAATATCAACAAAATAAAACATTCCCTTCCCCCCGCTCAACAAAATAGAAGCTGTGTCCGAAATCACTCACTCATTCACTATTTCCTACTCACTATAAAGGACTATGTAGGTGACTATATAGTGAAGTCATTGTCAGAGGGAAGAAACGCTTTTGGACATGACCTGGCTTGTTTTGTTGCAGCTGTTTATCGGGTCATTGCTGTCGCAAAATTAAACTGTACCTGTTCAACTTCAGTTGAAGGATTTGGACGTATTTTTCTAATAACTAAACTGTGTATATTTCCCACCGTGTTTGTGTTGACCATTATCGTTTAGATAATAAAATTTGCCTTAAATTTTTAATATCATCATTTATTTTTTGTCCTCTGACACATCTTTATTTGTTTTAAATTTTAGGGTAGAGCGGCCCTCTGGGTAAGAAGTCCTGCCCCCTTAATACCCCTCCTGACTAATAGATGGCAATAATTTTAATCTCAGCTCTTTTCTTTGGATCGTAGTGGCCTTGCTAATCTTTATCATTAAAGTCATTTTACTTTTTGGTGGGAATCCAGAGAACAGATTGCGGGGTAAGTTGATGTGATATTTTGACGCTACCAAATAAGCCTCTGTATTTTTTTGGAAGGATATATATACAGACTTTTTTTAAAAAATGTTAACATGATAGTCTTGTAAAGGGCAATCTATTAGTTTGAACAAAAAATACAGAATTTTTTTTGCAATACGTGAAAGTGTAAAAGTATGACTTGAGGGAAGAAGCCCCCCACCCAAATGGGGTAAGATGCCCCCCCATGATTTTGAATATCTAGCCTTGCTAATGTTATATTTCTGGGAAATATACTGCACACGAGTGTGTGTGTGCACGTGTGTATGTGCGGGTGTACACGTGTGTAAGTGTGCATGTGCGCTTTGTGTGTGAATTTAATCTTGGCTGCACTTTGCTGGTTTAAATGGAATTTTAGGCTTAATTGTTAAGTTGCTTTTCCAATTGAAATGATTTAAGCTTGTTCACGTCAAATAAAATTTAATAGTTGTTTTATTGATTTGAAAATATTGAAACTCCTATTTCCATGATTTTTAATGGATTGTTTTTACGACTGATTATTCAAGTGTTTATCTGATTTGAAATCTTTTTTAGCTCGCCGGGACGAATAACGTCCGGACAGCTATTGTCGTACCCCCGGCGTCCGCGTCCGTCCGCGTGCAGAAAAACGTTAATCTTGCCCCGGCAAGCTTTGTTGTCTTTCTGACAACTCTTGTTAGCTTGTTCACATAGCAATGAATTTTTTTACAGCATTTATTGATGTTCATTGAATTTTAATGATTTAAATGGAATTTTTTAAGACCTGAATGTTAAATTGTTTCTCTGATTTGAAATTATTACTAGTTAGTTTGTTCATCAAAATTAAATTAAATATTAACTAAGGCTGTTGACTTGAAAATGTTAGAAAAATCTAATTATTCACATAATTTTAAGGAATTGTTCACTTGTTAATCTTTGATGCTACATAAAAGACAATGAAGTTACACATTTTTTAAACAAATCTTTGCAATTGTGATTTGTCACAGGCCCATTAATTTGAAATTGGCATTAATCAAACGGTTGTTAAAAAATCAATAATCATTTCTGAATGTGTTCTGTTTCAGTCAAAGTAAGAGCAATGCCAAAATTTGAAAATAAAGTTTAATATTATGTATAGATACCAAGTTTGTATAGATCAAAATGACTCATGGGGTAAAATGCTCCTTTTCAAGATTTTCCTTTTTTTTTTTTTAATAATAACAAAGTTGCAGTCTGGTGTGATTTGTTTGCCCTCTAAATGTGTTTACTTAGGCATACTTCTTGCGTACATATTTTGTGGACATTCAAATCATTTATATTTTCAGAGAAAATGGACATTGTTCTTAAGGAGGGCGTCTTACCCCGCTTTACCCTACCTAAATGTCCGTTTATATCCTGTGTAAACAAACGGGTCTCCTGCACTGCTTGATTTCCAATTAAAAAGAAAAAAAAAAAACATTTTCGCGCCTGAAGGTAATAAATGTTTTGTGCCTCTTTTTACACTCCCTTGACTAAATGCAGCTTTTTCTGAGCTTTTTGGTTTGTATGCAGCACATGATGGGACGTATATCTGGGTTAGTGATCATCGGATGTTCACATTATTTCTCAGTGGATTGCGGGATGTGATGAGTTCTCTATATAAGGGATAGAAATTATTACAAACAATTCGGACAGCCCTACAAAATGGGGAACCCTCTATATAGTGCACTATGCAGTGAGTAGTGGGTGATTTCGGACACAGCCTGCATGTTGCCCCCGCCGAACAATATGAACCCGCTCACAAAAGAAGACCACCTACCGCCCGGTCATTGAAAAATTTAGTGAAGAACACTGTAGTGGGGAAAGTGTCTAGGCCCTGGTGTACCGATGCTCAACTGCATCACTACTTATGAACAGAGCTACCAACTAGATGCTATTTTTGTATGTTTTTTTTTTTGTTAATTATGAACAAATGTGACAAGATCCCAGATGATTTCTTCTTTTGTTGTAATATATAGGTCTTTGGCTTTCATGCGTAATTAGCAGCATTTGGCTACCTCTTCAGTTTTGAGAAACAGGGTCCCAAATTGACCCCCCCTTCTTAGTCTGAGACCCTTTTGGGCCCTTTTTTCTCCAAACTTCAAGGTTGTCCTACAAAAGCAACAGTAAATTAGAGTGGCGGTCCTTCCAACTGAAAGATTACTGCTAAAAGGCAACTGGGATACCTTTGAAATTTGGAGAAAATCTGTAACAAACTTCAGTAAACAAGACTAGGCGCAACCTAGTATTTGGCTGGGCCGCCAAGTACTGTATGAGAATTTGGGCCCAAGAAAAGGGTGCTAAATGAGGCAAAGCTCACGCATTTATATGAAGTGCAAGTTTAATAATGAGCAGGAGCTGATAAATTATTTACAAAATGGGTGGGGAGAGTGGGAGAGTGTAAACAAGTGAGAGTGTGAGAGTGAGGGAGAAGGAGTGAGTGAGAGTGACAGTGTGTGTGGGAGGTGGGGGTGGGTCTTGAGTAAGGGACACGCATCAAAAGCAAGTTATACATTTGAATAGACAAAGAGCTTGAGTAAGGGCAGCAGTTATCGATTTTGTGAATGTCAATTTGAGAGAGACAGCAACAGCAGATGTAGATAGCAGTTACAGTATGTAAGAAAAAATAATTTCCTATGTATCATTACTTATGGTTCATGAAATAAAGAACAAGTTTGGTTACAACAACGTGGTGGAGAAGTAGCTACCTCAAACACAGGATGTCAAATCCAGCTTGGCACGATCTTTTAAACGTAATATTTTCTTAAAATTATTGTTTTATTGTCGGTTAGTCGCTCTCAAAGATACAACCAAAGCGGCCACCACAATTGCTTCCGTTCAAGCATGCCAACTCATGAACACGCAAGGGGTTAAGTTCATTTGGAAACCGGTAGAGGCATCATACCGTTATTCTTGAAAATACCGAAACGTAATAGTGCCGGCGCCACTTCAACCGTGTACGTAAATAATGCAGCAATAGTCACCGTAACAGTATTTATCAATTTTTCCTAACATTATGTAAGTTCCTTTGTTGGGCTGAGGGATGTTTGACATTAACGTTACCAACCGATCTGTAAGAAAAAAAAAAACAAGGACGGGATAATCACACGCATAAGTGTGTGTGGCGTGTTCAATTCCACTTTTTAATTTAGCAATGTAATTCACTGAGCTCAGTGCCCACAGACAAATGTAAGGAAGGGAAATCTGTACTCTCGAATTACGAGGCTACTACCACTCCAAATGCATGAAAATAAAACTGGGTAACTTAATTTTCGAGCAACACCGAGGACCTGCAAAAGCCCAAAACAAACTCGTACTGTAAGTTAACTTATGAAATGCCCCAGTTTTTAAAGGAGTAAACTTTTTTCAAGCCATAAATTTTGAATGGTCTGACATCACGTAAGCACAAATTCAGTGGCAGACTATAGAGAGACATTTGTCTCTTTATTATTCAATCAAATAGAATAGATTTGCTATCAAAAAAGAGATTTGAGAGCAAAAGAGAATAAGTGACAATCAAAATAATTGAGCAAAATTTTGATCATTTTGCTTATAAATCAGCCCTCTTTGCTTGCAGGGAAAAAAAACTTTTGCTTGAAAATTAGTCCTCTTTGCTAGCGAGTTCAAAAGTTTTGCTTGCAAACCAGCCTACGCTGATGCATGAGAGTTCCTATTGGTGGGTTTGACCTGGCTCCAGCGCGGGTTATACCTTCCGCGTTACACCCATTTCTCCTTTGTGTTATGCTACCGGGAAGTTGATAGCAACGAGATACATCAACTACAGGCGCTATGTTGATTTGTTCCAGATCAGCCAGTTTGTGCACAGCTGACAGCCAGCTTATGATGGGCGTACCTCCGGCTGGAACTAATTTGAACAAATACGCTATGGATAATATTTCGGTAAATATCAGTAAAAATCATTCAGCAGCGTTTTGATTTCCTGGCCTTTTCCTAACCGATAACAAGAGAAGAGTCACCTCTTCAAAGTGCAACCAGAGACACGGGGGGTTTTCCTCCTGCACCACAAATCCATATTACGAGCGTCTATGGTTCCCGAAAAGAAAAGGTCCATAAAACTACACTAAAACTTTATAATATTCCTCCATACTGCTTGTCCGCTGCAATCCAAGTGTCCTGAAGGGGTACCATCCAGAGTTTACCCGAAACGACATCATTTAGTACAGTTTTATAGTTTATTATTCACTCTAGTATGTTTGCCTGGACACGTGCTCGCACGTTCACGCGGTTCTCCCGAGCAATGGTGTTCACTACGGTAGCTGCGCCAGACAACATTCAACGAGAATCGCGGAAGACACAACCCTGTGTTTACATCTTGGTGACAGCGATAGGAGAACCAATAAACCAGAGCGAAGTCAACAAGAGGAAAGTCAGCTGCTCCCCGAGTTGGAAGTAAAAAGACATTTTTGGTATTTGTCACTCAGAAATTTACTTTTTTTTCAACTGCACCAGTAAATTAATTGAAAAGATGGTTGTAGTGTGTTCCTTTCTTGGATGCTTCAACCAAATGAAGCGTGCATTCAGGAGATCCATGACTTCCACAAACTACCAGTTCAGGACCCTGAAAGCCTACAGCTATGGCTGATAGGTCTTCGTTGCAATATCAAGACCGCCAACGTCCATAGTCTCTGGGTCTGTAGTGACCACTTTTCACGGGGAAAGACCAAAACCTGCAAAAGAGGAAGCGAAGCTATACTAAAACATGCTTCATGGTTTAGCAGTTAGTATGAGGGATGCACAATTAGTTTCTGCATCAACATGTGAAATTTCAAGTCAGACAAACACAAACATGACATGCTTACTTTTGCCTTTTATATTTTTATAATTATTTATTGTGGTGGGAAAAATATCCCCAAAGGTTCTAAATTCAGAGTATTACTAAAATCACATTTCAACAGAGAGAACTCTTGGGGTTCCAGGTTCTTGTGGCCCCTCAAAACTGCTACAAGACTTTGGAGCAGAGAAGAAGCATAAACTCATAAATCTGCCAAACAGCAAGATAACAGGGCTGCAAGCCGGCCGACCAAGGCCGGCTTGATGAGCTAATCTTCCAGAATGACAATATCGGTCAGCCTGGACCTACTATCTGAGTATGCACACCTAAGTGTTCTGAAACCATCCATGACCCAGATAAGTTACTGAACTTTTGCTGAACCCAAGGTTTGGGAGGCTCATATGTGGTCTTCAAGCGTTCCTAGAGGCTTAAAATTAATTTACACAATGATGTAATGGTAAACTTGTCACTAAGGGTGGAGGGTTGCTATATGACAATGAACCAATCAGAATTAATACTGTTGGATGAGGTAGGATGAGCCACATCCACACACTTGGATTGCAGCGAATGAGCAGTATGGAAGAATATTAAAAGTTTTATGGACCTTTTCTTTTCGGTAACCACAGACACTCGTTATATGGATTTGCAGTGCAGGAGAAAACCCCTCCCCGTGACTCCGGTTGCACTTTGAGGAATGAAGAACTACACCGGACTTCTCTTCAGCATGAGGGTAAGTCGATAATGACTGAATTTCATTTTTGGGTGAACTATTCCATCAAGAAACTCCATTACTGATCACAATGGCTCAGCGACCAAAACAGTAGTATGTCTATTCAGCTTTTAGTCACTGGTGTAAGCTCAATTTTCTGACAGGAAATGCGTCTTAGTCATTTTTTCCTACTTACAACAGCTTTTTCCCCCTCTACTCCAATCCCCATTTTTAACCTCGGAATCTCCCCCCCTTCCTTCTTACTCTTCAGCCCCTGAAGCTGTACAATTTTTCCACTAATTATATTTCTCGCTCTCTTTTAGAGCAAAGTGAGTGCCAACTGCTCACCTTTTATTAACTTTGCAATGGAACTAGTTCACACGCTAACATTGTTCAGAAAGTGAGAAACAGAAGCATTACTTCGCAATTCCAGCAAAACACATGCAGTGCTTTTTCCAGTATAGGCATAAAAAAATCAGGACGGAGGTTTCTCGAGATTCCATGCCGCTAAAGCGTGTTTGATTTTAACAGGCCTTAAACCTGACATTTTTTGTGTGTTTCTGAGTGGGTTTTTTTATGGTCGGATTGAGATGTTTTTCAAGCAGTAAAGCGCGTAAACAAATTGAAAGTGCTGATGAAAACAAACAAGGAACAAGAAAGGGTTCAAAATCTTTGAATTGAACGGTTATGTTGTTGCTTTGAATGCCTGGCTTCCTCAATTAGAAATTGACAGTATTTTCTGTAAGATTGGCATGAGTTAAATGAAACATTTGACATATGAGTTTGAATAACTGCTGAGCTTCTGTTGATATTTTGGACCTTGAAGTGCCTATAATGTGATGAAATGACTCAATAGTTATTGACACTGTAAAATTAATTCCTGATAAGCACAAGTACCTTCAATATGGATAATAGTTTCTTATGTTTCACAATATGACAGAAATTTTGAAATTAGTTGTAATGCAACGGCAGTAGAATCTTGGCATGCTTCTCTTTATTTTACTTCTAATCTTTTGGTAACTGTTTCACTAAGTCCATCCATGTGTGAAAACTATTTTTGCACCCTAAAAATTCCTAGTCCCAAGTAAATGATCAATTCTGTAAAGGTATTGTGTATGCTAGTCTCTTAAGATGAAAAATTGAGAAATAAATTGAAAAGTATGCTCAACCATAAACAGTAGTACATCTGACCACATGGATTATTGATATTGAATATTCATTGTTAATCAGGATAAGTTATAATTTCTGAGAAAAAACTTATACATGCTTCTGTACCTAACCATAAATAATATTGTAATCTTGATATGATGTGCTTCTTATGAAACCTGTATGTTCATGGAATGTAATCAATCTGGACACACTGTTCAAATAGACAACCAGTAGAATTTGCACAGCCAGTTGCAGTTAGAACATAAGCGAAACAAGAAACACACTTTAAAACATGGATCTTTTCAGTATTTTTTATGAAGGAAAATTAAACTGAATACTTTTGCATATTGATGAATGCTAAGCTGATTGTGGCTTGGGAAATTAAAATATGTTTGCACCTGGCAAGGAATGAGATCTTCAAAACTTGACTTTTTTGAGTAACATGAGTGTTACTTTAACTGGCTTTGATAGTTCTGCTGCATAATGTATGTGCTATTTTGCAGTTTATGAGTTAATGTTCACATATGCCGTGCGGATGTTTAAAATCAGTTTCTTCTCAGAAAGCATTGTAGCTCATGAATGAATACCATTCTTTGGCCCGTTAGTACTGGTAGGGCCTGATCTACTAAAGCTTTGCGTGTGTAGAAACACGTGCAAATGCCATATTCCCGCAAATTAATCAGTAATCTCATCTACCAAGGACGTGCACTGAGAATTGTATCTTTAAAGTGCGCAAATTTGCACATTCTAGGCAGTTTGTACTTTTGGCCCTGATGAATATGTAATAAGCTGCATGTCTATCTTGCATGTCCACAAAATATGGGAGGAGAAACTGCAAATACAAAATATTTGCACATGCCTAGTGACTTATCAAGCCTTCAGGCAATTTCAGTAATGGTGATTGCGTTTGCAATTTAATACCTTTGAAGGGTAGGTACTAATTGGCTCCACGAAATTGTGCATAGGCAAGACTGCCATTATAGCAGTGAGGAGAAGACACAGGCGGCGAGTACACCAAGAACGGGTGTTCTTCATGCTTGTGACAATGTTTGGGATGTCATGGGAGAGAATAATCCAGACATATGGCCTATCCAGCAATGTCATTTTGGAGCTGTTAGATGAAATAATCGCTGATTTGAAACCACTTACAAGAAGAAGTCATGCCATATCTGCAATGACAAAACTTATTGCTATTCTCCATTTCTCGCCACTGGTTCGTTCCAGCGTACAGTTGCTCTCACTGCTTGGATCTCCCAAAACAGTTTCTCGTGTGTACTGTCTCAAATACTGGATGCCATGTTGCGTAGGATGGGCCAGTACATAAAGTTTCCAGTCACATGGGAAGCACTGAATGAAACCAAACATGAGCTTTATGCAGTTGCTTGCTTCCCAAGAGTAATCAGAGTGATTGACTGTACTCAGCAAATTGTTCCCCCCTCAAACACTGAGCTTGCAAAGCTTGCCCCTTTTTTGGCAGTTATTTCCCCGAACGCCAAACGTTGTTGCGGGGTATTATGTTTTTGGTCCGACCGCCGCCGCGCCGCCCTATGTGTTAAAATGATGACTTCAGTAATATTTCAATTAGAAATTTCATGTTTTGCATGTAAGTAAGTATCATAAAGAAGAACTGATTCGATTTTGGACAATTACAATCTCTAAAAGAACTGAAAAACCACTGTTTTTTTCATATCTCTGGAAATATTTGTCCGATTGACATGAAACTATGTGCAACTGCAAGGTCATGACCTCACAACGTGTCACATGATGACATCATACCTGTATGGTTCAATATTTTGGCACCAGGTGGAGCTTTCTCATGAAAAATTACGATTTTGGCCATATCTTCAGAACCATTTGTCCGATTGACCTGAAATTAAGTTCAAATGAAAGTCTATTCAAGGTCTATTCAAGGATTGAAGAATTGGAGGATTGGGGGCGTTCGGGGATATACCCCAAGCCGTCGCCTCCGACGGCATAAGCCTAGTTTTAACCCGTACCCTTTTTGCCAGTTATTTTATCTGTAATTTTACAATCAGTTTATAACACAGATTTTGCGTACATTAACTGTAAACCACAATTAAATGCATGCAGTACTATACTTACAGTTAAAATAACATGGAGACAATGCGTTAATTTAACTGTAAATTTCAGTCCATTTATAACAGTGTATGTGCTTCCTCCACAGGCACCTCCGACTCCATCGAGCAATGACATGCCGTTGGAGGTCAGTTAGGGTAGGCAGAATCCTCACCGTGAAACAAACGATAACTCTATTACTTTGATTAGCAATCTGAGGATTGATCAACTAATACACAAGACTAACCGGCAGAATGGCGTGCCAGTTCCATCCACGACATTATTGCTCAGTGCATCGAACTTAAAATGCTCACGAGACAGCAAGTTTGTTCATATTTGCTTAGAGGAAGCTAGCGCAATGCCATAAAAAATATTCAAACCTTATGCAGCTTTCAATGTGGGGTCAATATGTTTACGATATTTCCCCCCTTAAACATGTACTTTTTAATGCCATTTTTAAAAAAATATGGAGTTTATTTTAAGTCTTCTTTCATAATTCAGTAAACAAAATATCAAAAGATATTCGAAATTACTGAGAGTTGAGATTTTTTCCTAATTAATTATTAAGATTTATTTACTTGCAGCCTCGAATCAAAACATAAAAGGTAATTAAATCCTTTTGTCACTATCACCTCTATCATGACAGGCTTAATTGACCAGAAAAAAATGTCAAATTGATTGATTGACAATCAGGCATAATACGTAGAAAAAGGTTGACAAAATCTAGCGATAAAAAAAGGAAAAGTCACTGCCTACCCTAACCACACATCCCTGCCATCGAGTTGAATTTCATCTTCCGATTGTGTTCGTCCTTTTTCTCCAAACTGTCCATGGTGGAAATAGCTGCAGCACGTGAAGTCCTCATTTAAATAATGCTGTTTGCACCAGCAGTCATTTAGGCAATTACTCTCTGTAGATCACCCACAAAACGTGAGGAAACCAAATGCGCAAAATGTTACCACGAGCACGCAATTTAGCGCTCTTTACCTGGGATCTTAGTAGATGAGGCCCATAGTGTCAAAACATGGTAGATATACAAAAGCATCAGTAACACGGCCTTAGTTTCATTCTTCCACTCATGTTTTTCACTCAGTATTACCCAATTTTATTGAAATAAATTAAGCTTGTAGTAGACTGCTTGACTGGTAACCAAGGATTTGCATGTTCAAACCCCCAGTGAGGCATGGGATTTCAACGTAATCTGGAGAGATGAAGGTGGGCAAACACTGCCATTGGGCCCACGAGCAAGGCACTAAATTCCAAAAATTACTACAGAGGTTTGCTCCTGCCCCTTGTTCTACCCTGGCATCCTTGAAAAAGTGAAATGGAACTTGCCTCAAGTTCCATTTTCACGATGGAACTTGCCTAGTTGCCTAGTTAAATAATGGTTAAAAAAAAAAAAAAAGAAATACTGAAGAGCCTAAGATTGAATCGTTATTGAACTAATTCATATGTTTCAGCTGCCAAAAATTCTCGTAACCCTTGCTGATGCAGTGTGTAACTTCTCATTTTCTAAACAACGTCAGAAGACATATCTCATAGTTGTGGAAAAAGATGTGAATGTGTTTCAAGAGTTTCAAGATGTCAATGTCATTTCCCTGTATCTAGCAAAGAAAACAACTTAGGAGATTGCTGAATTCACTGGAACAGGGTGAAGAACTGTCCAATGCATGAAAATTTGGAAGGATAGTGTTGAAACATGAAATAAGTGCAAGAAATGAGTTGGAAAAAAACCATGAATGATCATGATTTGAGATCACTAAAATGCTTGGTGAAGTTACTGTTATGTCCTGAGTTTTATTGTTTTCCCTACAATCCAGCTATCCTTGTCTGGTTTTTCCTTCTGCTTCTTTTTTCTTGCCTTGCCTTCCCTTCCCCTCTGTGTTCCTGCTCCCACCTGTTCCCCATCATTAACTGTTTCAATGTATACTTTACTTCCCTGGCTTTAGTCCTTCCTTGCTGGATTGTCTCTCTTCATTGTCTTCCATGCAAGTTTAGCCCTGAGCACTTTACTCTCCATCTTTAATATCTGAAGAAAAACTAATAGCCATTTTATGACGGATATTTCCCTGTGCTTTTTAGCGCCACTGTGGTGAGTTGGCCAGTGCCTCTAAGCCTAGAATTCAAGAGCGGGCTCTGCCCTACGTGCCCTGTATTGCCTTCCAAGGACTAACCTTAGACTTGTCCCGAACTACAGCTTGACTATCACCCACTGATCCTGTTTGTCCTTCACCTGACAATCACTTAGCCGAGAGCTTGTTTTAGTTGTTTTACTGAGTTTTTGCCATTTGTAGCCATCTTCATAATTAAAAATAGCGAGTAGCTTTTTTGTCCAAGTGTACCTGGTATCTTCACAGCTGCATGTAACGATCTCATCACAAAAAATTGACATTATTACTCATGGCTGTGTTTAACCATGAAAGTCTGAGCATTTCCACATTTACAGTGTAAAAAAAACTTGCAGGACTGGACCTAAACAGCTACGTGGCCGCGAGAAAGTCTCCTGTTAATGAGGCCAATCAGGGATAAAATTCCTGTAATTTGCAAGGCAGTATAAAGATTGGACTGTAAGGCACTGGAAAAAGGTCATGAAGTCTGATGAGTCCAGATCTCTCCTATTCCACAGTGATGGGTCTTTCCGCATGAGAAAAGAAGCCCATGATGTAATGCACCCATCAGGCATAGTCCTCAGGGTACAAACCTCTGTAGATAATGTTATGATCTGGTGCTGCTTCAACTGGTCAGATCCAGGCTCAAAAGATAGGTAGCGATTAAAAAACAAAAAAAGTCAGCAAACTACCTGAATGTACCGAATGAGCGCAGGTATATTCCAGGATGATAATGGCAATATCTATTGGGCGCAAATTGTGAAAGTGGTTCAGCGAGCATGAGGAATCATTTTCACACATGAATTGGCCAGTACACAGTTCTGACCTAAACAAATTGAAAGCTTGGAGATATGCTGGAGAAGGCTATTAAGAGTGGATTGATTCTCCCATCGTCAAGACAAGATCTCGGCCAGAACTTCATGTTACTCAGGTTAGACATAAATACTGTAACATTGCAGAAGATTGTTGAAACAAAGCCTCAAGCAATGTGCGCAGTGATCAATGCTAAAGGCTTAGACATACAAGTATGAGACTTTCTCCTGGCCAGGCAGTGTATTTATATAACTAGCATAGAGGTAAATAAACTCGTCATGTCTCATAAAATGCCAGCTTGGTGCCAGAATGCAATCTTCTAACCCAGCCATCAGAGGATGTGCTTTTATGAATATGATTTACAAAGCATTTTCATAATACGTATGGCTCATTTGCTGGCTCAGACAATAAATCAAACAGTGCTTCATGAAAGATGTGAATCATTGATATTTTATTTTATTTCACATCTAAATCAGAAGAGTTTTAACACTGATTTAATTGTGCTGCTACTTAAGCAATATAAAACAATTTTTTAAGCCAGGAATCGTCATACCATGGAAAGATGGTAACAGGGCGTCAGAGCAAGGAGTGAAGCTGAGAACCCAGGTGCAGGAACATGGATTTTATTAAATAAAAGGTGCAATACAACAAAAGTAAATACAAAACTTAGAAGAGAACTGAAAGTGAGTGCATTGACCAAAAAGAGGGAACAGACTATGGCTACCTGTCCGTGAAGGGGGAAACTAAGCTTTAAATAGAAAAGGAGATCTAAGTAACTAAAAGGAGTCAGGTCACAAACATTAACTGAAGAGAACAGAGTAGTTGAATAATTAGTAACGGCGGGAAGCCAGGCAAAGGAATGCCAAAGGGGAGGGGGGCATTACAGTATACACCCCCCCGGAGCCAGGGCGTAGTGCGGGACTGCTACTGGACTGGGCTGGGGCGTGGCACTACAGCTGGGTGCGGCGATGCTGCTTGACCAGAGCCAGGCATGGTGCTGCACCTGGCCCTAAGCAGGTGTGGTGCTGCTGCCTGGCCTCAAGCGAGGTGTGCTGCTGGACCGGGGCCAGGCATGGCGTTGCTGCTGGCCCAGAGATGGGGCTTGGTGCGGCAGCATGACCAGAGCTGGGGCATGGCAACCTTATTGTTGCAAAACATATTGATGGCATTGGTTACAGACATTGTAGTGGCCATTTGTCGTAAAAAAAACAATCAAAAATAAAATAAGGAAAAAAAAAAAAAAAAAACTTTTCCAAATAAATCAAAACAATCAAACGGCCACTGAGGCACTTAAGGGAGTAAAATCACGCAGGAGAGAAATTAATCTACTGTCAAGGCAAAAATTGGTGGTTTATTTCCATATAGGCAATCAAAGAGCAATGGCCACTGCTGCCTCTCTCTCACCCTGGTAAAAATCCATAACCTTTCCCAGTGCCTGCTCACCTGTTCCTGATTTCTTGTATTTAACGTATCCTGGTGTGCCCCAGTGCCTACAACCTTCAAAATAAAAGCATCAACAAATGATCTGAATTAGAATAGTACTAATGTCCTAATTCAGGGGTGTCCAATCTAATCCAGAAAGGGCCGGTGTGGGTGCTGGTTTTTGTTAGAGCCCAGCACTAACACACTTGATTCTACCCAGCAGAGTCCTGATTGAAACGCCTGATTAGTTAATTAATGGATTCAGGTGCTGTAGCACTGCTGGCTAGAACAAAACCAGCACCCACAACAGCCCTTTATGGACAAGTTTGGACACCGCTGTCCTAATTAAATTACTTAATGTGTGTACATAAACAAAAACAGAAACCAATCAAACAATATTACAAAAATAATAAATAGCTCCAACTTTCCAGTCCCGAATTGTGAAAGGTATAAACCCACAATTACTTCCATTTCTGAATGAAGCTATTCTTTTAACATCTTTAACTATACTGCTCAAAAAAATTAAGGGAACACTTATATTATTTAACTCCAAGTGTTCCCTTTATTTTTTTTGAGCAGTATATATTATGCAGGTTCTTCAGCTGTCTTCTGGATATCTGCTTGGGAAAGAAAAACACAGGAGGAGGACAGAATAGAGAGAAGGAAAGAAAGAATAATTGTCCATAATCCTACTCTGTGGCTTCGAGGAGCAGACAGATCTTCGTTAAAGGCCTTTTCAACACATTGGTCTTAGTTTGGAGGCGCACAGAACGGACTAAACCTTTGGAGTCAGATTTGGTGGTCAAAACTCGGCCCATGATCCAGGATCCTCTTGGAGCTGTAGCTGCAGCAATAACAAAAATATCTCCTGGAGCGAAACTTCTTCTTGGCCTTGCCCATTTTTGCCTCTTCTGTATCCCAAGTAAGTTTTCAGATGTACATCTTTTCCAAAACAGCTCTGCAATATCCTGTATTTGCTACCATCTTCTCCTGGCATACAAATTGCTGTGCTCAAGGAGTCCTGGTGGAAGGATGGGCTTTCCTTTTAACAGAATAATGTGGTTTGGGGTTAAGGCCTCAAGGTCATTGGGGTCATCGGAGACCTTTGTAATGGGTCTGTTGTTCAATATTGCCTCTACCTTGCAAAACAGTGTCTGCAGGCCCTCATCATCCAATACCTGTTGTCAAAGAACAGAGGACAGTGTACTCTTTATGGAACGAGTCAAACGCTCCCAAATGCCACCCTGATGGGAGGCTGCTGGTGTATTGAAGCTCCACTTAATTCCAGGCCCCTTGGATTTTTGCATTATCCAAAGCAGCAAGGCCCTGCCTGAACTCCTTATTTGCTCCGGTGAAATTTGTGCCATTGTCAGACCGTAAGCTTGCTACAGGACCTCTTCAACAAATAAATCTCCTCACAGCATTAATGCAGCAGTCTGTGTCAAGGGTGTGTGCCACTTCTAAATGCACTGGACGACTCGTCAGACAGGTGAAAATCACTCCATATCTTTTTAAAAGGCTTATTCCTCTCTTAATTTCCAGTGGGCCAAAATAATCAACTCCCACGTCAAATGGAGCCTTATCTAGCATGACCCTCACCTCAGGCAGGTCTGCTATTTTCTGTTCTCCAACTTTTCTTCTGTAACGTTTACATATCACACATTCTGTAATGGTCTTTCTTGCCGCAGAGCTGGCATTGATTATCCAGTATCTCTGTTGAAGCCTGTGCAGCATGTGGTTTCTACCAGCGTGTCCAAGTTGTTTATGGATATAACGTAAAATAAGCTGGGAAACATGCAGGTCTTTTGAAAGGATGCTTGGTTTCTGATGGTAACGTTGACTTATGCAAACAGCCTCCAACTCGAAGAATGTCATCCTCCAGTATAGGATCTAACTTGTACAGTGGACTGTCCTGACCCATGTTTCAGAGGAGCGATTTCATTTTTGAACTTGTGTTTCTGCAAAAACTGAATGATTGCCTTTTCTGCCTCATCATACATCTCAGAAGTAAAAATTTTTTCCCCAAGTGTGGCTCTGAAGCTCTCAAGTTTCTGCTCAACAGCATTTTTATCTCTGGTATCCTTGTCATTCTCAGTGGCTTCAAGTTCTTTTCTCTTTTGGCTCAGATGCAAAAGAACCCTTTTAAACTCAAGGAACCAGGCAACAGATGTTTTAAGTTTCCTCCATGATGAAAAGTAGTTCATGAGGTAGTCTGTAGGATCTTCTGAGTGCTTGATTATGGGACACACTGCTGATTCTCTTTTGACCTCTGGGTCATCAGCAGGGATCACGGCTGGCTCAATGTCAGATACAGGCCACTCCTCTTCTGGCAAATAGAGAAATTCCGGGGCTTTAATCCATTTTCCATGCTTGAGAAATTCCTCAGCTCTCAGTCCACGAGATGCTGCATCAGCAGGATTGACCTAAGAGCCTACATACTTCCATTGGTTGACATCTGTAGCTTCTCTAATAATGGAGACTGTTGGCAACCAAAGTATGAAAACATTTTTTTGCTATAGATGTACTTCAGTTGCAGCTGGAGGCATCAGTGTTCTGGACCAATAGCACAGCTGTACTGGAGTTCCTTCTGAAGCATCGCAACCACGCAACCACTCGGACAGCAAGAGCGGCTGCTGTGAGCTCCAGACAGGGTATGGTCATCTGTTTCGGGTGGGGGGGGGCAACTCTGGCCTTTCCCATGAGAAATAAAATATGCACATTATCACCATCTTTCAATCTTAGATAAGACGCTGTACTGTAACCAACCTGACTGGCATCAGAAAAATTATGAATTTGTGCTGCCACAGATGTTCCAAAGTCTTTGGGTTTAAGGCAGTCCTCCATGTTGAAGCCGCTCATCCTTTGAAGGTCGCTCAGCCAATCAGACCATTGTTTGGAGAGGAGGGGGGGAAATTTGGTCATCCCACTTCAGGTTTATTCTGCAGAGCTCCTGTAACATCAGTTTAGCTGACATGAGAAAAGGGGCTAAGAAACCAAATGGATCATACGGTGAGCTGATTACTGATAAAATTCCTCTCCTGGTCTGTGGTCGCTCCTGTACTGACGTCCTGAACATGAACTTGTCGGACTCAACACACCATTGCAATCCAAGTGCCCTTTCCACAGGAAGTTGCTCTTTGTCCAAATACAGCTGTTTCATTTCTGTTGCTCTGATGTCACTTGGGATTGACATCAACACAGAACGGCTGTTCGAGACCCATTTTTGGAGACCTTTGTCACAGAGTGCAATTAGGCTCTTTGCAATTTGAATTGCATCTCCTTCTGAGGCTGTTGTAATGTGAATATAGGCCACTGGATGACAGTATTTACCTTTTTTTTTTATTCAGCTCAGACTGGAGCTATGTTTAGACATGTCCTGGTCAGGTCTGGGGCAAGTCCCCGAAAAGTAAAAAAAAGAGGTCTAAATGTGGGTGGGGTCTGCAAAAGAGTATATAAGGAAAAGAATTGAGACAGTAGAGTAGTAGGAGAAATTGCAAGAAGAAGGATAAATGTGACCAGACCTGTCATTCTGTTCAAGACCTGTTTCTTGTTTCTTTTGTGGATTTTTGCTTGTGTGTGAGCATTTTCCCCACCCAGGACATCACCAAATCAACCCACAAAACAAGGGACTGTAAATATTTCTGTTTTTTTCTGGTAATTCAATCTTGGTCTTAGTTGTAGATAGTAGGTTAGTTAGTTGTTTAGTTGTCTGTTAATTAAATGTGTTTAAGTTTTAAATTGTGTCTGTCATCCCTTGCTGTTGCTGTTGTGTTGTAAATTGTAATAACAAATTGGGGCCATAACAAATTGGGGGCTCAAGTCCAGGATAGACCATTTTGTGAGTCATTTATTAAAAATCTAACATTTCAAATTGTAAAATTGTTTTTTGAATTTTCCTATATAAATATATTGACAACAGCAATGGATGATTTCTTGGCATCACCAACCGTTGAGGTTTTGAAGTCTTTTAAAAAGACAGAACTGTTGGAAATATGCAGACATTTGGAGCTGACAGAGGTAAAACCAGCCATGCGAAAAGCAAGACTGGCTAGAGAGATAGTTGAATATTACATTGATGAAAATGTGTTTGCACCAGGAGATCTGGAACAGTTTCCAGTGGAAAATCCAAATATAGAAATGGAACTTAAATTAAAAATGCTAGAGATTGAAAGGGAGGAAAAAGAAAAACAAAGAGAATTTGAGAGAGAGAAAGAGGAAAGAGCAGAAAGAGAGAGACAGAGACAGAGAGATTTTGAATTAGAGAAATTCGATAGAGAAGATCGAAAGACTCCAAATGGAGCAACTAAAAATTAAAATTGAAACTAAAAATAAATTTTGTGCCAGTCAGGAGGTAAAACTGGTGCCTCCGTTTTCTGAAAAGGATGTAGACAACTATTTCCCGTGTTTTGAAAAGGTAGCAAAGAGTTGCCAGTGGCCAAAGGAACACTGGCCTCTGATGTTGCAAACTGTCCTCAAGGGTAAAGCTCAACAAGCCTATTTGGCTTTGTCTGCAGATGATTCCTCTGATTATGAGGTTGTCAAAAAGGTTATTTTGAGAGCTTATGAGTTGGTTCCAGAGGCTTACCGACAGAAATTCAGAGGTCTGAAGAAATCTGAAAATCAGACTTATGTTGAATTTGCTAATGAGAAGCAGGTTTGCTTTGAGCGCTGGTGTACTTCTATGGAGGTCAAGGATGATTTCAACTCACTAAAAGAGATGGTGTTAGTTGAAGAATTCAAGAACTGTGTTAAGGATGATGTTAAGACCTACCTTAATGAGAAGCAAGCACTAAATTTGCAATCAGCTTCCAAATTTGCAGATGAATATGTTCTCACACGAGTCCAAATTCCAGTCTAGCAGTAACAATAGATGGTCCCAATTTCAGAAAAAGGGTTACAGTGATACCCAAGATTCTTCACCTAAAGACAAAGACAAATCTGGTGATGGTGCTGAGAAATCCAGTTACAGGTCTGATCAAAGTGTGAAAGCTGACAGTGACAAAAGTGGTCTAGTTTGCTGTTATTGCAAGAAATCTGGTCATGTTACAACTAACTGTTGGTTCCTTAAAGCTAAGAAAGAAAAAGAAAAGGATACCAAACCAAATGCCTTTGTGAAAACAAGGTTAGAAACCCCTGTAGTAGATAACCGATCTGCTAAATTGCCTGCTTCTTGTGGGGCTAAAAAGCCTGATACAGCTGACTTCGTGAGGGAGGAATTTCTTCCATTTGTGTCAGAGGGATTTGTGGCTCTGAATGAGCATACTACTCCTATCCCCATATATATCCTAAGGGATACCGGAGCTTCTCAGTCACTTTTGTTGATGGACTCCTTGGAGTTACGTGATGAGACCGCTTCAGGGGATTTCATACTTGTACAAGGTATTGAAGGGAGGACTGTATCTGTACCCCTGCGCTCTATATTCTTGAAGTCAGATTTAGTTACAGGACAGGTAAAGGTGGGACTTATGTCAAGTCTACCTATAAAGGGTGTTTCTCTGTTGCTAGGCAATGACCTGGCTGGGGGCAAAGTAGTTCCCCCTGTACATCTTACTTCACAGCCGAGCACTGAAGATGGGGATGAGGACCCATCTCTGTATCCTTCTTGCGCAGTGACTCGTGCTATGGCCAAGAAGGCTAAAGAAGATGATGTTGTGGTGCCGCCCAGCACTTGAATAGTCAGGACTCAGGTGGTTTGCCTCATGACTCTGATTGGCCTACTATGTTTTCTCCGTTTGAGGACTTATCAGATACTTTTATCAGTTCTCTATTCGGCCAGCCGGATGGGTCTGGTGATTCTGATGTGTCTGGAGACTTGTCTCTGTCCAGAAAGCGGTTGATTGAGGAGCAAACTAATGATCCTGAAATTTGTGTACTAAAGAGGAGAGCCCTTCCTGATAAAGAAATAGACGCAGTTCCAGTTGGGTATTATCTCAAGGATGGTGTGCTGATGCGGAAGTGGCGCCCTCCTGATATCCCTGCCAATGCAGATTGGGCAGTGGTCAGGCAAATTGTTGTTCCGATGGTCTACAGGAATGAGATCTTAACAATGGCTCATAGTTTACCTTTAGGAGGTCATCTTGGTGTTAACAAGACTTTTGATAACATCATGAAACACTTCTTTTCACACTTGTCAGGTAGTTGGAAAACACCAGTTAGACCCACCTGTAGCTCCATTGCAGCCTATCCCAGCATTTGGGGAGCCATTCTCTAAGGTCATTGTTGATTGTGTTGGTCCATTACCCAAGACTAGATCTGGAAATCAGTACTTGTTGACAATCATGTGTGCATCTACCAGATTCCCTGAAGCCATACCTCTACGTAACATCAAGGCAACTGCAATCTCAAAGGCTTTGATAAAGTTCTTCACGTTGTTTGGCCTTCTCAGGGAAATTCAGTCAGACCAAGGTAGCAATTTCACTTCCGGATTGTTTCAGCAGGTTGTGTATGAACTAGGTGCAAAGCAGATTCTTTCTAGTGCCCATCATCCAGAAAGTCAGGGTGCCTTAGAGCGGTTTCATTCCACTCTCAAGACAATGATGAGGGCTTATTGTTATGACCATGAGAAAGACTGGGATGAAGGGGTTAATTTGCTGTTGTTTGCAGCTAGAGAAGCAGTGCAGGAGTCTACTGGATTCAGTCATGAAGTGAGAGGACCTTTGCTATTATTGAGTGAACAATGGCAAGAGGAAGAGCCGCACATTAGTCTGTTAGACTATGTTAGCAAGTTCAAGGACAGATTGCATGCAGCTTGTGACCTAGCCAAAGAGAACTTGAAATCAAGTCAGGGAAAAATGAAAACTTTGTATGATCGTAAGGCTAGAAGCCGTGAGTTTAAACCAGGAGACAAGGTCCTTGTGTTGTTTCCCTTGCAGTCCAATCCATTGCAGGCTAGATTTCATGGTCCTTATGAAATTCTGACAAAACTCAATGATCTCAATTACATTGTGAAGACTCCAGATAGGAGAAAACCAAAACAATTGTGTCACATTAACATGCTGAAGCCTTATCATGACAGAAATGCTAGGGTTGCAGCTGTCACTTCAGATTCTCCTATGGCCGAGATGTGTGAAGATGAGGGGGAGTTTCAAGATGAACCTAGAATTAAAGCTGAAGTTCTTTCATGTAAATTGTCAAATTCTGTGTTGCAAAGTGTTGCAAAATCTTGATGTAAAACTCCAGCACTTAGAACCCTCACAGAGAGATCAGTTTAAAAGGTTGATCAAGAAATATCAGGATCTGTTTCCTGATGTTCCAAAAAGAGTTTCTATAGCCTCTCATGATGTCGATGTTGGTGATGCCAAACCAATAAAACAGCATCCGTACCGGATGAATCCTGAAAAGAGAAAGATTGCTGAGAAAGAGGTTGAGTACATATTAGAACATGATATTATCAGACCCTCCAACTCAGATTGGAGTTCACCCTGTGTGCTAGTTCCAAAACCTGATGGAAGTACTAGATTCTGTACAGATTATCGCAAAGTCAATGCTGTAACTAGAACTGATGTGTTTCCAATACCTAGGATTGATGATTGTATTGATAGAGTAGGGCAAGCAAAGTTTCTGACCAAGATTGATTTATTCAAGGGTTATTGGTGTGTGCCTCTAACTGAGAGGGCCAAGAGCATCTCTGCGTTTGCCACACCATCTGGATTGTACCAGTATGAAGTCCTACCCTTTGGCATGAAAAATGCCCCAGCCACGTTCCAAAGGATTATACAGTCTACAATCGCCGGATTGCCACACACCGGTGCGTACATCGATGACCTGATCACATGGAGTGACTCCTGGGAAGAACATCTAAAAGATGTAGAGACATTGTTCCAGCGCCTGACCCAGGCTAACCTGACTGTTAACCTGAGCAAGAGTGACTTTGGTTGTGCTACTGTCCCCTATCTTGGCTACGTCATAGGCCAGGGTAAGGTGGCACCCATCAATGCTAAAGTCCAAGCCATCATGGACTTTCCAGTTCCTGACAACAAAAAAGCTTTGTGCCGCTTCCTTGGAATGATCGGGTACTACCGCAAGTTCTGCAAGAACTTTGCTGAGATTGCTCTCAGTCTAACTAACCAACTGAAGAAAGGCGTAAAGTTCACTTGGGATGAAGCATGCCAGAGAGCCTTCGATCGCCTGAAGTCTCTGCTGTGTCACTTCCCCGTGCTCAAATCTCCTGACTTCAACAAACCGTTCTCCATCGCGGTCGATGCTAGCGACCAAGCTTGTGGATCTGTGCTCCTACAGAGAAGTGACTCTGATGACATTGAGCATCCCGTGGCATACTTCTCCAGGAAGTTCAATCGCCACCAAAGGAACTATTCCACAATAGAGAAGGAACTGTTTGCTCTGGTCCTTTCATTACAACACTTTGAGGCTTATGTTTGTACAGGAGAAAAGCCAATGATTGTGTACACTGACCACAATCCGTTAATGTTTTTGAGTAAGATGAAAAACAAGAATCGGAGATTGTTGAATTGGAGTTTGATTTTACAGGAGTTTGACTTGGAAATTAAGCATGTAAAGGGTGCTGACAATGTGATTGCTTATCCCGTGTGTACTGTTCTCCCTGAGCGTCATGTACATCCAGTACGTTAACACAGTTCAACAGCAAGCCAAACTCAGGTTTTCACTTGAGCCAGGGTAGCGAGCGCCTTGCTCCTTTATTTTCTCAATGGTGAGTAAAAACCACGAGTAAAACTGAAACAAACAGAGAAAACAAGACCTCAGTCTCCTTCGAGTACAGCAGATTATCAAACAAATTAATGTTACAAGCTGAGCTGTTGATATCGCGAATTAACAATGTGCCAGGTTCAGCAGTACACTCTCTAAGTTAGCCTAGCCGCACATTACGTGTATTACATTGGCATTAGCATGTACGCTACATGAATACGCACGCTACACTAGCACAACAATGAGGCTGATAACGTTCATTTCCCAACCGGCAAACCAACAATATTCGCAGAATATAAATCCATAGCAAATACGCACCAAGTTCGCGAACGACAGAAGGAAGTAATATACTTACAGCCATTGCTTTCGTGAGCATGAGAAATTTCAAGACTCGAACGATAGACCGAATTCCTCTCACCAGAGGTTTCCGTGGTTATAAGAATAAACAGTGAAGCACTGTGTAAAAATTTCAAAATAAAAGTTCACCCTGATGAGAACTTTCTTTTTCTCTTATGTGAACACATGTCAACATGGATTTCTCCTAATGCATCAACAAATATACTTTACCCATACCTCAATCATTTAAACAAATAAATTTGGGGACAGAACACTCCTCGCCTGGCGTGACAATGCCACTTAAATTTTTCCTTTTTTTTTTTTTTTTTTTCCAGTTCGGTCCCTTTCAGTCACTTTTCAGGAGAAGGACAACATCGGTGATGGGACGCAGGTAACTCCTTGACGTGCCCTGGTATGACGTCTTCACTTCGACCTTGCGGACTTTTCCATCACAGCTCGGAAAGGCTGATGTGACCAGAGCCATTGGCCACTCATTCCTTGGCGCTTGACTTTGCTTTAACAGCACAACGTCCCCAGGTTTCAGGTTGCGCTGTGCTTTGTGCCACTTGCGTCTTGGATGGAGCGTGTTTAGGTATTCGGTTCTCCAGCGGCCCCAGAATTCATTAGCCAGCACTTGCACTCGTCTCCACTGGCCTTTCAGGAGATCCTTTTCCGTAAAGTCACCTGGCGGAGCAAGTAGACCTGGCTTTTGTGTCAACAGCATGGCAGGAGACAGCAAGACTGGAGAGGAGGGATCTGACGTGATGGGGGTCAGCGGCCTTGCGTTAATTATTGCTGATATCTCTGCCATCAGAGTACACAGAACCTCATGTGTCAGCTGAGTGTGTTTGTTCTGCAAAAGCATAGAATCCAAAATTCTACGCGTCACCCCAATCATTCGCTCCCACACGCCGCCCATGTGGGAAGCATGCGGGGGATTAAACTCCCATGTGCAGCCGTTGTTGTGGAGATATTTCAGGATGCTATATTGCCTTTCATCAGGGGGCCCCATACCCAACTCCGAGCTGGCAGCAATAAAGTTTGTCCCCCTGTCTGACCTGAGCTGTTTTGCTGGGCCTCTGACTGCAAAAAATCTTCGCAATGCATTGACACAACTAGCTGCGTCCATCGATTCAATTACCTCGATATGGACCCCTCTGGTACTCATACACGTGAACAGAATAGCCCACCTTTTGCTTTGTGCTGCACCCCCTCTCGTGCGTCAGGTCACCACTGTCCACGGTCCAAATACATCCAGCCCCACGTAGGTGAAGGGTGGAGAGGTGTCGAGCCGCTCTAGAGGGAGATCCGCCATTTTTTGCACTTCCTGTTTCCCTCTGAGCTTGCGGCATGTTACGCAGTGATGAAGTATAGAACTGACCAGCCTTCTGCCGGCAACGATCCACAGCCCAGCTGCTCTGATGGCCCCCTCTGTGAACTGTCGCCCCTGGTGCTTCACTTTTGTGTGATAGTGATTCACGAGCAGCTTAGTTACATGGCTATTCTTTGAGAGGATGATAGGATTTTTTACCTCCGATTCAAGGGAAGAGTGTCTGAGACGCCCACCAACCCTCAGCAGGCCATCACTGATGAAGGGGTCAAGAGTCAGGAGTGGACTTGAATTAGGGATTTTCCGCTTTGCTTCGATGGCCGCATATTCAACTGGATATGCGTCTTTCTGAACAGTCTCCAGAGTGAGCCTCTTTGCTGCCGCAAGTTCTTCAGGAGTGCGAGATCTAGTGCATTGATGCCACCCTTTACACGTGTGTTGTAAAGTGCCTGTGCTGGTGCCCGATTTGTGAGTACGCACTTGATGTATCAAAAAGGAGACAGCTCTCAGTAAGGAGGTCCATGTGGAAAAACGCTGAAATCTTTCAGAGGTAAGTCTGTGGGCTTCAATGTGGATAGCCAGAGCAGTCACTTGCGGTCTGATTTCCACATCGGTGTCAGGTTCAACCAGTTCAAAGTGCTCATGCACGTTTGGTTCTGGTGGCTTGTAGAGGAAGTTAGGTCCCTTGAACCACATTGTGTCCATGAGCTGTGATGCAGAAACTGACCTGGTGGCTATGTCAGCTGGGTTCTGTTCAGAAGGGACATAATGCCACTGTTCAGAGGATGTTGTCTGGCGTATGCGGTGCACACGATTGTGGACATAGACAAAAAAGCGCTTTGAATCATTACAAATGTAACCGAGGACCACCTTACTGTCGCAGTAGAATTTGACAGCGTCTGGTTTGTGGTCTAGTTCATCCAAGATCAGTTCCGCCATCTCAACGGCCAGAACGGCTCCACAGAGCTCAAGGCGCGGGATGGTGGGCTCAGGCTGTGGTGATAGTTTTGCTTTTCCCATCACAAATCCAACTTCACAGTGACCCTCTTCAGACACAGCTCTTAAGTAAGCAACTGCCCCTATAGCCCAGTTTGAGGCATCAGAAAAAAGACACAGTTCTGTATACACGGGTCTTGAGAGTGAAATTGGAACATAGCAGCGTGGAACATGGAGGCTGCTCAGCTCCTCGAGCGATGTTTTCCACATTAACCATGTGCTCACCTTCTCGTCAGGCAGTGGAGCATCCCAGTCCTGAACTCCACTGGACAGCTCCCGTAACAGCAGTCTGCCTCTGATGGTCACTGGAGCTGCCAGACCTAGGGGGTCAAAAATGCTATTGACAACTGAGAGCACCCCGCGACGGGTGTATGGCTTGTCAGCAACAGCTACCTTAAAGGTGAATACATCTGTACTGATGTCCCAGCATAAGCCGAGGCTCCTCTGTGCAGGCAGAATTTCTTTGTCTAGGTCTAATTCTTTGATGCCAGAGGCTAATTCTTGAGGTTCAAAGGCTTTCATCACAGCGATGCTGTTTGATGCAATTTTATGCAATTTCAAGTTTGATTCTCTCAGTGATGCACAGGTACGCTTCAGTAGGTCTATGGCTGCAGACTCCGTGGGAACAGATATGAGCCCATCATCCACATAGAAGTGTCTTTGGACAAACTCCCTTGTGTCAGCCCCATACTTTGCCTCACCTTTCTGAGCAGCTCGCCGCAAACCGTAGATAGCGACCGCTGGTGACGGACTATTGCCAAACACATGCACTCGCATGCGAGACTCCTCAATCTCTTTAGACAGATCGCTGTCTTTATGCCACAAAAATCTAAGGTAGTCTCTGTGTTCGTGCTTAACCAGAAATCCGTAGAACATCTGATGGATATCAACAGTGACTGCGATGAGGTCCTTCCTAAACCTCAACAGCACACCCAGGAGTGTATTGTTGAGGTCAGGGCCTGTGAGTAGCACTGACTTGAGGGAGAGGTTATGCAGTTGAGCACTCGAGTCGAACACGACTCGTATCTGCCCTGGCTTCTGGGGGTGGTATACCCCGAAAAAGGGCAGATACCAGCATTCTTGCGCGTTGTCAATGGGTGGTGCCTTCTCGGCATGCCCGTTTTCGAATAGCTTTTCCATAAAGGAGGAGAACTGCTGCATCATGTCTGTATTTCTGCTCAAGGTGCGTCTTAATGAACTGAGCCGAGACAGTGCTTGCTCCCTGTTGTTTGGGAGTAGGGGACGAGGTGACTTGAATGGTAACGGGGCTACCCAGTTCTTATTCTCATCCTGTTGGACTTCTTTTTCCATAATTTTCAGAAAAAGTTCATCCTCAAAGGACATCGCACACTTGTTGTCAATGTCTGTTCGCTGAAAGACCGTCAGCCCAAGCTGATCGTCAATGGGCATTGGCTTCGGTGTGTTTGTGAAGTGGCCATACCTGTGCTCCCCGCCGTAGCATAGTTTATCTTTAATGCAGATGCTGTTGTAACAAGGAGTGAGGAATGACGGACGTCCATTCTGGAGAACATGGGTTCTGAAGACACTCAGAGTTGGTTTGTGAGCATTGTCAAGGCACATTTCACCTATAGTAACCCAGCCTAAGTCTAGACGCTGGGCAAAGGGCGCGTCATGGGGCCCATTGATTTGTTCTCTCACCTTGTGTACACGTATCATGTCCCTCCCTAACAGGATCATCATCTCAGCATCTGGGTCGAGCTTAGGGATGTAGGGGGCGATGTGTTTCAGGTGAGCATGTGCGAGAGCGACCTCTGGAGTTGGAATTTCCGATCTGTCGGTCATTATCTCATTGCACTCAATGAGAGGTGGAAGGTCCAGGCACACACCTCCGTTCACTGCTTCAATCTGAAAGCCCACTGCTTTTCGTCCCATCATCTCTGTGGTGCCTGCACAGGTCTTCATGAGGTATGGTGACGAGCTGCTTTCAACCCCAAACAGGCGGAAAAATTCAGAGCGGGCCAGGGAGCGGTTACTTTGGTCATCAAGCATGACGTACATCTTGATAGAGCGCTCTGGCTGACCTCGGGGGAATACTTGTACCAGGCACACCTTTGAGCAGGACCGAGCGAGATTGCCTTTTCCACAGACTCTGGTACACAATGATGACACTTCAAGTGTGGCACTGCTTTGTGCTGCTGTGTCTGGTTGTGAAATGGGCGATGGAGGAGAGAGCTGCGAGCTGTCTGGATGCATTGCAGAGCAGTGTCTTTCACTCTCACACTCACCGCATCTCAATGTTGTCGGGCAATCCTTTGCCAGGTGGTTTGGGAAGCAGCACCTAAAACAGCGCTTATGTTCTTTCAGGATGGTCTTCCGTTCTTGCAGTGTTTTCATTCTGAATGCTCTGCATTTTCCTAAGGGGTGAGGTTTACGATGGACAGGGCAGTATCGAGCCGGGTCATCACCTTTTTTCTCAGCGTCTGTAGCAGTGGTGGAGCCGGCGCCGACAGTAGCGGACACGTCTGTCTTGTGCACAGCTATAGCAGTCTTGAATCCCCCATGCCTCGATGGAATTTTCACACCTTTGCTGTATGGCTGCCCGCTGCTTGGCAAGATGAAATTTGGGTCATTTCGGGCCTTAGCCAGGCCATAGACAAAGTCCACAAAGAATGAGAAAGGAGGAAAAGTTGTCCTGTGCCGTTCCTTATATTTTGAGCCAGTGTGGAGCCATTTCTCCTGCAGACCTGGTGGTAATTTTTCCACTATGGGCTTTATCCCACGAGGAGTGTCCAGGTAGGCCAGGCCAGGAAGATATCCATCATTTTTGGCTGCCAGCAGCTCCATGAGAAGATCACTGAGCTCTCTCAGTTCTGTGTTGTCTTTTGCTGACAGGCGGGGGAAGCCATCAAGTCTCTTAAACAGGGCATTTTCCACAATTTCTGGTGTGCCATAGCATTCTTGAAGTCTTTCCCATGACCGATGTAGAGCAGCTCTTGGGTTATTGACATGAACACAACGGATTCGCCTCACATGCTCCGAGGACTCTTTACCCAGCCACTTCATAAGGAGGTCCAACTCCTCACTACACGTGAGTCCTAAGCCCTGTGTTGCGTTCAAGAATGACGACTGCCATGCTTTAAAGTTCTCTGGCGCGTCATCAAACTTTGTAAGGCCAGTGGTCACTAATTCTCTGCGAGCTAGGAACTTGGCAAAGTCTATCATAGGAGTGTTGGCGCGAGGAGGGGAGGGCCAATCATATTGTCTCTGTCCATTTTCTGATGATTTTGAGGTAAATGCATGCTCAGCTGCATGCGTGTGGTTGTTTACACTGGGTTTGAAGGCATCCGACGGAGGCTTCTTAACCATGGCTGCAGAAGCTGGCTGCTTTGGGGGGTAGTGCTCACTGTGCCAGACTCCGTTGTGGGATTGGGAAGCAGAGGGCCGTGTGCTGATTTGTGTGTGGCACTGGACACACTCGGTGCGTTCATCAGCTGGTGTTCTGAAAGCGTCCTGTGGGGGCTTCTGCTCCGTGTCCGAGGGTGCTGTCTGCCGTGTGTGATTGTTCTCGCTGGGCCAGGCTCCGTTATTGGGTAGATAGGTGGAGGACCGTATGCTGAGCTGTGACTGACGCTGCACATACTCGACTGTGCGTTGCTGGACTACATGCGGCGGGACTGCACTCCTTATGCTTTGTACATTTTCATTTTCAATGGCTGCAGCTGCTTCTAGAACTTCAGCCCTTATGAGCGCAGCTTCTGCTTCCTTTTCAATTTCCAGTGCTTCTAAATCAGCTTCTAATGCAGCCTTTTCCAAATCTAGCCTAGCTCTTTCCTTTTTAATTTCAAGCTGCCTCTTAGCATAGGCTGCCTTGGTGAGTGCAGCTTCAGCTGAGGCGCGAGCTTTAGCGGCAGCCTGCAGGACTGACCTTGAAGAAGACGAGCGCTTGGTGCTAGCTCGTGATGTCACGTGGGATGATTCGAGTGAAGACGTGCACGGCGAATCGGCCTCAAGCTTTATCCCCTCATCTCCGGTATTGCTTAAACTATTCGTGGCCATGCTTGAGTCTTTGAATTTTCTCCCGTACACAGATAAACTGGCTTTTTACTGTACTGTTCTCCCTGAGCGTCATGTACATCCAGTACGTTAACACAGTTCAACAGCAAGCCAAACTCAGGTTTTCACTTGAGCCAGGGTAGCGAGCGCCTTGCTCCTTTATTTTCTCAATGGTGAGTAAAAACCACGAGTAAAACTGAAACAAACAGAGAAAACAAGACCTCAGTCTCCTTCGAGTACAGCAGATTATCAAACAAATTAATGTTACAAGCTGAGCTGTTGATATCGCGAATTAACAATGTGCCAGGTTCAGCAGTACACTCTCTAAGTTAGCCTAGCCGCACATTACGTGTATTACATTGGCATTAGCATGTACGCTACATGAATACGCACGCTACACTAGCACAACAATGAGGCTGATAACGTTCATTCCCCAACCGGCAAACCAACAATATTCGCAGAATATAAATCCATAGCAAATACGCACCAAGTTCGCGAACGACAGAAGGAAGTAATATACTTACAGCCATTGCTTTCGTGAGCATGAGAAATTTCAAGACTCGAACGATAGACCGAATTCCTCTCACCAGAGGTTTCCGTGGTTATAAGAATAAACAGTGAAGCACTGTGTAAAAATTTCAAAATAAAAGTTCACCCTGATGAGAACTTTCTTTTTCTCTTATGTGAACACATGTCAACATGGATTTCTCCTAATGCATCAACAAATATACTTTACCCATACCTCAATCATTTAAACAAATAAATTTGGGGACAGAACACCGTGTTTGAATATGTATATATATATCATGTGTTTATTTGAATATTGTATGATATGTGTATATATAGACAAGTGTTCACTTAACCATTTATTATTGAAAAGAAAAATTTTGCCTTTATGAGTCAAAATTTTTCCCTTTTGGAATGGAGGTGTAATGTGAATATAGGCCACTGGATGGCAGTATTTACCTTTTTTTTTCCAGCTCAGACTGGAGCTATGTTTAGACATGTCCTGGACATGTCTGGGGCAAGTCCCCGAAAAGTAAAAAAAAGAGGTCTAAATGTGGGTGGGGTCTGCAAAAGAGTATATAAGGAAAAGAATTGAGACAGTAGAGTAGTAGGAGAAATTGCAAGAAGAAGGATAAATGTGACCAGACCTGACATTCTGTTCAAGACCTGTTTCTTGTTTCTTTTGTGGATTTTTGCCTGTGTGTGAGCATTTTCCCCACCCAGGACATCACCAAATCAACCCACAAAACAAGGGACTGTAAATATTTCTGTTTTTTTCTGGTAATTCAATCTTGGTCTTAGTTGTAGATAGTAGGTTAGTTAGTTGTTTAGTTGTCTGTTAATTAAATGTGTTTAAGTTTTAAATTGTGTCTGTCATCCCTTGCTGTTGCTGTTGTGTTGTAAATTTTAATAACAAATCGGGGCCATAACACTGTGGACTTCAAGAAGTCATCTACATAAAAGGAGGAGGAGCCTGAGCTTGTGCAGGAGGTTGAGCGGTACCATGCACAGTCCGGGCTCTGGAACCCAACTCCTTGAGAGAGGCTGTACTCCCTTCTATTCTGGAGTTGCCCACGGTGAGAGGCGGCGGGCTGGTGTGGGTTTGCTTATAGCCCCCCAGCTTAGCCGCCATGTGTTTGAGTTTTCCCCGGTGAATGAGAGGGTCGCTGCCCTGTGCCTTCGGGTTGGGGACAGGTGCCTCACTGTTGTTTCGGCTTATAGGCCGAATGGCAGTGCAGAGTACCCAACCTTCTTGGAGTGCCTGGGAGGGGTACTGGAAAGTGCTCCAACTGGGGACTCCATCGTTCTGCTGGGGAACTTCAACGCCCACGTGAGCAACGACAGTGTTACCTGGAAGGGCGTGATTGGGAGGAACGGCCTCCCCGATCTGAAACCGAGTGGTGTTCTGTTATTGGACTTATGTGCTAGTCACAGCTTGACTATAACAAACACCATCAGAGCATGTGGCACAAGGAAGCCCGAGGTCGGAGGTCAATGATCAACTATGTGGTCGTGTCATCTGATCTTCAGCCGTATGTCTTGGACACTCGGGTGAAGAGAGAGGCTGAGCTGTCCATTGATCACCACCTGGTGGTGAGCTGGATCTGCTGGCGGAGGAGGAAGCTGGACAGACTTTGCAGGCCCAAACGTGTTCTGAGGGTCTGTTGGGAACCTCTGGCGGAACCCTCTGTCAGAGGGGTTTTCAACTCTCACCTCAGGGAGAGCTTTGACCAGATCCTAAGGGAGGCAGGAGACATTGAGTCTGAATGGACTATGTTCTCCACTTCCATTGTTGATGCGGTCGTTCGAAGCTGTGGCCGTAAGTTTTCTGGCGCCTGTCGCGGCGGCAACCCCCGAACCCGGTGGAGGCCACCTGGAGTAAGGGATACCGTTAAGCTGAAGAAGGAGTCCTATCGAGCTTGGTTGGCTCATGGGACTCCTGAGGCAGCTGACGGGTACCGGCAGGCTAAGCGTGCTGCAGCCCCGGCCGGTGGCGGAAGCATAAACTTGGTTATGGGAAAAGTTCGGGGACGCCATGGAGGAGGATTATCGGTCAGCCCCGAAGAGATTCTGGCAAACCGTTTGGCGCCTCAGAAGGGGAAAGCAGTGCCCTGCCAAGACTGTTTTCAGTGGAGATGGGGAGCTGTTGACTTCAACTGGGGATATTGTCGGCTGGTGGAAGGAATACTTCAAGGATCTCCTCAATCCGGCTGACACGTCTTCCATAGAGGAAGCAGAGGTTGGGCACCCAGAGGCCGATTCATCCATCACTCGGGCTGAAGTCACTGAGATAGTTCAGAAGCTCCCTGGTGGCAAGGCACTGGGGGTGGATGAGATCTGCCCTGAGTACCTCAAGTCTGTGGATGTTGTAGGGCTGTCTTAGTTGACACACCTCTGCAGCATCGCATAGCAGTCAGGGACAGTGCCTCTGGACTAGCAGACTGGGGTGGTGGTCCCTCTTTTTAAGAAGAGGGACCGGAGAGTGTGATCCGACTACAGGGGGATCGCACTCCTCAACCTCCCGGGTAAAGTCTATTCCAGGGTGCTGGAGAGGAGAATTCAGCCGATAGTTGAACCTTGGATTCGGAGGAACAATGCCATTTCGGAACACTGGATCAGCTCTATACCCTCCGCAGGGTGCTTGAGGGTTCATGGGAGTTTGCCTAACCAGTTCACATGTGTTTAGTGGACTTAGAGAAGGCATTGGACTGTGTCCCTCATGGCACTCTGTGGGAGATGCTTCGGGAGTATGGAGTCCGGAGCCCTCTACTAAGGGCTGAGCAGTCTCTGTACGACCGGAGCAGGAGCTTAGTTCGCATTACCGGCAGTAAAACAGACCTGTTTCGGGTGCACAATGGACTCCGGCAGGGTTGTCCTTTGTCACCGGTTCGGTTTATTACTTTTATGGACAGAATTTCTAGGCGCAGCCAGGGGCCGGAGAGAGTCCGGTTTGGGGACCAGAGGATCTCATCTCTGCTTTTTCGGATGATGTTATCCTGTTGGCTCCTTCAAACCAGGACCTTCAGCATGTACTGGGGCAGTTTGCAGCTGAGTGTGAAGCGGCTGGGATGAGAATCAGCACCTCCAAGTCCGAGGCTATGGTTCTCAACTGGAAAAAGATGGCTAGCCCCCTCCGGGTTGGAGGAGAGCTCTTGCCTCAAGTGGAGCAGTTTAAGTATCTTAGGGGCTTGTTCACGAGTGAGGGAAGGATGGAGCGTGAGATTGACAGACGGATCGGTGCAGCGGCAGCAGTAATGCAGTCATTGTACAAATCTTTTGTGGTGACGCTCTCAATTTACCAGTCAATCTACGTTCCTACCCGAACCTATGGTCAGGAACTTTGGGTCATGTCTGAAAGAAGGAGATCTCAGATACAAGCAGCTGAAAATGGGTTTCCTTAGAGATAGGGTGAGAAGCTCTGTCACCCAGGAGGAGCTCATAGTTGAGCCGCTGCTCCTCCATGTGGAGAGGAGCCAGCTGGGGTGGCTCCGGCAACTATATCGGATGCCCACTGGACGCCTTCCTGGGAAGGTGTTATGGATATACCCCACCGGTAGGAGGCCCCGGGGAAGACAGAGGACGCGCTGGAGGGACTGTGTCACTTGGCTGGCCTGGGAACGCCTCGGGATACCCCCAAAAGAACTGGAGGAAGTGTCCAGGGAGAGGGAAGTCTGGGCATCCTTGCTTAGACTGCTGCCCCCGTGACCCAGCCTCGGATAAGCGGAAGACGACGGATGGATGGATGCGCTGATCACTTCAGGAGAAAAGTAAGCTGCAGTATCCTCTCCCGTTCTCCTCAAGGCATAATCAGCGCAACTCGGGGATGACACCGCTCCAAACAAATGCACCCTCATGCGATATTCCACTGGTTGTTGGTCAGTGTTGCCCTGAGGCCACCAGAGAAAACGCAGGAAGTTTACATGTTTATCGGGCACTCGCACCTGATGAAAAATCGCATGGATATCTGCCATGACTGCAATAGGCTCCTTCCTGAACTGAATAAGGACCCCAATAAGAGAGTTGATGAGATCTGGGCCCTGCAGAAGCTGGTGGTTCAGTGATGTTCCTTTATAAACGGCTCCGCAGTCGAACACAATCCTTAGTTTTTCTTTGGTGGGGAGAGATACAGTCCATGATGAGGAATGTACCACACCTTTCCATCATGTTGTTCGAGCTGACCGGTAGGCACTATTACAGCATAGCCTTTGGTCAACATATCACCGAGAAATGATGTATACTCCTCCTTATACTTGACATCTCTGTCAAATTTCCTCTTCAGACCTTGAAGTTGCTGCTCTGCCACACAGCGGTTATTTTGTAGGACAGGATCTTCTTCTGTGAATGGTAAATCAATACAATATTGTCTATTTTTTTAGTTCTGCTGTAGCTTGCAGAATCCTCATGAATTTAATGCCATCTCTTGACATTTCCAATTGTTAAGTTGATGTTTTTTCATTAAAATCATGATTATATTGATTGATGAGAATCTCTTCCAGATGTTCCACAGAGATGCAATTGGTTGTAACAACAGAACAACCAGTTTTGACATTACTGTTGTCTCCATCAGGAAGCGGTCCATTAATTACCCAGCCCACTTTCATTCAGACTGTGTATGGTCCATCACCTTGGCTATTAATTAGCTCCCACAGTTCCATCACTTTTGGTGTATCTGTTCCAATAAGCAAATCAACATCAGCAAGTTTTATGTTGCTCAGGTAAGGCCATTTTGCAACATCCTCTTGACGTGAAATGGTCAGTCTTGACACTGGCATAGACTCCTGAGTCAGAACGTTAGGTAACTTTATAAAATTGTTCACATACCAGAAACTTCCTGGTACAGTGTACAGAGTACAGTGGTACTCACAATCTTCTTCTGACCTATTGTTCTTAATAAACTGTTTGCAGATTTACCTCTTAGTCCCAGTTTCTTTGCCAACTTGACAGTGCAAAATGTTCCTGAACTTCCAGGATCCAGAAAGGCGTAAATATGCACAATTTTACTATCCATCTGGCTTTTAACCTGGATGGCAACAGTGGAGAAAACAGCATTATCCTCTTCACCAGCCCCTATATGACCACGTCTGGAACTGCCGAGGAGGAACACTCAATGGGGGGCTCACAACTTCCTGTGCTTCTTTGAAGGATGTACCTTTATCCTTTTCCTGAATGTGAAGGACTGATGGATGCTTCTGGTGATGCACAGCACAATCCAAATGACTTCTACAGTCTTTGCTGGTGTGACCAACCTTTAAGCAACCGAAACAAATTCCATTTTCCTTTATGAAATTTATTTGGTCACACTTTACAATAAGGTTGCAACAATTAACATTAGTTAATGCAGTAATAAGCATCTACTAACAGGTAATTTACATTTAACTAATGCACTCGGTAATCATTTACAAATGATTTTCACATCAACTAAGGCATTAATTTATACATTATGGTTCAACAGTTTGAAGTGCTTCATAGGGGATACTTCAGGGATGTTTTCAACTTCACAAGAAGGGAAAGATGGATAATTAAAAAATGTTGAAATATGGTTGCATAATTCTTCTTCAGCTATCTACCGCATTAGTTACCCACTAATTAACAGATAGTTAATGAACGAATGTCAATTAATACTAATTGTTGTACTCTTATTGTAAAGTATTACCATTTATTTTGTCCCGATGCATTTTCTACTTCAATTGTGAGCATTTTTCCAGAGAGTGACTGTTTTGTTTGCAAAATAAACAGCATTTTGGGTTGCTTTGGACAGAAGTAGGGCTGTGCGATATGACCTAAATCTCATATCCTGATATAGGTTACCTGATATCCCGACAACAATATATATCACGATATAGCAAAATTTCTGTAATTTTCATGAATAAATCGTTTCTATAAAATCACCACATGGAAAGGGCTATTTCTTATTGCATTTAGAATTATGTATTTAACAAATAAAAGGTACTTAATCATATTTTATTATTTTTCTCCTTTTATTTGTAACCGTTGTGCAAAGTTTCAATTCAGCAGCGAACAAAATCTACAATACGACTGTAAAATCTGTGCATGCTTCCTGATGCTGGCACAATTCTTCCCAGGCAACAGTGATGCCCTGAGTGCACCATATGGAGCGATACTTTTACTTTTCGGTCAAAACTTGGCCACAGCTACACCGCAGGTGTGTGCGACTCCTGCAGAGGCTCTCTGCACCTCTCCAAAACCAAAAACCAGAGCAGCATGTTGGGATGAGACATCTAATGCTGAGTAATTGATATTCAAATTACAGTTTTTGGGTGGACTATCACTTTAAACTGTGTTACTATGTATGTTATGCAGTCAGTAAATGTGGCCTATGCTCATAAACTCCCATAATAAATTACCGGAAATGACTTGATTTGTAACACAACGATATAAACGTTAGAACCATTTTTCTATCGATAGACTTTTTTCTTTCGTGGCACGAAATATATCGTCATATCGCACAGCCCTCGTCAGAAGACTTGACTTTCTCATCCTTGTGGCTGTTATCTCCTTCCTTCACTGCAGTGACATTGGTGGCAAATGTACAGCCATTTCTTCTTTACTTTGTGTGACTAACAGTGGAGGCTTTACTGCGGCTAGCAGGTCGTGGATCTTGAATATTCCCAAAAAGGGGATCAGGGGCTATTTTGACTTGTTTTTCAACAAAGGTCACGAGGTCAGCGAGCACTACTCTTTATCCACTTTGCTCCTACAGATCCCATGCAACACTTCTCTACTTTTCCCTTAGCTTGTAAGGAAGTTTCATTCCAATATTTCTGAGGTTGGATGGCATGTCCAACTCCTTCATACACATGATTTGTTGAGTTAAATTAGAGCAACCTCGAAGAAACCAAGAAAATGATTGCAGTGCTTCAACATCCTCTGATTTAAAAGGTAGCCAGTTGTGAATTTTGTCCATGTAAGCAGAAGCAATTTTATGTTCATTGCCAAAATGTTCAGTAAGGAGGAATTTAGCTCTTTGGTATCCCATACTAGGAGGTAGGTGTTGACAACTCTTTACAAGGGGCTGCTCTCTAGTGTACTGTTCCAAGAATGTCAAGCAGTCACAGAAATTGTTGGTTTTTCCCTCTACACAGTTTTCAAAAATTATCATAAAGGATTGAAACTGAAGAGGGTCACCATCAAACACAGGGATACTTCTAATTGTCAGTGCAGATGACAAATTTTGTGAACTAACAATGCAGTGATGTCATTCTGTTTTTGCAAGATGATTACAATATCATTGCCATTGTTATCATTGCCTGCTTGATTAAAATAAGATTTTCATCCTGTTTGTAAAGTGTCATGAACCACTTGAATTGCCGGTGCTTGAGTTTGACTTATTACTGGACTGCTTTCAGTTTGTGTCATTGTTGCTCGTCTCAGCCCGGCATTATAGGATTTGTGTCCTGTGTGGTGAACGCCATGAACCATGTGTGTCGTTTTCATGTGGACATTAGGTCTGATGTCAGTTTGTGTTATTGCCACTTGTTTAGGCCTGACAGTGACAGCTTGACCTTTGAGGTCATATTCACTATGAGAATCATTTGAATAACCCTTTTCTGGAAGAAAATCATCAGCACGAGGATTTAGCTGGCTTGCTTTTTGAGCACTGTTTTGATTCCTTTCAAGATACGAGTTCATTCCATCAGATCCTTTTTTGAGCCACATATTGAGTTGATTTCCAGCACATGAAACTTTGCATTGGCTGCAGCCAGCTTTGTTTCCAAAACCAAGCGTTCCTTTTCCTTTCTTAGTTCCTCTTCTTTTGTTTCCAAAAAATGTTTCCTTTTTAATGCAGCCATGCGCTCCACAAGTGCTGCCCTCTCAGCTTCTGCCTTTATTCTTGCAGATGAAGTGGTGGATGCTTTTGATAAGCGAGATTGTGATGTGGAATGATTCCCTTTTTGCCACGAAATTTTAAAGCACTATCATCAGGATTAATATAATCTGAAACCACACTCAGATCGTCAGGAGGTTCACAATCATTGTTTGATTGGACATATGGGTGTCCAGCATCACATAACCAACACTTAAAATTTTCAATAAAATCAGAAAACATCATATTCTTTGCTTGAAAATATGCATTTTGCCGTTCAACTTCATCTTCTGGCAAATTCACATTTCAAATGGCATTATGCATGTCATAAGTGTCTTCGCAACAAGGAATAATTTTACCCAGCTGAAATTGTACAGACTTCACATTGTCAATGGATTCCATCAAAACAAGCAGTTGTTTCATGCACCTTTTTGCTTGTTTTTATTTCAGAGGCTTTTTTCTTGGCATGTTTTTATATAAAACTCCAAGCCTTTTGTTGTAAACTTTTTTTTTTTTTTTAAATTTGGCATCTCCAATCCCACCCGAATCTGGAATGCCCAATTGGAGAACTATGTACAAAGCTTGCTCGTATGCGACCCCTTGCTGCCAACTCAGGATAGTGAGACAGTTCACGGCTCTCCTCCGAGACACGTGCCTGTCTGCCACTGATTCTTATACACTCATTTGTTGAATCTTCGCAAGTTCAGAACTAGGGCGGAGGATACCCGGACATGAACCAACCCGGAGTCTTCCTGGCGAGCGCCCGTCTGGCCAACGGGAGGCGCTGGAGCAACGAACAAAGCTGTTGTTGTATGCCCAAATCCGGCAGTCCCTTCCCAATTTGAAACCCTTTAGCGCGATTGCCAATTGTGCGCTACTCTAAAAAAAAGCTGCTGACTCCTGCCGGTGGGTACGCCGGGGCTCAAACTTGCGATGTGGTGATCTGAGCAGTGCCTTAACCGTGTGAGCCACCCGGCAGCTCTTTTTGTAAACTGGACGCTCCGTTTTACAAAGAGCTCTGACCCAGTTTGAGCCTTGGCTTTTAATGCAGCGTCGAACATTGTCATTACTTTATATCAAACCCTTTAACTCTCCTTTACTTTCCACAGTTTTATTTGCAACAATCAGGAAAAACAGGGAAACACTTGTGACCCGAATGTTAATCAGCGGTAGCGATTTTATGAATGAGTGAAGCTCGCCATGCAAGGTATTGTGCAATCACATGTGCTTCATTCAAAGTCCGACAAACTTTTATAACTCCCAATCTTCATCATGATGTCAATGAAGCAATGACTCAAAACAGTGCAACTGTTAAACAGTTTTCCAATTCAGCCTTCAAAGAAATGCTTTCACATACCGATGCTGTTGGGTAGTTTTGTGCATTGTCCGTAGGTCACCAACTCTTTGTTGATTACTTCGGCAAAATAAGTAGCATCCTCTATGAACCATGCTTCCACAAGATCCATCCACAAAAATGTTCACTTTAGGGAAGGTTTTTTACTTTTGTAGTGGCTATTTGTCTTAAACAAGCAATCTAAAATAAAATATGAAAAAAAGAAAACTTTTCCAAATAAATCAAAATAATCAAACGGCCACTGAGGCACTTAAGGGAGTAAAATCACGCAGGAGAGAAATTAATCCACTGTCCAAGCAAAAATTGGCATTTGGTGGTTTATTTCCATGGGCAATCAAAGAGCAATGGCCTCTGCTCTCTTTCTCTCTCTTTCTCTCACCCTGGTACAAAACCATAACCTTTCCCAGTGCCTGCTCACCTGTCCCTGATTTCTTGTATTTAACATATCCTGGTGTGCCCCAGTGCCTACAACCTTCAAAATAAAAACTTCGACAAATAGCCTGATGAAATTGCTCAATGCATATACTTAAATTAAAACAGAAACCAACTAAACTAAATGAATACATATTTAAAAAATATTACAAAAATAATAAATAGCTCCAACAGACGTATTTATAAACTTCTGAATGTGCCAGTGAGCACCGTTGGGGCCATAATCCGGAAGTGGAAAGAATATCATTTCACCACAAATTGGCCACGACCAGGAGCTCCTTACAAGATTTCTGATAGAGGAGTCAAAAGAAATATATCATATATTTACAGCTCTAAATGCAATTTACAAAATATCATCTCAAAATCAATTATCATGGAGGACAGCAAAGAATTCAATGCTTCACATTTTCCATTTCTATCTTGAATATCTGAAAATTTGGCCACCATCTGAGTAGAATTATTAAACAAGCAAATTTCTTTCTCAGTTATATAATCAGAGTATTTAAGTCAGTCACAACAATAATTAAACTAATCTCTTCCAGCTAGGGTAGCATTGTATGGTACATTTAAATGTGACCACTGTAAATACTCTGACACAGTAATCAGAACAAAAGGGTTTACACATCCAGTAACAACAAACCACAATAAACATTTACAATAAAACATTTTATAAATTGCAAGACTATGTTTGTGATTTATAAATTGACTCACTCTATTTATGATGCTATTTATGTTGGGCAGACTAAACAGACTAAAACAGGACAGACTCGCTGAGCATAAATATGCGACGGAATGGAAATTGTGATTGCGCAATGGTAAAACACTAAGAAATCGTATAATGGGAATCTAGCATCTTTTTCTGCAATGGTAATTGATCATGTACAATTATCTTCGAGAAGGGGGGATAGGAAAAAAAATTTAAATCCGAAAGATGGATTAATAAACTTAAAGCTATGAATTTCCCAGAACTTAATGATTCAATTGAGATGTGGGCCTTCCTTTTGAATATGAAATTTGTTGTTTTGAAGTGTGTGATTGTAAAATAAGGAATCCCCTGTGTCTGTCTTTCTTTTTTATGGTTCATTGATTGGTTTATAGAGTTAAGTTGACTTTTTTTTTTTTAGTATGCATCCTAATGTAATAGGCTGCAGAGTTAATTCCTGCTATAATTCAATCATTTTGAAATGGTCAAAATAAAAGGTGGAAGATTATGTTAATACTAAATTGTTTGTTTTTCATGATAATTGTTTTTTATTTTTTTTTTTGAGATGATATTTTGCTAATTTCACACTTTGAAGTAGAGTCAGTCCATGTCAAATCACCCAGGGGTGGTTGCGACGCCATTTTCAAATTTAACAAACTTAAAAGGAAGGGTTAAATAAGACCCTTCCTAGCCTTCTAGCTAGTGTGTAGTAGGTACTGGAGCTTGTCAAAAATTCCCAAATTTACGAAAAATAAGCTCGCGAATGAGTTTTCAAAGCCCTAAAAAACAAGGAATAGTGCTCATACTTGCTCTAGCTCCAGTTCCATTCTTAACAACATTATGCAGTATTTTAACAAATTAGAGCCCCTTAGCTTCATTATCTGCAGAGATATAATCAGCTGAATTTCTAATCAGAGTGAAAATTTTCAAAAATTGCCAAAATTAGACAGGCCAGAAGCCAGTGTTGCACAGGTGGCAGGGATATGAAACTTTGTGCAGGAAAGCATCAACATTTGGCTGTTTCCACATAATAATGGCAAGTTTTCCCCATCACAGTATCATAGAATTTTTTTCACATTTTGTAAGCCATTATCGGTAATTGATGATTCCAGAGTTGTGATCAAGTCATCATGTCCAAGTCAAATCAAGTCACTAGTCATTAGCTCAAACTCAAAGCAGACGAGGGAGAGCAATGAGTAGTGAAAGGGGGCAGGGGAACAAATTAGGCAATGAGCTAACTAATCAACAAGCAGAGTGGGGAGTGCTTACAGTACAAGACCTAAAAGTAGGCCAATATATTGCTTGCGTCTATGATGCCAAGTGGTGGTTAGGCATCACTGAACAAACAGCTGAGGAGCATGGAGATGTACTGGTGTTGTTTATGCATCCAAGTGGACCAGCAGTCTCTTTCAAATGGCCAGACAGGGAACACAGATGTTGGGTTCCAGTGCAGCATGTACTGTGTATAATACCAGCGCCGAGCACAAACAGGAGAGCCCGTGTCTACAGACTCAACTCAAAAATGAAAGGAAATGTTGCCAAGGCCTCTGAAGAGTTTAAAGATAACCACATGTAATACTGGTAATAGTGCCTGTTAACATGCTGACCATGGTGTTGGCTAAATATTGTTGTTGTACTTGTAATTATCAGAACCATACTCATGTAGTCACGTGACAAGTTCAATGAGTGAGAGCAACCTCTAACCTTACAGTTACACAATGGAATACACCTTTGTTTAATATGCAATAAAGCAGTTAAATCTTTAGTTCATAACAAACATTGGATGCATGTTCAATCATCAATGTTTGTAATGCGACTTTGGTGTATTCCTGCTGATCTGCTGAGAAAGCAACAGCTGAACCCCTTATCTAAATATTTCTGAAATATTGTCGGCCTGGTTTTTGGAAATAAAGTCAGTTGGCCTGATACTAACTGATGTGCTCCCCTGTTATTTCTGTATATAATACTGCTTTAGTACACTTAGTACATTTCCTGAGGTTATCCTATGAAATCCAAGCTATTCAGTTACGCTGATGTACCACTCTAAGTGATATAGTGATTATGGTAAGAATCATTGATTACCGATAATGGCTTACAAAATGTGAAAAAAATTCTATGATACTGTGATGGGGAAAACTTGCAATTTTTATGTGGAAACAGCCAAATGATAGATGCTCTCCTGCACAAAGTTTCATATCCCTGCCACCTGTGCTACACTGGCTTCTGGCCTGTCGAATATTGGCAATTTCCGATACTTTTCACTTTGATTAGAAATTCAGCTGATTATATCTCTGCAGATAATGAAGCTAAGGGGCTCTATTTGTTAAAGGGCATTAGAGCAGGTATGAGGACTATTTCTTGTTTTTTAGGGTTTTGAAAACTCAATCGCGAGCTTATTTTTCGTAAATTTGGGCATTTTTGACAAGCTCCAGTAGCTTCTACACACTAGCTACAAAGCTAGGAAGGGTTTTATTTAACAAGCTACTTATAGAGAACTTGCATGTCAAATTTGGTGATGCTATGTCGCCTAGAAGCTGAGATACAAGCACTTCATTTTCTAAAAAATACACTCAAGGATTAGGGGGGGGCTGGTTCAGGCCTAAATTGTTGAATTTAAAAACTATTTTGCTTGAAAACTATTTGAATTAGAGATCTAAAATTTTGCATGGTATGTTCTTTTGGCATTATCTTTAAGTTAGCAGAAGCTTGTTAAATTTGAAAATGGTGCAGCAACCAGCTTTTTCTGTATTGGGTGATTTGACATGGACTGACCCAGTAGTGCATTGCCCACTTCTGTTGAAGTATATCAGGTTATTAAGAGCTGCGATTAGATGATCAGGCCACTGTTTCTGCCTACTGCTGATTAACCTAGATAATAATTGTTCCATTTGAATGACTTTTTGACTGTTCTTAAATGTATTTTGAGATGGGAGATTAATGAAGTATTGAATTTTTCAAGTCTATGATATCCTCTAATGATTATAAAGGTACTGATGACAGCAATTTTTCTAATTGCATTGTTTACTATGCCTATCCTAGCCGGAAGTGATTAGTTTAACTATTGTTGTGACTGATTAACTTTTGTACATACTCTGATTATATACCTGAGAAAGCAATTTGCTTGTTTAATAATTCTACTTAGATGGTGGCCAAAGTTTGAGATGTTCAAGATAGAAATGGAAGATTGTGAAGCATTGAATTCTTCAAAGTCACTAATGATAATTGATTTTGAGATGATATTTTGTAAATTGCATTAAGAGCTGTGATTATATGATTTGCCTATTGCTCAGTAAACTTCAACTATTAAGAATTGTTGCATTTCAATGACTTTATAGAGATGGGTGATGAATGGAATACTGAATTTTTCTTGTTTCTAATTACAATATTGATGATATCATGTTTTAAATTGCACAATTATTCATTATTAGGTAGAGATTACTCCGCCTACTCCAACTGGAAGCGATTAGCTGACTGATTGCTGCTGTTTTATATAACTTTGTCAGATACTTTTGTCCTGATGAAGACCTGTGTGCTAGGTAGAAACATTTTGGCGATGTTTTTTTTTTATTTAAATTTTTTAAGTTTCATAATGAACTAGCCTTTTAATCAAAGCTTTTTATTATAAGAAGAGTGCCTTGGTCTTACCACTTTCTTGAAGACTTGTTTTTTCTACCAATAGTCCATGGGCCAAAGCCCAAAATTTGGCCGATCGGTACCACTTGGGTGTACCATAAATAATAATACTTTTCTGCAAGTTTAATATCTGTAGATTATGATCATTCTTTCATTTGGTGTAGCTTTATACCATTAATTTTATGTTAAAGATGAGTCCTATCCACAAGTGTAAAAACTTTAAATTCCATAGGCCAGGTCTCAAAATTTGTTCAGTACTACTGGAAAGAACCATATGAAATAATACTTTTCTGAAAGCTTACTTCCTGTAGTTCATGGTTATTCATTCTGGATGTTCATATCTTGTGGCCTTCTACCATTCCTTTCGTGCCAATCAGTAGCCATATTCCATTAATTTACAACCTTAAATCTTTCATATTTTTATATGCTATCTACTTCCTACCTCTTAACTTAGACTTAATTATTTGTATCCATCAAAATATTGCCAGAAGCATTGTAGAAAACATATTTGTATTAGTAATCTGCATTGCTTCCAAATATAGCACCCCAAGACCCAGAGAAACAATCAATTGATACAATGTGTTACCAATAACGCAATCTGAAGACTAGAGTGTTCAGGTGTACACGTGTCGCCTGCGAAGCACTTATGTGAAAGTATGACTACCGGATAGACAGACAGACGGACAGACAGACGCCGGACAAAGTGATCCCTATGTGCCGCTATGCTTCGCAGTCGACACAAAAAGTGTATTTTAGTATTATCATGTTTACTGTACTGATATTATTTTTTCAATGATCACGTACTGATATGTATAGAAATCTTCACTTCACAGAACATTACCATAAACATACAAAACGCTGCATTTTTTAATTTTTTTGACCTGTTTATTCATAGTCATTATTATCGGCATCATCATTAGTGTCCTGCACAGTGTCCTTATGTGTTTTTCGTATTTGAGCAGTGTTGAAGTCTGCATTCCTCAAACCATTCACTAGACACTGACATTTTGGCAGCTGACAAGATTGTGTGCATTTGCACAGAACAAATTCCAGGATAGCTTGTGGTTCTGGAGAGCCGGTCATCCACTGTATGTCAAGCTCTATCCTCTCCTAACGTCCATCCATGAGAGTCCTGTGGAGCTGGAACATCTGAAGCTTAGTAGCAGAGTAATTTTTGGGCACCATGGGCACTTGAAAAAAGGGCAATCCAAAATGGCCGTTTGAGTAGTCGGGCATTACGGCCACGCAGTTGGGCAACCATGGCGATTGCTGCTAGACTGTGGTATAATTCATGTGCTGCAATTATTAACTGAAAATAAAAGACCTATTATGCTGGTTCTGTACTTGTAAGATAAACAGTAAATTAAACATATGTACCCAAATGTATTATTGTTCACTGAGAAATAAAAGATTATATTTTTGTAGGTGCAACAGCTTAAAGGGGCATTACAATGGCTATTAAATGTAATTAATAACTTATAAATTAGTTATTGATGAATTAAGAGTTTAATTTAATAAGTAATGTTCCTTGGGGCACCACCCTTCTAGTAAAGGGAAAATTTATAGCAATTGAATGACTAAGTCTCATTAATGTTTCACAATAAATGCCAAATAACTACAATCAAAATTTGTGTTAAAAATTAATGACTACGATGTTCAACAAAAATGGGAGGACCAGGCTTTATTATCAATGCTAAAATTCAACTGTAATATGATTACTATTAACATCTAGTTGTTGGGGTTTACGAAATGAACCAAGTGCGACAACCAGTAGAATGCAAAAAGGAGGCTTTATTTCTGAAGGGGGAAACCCCCCAACAGAGCTGGCAACGGTACAAAGTCCACAATCCAAAAACAGTATCCAATGGGCGTAATCCAGAATCGTAACCAGGGCACCAATAACAAAGTTCGTGGTCAGACAAAAAGGGTTCGGTACACAGGCGTAGGTTTGGAGGAGAAACAAACTCATAAGCCAAAGACAGTCCGAATCCAAAACCAGGGCAGTAATCACAAAATCAAGGTCGGGCAGAAAAAGGTCAAAACTCACAGATGCAACAAAATCCAAAAAGGGCAAACCAAAATCAATAGTCGAGCAATCCAGTCAGAAAGATAAACACTGAGCAATCAAGGCGAGAAACGTGGCACGAGAAAACTAGGGAGAACGATCTGACAAGAGTGAGAACCAAACAGACATCTTATATACACATCCAGGGTAAACACATGACCAGGGAGAACAGGTGCAATCAATGGTGACAATGATTAGGGAGAGACACATGAGGGATAAACTAATTACATGAATTTGGCTGTAGCCAAAACGCAGACAGGGATCACAAGACAAACCAAAGTACAAAACAACAGCTCCGGTTAAGGAGTACTAAAGTGCCAAGATAAAAGAAAAGGAAAGCACAAAGTATAAGTGGAAATCCACAGAAACTTGCAGCAGAGATAATTAGGGATAGGCAAGGAGGCGGAGACTAGAATTGGGCGACAGCTGAGAGATCATTAGTCAATTAGTAAGTGCAGCTATACAATCCCAAGTGCTTGTTAGTAAGTTAGTCCAAATATACAAGGTTAGTGTGGATTAGTATTTAGCAAAAACAATAAACTATTAGTATGTGTTAGTAAGACAGTAAAAGAGAGAGGAAGGAAGAACACGAGATAATGAAGGAAGATTGAAACCCAGAAACCAATAAATCACCCGAATGAGTGGCACACAAGACAAGGGACCGTGAGCAAAGATACACACATGACAAGACAGGGGAGACAAAGTGCAAAGCATAGAAATGAAAACATGGCATGGAAACTAAATTACTAAGACATGAAAAATAATAACACAATGAATCTAAATTACCAAAACACAAAACAATCCTAAGAATAGTCAGACATAAGCAATGGTCAAGAATGCGCGGATTAATCTAACATGGCACAAGGCCAGGCACAGAACTTAAACATGGCATGCAGAATCAGAATCCCAACAGAACCCCCCTCCCAACGAACGCCTCCTGGCGTTCAATTCGAAGAACGGGATGCAGCATGAAAGTCTTTGATGAGGTTTTTATCCAATATGTGCCTTGCTGGCACCCAACTGCGATGTTCAGGTCCGTAACCCTCCCAGTCGACGAGGTACTGCAGTCCTCTGCCTCGTCGACGAGAGTCCAGGAGGGCACGGACCGTGTAGGCTTCGCCTCCGTTGATGATCCGGGCGGGTGGTGGGGGATCAGGTCCAGAGGACAGGGGGTGGGTTACTGCAGGTTTTAACTGGGACACATGGAAAGTGGGGTGTATGCGTCGCATGGACAGGGGGAGACGGAGGCGAACGGCAGTGGGACTTAGGACCCTTTCAATGGTGAAAGGGCCCAGGAATTTGGGGAAAAGCTTACCCCCGTTACCTCTGAGGGGAATGTCCCTTGAAGACAACCAGACTGCTGCCCAGGTCGGTATATGGGCGCCGCGGTGCGTCTCTTGTCGGCCTGTTCTTTCATCCGAGCGACCGACCTGAGCAGGGCCTGGCGGGTGGCAGTCCAGGTGCGTCTGCACCTACGGACGAATTCGCGGACTGAGGGGACAGCTACCTCCTTTAGGGGGTCCATCCGGATGGTGTCTGGGGAGATGATGTAACCCAAAAACGTAGTGGTTTCCACATTAAATTCACATTTTTCAGCTTTAACAAAGAGGCGGTTCTCCAGGAGGCGACGGAGCACTTGGCGAACATGTTTGACATGGGCCTCCTGGGACTCTGAAAAAATCAGGATATCGTCAAGATACACAAACACAAACTTATTTATCATGTCTCTTAAAACATCGTTGACAAGGTTTTGAAACACTGCTGGAGCGTTAGTAAGCCCGAAAGGAAGAACTAAATACTCCCAGTGTCCCGTGGGAGTGTTAAAGGCAGTCTTCCATTCGTCCCCCTCTCTGATGCGTACCAGGTGATAGGCATTACGGAGGTCGAGCTTAGTAAAAATCTTAGCTCCTTGCAGGAGATCGAAAGCAGTGTTCATTAGAGGAAGTGGATAGCGATTCTTGACAGTTATTTCGTTAAGTCCACGGTAATCTATACAGGGTCTTAATGATCCGTCCTTCTTAGACACGAAGAAGAATCCGGCACCAGCAGGTGATGATGACGGGCGTATAATGCCTGCAGCAAGAGACTCTGAGAGATACTTCTCCATAGCTTGGGTTTCTGGTCTGGAGAGTGAATAGAGTCGGCCTCTAGGGGGCATAGTACCTGGCTTCAGGTCTATGGTGCAGTCATAGGGTCGGTGAGGTGGTAAGCTGGTGGCCCGGGACTTAGAGAACACTTCCTTGAGATCATGAAACTCTAGGGGGACCTTCTCAAGATCTAGTATTTCTTCTTGGGATGGGCTGTGTTGAGGTTCGCGGGCGTTGTGGAGGCATGCCAGGGAGCAGTTGGGGCTCCAACCCTTAACCTCATTCTTCCGCCAATCAATATTTGGGAGGTGTTTGGCCATCCATGGATGGCCCAAAACAATGGGAGCATGGGGAGAATGTAAGAGGAGGAGCTGAATGGTTTCGTGGTGGTTTCCTGAGGTTTTGAGTTTGATGGGGCTGGTAGCGTGAGTTATCTGGGCTATTTTCTGGCCACTGAGTGAATTGGCCACCCGGTCAGGAAAGATCCTCTCGGTAGGGATTCCCCATTCTTGAGCCAGCTCCACATCGATGAGGTTCTCCTCAGCGCCGGTATCAATGAGGGCTAGGGTGGACTTACTCCCTCCTCCCCACTCCAGGATAACTGGGAGGCACGTACGGTTCTTAGTCTCCTGCACTGGCGTCACTCCAATCACTACTCTTCTCTGGGCACCAGGGGAACTTCTCTTGTTCGGACACTGAGCAATGTGGTGTCCCCCCTTGCCACAGTAGAAGCAGGCCCCTTCTCTGCGACGGCGGTTCTTCTCCTCCACAGGGATGCGAGGACGGCCCAGTTGCATGGGTTCTGGCTCAGGAGGACTGTCGCCAGTAGGGGGTGGTAGAGGCGGAGTGCTCTGGAGGAGTGGGTTAGGTCGTCTGCGGGAGGCGAAGCGTCTGCGTTCTTCCAGTCGGGAATCCACGCGAATAGCCAAGTCGACTAAGTCATCCAAATCCTCCGGTAACTCCCGGGAAACCAGCTCATCCTTTAACGCTTCAGAAAGCCCGTTAAAAAAGGCATCGAACAAAGCTCTATGTCCCCACCTGCTGTTGGTAGCCAGTGTCTGGAAATCAATGGCGTAGTCGGCCACGGAACGGCTCCCCTGTCGAATGCGCAGAATTTCTCGTCCCGCCTCGTGACCCAGCTTCGTGCGGTCAAAGATGCGCCTCATCTCCTCACCCAGCAAATTAGACGTTTGCACGCAGGGTAGATCTGCTTCCCATGCAGCCGTAGCCCACTGCTTGGCCCTTCCCGTCAGTTGCGTGATGATGAAAGCAACCCGAGCTCTTTCGGTGGGGAATGACGAGGGCTGTAGGCTGAAAATGAGCTTGCACTGGGTGAGAAAAGCCCGACATGCTCCCGGGTTCCCGTCATACCTCTCAGGCGGTGGCAGGCGTGGCTCGCAGACTGGCAGTGGCGGAGCAGACGCAGGAGCGGCATGGACGGCAGGCTGGGGAGACTGTAGCCGCTGAGCGTCTTGCACAGAGCGAGTGAGATCCGCCATCTGAAGACTCATGGTTTGCATATGTTGCATAAGAGCCCGAAGCTGACGCTCTTGGAACTCTAACTGAGCGCCCTGTTGGTGCACTGCCTCCTGCAGAGACTGGTCTGACGCTGGCTCCGTCATGGTCAGATCGTAATGTTGGGGTTTACGAAATGAACCAAGTGCGACAACCAGTAGAATGCAAAAAGGAGGCTTTATTTCTGAAGGGGGAAACCCCCCAACAGAGCTGGCAACGGTACAAAGTCCACAATCCAAAAACAGTATCCAATGGGCGTAATCCAGAATCGTAACCAGGGCACCAATAACAAAGTTCGTGGTCAGACAAAAAGGGTTCGGTACACAGGCGTAGGTTTGGAGGAGAAACAAACTCATAAGCCAAAGACAGTCCGAATCCAAAACCAGGGCAGTAATCACAAAATCAAGGTCGGGCAGAAAAAGGTCAAAACTCACAGATGCAACAAAATCCAAAAAGGGCAAACCAAAATCAATAGTCGAGCAATCCAGTCAGAAAGATAAACACTGAGCAATCAAGGCGAGAAACGTGGCACGAGAAAACTAGGGAGAACGATCTGACAAGAGTGAGAACCAAACAGACATCTTATATACACATCCAGGGTAAACACATGACCAGGGAGAACAGGTGCAATCAATGGTGACAATGATTAGGGAGAGACACATGAGGGATAAACTAATTACATGAATTTGGCTGTAGCCAAAACGCAGACAGGGATCACAAGACAAACCAAAGTACAAAACAACAGCTCCGGTTAAGGAGTACTAAAGTGCCAAGATAAAAGAAAAGGAAAGCACAAAGTATAAGTGGAAATCCACAGAAACTTGCAGCAGAGATAATTAGGGATAGGCAAGGAGGCGGAGACTAGAATTGGGCGACAGCTGAGAGATCATTAGTCAATTAGTAAGTGCAGCTATACAATCCCAAGTGCTTGTTAGTAAGTTAGTCCAAATATACAAGGTTAGTGTGGATTAGTATTTAGCAAAAACAATAAACTATTAGTATGTGTTAGTAAGACAGTAAAAGAGAGAGGAAGGAAGAACACGAGATAATGAAGGAAGATTGAAACCCAGAAACCAATAAATCACCCGAATGAGTGGCACACAAGACAAGGGACCGTGAGCAAAGATACACACATGACAAGACAGGGGAGACAAAGTGCAAAGCATAGAAATGAAAACATGGCATGGAAACTAAATTACTAAGACATGAAAAATAATAACACAATGAATCTAAATTACCAAAACACAAAACAATCCTAAGAATAGTCAGACATAAGCAATGGTCAAGAATGCGCGGATTAATCTAACATGGCACAAGGCCAGGCACAGAACTTAAACATGGCATGCAGAATCAGAATCCCAACACTAGTATCAATAAAATAACCACACGCTGAAGGAAAGGGGAGCTTTTGACCTATCAGAGGTTAGATTCAAGCTAACATTCAGGCAAAGACAAGCAGAAGCACTTGTTGAAAATATATAAAAGGGTTTATTATGTCTCTGTAGCAATGAACATGCAATCAATACCACTTAGATGATGACAATAAACACAAAGGAAGGATGAAATAGCAGTTATATCATGAAACGGCGTACAAAAGTATATAAATAGACTAAAGGTATGATGCGTGTGCGTGTGGGTGTATGAGTGTGTGAGTAGGTCTGAGTGTCAAAGAGAGGGGTTAAAATGGCAGACTCAGATCTAAAATGGCGGACTAATGATGTGGCAGCCCGAGAACCACATGTGAGAGGGAGAATAAAGAACTGGATGGCACAGGTGGGAGAATTAGAAAAGGCTCCAGCACACGTTAGGCAAGAGGTGTAGCGTATAGAAACTAGCTGAAAAGAATATGCAAATGGAGAGAGAGAGTGAGAGGATGAGAGAGAGAAAGAGAGCAGAAAAGAAGGCGCAGGCGAAGTCTAATAGGACAGAGTAGCTAGCCGCAGTGGGCTAAACAATCAGTCAGACAAGCCAAAACGTCCCAATACAGTTCAAACTCTTTTCAAAAATTCTAATGATTTACAAAGACCTAGGCAACAATGTAAAACAAACAATCCGCAGTTTTAAATGAACTCACTCAAAGATTTAACAGGTCAGCAATGCAGCTATAGAGAGTAAATATCTGCGATTTCCAGACAACGTCTCTTACATACTGAACAACATACAGGGCAACATACAGGACAACAGTAAGATCCAGTACATTAAAACCAGCAAGCAAAGAAAACACAGCTCAAAGTATACAGTAATAATTACATTCAAAAATCAACAATTAGCATAGAATCGCATGCTTCATATTCTAGCCAAATCTGCCCAGATGCAAATTGCCTTACCTGACCCAGTTTTCCAGCGTCAGTGACAGTGTCCAAGTGTAGGATTTGGGCGGCGGTCCTTGGTTTCCTTTGGCTTCTCAGTGGAAAGGAAACGGTATCTGCTTTTCCAGGCACAATGATGCACGAAAAAAAAACGTGTTGATCGGAGAATAGCAAAAAGGGAATCTGGTTGCCTTTTGTTTCTTCCAAAAGGTTAAAGAAGTTGAAACATAAGAGATCCCACTGTCGTCTCACAGTTTGAATTCCTTTTCATAGGTTCTTGAATAGATACGCTTATAGGCAACTCAAGTAATTATGGAACAGAACGTAGTTAATCTTTAACTCTACCGTGGCCAACTGGAGAGGTCCGAAAAACTTTGTTCTGTTTCATGGAAACTTTTCAGTCAGATGGATGTGCACTCTTGATCTCTATTAACTCCACCATGGCAAAAGTCCAGAGAGGATGGAAAATGGGTTGCTTGACTTCTTCAAGGGGTTTGACGTCATTAGTTTTATTGCATTTGAGGTAATGCTTTTGGAATTCTGGGCAATGTAGTTAAAATGGCTGTTCGTTGTTGTTTGCAGCCATTTTGGCGGGGCTTGGCCCTACATTTTGTACTGCAAATAGTAAGAAATATGAACAGGAACATCACTCCCAAACACATTCACGCACTCCGATTCTGGACTTTGGACAGAAAGTCAGATCCAGTTGCATCTCACAGAAACGTTGGCTATATATTAATTTTTTAGAAATTAAAACATGTCCATCCTCAACTAACGTATAAACAAGTATTGTTCTACACGAAGAAAAGTATAACATGTACATTGTAATCATTGTGAGGCTCTGTCAATGGGAGTAAATGGCATTCTTGGGGACATACATCACATTGTGAAAAATGCCATTTAGCTACACTTCTGAAATGTACAGAAAGGATTTTTGGCATTATGACACTATTATTCATCCCGGAAAATACCTTCTGGTACACCCATTTGGTACAGACAACCTTATCGAGTCCATGGACTACAATGAGCACCTTCAAACTATAATCTGCTTTATTAATTGATTATATCCGAACGCCGTAGACCTCCACACCTTTTCTCTTTATTAGTTTTAGCACAGTTACATCTCCAAGTATCTTGGGATATGCCAGAATATCAAGTTTGAGACATCGACATCATTTTGATGCTGACCTCGGAGGATACATTTGATGATCCCACTAACTTGCCCAGATCCACAAACATAGGGAAGGTGCTTGCCACTTGAAATCAAGCTGGGCTCCAAGCCACGTTATCTGAGGACACAAGAATGTGACAATTCCAACCTTTGATATATCAATTTACCATGACCCAGGTATCTCGCGATTCATGATCACAGATGTTTGTGGGAAGAATTAGTCTACTACACACATTTTCGCAATATTTTTGTTTAAACCTTTCAGATTCAGAAATTTTTGTGCTTCATATGGAGATGGTGATTAGGCCCATATCTTTAATTGAACTGCGACAGACATCATTTTTTGAATCAGTTGTTCGATAGCTACTCCCTTTTTCCTTGTGTCACTCTTCACTGGTCTCCATTTTGGTTCAGTCAAAATTGCTGGACGCCTGTGGTTCTAACCAAGCGGTAACCTGCGAGGCTGAAAAGTGAAGCAAATAAGGAAGTGGCAAAAGCTGCAGTTCCTCAAATGGCCACTTGAGGCTGGCTGCAGAAACGAGTCAATCCCCATTGACCCCCAAGTTAAAAAGCCCAATTTTACAGCAAAAATAAACATGTTTACAGCCTGGTTCAAAATACAGTTTTGGTCTCTATGGCTAATTTTCTCCTCCGCGAAAACTGTGGGAGGAGGGTATTTTTTTGTAACTACTATTTAAAGGCTTAAATTTCTGCATAATTAAGGGCATGGCCACGTTGAGTGACAGAACCTTGAATTACAGTCTCTGGGCGGGAGTCTGCTCATCCGGTCATGTTGTGGCTAGGCTAGAGCACAGGCCTACGTGGCCTCAGGCTGTAGAGTAGGAACGCCAAGCCCTACCACTAACCACGAGCCTCGCTTGGCGGTCTGAGGGAGGGGGGAATACTACAGCTCAGCTGGCCTAGCCGCTAACCCTTGGCCTTTTCTAGTCATCGGTGAGCCGTTATCCTACCTAGGCTCATACGAGCCACGGAGCTTGATCCATTGGCTGAGATTTTTTTTTATCGAATATCAGGGTTATAATGTCTTGCTGTGCGATTAAGAGTCTATGGTCTATTTTGTAAAATGATGAAATACTAATATTATTTCATATAAAATTCGCTGTCAACACGAAGTAGCGTTTGTCACGCCCCTTCCGGTGGACCCCATGGGACCTTAAATCCGAAAAAAATTACACGGTAGTCAATGGCGAGAGACAAACTATTTTTTTTTTAAATCCTATTTGTAGTACTCCACGAATTACAAATATGATGTTTGTTGACTCAAAAGACAAATTTGCAAGCCAATAAATGAGCAGTTTGTTGTAAAGATTATGAGATATATTTAGTTTTGTGTGAGACCGCTCAGTGAACTACATCTCTCATCTAACACTATACGTCACCAACGCGAGCATGGCTGTCTGCTTTGCACAATTCTAGCTAATAGCCAACAAGCTAAATATATAGCTCGTTGCTAGTAGCTATGTGGGAAGCTACAACTACTCTGAAGGAGAGATCGCGAGTGGATTGCGTGAGAGCTAGTGTACGGGACCGGTGTTCTGTCAAATTTTACTCCCTTGTCAAAAAATGCTACCTAAATGCAAAGCGATCATAAAGTCTTTGTTTTCCCCTTGATGAATCAGTTTACGGTAGTAAATTTTTTAGTTGTTAGCTTTTTATAAAATATGCATATTTTATTACGAGTTGGATAAGTTTGTTTGAAGATACATGCCCATATACGCCATTATCATCTAATTTCTGCATTTTCAGGAAACCCCAGTGTGTACATGGAAATAAATGTATGCTAACAGATCGAAATGCTAACTGAAAGTTAATCCATTTTTATTATTTTTGAAGATACTTAAGATATGAACAAGGAAACAGCCCGAGATTTTAGGTTTGCGCAAGCGCAGAACCGCAAGGTAGCATATTTTGATAGGGAACAAAATTTGTCAGAACACCGGCTCTGCAAGTTTTCGGTGAGCGTGAAAACACTGGAATGCCAGCTGGCTAAAGTTACAATATAGCTAAGCATTAAACACGATGGATAATTTTAGCTTTCGTCAGATGAACTCGCGAGTTGGTTAACTGCTCTCAGTAAAAAATATATACTTTGATGCCAACAGATCTTGGAACAGCATGCAAATCAGTTTTAGTCCCTGATGATTTGTTGGGAAATAATGTGAATTTACAAAAATATAGCGGTTAGTTTACAAAGAGTATGAATACATGAGCCTTATGCACACTAAGCGCGGTGACGAATCCAGCTAAAACCAAAGTAAGCTGGTCAAGCAGCTACCCAGTCTACCCAGTACCCATCAGCTTGCATGACCAGGTTCACCTGCTTTATCCAGACAGAATAGGTTTTACCAACAGGCTGGCTAGAACCATAATCATAAACCAGCTTGGGACCTTAAGTCTATCCATTCCTCTGTAGTTTGTTTGAGAAGGGCAGTTTTAGCCATCAGTAGAGCTCTCACCCACATCCAGTGTTCAGTAATTTGCCTGTTGCTAGCATGCGCACTATTCTGGCACAACATACTTTAAACCTTACTAAAACAAACTGGTACAAATGTCCTACCCATCTTTATATTATTGCTCACTCAATCAGTTATGTAATGTAAACAAATTGTCATTTTCTTTTTCTGTTAACGTGAATGGGAGATGACCCAAAATCGTTCAGCAGTGCCTGAGATTGTGTACTCGGGCAGTTCCAGCATAGCCATGCTGCCTTGTGGGAGATTAGCTTCATGAAAGAAAGAGTTCCAATGGAGGAAGGCTGGCAATTCCAAGGTCATCCAACTGATGTCTGGACTGTACCCACAGCATAAGAAGACACGGAGCCTCCTGGTCACAGACAGTGCCACAGACTTTTGGACTCCAATTCATTACTACTAAACTGTATTGGTCATTTACATGACGCAATGAAACAGGCCACCCCACGTCATCCAATAAATTTTATTTGTAATGATCAAAGAATTATGAGCATTTATTAGCAGCTGGACATGCAGGAACAGGACTGATGCTGATGGAGCTGGTAAAAGAAAATAAAGAAAACATGAAATTTCAAATCAAAGCATATTGCAATTCTTACAGTTGCTAAACGGAGGAAAGATGAGTTCACGACTTCTGAAAAATGTCACAATCAATACATCTACTGGTTGGAGCACAAAAGGTTAAGAGCATTTTTTTTCATTTTTGAGAAAAAGCAATGTGAAACTGAAACAATATGGAAAAATGATTTGCATCCAACCTCCTAGTTACAGCAAAGAATGTACTGAACAGTTTTGTGCGCCAAGCAGTCGACATGTGGCTGTGGTTTTTGGGTGCATTGAATCCTTTAAGGTTAGTAAAATGCATGCGCATGACATATGTACAGGGGTAATCAAGCTTCCAGAGCCATTTGGTTGAGGGTACTAGTTCCTCAATGTCACAGATACTGGTGAAGTAAAAAGAAAATCCAAAAAAGGTCAGCAACTCTACTTAAAACACTTGCCTGGGTCCACCCTAGCAGACTCGTTCATTCACTCTTTGTAATTATCAAACTACAATTTTGCAAAAAAAACCTGACGCACCAATCTCCACTATGAAAAACATTAAAAGACTGTCATGCAGGGCTGTCTTACTCCCATCGCCTAAGCTGGTCTTTTTTTTTTTTTTTTTTGCGTATTTACATTAAAAAATACAATCTCTACGTTAAATGAACCGTTACAATCACTCAACCATTGCTGTTTAACACCAAGATGTGTTTCACGGTTCATCCATTTAAATTACTCTGCATTTGAATGGTAAATGGCGAGCTCACGCCATTTGCGAACATTAGCTGGCTAGCTAGGTTACAATTTGCTTGTTGGATTACTCAATTGTTTGTTTAGTTACCGATGTTCCAAGGATATATTAAACATCATCTTACCTGATACATTTTATCCAGCTACTCCCGGTCCTGTAATTCATCAGGGAGCGAAAACAAGTAACTTAAGACCTTTCGTATGGGTTCATTCCGCTACGAAGCGCAAAGGCATCGTAGCTACAGCGGCTGAGGGTAGCTTGAGAACCAGAGAATTCAATTACGTCATTTACGCGACATTTTAGGTCAGTAGTCTTTTTACTTACGGATTTTCACAGTCGTACATCTAAACACTTATACAACAAAGTGCTAATCTATTGGCTCGCAAAATTATCTTTTAAATCAACAAACATCATATGTGCAATCCATGGCATAATTCAGACGGGATCAAAAAATAGTTTATTTCTTACCATTGACTAACATACTAATTTTTTGTGAAATAAGGTCCTATGGGGTCCACCGGAAGGGGCGTGACTTCGCCACTCTATGAATACAGTAACCTCTCTCCCCCCCATAGGCCTGCCACAGTTATTACACAGGCATGCAGCAAAGTAATGGCGGAACAGAAAAGTGTTTGAATTTAGCATTAACATATTTTTGAATATATGCTTCCTTTCTCCACTCACTGACTGCTGTGTACAAGCCAGAGCAGTATCTACAGGACATTGTACCTGGCTGGATCTGAACTTTCTTTTGATTTTGATATATTGATCTTGGGTATTAGTGATTCAGATACTGTACTGTATTCCTCTGATAAGCCAAATCAAACGAGTGCACTCGATAGATCTCAAGCTCGGAATGTCCATTTAATGCTGAGACGGTTGCAACCTAGGCCATTTATTTCATATGATCACATACTGGGTAGTCAAGTGTATTTTGTATTTGTTTATTTTATTTCATTTATTCTTGGTCGACCACAATCTATATTGTCCAATACAGCGCTGGCATTTCATTCAACGTCGTTGTCCTGTCGTTTCTTATCCACCTGGGCTCCAGCAGTCGAACCTAGCCCCATTATAGTTAGATCCTAGTCACAGCATAGTCCAGCTTGGGCTAAATAACGGGTTCTAATCTGGAACGAGTGTTACACTAGGATGAAGGTGTTCATTTGCTGTTGTTTGCAGCTAGAGAAGCAGTGCAGGAGTCTACTGGATTCAGTCCGTTTGAGCTAGTGTTTGGCCATGAAGTGAGAGGACCTTTGCTATTGTTGAGTGAAGAATGGCAAGAGAAAGAACTGCATATCAGTCTTTTAGCAAGTTCAAGGAAAGATTGCGTGCAGCTTGTGACCTAGCCAAAGAGAAATTTAAATCAAGTCAGGGAAAAATGAAAACTTGGTATGATCATAAGGCTAGAAGCCATGAGTTTAAACCAGGAGACAAGGTCCTTGTGTTGTTTCCCTTGCAGTCCAATCCATTGCAGGCTAGATTTCATGGTCCGTATGAAATCCTGGCAAAACTCAATGATCTCAATTACATTGTTAAGACTCCAGATAGGAGAAAGCCAAAACAATTGTGTCACATTAACATGCTGATGCCTTATCATGACAGAAATGCAAGGGTTGCAGCTGTCACTTCAGATTCTCCTATGGTCGAGGTGTGTGAAGGTGAGGGGGAGTTCCAAGATGATGAACCTAGAATTAAAGCTGAAGCTCTTTCATGTAAATTGTCAAATTCTGAAGTGTTGCAAAATCTTGATGTAAAACTCCAGCACTTAGAACCCACACAGAAAGATCAGTTTGAGAGGTTGATCAAGAAATATAAAGGTCTATTTCCTGATGTTCCAAAGAGAGTTTCTATAGCCTCTCATGATGTAGATGTTGGTGATGCCAAACTAATAAAACAGCATCCGTACCGGATGAATCCTGAAAAGAGACAGATTGCTGAGAAAGAGGTTGAGTACCATGTTAGAACATGATATAATCAGACCCTCCAACTCAGATTGGAGTCCACCCTGTGTGCTAGTTCCAAAACCTGATGGAAGAACTAGATTCTGTACAGATTATCGCAAAGTCAATGCTGTAACTAGAACTGATGTGTTTCCAATACCTAGGATTGATGATTGTATTGATAGAGTAGGGCAAGCGAAGTTTCTAACCAAGATTGATTTATTGAAGGGTTATTGGTGTGTGCGTTTAACTGAGAGGGCCAAGAGCATCTCTGCTTTTGCCACAGTATGAAGACCTACCCTTTGGCATGAAAAATGCCCCAGCCACATTCCAAAGGATGATACAATCTACAATCGCCTAATTGCCACATGCGGGTGCATTCATCGATGACCTGACCACGTGGAGTGACTCCTGGGAAGAACATCTGAAAGATGTAGAAACGTGGTTCCAGTGCCTGACCCAGGCTAACCTGACTGTTAACCTGAACAAGAAAGACTTTGGTTGTGTTACTGTCACGTATCTTGGCTATGTCATAGGCTAGGGTAAGGTGGCACCCATAAATGCTAAAGTCCAAGCCATCATGGACTTTCCAGTTCCTGACAACAAAAAAGCTTTGTGCCGCTTCCTTGGAATGATCGAGTACCACCGCAAGTTCTGCAAGAACTTTATTGAGATTGCTCTCAGTCTCGCTTACCAACTGAAGAAAGGCGTAAAATTCACTTGGGATGAAGCATGCCAAAGAGCCTTCGATCGCCTGAAGTCTCTGCTGTGTCACCTCCCCATGCTCGAATCTCCTAACTTCAACAAACCGTTCTCCATTGCGGTCGATGCTAGTGACCAAGCTTGTGGATCTGCATTCCTACAGAGAAGTGACTCTGATGACATTGAGCATCCCGTGGCATACTTCTCCAGGAAGTTCAATCACCACCAGAGGAACTTTTCCACAATAGAGAAGGAGCTGTTGGCTCTGGTTCTGTCCTTATTACACTTTGAGGTTTAGGTTTGTACAGGGCAAAAGCCAATGATTGTGTACACTGACCACAATCGGTCAGTGTTTTTGAGTAAGCTGAAAAACAAAAATCGGAGATTGTTGAATTGGAGTTTGATTTTACAGAAGTTTGACTTGGAAATTAAGGATGTAAAAGGCACGGACAATGTAATTGCTGATTGCTTATCCCGTGTTTGAGTATGTGTATATATCACATGTTTATGAGCATATTGTGTCACATGTTTGTATACACAAGTGTCTACTTAACCATTTTTGTATTGCAAAGAAAAATTTTGCCTCTATCAGTCAAAATTTATCCCTTTTGGAATGGAGGTGTAATGCGAATAGAAGCCACATTGACCTTTTTTTTGTTAAGCCCAGACTGGAGCTAGGTTTGGGCATCACTGAGACAAGTCCCAGAGAATTTTTAAAAAGTCCAAAAGGTGGGAGGGGTCTGCAAAAGAGTATATAAGGAGGAAAATTGAGACAGTAGAGTAGTAGGAGAAATTGCAAGCAGAAAGATACATGTGACCAGACCTGTCATTCTGTTCAAGACCTGTGAAGTTTTTATTGGATTTTTGCCTGTGTTGGAGCATTTTCCTCACCCAGGACTTCTTGTATTTCACAATCTTGGTCAGTAGAGTAGTACGTTGTTAGTTGCCTTTGTTTAATTAAATCTGTTGAAGTTTTTAAAGTTGTGTCTGTCATCCCTTGCTGTCGTGGATGTAATAACAAATTGGGGCCATAAAAAAACAAACATGACGGGCAGGAGGCGGGTGATCACTGTGCTTAGTGTAAGTGCATTCGGATTCTCTTATTAGCGCGGTTCTCTTCCTAAGCTTTAAAAGAGTTCCCTTTCCCTCATGACGTTTCACACAGAGTTAAAAGAAAAGTGGTTTGGAATTAGATGATAGGACGTAATTTTTTAACTATTTGGACGCAGCCTTTTTCTGTTTTCAACACTGTCGCAATCCACTTGGTGACCACACTGCGGACCAAGCCCGAAACTCTTAACAGTATCATCTGAGGCCCATTGGCTACCCATCATATAAATTTTGTCCAAATGGATCATTGGAAAGGGTGATGAGACTGGTGCAGGCCACAAATGAGTCTAGGAGTGGCACTAGTCTGTAAATTCCATTTAAATCATATCGTGGGAAATGGCGGACCACGAAGACGCTCAATGTGCATGACCAATATCTGACAATGAATTAAAATGCAGAATATACAATGACCTTGACAGTAAATGTCAAGGTCAAAGATAATGGTCACCTGTAAAAACTTTGTCAATAAGGCCGATACAACCCAAGGAGTAAATAGCCAAAATACTGAAGATGTGACACTACACGTCAATGTTGCTGTGATCTTATCACGTAGAAAGCTGGTGGGACATTATGCATCAAAAAGTGTGATGTTATCAGTTTGAAAAATTTGGACGTTATGCGTTGAGAGACACATCATCAGTTTGAGTGGTTTGCGCATAATGTCTCTCTGTGGGACATGATGTGTTGGTGGGACGTTATTCGTCAGAGGGACATTATCGGTTGTAATACAGCCCGCATTCAGTGAAAGACTGGTTGCATACTGGCTGCCCAATAATAATATAAGAAGTTGGGCATTGCCATTGTCATGACTGACAGAAGAACCAAACGCGAGTCAGGAAATCCAAAGCCGTAGTCGTTTATTCAGACAATAGGTCGGGAAGCCAGGGGTAGCACAGAGACGTAGTCAGGCAGGCAAGGTTCGTACACGAAAAATCAATAAATGCAGCAACCAAAACAAAAGGGCTAAGCAAAAGAGTAATCAGTCAGATACAGGCTATAGTTGTACACGGGAATCTAGACGAGAATACAAAGCACAGGCAAGGAGAAAAGGAATGAAGATCTGACAAAGCTCTGCAGTGAAATGAGACATTTATATACTCAAAGAAATGACTAAACTAGGCGGGGAATAGGATAGGTGGGAGTTGCTAAACAATTAAATATAATGAGCACATGAGGGAAAGACAAACCATGATCACGCATCACAATTGACAGACCAATCCTAAACATGAAAACGGACTCCGATTAGGGAGTTGCCTAAGTGAATAATAGAACGAGAGGCAGCTCGAGGTAAAACAGGTGCGAGAGATCGCAGTAATCAGCAGAGTCAGGGATAGGAAACGGGAGGGCGGAGTTTACAGACTAGAGCGAATGCAAAGAGCATTAGTAAAAACGAACAACGTGATATTTACACACCACTACATGACAGGTGAATATTAATACACAGAAGTACTCAGGATGAGTATATTAGTCTATGTTAGTAATGACATTACGTAACATGAAGTATTAGTCTTAATTAATATGTTAATCTGAGAATAGCGGGAATTACAGGAAACGAGACGTGAAGGAAGATTTTCGGAAACCACGAAAACCCACGGAAATCACCGAATAGATGCTATAACGCGGACAGGGAAATGCATTGCTTAAATACATAGAAGACGTACATGACATGACTGGAGCAGACGAGGTGCTATGCATGGAAAGGAAGACATGGCAAGATAACTAATGATCTAAACTTGAAAAATAATAAAACAAGGAAATCCAAACTACCAAAATACAATACATAATCCTTAGAATGGTCAGTCAGAGCAATGATCATTAAACACAGAAATCCATAATCATGGCAAAGCCAGGCACAGAACTAAAACAAGACATGAGCATAATGAAACAAGAAAAAATACAGATTATGACAGCCATCTCTTCTAGGTTTCTGTAAAACCATTTTATTCAATCGGGGAACCTTTTGGTCCCATATATGCGATGTAAATTCCAACACAATCGCATCTAGTTTGTAAAAAAAGATCTTTGGAATAAATGTAGGAATACAATGGAAAAGATAAAGGAATTTAGGGAGGATCCTCATTAGGGCTCGAGCAACACTGGTGCAAGGACCCGATTTAAACTGAAGGAATTATTAGGGCCCGAGTACCGACCCCTGTGCGAGGACCCTATTGTAATCGCAGAATTTTTATTCTTATTCTTCTTTGTTATTATTAGGGCCCAAGCACTCATGGTGCGAGAACCCTATTGAAACTGAAATAATTGTTATTATTCTTCTTCTTCTTCTTCCTTTTTAAAGGAAAGGGAATCGAAGGGAAAGGAAAGGTGGGATCGGCAACTATCGATCCCTCGACATGAAAATACGATTGGATTTTTGATGTATTTAATGAACTCGTATTATCATAAAAATTAATCCACAGGTCAATAGTGGCAAGCTCTTACATCTGATAGGGGCAGCGTCCATAGTGAAAGCAAAATGCCGCTATAGTGCCCCCTTGAAATTTTCAAAAACCCCTCCCCATAGGGGGTTTTTGGAATAGGAAGATAAAAATTGTTACGCATATGTAAGTTGCCAAGTCGCACAAAAAGTCTCTGGCACCATTGGTCTACTTTAAACAGGAAGTCGGCCATTTTGATTTTAACATGATTTTGGCCCGATTTCCACACAATGTATTTTAACAAACTCCTCCTTGAGATTTCTTTCTGATCATCAAGAGACCATGCTGATCAAAAGTAGTGCTCTGCATGTCTATAGGGTAAATGGGCCGCTATGGTGTCCCCATTTCTGATGCCTCGCCAAGCATATTCGAGCAGCTCTCTCTCCTTCATACTTCATCCAAACAGCTTCAAAATTCCTGTATACGATAAAAACCCCGCCCTGAACGCCTCCATATTCTCCGAGGCAATCTTGCTGATGGTGCCCTCTTGTGGAAACAGAAAAATGCCATATTTTACATTTAAATTGGCCGATTTGCTCGAAACTTCACATTTGTGCTGAGGGTCTGCCCCTGAATGCACCTGCCCATGTTTGGTTATGCTCTGAGCGCCCTCTGATGGATGAACTATCAACTTATCATACCTCCTTCCTGCTTTGTCCGATTCGCTGGACACTATCACAGGTAGATGCCTGATGTCCTATGTTCATGAGTGCACACCTGCACCTGTCAGGATCTCACCACAACCCCCAATGTGCACAAGGGTGCGATGGCCCATTCCACGCTGCTTGCAGCTTTAATTAGGGCTCGAGCCGAAGACCCTATTGAAATCGTACTGTTTATTTTTATTGGGGCCTGAGCCAACTGCAAGTCGTCAGCGAAGGACCCTATTGAAATCGCGCTGTTGATTTTAATTATTACTAGGGCCCAAGTGACGAATGCAAGTCGTCCTCTGAGGACCCTATTGAAATCATTCTGTTTAATATTATTATTATTATTATTATTATTATTATTAGGGCCCGAGCCGACTGCTAGTCGTCTGCGAAGGCCCTATTAAAATCGTGCTGTTTATTGTTAGGGCCCGGGCCCGGGCCTGGGCCGACTGCAAGTCGTCTGAGGACCCTATTGTAATCGTGCTGTTTATTATTATTGTTAGGGCCCAAGCCGACTGCAAGTCGTCTGCGGAGGGCCCTACTGAAATCACGAGGTTTATTATTAGGGCCTGAGCCGACTGCAAGTCGTCTGCAAAGGCCCTATTGAAATCAGGCTGTTTATTTTTATTATTAGGGCCCAAGCCGACTGCAAGTCTTCTGCAGAGGGCCCTATTGAAATTGCGGGGTTTATTATTTATTTATTTTACTATTCTGACCCTTCTGACATTTCAAAGGCCAATTTCGCCTCTTTCACAATTGTGAAAATCCGTGTAACTTTCCACATTCGTCCGGCCGGATCCGAAATTCCATATTTTTGGGTGCTCGTTCACGGTCGACGCAAATTGCCAAAATAGCACCCCCTAAATACTTTTCAAAATTCCCATATGGAAATTTGGTTACTTTCTCATAGGCAGAGGAAATTCGGTTCACATACGCATCATACCCAGTCAAACAAAAAATTTCATTGGAGCCCCTCCCTTAACCCAACAGGAAGTCTGCAAATTTGATTTGAATTTTTAAACAAACTCCTCCTAGGGATTTTGACCGATAGATTTCAAATTTGGTCCAGATCATCTAGAGATGGTGCTGATCAAAAGTTGTGCTCTGCATGTCTGTAGGTCAAAGGGCGTGGCTGCTATGGCGTGACAAAATTTGGCGACTCGACAAAAAAAATTGCAAAACGTTCTCACGCCATTCCATAAAGCCAAGATATAGGGCTATCAATAAAATTCAGTGTTCAGTAATACTGAGTTTGTTATTTTCATGCCCCTGAGCATCAATAATTGGATCCACTCAAATATATATACTATTTTGTAACTGTGGTTTTGTGTGTGTGTGTATATATATTTGGATAATTCCACACTAGAAATTAATTTTTTCTGTAGAAAATTGAGTGAAGCAACTTCATTTTTGCCTGTTTCTTCTAATTGTTTAATTTTCACAGAATCTTTGTTTAAGTCGTCAATCGGGTAGGATGACTATTTCACTCATACACAATTTCGATCAGCTAACTCAAGTTGGAGGGTAAGGGCAGGTAATAATTGTTAATACGTTTTTTGCCATGTCCTGTATGCCACACAGGATCACAAAAGTTTTCTGTATTTCCAAACTAATCAACAAGAATCTTCATACTCCATATTCTCTGTCTTTGAGCAGTGGTGCATATTTCCAGGGAGAATTTGCCATCTGATTATTAATTGATGTGTTAATTAGTAGTTAGAACTTGTCCCGTACGCCCTACTGTGATTTCCTCCCTTTTAATAGGGTCAAATGGGGTCAAGTCAAATTGACGTGAATAATTTAAACTTAAAAAAAAAAAGAGGTCACTTTATTAATTGACCAATTAGTGGCACTAGAAACTGTTGGAAATTTCCAGAAGGAATTCACATTCCTCCAGCAAACAGGAGGTGGCTTCAGACTGAAGTGGGTCCTGGTTTTATCCAGACTGACATATGTCGACAGAACGCAAGTTCTTTATTTCAATGAGTGTAAAGCCTTTACTCAAGTAAAACATCCAAGAATGTACAATATCCCCCTCCAGATCAACTATTTCAGGGTGGAAACCCGTGGAGACCCAGTGTTCCAGAGTAACCAGTGTTTCCAGTGAACCCCATTTAGTTCATGGCTGTTTTTTAGTTGAAACTCAATTGATATGTCTTTAAAGGTGCAATAAGTGGAAATGCATCATTTCTAGATTGAAGGAATTAAAAATCGCAAAGCGAAGAACGAGAGGTGTAATTTCATCTGGAGTATAGCAGGATGTCACACACCCGCTCTCTGTGTTGATCTCCAGCCCACTGTTTACAAGGCCGGTCCGGCCGCGCGTTCATGTACATTCACGTGAATCGTCGCCTCCTCCTTCCCAGGAATGCATTCATACAGCCAGTTAGTAGTGGCAGCGCGTATTTTAAAAAAAGTTAAATGGCGGAGAGCGGAACAAAACGCTGACCTGAAGACGAGCAGGATTCGAAATTACTTCTAAACAACAATCATTGGAGAAGAAGTTGTCGGATAAAGAAAGGGACAAAACCCAGATTAATATTGACCAAGCATTTCCAAGGTGGAGAGCACTGCAAGAGCTAAAGGGGCTACAATATGACACGGAGCTAGCTCTTCTTCTCCTGGACAGGTAACAATAAAGTCAAATGTCTGCTTTAATTAGTGTTACAGTAATGTTAGGCACATGTCGCTATGTCGATTCAATTAAATTTAATGTTACAATCATAGCATGGGTTAATGTCCGGAGCTTGAGTTGTTCACGGCTCGGTCCCAGAAATGGACCAGGCATTATGGCACTAGGTGAGTAGCCCGGCAGCTAGCTAATATTTGCAAATCTGCAGTTTTGTGAGAATTTCAGGCTCGATGTACTGAGCAATAACGCCGCGGATACTTAAACTGGCCGGTCATTCTGCCGAATAGCAGGCTCATGACACACTTTGTTTTGGTCTACAGGCAGTGCACAACTGCAAACCTAGCGGTAAAACGGTTTTGCTTATTGCCCCTTTAACCCCTTTCTGCAGATGTAGACGCTCGCGTCTATAGACATGCAAATGTAAGCACTTAAGTTACAGTACTCGACCACAAGATGGCACCCCCGGATCAGCTATTGGATATTCACAAGCAGGCAGAGCTGAAACGCGATTTATAGTATGGAGAAGTTCCCTCCAATCCCTGTTTTTCAGGAGTAGCATGGATTAAACTCCTCAGCTAAGCCTGATGTGCAAACTGGTCAATAACCTTGCCCATAGTATCGATCCAGTAGTTTTAAAAAATTATCACTTGCGACAGAAAAAAAACGTACTACTCTGTAGCAACCATTTTAGCTACAGTGAGCCAACAGTATTCCAATTAGTGGTTAAAAAAATCCGACATAGTATTGCTTCTCTCACATTCTACTGTCAGTTACAATCATCACACACAAAATATGCGTAGTTCCCTCCCATGGATTAACGCTTAGATTCCTCCATCGACAAATTCAGCGCTCCCTTCTATCCACCGAAGTACTGGTGTCGATAGCCAGTCACTCAATGATATACTCAGATTCATCTGCGTAACTCTACAGTTATAGTTCACGTCCTCGTGAAGCTTCCCCGGTAACGATGTGTTGACAGACTCGTTTCTCATCCCATTCCCCAGTGTCTTAACTTTCCTCTATAACTGAAATACATTGATCGGACAATAAGAATGGGATACAAAGCTAAGCGTAAAAGTAAGGTCGGTTGTATTCTTCGAATGTTGGCCGCGGTTGCGCAGCTGAAAATGATGCGATATCAAAGAAATAAAGACACTCGAGACCGTTCTGAAGTGTTCAGTTTCATTTACGAGATTTAAATGTTGTATGGACGCGGTCAACGGGAATTATTCCGAATGAAACCGAACTGGAACGTTCCTTCTACCCGATACATCTGTCTCTGGAGGGGGGCATCAATGAAGAAAACAGGTTATACTTCTACTCTGTTTGCATTTTGCTTAATTTGGCTCTGGAGGGGGGCATCAATGAAGAAAACAGGTTATACTTCTACTCTGTTTGCATTTTGCTTAATTTGGCTTTTTGCTGTAGAATCTATACCGCGTTTAAAGACATCGAATGCCGAGGTTTTCGTTTCTCCAAATGCATACATCCCACGCAGGTCGGTAGATCCCTCGGTACGTTCATTACACCACTCTGATGAATATGGAGGCATATGTCGTTGTATTTTTTTCCTGAAAGTGAAATTTCTGTTCTGTTAAAATAAGGTGTATTTCAGAATTCAGATATTACTGAGTTAGTGAGTTTTCACCCTTATAAGGTGTAAGGTTATGAGCTCGGATGTGAGAGCGGTTAGCTTTTTATTCATATCATGTTTGGTCTTGCGTGAATGTTATAGCTGTTAAATCTGCACTTCATTTAATGCTTGGGGTACTTCGAAGAGAAATGGACAATATTGTTAACTTTATTATGGAGAAAAGGCATGTTTTGAGAGGTTACTGGTGACCAATGATGTTCCACTGCACTGATATTGATTAATTCATGCAAAACTCAACCAGAAAATCATTAGTTCATGCCGAATTTCAAGCCCCAAAAGTTTGTGTGTTAAATATATGATTAAAGTATGATTTGACAGTTAAAAATGTTGATGGATGTCAGACTTTGGAGAGACACCTGGATAGCTGTCTAATTTGTCTCATAGCAAGCGGGTAATCTAAAATGGAATGTTAAAGATGAATTGTACTTGTGGTCAAGAAGTTTATGATCCCAGAAATGTATATTTTTAGGCCCCAGCAGTTTTTCAATTGTCAGCATTATTTTTTTTTTCTATTTCAATGGTGAATTCTCATGAAGATTTTTTATGTTTGCAGCCCCTTTTCTCCAACAAAATCATAAAAATAAACTATAATTTGATGGGAGTCTAAATGCTTCAAGTGTCTAGACTCAATTGAGCCAAGGTTTTCCTGTCTGTAAAGCTGCAATCTTAAATTATAAAGCCTTAAATCAGGTAACACCTAAAAAGCCAGATTTGGCTTCTGCGCAAAGGGGTTAAGCACAGACATTTCAAAATAACTGTCACCAACAAGGAAAATGCTGAAAACAACAAGAACAAGCAGATGAGACTAACTGACATTGAGTCATCACTCACAGTCCCTGGTCAGTCTCTGGTTATGCCACTGAGTCAAGCACCTATGACTTTTTGGTGACCATGATAATATTTAGCAGGCTTTTCATCAGACATCCAAGTAATATGCGCACTGTCAGAAATAAGAGGTGTCCACACTGTTCCAGCAGCCTTAGTCCAAAAGTACAATTCACATGACTCACATTATTGTAAGATTTTTATGAAGATTAAAATATATTTTCTTGAATAATTGCCTCAGATTTTTTATTTTAATGTAATTGAACACGATTTTATAGTAGTTTTGCAGATGCTTGTTATGTTTAAATGGTTATTGGCTAGTTCTGAAATATTTTCTACCTGGTAATGCTGCAAATGCTATTTTGTAAACCTGCTAAAAGCACCATTACCACACTACACCACTCCACTCCACTCAACACTGTTGAAATAATTCTGTCAAATTGAATTTACTCTTATTAACAATGGAATATTTGAAGACAATCACAGAATAAATCAAATTGATACAGTTAGAGCACAAGTTAGTCTAAAAGTCCGAAGAGAATCACAGAATAAATCAAATTGATACAGTTAGAGCACAAGTTAGTCTAAAAGTCCATAAATTTTAATATCTATAAACATCCAACGTGGATTCTGAAACCGGTTCGATGAGCTATTTGAATAAATCACTTGTGAGGTAGCATTCAGGAACCAATCGCAAGACCCAGGAGATCCAGCAAAATAGCATTTTATGAAAGCTGAGGGGTGAACCCCCGCAGGGCAGAAGGCAACGGTAAAGAGTTCACAATCCAAAATCAGAATCCCAGGGGCGTAATCCAAATCATACACAGGGCAGTAAACACAAAACTCAGGGTTGGGCAAAGCAGGTTCGGTACACAGACACAAGAATAGAGGTTAATCCAAAGCCAAAATCCAGTAGATGTACTCCGATTCGTAAACAGGGCAGCAAAGATAAAACTCTGGGTCAGGCAAAGGAGGTACGGTACACGGGCACAGGAATATCAAAGGTAAAGCCAAAATCAGAATCCGGGACATTCCAGTCAGAAGTATAACATTAAGAGGACAAGGCATCAACAACTGCAGCACAGGGAAAACGTTCTGACAAGTGAAACGACTGGAGGTGAAACGACTGCTTAAATACACATACGGGAAGTCACATGCTATAATAGGGAACAGGTGAGCTGGATGAGACTAATTAACAAAGGAATGAACAAAAGGAAGTTCCTCACCACATGAAATTGGCGAAAGCCAAAATGCAGACAGGGATTTAACAGACAGCCTATGACAAACCAACAGTTCCGGTTAGGGAGTTCTAAAGTGCACAGAGTGAGAGGTAGAACAGTTATTAACAAGGTGCAGAGAATCCGCTGAAGCACAGCAAAGTAAATTGAGTGAAGGGGCGGAGACTAGAGCAGAGCGAGTGCTGAGAGCGTTAGTCAATTAGTAATGTGCAGCTATACAATCCCTAGTGCTTGTTAGTAAGTGAGTACAATAAACAATGTTAGTTAATGTTCGTAATTTAACTAAAATAATAGACTGTTAGTATTGTTAGTAAAGATAGAACAGTAAGGTGAAGGAAGCAAACATTTGTCGTTTCACTGCATTCAGGTTAGTGACTAGTTGAGGAGGAAACTTTTCCTACACCTAAACTGCAAAAAATAAAGCAGAGCCTGTCAGTTATTTAATGACTACATGTAGAGGAAGGGATGGTAGGAACAAGAGCAAGTGTGGCCTGTACGCCACACAATATGTCCCTTACGCCACAGGTCTGTGTATCAAGTAAAAATAAGTATTTTATTTTGTCCCACAATAGTGAGAACTGTTTTAAAACACTTGTTTGGATGAATAAAACTACATACACATACCGTACACCACACTGACTTCGAATTTTCAAGATGCTATTTCCTAATAAAGGGGAATTGTTTGACTTGTACCCAGGTGCTGTTAGTCGCTGTTGTAATAGCGGCAGTATGTGGTTTTGCATTGTCCTGCTGAAATACACAAAGCCTTCCTTGGAATAGATGTTGTCTGGAGGGGAGTATATGTTGCTCTAAAACCTTTATATACTTTTCAGCATTCATAGTGCTTTTTAAAACAAGCAAGTGTCCCACACCATATGCAGTAATGCATCCCTATACCATCAAAGATGCTGGCTTTTGAACTGAACGTTAACAACAGGAATGGTTGCCTTTCTCCTCTTTAGCCAGGAGGACACAACGCCCATGATTTCCAACATAAAATTTGGACTTGTCTGACCACGGGACACTCTGCCACTTTGATACAGTCCATTTTAAATGAGCCTTGGCCCACGAAACACGCTGACGCTTCTGGATCATGCTCAACAATGGCTTCCTTTTTGCATGTTTTAGGAGGCATCCGTCAATGGCACGGCGGACTGTGTTTACAGACAGTGGTTTCTTGAAGTATTCCTGGGCCCATTTAGTTATGTCAATGACAGAATCATGCCAGTAAGTGATGCAGCGGCGTCTGAGGGCCAGAATATCACGGGCATCCAGTAAAGGTCTTGTCCCATAGGCACAGAGATTTTTCCAGTTTCTCTGAAAATTTTGATGTTATGCACTGTTGATGATGAGACCTTCAAAGCCTTTGCAATTTGACGTTGAGGAACATTGTTTTTAAAGTATTCCACAATTTCTTTACGCCAGCCTTCAAAGGTTGGAGAGCCTCTGTCCATCTTTACTTCTGAGAGACTCAGCCTCTCTAAGACACCCCCCTTTTATAGCCAATCATGTTACACACCTGATGTCACTTAATTACTTGCTAGAAGTTCTTTCAGCTGATTCTCTTTTATATTAATTGCTTTTTCAGCCCTTTATTGCCTGGGTCCCAACTTTTTTGAGACCTGTTGCACCCAGAAAATTTGAAATGAGCTCATTTTGTGGATAAAAATGTAAAATGTCTCAGTTTCAACATTTGAAATGTTATCTATATTCTATTGTAAATAATCAATTGGCTCATGTGATCTGAAAGTCATTGCATTTTGATTTTATTCACAATTACACTTCGTCACAACTATTTCAGAATTGGAGTTGTATTTCAGGCCAGTGCAACCCCCGCTCTGGAATCTACATCTGCGCAGAGGGGTTAAACCATAGAACTTTTGCTATGTTTTCACCCAACAGAGTGGAATAATACAAGACATCCTTTGCATTCTTATCATCATCAGTATCATCATCAAAACATCTTTTGTACTATTATTATCTTTTACTGCTTAAAACATCTTTTATGTCAATACCCCAAAGCTTATAATCCTATTTACCCAGACTGTGCGTATGCGTGAGAAAGGAACTGTACAGAGGACCAAGGTCAAGAGTGGCACAGGAATGCAAAGTTTTTGCCAGGAAAGAAAATGCCCTAAGCGCAGCCGAAAGTGGAATCAAGTATCCCGTTACTGCCTCTCAGTGACCTGTCCAAAGTATACTGGACAATACTATGTAGAAAGGTGGGAGCTGATTAGACTACGGTTATAGACAGATCTATGGCCAATTGATGTACAGCTAAAGGACTGTGGATTGCCTGGGCAGAGCGCTCTCCAAACCGTCCGGGGATACAATGATTGAGTCATTTGTGAAGCAACACAGAAAAGACTCTTGGGTTCTGTATTTTTGATCTGAGAAATTCAACTAGTAATTATTCCATAATGATCTCAAACCAATACGAGCATGAGAAAATTTTGGCTCTGATGTCCCACTGTAAAGTAAAACTGGTTCTCCTCCTGTTCCTGAAAGGACATTCTTGAAGAAAATTCTTCCCAAAATCGCAAGACTGGAATTGGCATACTTGGTGTTGAGAAACATCTGCAATTTCATGAAGAATTTTAGGATTCAGCTACCATTAACCAGACCAGAGCCTGACAGCACATCAAGCTGTACTAATGTTAGTTTACACAGCTTGCGATGCCAAAAGAATAGCTTTTGATTGGCTACATTGCAACAACAGACCATTCCTCTCTTTGCATCAAGTGCACAAAAGAAACCGTCCAAAATGACATTTATGCACATCCCAAATAATTTTTTGGCACTCCCGAGATGCTGGATGAGTTATTGTGCAAGCACAAGGGATCTGCAATGGCAGTGTAGGCAGCCAAGGTGAATGCATTATATTCCAAAACACTCCATTTTGAAGATTTCACAATGAAATTTTAATTACTTAAAATAAAGTACAAAAAAACCATATTCAAAACTCCATTATGGAGCAGTGAAAAAGCCATCATAAACTTCACTGGACCATCTCATACAATCTTAACTTAAAATCCCTCCTCTAAAATGATACTAGGCTTTTGCATTTCCAGAAGGAATCTTTTCCTGATCTATGATTCAAGCTTTCAGTCAAATTGTTATAGGAGAGCATACTCATTTCAGGTCCAGCCATAACATTCCAAAACAATTTAACAGTTTAAGGCCTCTGACATGGCCACTGCAAAACTCTATTCAACCATGTGTGCTGGCTTTGAGAAATTCATTCAGGACAAAGTCACCACAACAGGTCTTGGATTCAAATAAAAACTTTGAACAAAAAAGTCAAGACATCTAAATGTTGATTTACTTTTTAATTTCCAGTGACTATCACTTTAAATCCAACGGTATGCATATGACGCAAATACAGAAAAAATGTATTCCCTGAGAGGGAAGGAAAGTATCCATTCGAATACTCCAAGAACAGAAAAAATAGTGACAAGTTGTGAAGAAAATCCCAAGTTTGATGAAAAATGGAAAACACTAGTTATTTTTGTAGGGAGTTGATATCAAGTCACCAACCTTCTTATAATAGTACACAGGCTAAGATTTGAACACAGAGGTGACCATAGGGCAGCACAATGAATCAAGTCTTAGCAGCACTAATACATAAAGTGCAATGCTTTGAAAAGAAAAGCAATTCTTCAAAAAATTACAAGAACGTTAGAACTGGTAGTCCTCCTCAGTCATATGAATAGCCCATGCAAACTTGTCCCTTTGAGTTTTGTTGTAAATCTTCTCAATTGGAACACCAAACTTTTTACACCTGTTACATCATAAAAGTTGAAAATCAGAGAGTGCATATCACAATTTAATTTGCAGATATGTGAAAACAAAGAAATACAAATATTTAAAAAATTGAAATAAAAAAATATGTATATAGAATAGTCATGAAGTCACATACCAAGCCACAGAGATCCTTGGGTCGAGATAGTTGAGTTTGGATGTTCCAAGTGCAATGACCTTGTTTTCCTCCCTATCAGTCATCTGAAGCAGCAGTTTCTTTAGCTGCTCTTGTAACCTTTTCACAGCTTTTTCTTTCTGCTCCACTAACCTAAAAGGAAAACTCACGTCAACTCTGAAAGAACATGTGAAGTGCTCTGCAAAGTCAAGGAGCCATGTTGAAAATGAGGCTGAACAGAACTATTACCAAACAAATCAGCCACCACATTTCACATATACATACCTACCAGTGGCAGCTGGTGAACTTGCGATAGGGAAGGCTCAAAATAATCTTTTAAAGTTAATGATTGGTCAAAACGCGCTTTCAATCATTCATTTAAAGGAGAATTCTGGTGTGAAATTGACTTGGGGTGTGTTGAAACATGATGATGAGTACTAACTTCTGTTGAATACCCCACCTCTGTACGCACGCAACATTTTGAAATAAATGGCTTTTTAGCCGAAGCTCCCAACAGGCTTACAATGGTAGTGAATCGGGCATAACATTGCCATGCAAAGAAATCGCTATTTTTTTCATCATTAGCAAGGCTCACAGTAGCTCCACAATTCATCTGTAGAAGTCCGAGGGGCCTGACATTTAAAACGAGGCACTGAGAACTTTGAAAATGCACAGGTAGTTTATTAAAAATGACTATTTATACAAACAGTACCTTGAGGTAGTTTCCAGTCGCCTTCATCTTGAAAGTCACAATAAGTCGATTGATGAGCACGAACGAATAGGAATGATTGGGGAACAGATCGAAATCTATTTGTTCCTACTGTGAAAAAGTATTTGCCCCCTACCTGAATTTTTTTTTTGAATATTTGTCACACAGCAAAGCAGCACCAAACCATGATACCCCCTCCACCATACAGTTGGGATGAGGTTTTGATGTTGATGTGCTGTGCCTTTTTTTCCTCCACACATGGCATTGTGCATTTATTCCAAACAACTCAACTTTGGTATCATCTGTCTACAGAATATTTTGCCAGTAGTGCTGTTGAACATCCAGGTACTCTTTTGCAAACTTGAAATGTGCAGCAATGTTTTTTTTGGACAGCAGTGGCTTCTTTCGTGGTGTCCTCCAATGAACTCCGTTCTTGTTTAATGTTTTACTTATCGTAGATTTGTCAACAGAGATGTTAGCATGTGCCAGAGATTTCTGTAAGTCTTTAGCTTACACTCTAGGATTCTTCTTCACCTCATTGAGCATTCTACGCTGTGCTCTTGCAGTCATCTTTACAGGACAGGCACTCATAGGGAGAGCAGCAACAATGCTGAACTGTCTCCATCTAAAGAATCTGTTTTACCGTGGACTAATGAACATCAAGGCTTTTAGAGATACTTTTATAACCCTTTCCAGTTTCATGTACAGTGGCTCCAATAAGTATTTGTACACTACTTGAAAATTCGACTACATAACAGCTTTTGTATATTCGGCTAAATGCTTGCTATTGTGTGTAAAAGTGATTCAAATATTTGATAATCATAATTTTTTAAACAAATATTTAACGTCAAAATGGCATATTTGGTCAGAAAGGCGATTATCTGACCCAATAAGTATCTGTACAGTTCCATTAGTGAGTCACAAAACTTATAATACTCACCTAAAATTGACTCAAGATGTTTACAGGACCTGGTTGACTCACTTGGTCTGATTTTGTCAAGCGTGACCATACTGGACACTCCCTCTGTACACAGACTGGCCTATGTAAATGGCCTGACCATGCCCATAATGTATTCCTGTGATATATGGCTAAGACAGGCGAGATACCCTGTCGAATGCCGGAGCAAATCATTCAGCTAGATAAAGAAGGCCAAAGCACCAGAAAAATTGGAACTCTGCTATCGTTACGCCACACGACCGTGCAGTACATCATCAAGAAGTACAAACAGTCCGAACGCATAGCCAATGCAGCCAGGAAAGGATGTCCCAGGAAGACCAGCCAACGCACTGACTGGTACATCTCCCTGCTGGTACAGAGGGAGAGACAGTCCTCGGCCTCCAGTCTTGCCACCAAAGTGGAGGAAGCAACTGGAAGCCATGTTTGTGCCCAGGCCATCCATAACCGGCTCCATGAAGTACAGTAGTGTACAAATACTTATTGGTTGTACTTTAACATTTTGAAAGATTAAAGTGCAACTCCTACTCCAGTAATTGAGATCAATGTGACAGAGCAAACTACTGCCATTTAGACAATTGACTATATATTCTTCTCAATTATTTAACAAAACATGATTAAGGGAAACATAAATAGCAACATTTTATGTTACATGAATACTAAGAAAATTTTACAAAATGATTCTGAATATTTTGTATACTATTATTAACTGGAACTTTTTTTGCCAGTTATTTTAACTGTAATTTTGCAATCAGTTTATAAGAGAGCAAATGGCGACTCAAATCCTCACGCCCCAGTCAATACGTCTACATGCACAGTAATGGCTCGATTCGGCCATGCATTCGGACTACTGTCCTTGTCCCAGTATAAACATGCAGAATGAAATTCGATTTATTGACTGCAGCATGCCTGTCTCCACTACAATAGGTGGCAACATGCCTTTCAGCTTGTTCATATTGCATCTTTTTCTTATTGACCCATCACGTCACAGACCAAACATTTCACAGACAAGGTAGCTGGTGGCAAACTAGTAGCATGTTGACTGCATTGACTGTATAAGATGGAGTGATGAGAACATGGGCAATGTTACAGCTCTGTACGTTAAATACAGGCTGTTCGCTATGATTTTCAAACAATTGGCTGAAGTTTGCCTGAAACGCCGCAATGCTCTACTTTATGCCCTTTCTACTACCACAAAGTACATTTCAGTTTCTAGCAACTAACATAGTTAGTCTATTGACAGTCTGGGGTTCCAACTTTGTAAGTTAGCATCTGTGCTTTCAGGAAATGCACTGCCGGGCTTCCCATGCATGTTGGATGCAGGTTAGGAATAGTGACTGGTAGGAGAACGTCGTCTATATGATGGCGAGTGGAAGGAAATTTTTCGGGGGATGCGCAAGTCATTTGATAAATCATGCGGATTAATGGTAAAAGTTAAGAGACCTCAAGGCGTTACTTTTCAAGCACCAATACCCTTGCAGACGTGGATTGTTACTGTTCACTACAAACTTGCTAGTTTGTTCGAGCTAATTGCCCCTAAACCTGATAACTGGTTGTGCCACCCTTGGCAACAACTGCAATCACGCGTTTTCAATAACTGGCAATGGGTCTTTCACATCGCTGTGGTAGAATTTTGGCCCACTGTTCTTTGCAGAATTGTTTAAATACAGCCACATTGGAGACTAGGCCACTCCAAAATTTTGTTTTCAATTTTTAAGCAATTCAGAGGTGGACCTGCTAGTGTGTTTTGGATCATTGTCCTGCATAACCCGTGGACCTGCTAGTGTGTTTTGGATCATTGTCCTGCATAACCCAAGTGCGTTTGAGCTTGAGGTCATGAACTGATGGTGGGACATTCTCCTTCAGGATTTTCAGGTTGACAGCAGAATTCATGGTTCCATCGATTACAGCAAGTCTTTCAGGTCCCGAAGCAGCAAAGGAGCCCCAGATCATCATAGTACTACCACCATGTTTAACTGTTGGTATGATGTTCTTTTCATGAAATGCTGCGTTAGTTCCACGCCACACGTAACAGGACACACACCTTCCAAAGAGTTAAACTTTTGTCTCGTCAATTCACAGAATATTTTCCCAAAAGTCTTGGGGACCATTAAGATTTTTTTTAGCAAATGTGAGACAAGCCTTTGTATTCTTTTTGGTCAGCAGTGGTTTTCACGTTGGAACTTTCCCATGAATACCATTTTTCCCCAGTCGCTTTCTTATTGTTGAATCATAAACACTGCTTTTAACTGAGGCAAGGGAGGCCTTCAGTTCTTTAGATGTTGTTCTGGGTTCTTTCATGACCTCCTGGATGAGTCGTCAATGCGCACTTGGAGTAATTTTGGTCAGCCGGCCACTCCTGAGAAGGTTCACCACAAGTTTTCTCAATTTGTGAATAATGGCACTCACCGTGGCTTGCTGGAGTCTCAAAGCCTTAGAAATGGCTTTTTAATCCTTTCCAGACTGATAGATGTCAATGACTTTGTTTCTCGTCGGTCCTTGAATTTCTTTAGATCACAGTATGATGTGTTGCATTTTGAGATCTTTCAGCCTACTTCACTTTGTCAGACAGGTTCTATCCAAGTGATATCTTGAATCAACAGGTCCAGCAGTAATCAGGTCTGGGTGTGGCAAGTGAAATTGAACTAAAAAAATGTGGTTAAAGTTAATTCATGACTTTTGAAGGGGGGCAATTAGTTTTTCACATAGGGACAGAGTGGTATCAATAAATAAATGAACTCAACATTTAAAAATAGGACCAAGGGTCCTGTAGCTTACTGGCAAGCAGTCTTACAGCGATGATACAAGTTATGAAAAATTCATGTGAAGTTTGACATTTGAATCAATGAAAATCAATGTCAAGATCACTAAATAAATGTTAACATACATTTATAAGACCTTCTGTCATACAATCCCAAGCTCTGAGGCAGTTTTGGTGATACAAGTCATTAAAATATGTAAATATGTATTCCATATGTCAACAGTGAACTTTAATGGTCACAGAATGTCAGGTTTTGGTCAGCAAGTGGACTTCATATTTGACTTTCTAAAGGTCTCTATACAAACCTTGGCTCAATCAGTGACCATTTTGGAGATATCACTGGAGTTTGACCCTCAAAGGTCACTGACAGTCAAGTTGAATGTCATCAAATGAGAGTTCAAATGTGACTTCCTAGATGTCAGTGACACAAACTTAGGCTCCATCTGTGACTGTTTTAGTGATAAAAGTCATTGAATTTTCACTAGGTCACATTTGACCTTTGAAGGTCAGTATGAAGGTCACGAAATGAAAGTTCATATAAGACTTCCTATATGTCTGTAATACAAACTTAGACTCCATCTGTGACCGTTTTGGCAAGAGAAGTCATTGTAATTGTATTATGTCAAGTTTGACTTTCAAATGTCATCAGCAGTCAATCTGAATGTCACTAAATGAAAGTTCATACAGTACAGGCCAAAAGTTTGGACACACCTTCTCATTCAATGCGTTTCTTTTATTTTCTTGACTATTTACATCAGGGGTCCCTAATTTTTCTCAGAAAGGGCCGATGTGGGTTCAGGCTTTCATTGCAGCCAAGCACCCACACACCTGATGCTACTAATCAAGCTCATTAGCAAAGAGGCTAGGGGTTGATTAGTAGTATCAGGTGTGTAATTTCTTGGTTGCAATGAAAGCCAGCACCCACCGGCCCTTTCTGGGAAAGATTGAGGACCCCTGATTTACATTGAATATTCTCACTGAAGCCATCAAAACTATGAATGAACACGTGGAATTATGTACTTAACAAAAAAGTGTGAAGTACCTGTAACTGAAAACATGTCTTTTTTGTAGTTTCTTCAAAGTAGCCACCCTTTGCTCTGATTACTGCTTTGCACACTCTTGGCATTCTCTTGATGAGCTTCAAGAGGTAGTCACCAGAAATGGTTTTCACTTCACAGGTGCGCCTTGTCAGGGTTAATTAGTGGAATTTCTTGTCTTATCAATGGGGTTGGTGCCATCAGTTGTGTCGTGCAGAAGTCAGGTTGATACTCAGCTGACAGCCCTATTGGACAACTGTTTGATACATACGTACATAATTCCACTTGTGTTCATTCATAGTTTGATAGTTTTTACTAAGTTGATCAGAGTATCTAGGAACATTTAATGAGTGACACAGAGGCCAATTCTCTCATCCACTCTTCAACATGGGAAAGACAAAGGAATACACCATTCAAGTAAGGCAGATGTGTGTCGACCTTCACAAGTCAGGCAATGGCTACAAGAAAACAGCCACTCGCCTGCACCTGCCCATATCTACTGTCAGAGGAATCATTAAGAAGTTTAAAACAACTAGAACAGTGGTAATCAAGTCTGGATGAGGACGCAAGGTAATTTTGCCACCACGCACAGTGAGGAGGATGGTAAGAGAAATAAAAAGTTCTCCAAAGCTCACTGATATAGAATTGCAACAAATGGTCGCATCTTGGGGTCAGAAAGTCTCCAAAACAACCATCAGGCGCTATCTACATGCCAACAAGCTGTTTGGGAGGCATGCACGGAAAAACCTTTTCTCACTCACAATCATAAACGCAAACATCTGGAGTTCGCCAAGCGGTACTGGGACTTCAACTGGGACCATGTGCTTTGGTCAGATGAGACCAAGATAGTGTTTGTTGCCAAAAAGCTCTAAGTGGGTCTGGCGGAACACAAAAGATGAGTATGCAGAAAAGCACCTCATGCCCACTGTGAAGTATTGGGGAAGATCGGTGATGCTGTGGGCCTGTTTCTCTCCCAGAGGCCCTCGGAACCTTATTAGGGTGCATGGCATCATGAGCGCTTTGAAATACCAGGACATTTTAAATCAAAATCTGCTGGCCTCTGCCCGAAAGCTGAAGACAGGTCGTCACTGGTTCTTTCAGCAAGATAATGACCCTAAACATGTGGCCAAATCTACACAGAGATGGTTCAGCAGACACAGAATCAAAATCCTTTCGTGGTCATATCAGTCCCCAGACCTCAACCCCATTGAAAACCAGTGGAGTGAGCTGAAGAGGAGAGTGCAGAGGAGAGGACCCAGGTCGCTGGATGATTTAGAGAGATTGTGCAAAGAGGAATGGTCAAAGATCCCTCTTTCTGTATTCTCCCATCTGGTGAAACATTATAGAAGAAGATTAGGTGCTGTTTTGTTGGCAAAAGGGGGTTGTACAAAGTAATAACATCAGGGGTGCTAATAATTGTGGTACACATGATTTGATGTAAAATAATTATTTCTTAACGTGGAATTTTTCTCCAACTGAAGAAATGCACTTGAATTACAGGTTGGATTTTCCTCTTTTTTTCATTGTGGTCCTATATTATTTAGAAAAAAACTGAATTTATTTGAAGCTAAAAAACACATCTTAACCAGGGGTGCCAATAATTATGGAGGGCGCTTTATCTCACAGTCACGTTGGCACTTTCGTTCAGGACATCACAGGGGTTAATAGAAAAGTGAAAGTTTGTGTCACTAATGTTTGCGCCATGGCTGCAGGTGGTGTTACTTTGCTTTAAAATAACCACGATTCATACTTGTTGCATTCCTGACACACACATGCACACGCATACACACACACGCATGCGCGCACACACACACACACACACACTCACACACAGTGTGCTCCAAAATAATTGGCAATTCATAAAAAAAGCTTTAAAAATGTACAAAAAAATATTTAAAGAGAAACTCTAATGTTCCGATGGAACCAACAAAAATCATTTTCTGAGATAATAAATCAGTTTCCTCCAAATCAAATTTTCATAATTAATGGCACCTTTAAAGATGATTGCTAATAACACATACAAAAATTAAACCAAGTAGTAAATTCCACTTAAGTTTTTTTTAAAGTGTTAATGAACTATTTTGAGGCATTAAATACATCACTTCCTGTTTCACTTGGGCATGAAAATGAGGCAACACGCATGCAAAACAAAACACACAAAATAAACTGACTGCAATGACTCTTTCAGTTGCAAGACCTAAATCCAGTTGAAAACCTGTGGGCTGAGTTTAAGAGGACAGTTGATAAATGCAAATGCAAGAATGTGACGGACCTTGAAAGGATCAGCTTTGAGTTATGGTCCAAAATTCCCCAAAATGTGTGCCTATACTATGTCAAAAACTACAGGGAAAGACTCCATACTGTAATCCTGGCGAGAGGTGGTTGGACGGACTAAATGACGGGTGCCAATAATAATGAAACCTTGATTTTGTTGAAATCTATTTTGCATAAATGACTTATGATGATGATCATTTATTATTGTGTCATGCATACATATGCCCAGCCCAATGGGCTTTGAAGACACCATTATTCAGAAAAAAAAAATAAGGACCAAAAACCAAAATCTAATGAAACTAAACAAATAAACCGGCCTGATGTTTTTTTCCAAGCTTTTGCGACAAAGATAGCCAACTTATTCGTGTTGAAATAAAAAATTAAAAAAACCATTTCATTTTGTCGTCATCAGAAAACCAGAAGATTTCCGTTTTTTTCAAAACCATTTCATCAAATGTTCATCAGTCCATGGTAAGCCAGATTGTCTATAAATGTAGACAGTTCAGCACTGTTGCTGCTCTCCCTTGGAGTGGCCATCCTGTAAAGATGACTGCAAGAGCACAGCGCAGAATGCTCAAAGAGGTGAAGAAGATTCCTAGACTGTCAGCTAAAGACTTACAGAAATCTCTGGCAAATGCTAACATCTCTGTTGACAAATCTACGATAAGTAAAACATTAAACAAGAATGGATTTTGCAGGAGAAGTTAAGACCATCTGTTCGCCAATTGAAGCTTAACAGAGGATGGGTGATGCAACAGGACACGACTCAAAGCACAGAAGTAAATCAACAACAGAATGGCTTCAACAGCAGAAAATATGCCTTCTGGAGTGGCCCAGTCAGAGTCCAGACCTCAACCAGATTGAGATTGAGTTGTGGCATGACCTCAAGACAGCGATTCACACCAGACATCCCAAGAATATTGCTGAACTGAAACAGTTTTGTTAAGAGGAATGGTCCAAAATTCCTCCTGACCATTGTGCAGGTCTGATCTGCAACTACAGGAAACATTTGGTTGAGGTCACTGTTGCCAAAGGACGGTCAACCAGTTATTAAATCCAAAGGTTCACATACTTTTTCCACCCTGCACTGTGAATATTTACATGTTGTGTTCAATAAAAACATGCAAACATAAAATTGTTTGTGAGGTATTAGTTAAAGAAGACTGTGTTTGTCTATTGTGACTTAGATGAAGATCAGATCACATTTCATGACCAATTTATGCAGATATCAAGGTAATTCCAAGGGTTCACATACTTGCAACTGTATTATTTTTTTGTATCATTTGTGCATTGTCAGTAGTATTGGCACTGACACTAATCACACATTTTGATCCACTTTTACATTATCTGTGATAACCCAGTGTCAGATTCTTAACACTTTTTGAAAGTGATATAACTATAACAAATACACAGATGCAGCAATTTGGCGAAAAAGAAAAGCATCTTGTCTCACTGACACATATACCATACTCAGAGGGTTAAAATAAAAAAAATTCCACCGTAAAATTTTTCATATTTTTGGATTTAGATACTCAATTATACCCTAGTGTCAGATTCTTGAGACATTTTGAATATAAGGACATATAGCTATTGAAATTACAAGGATCGTTCAATCGGGCAAGAAAGCACATTGCCATAAAAACCATGTTCAGATGATCATAATTTAAAAATCCCACAGTAAATTTTCTCATAATTCTGGATTTTGATACTGTTATATTTTCTCTGACACCACAGTGGCAGATTCTTGAGACGTTTTGCAGATGAGGAGATTCAGCCACTGAAATTACACAGATCGTCCAATTGGGCAAGAAAGCATATTGTCACACATACCATGTTTATTTCTGTTCCACAGAAATATTGCTCATACTTCTGTTATACTGTCTCTGATATCACATTGCCTGATTCATGTGATTTTCTGAGGATGGAGAGATATAGCCATTGAAATTACACAGGTCGTCTGACTGGGCAAGACAACAAATAGTCATACATATGTTCAGAAGGTCATAATTTCTAAATTCTATGATAAAATTTCTCATAATTCACAATTATGATACTCTTATGTTGTCTCTATTCAGAGGGTCATAATTTTAAACATCCCGCAGCAGAATTTCTCCTTATGCAGGATTTTGCTTATTATTTGGCAAATACTGTCGCCATAGCAACCAAAAAAAAGGAAATTTGTTATAAGTGAAGTAGAATATACCAAATATGAAAGTAATCAGTCAAAAATTACAGCCAGTACAGCATCCACAACGAGATGTCGACAGACTCGGACGCAGCAGCAGGCGGCAACACACGTACATCCATAGTAGCCGCCCGACTTCAACCGGGGGCTAAAATAACATTATTTTCGAGGGTTTAGTCTTCATGGCACACATGGATATTTCTATTAAAATTTGGCTGAAGACCGCAAATAACTTTCAACACAAAATACAACTAATTAGGTCAAATTAACAGCTTATTAAAATCCTATCATGGCCATTATGGTTGGAACGAAAATCAGTATACACAGGGAAGCCCCAGGAGTTTGAGAACCCCTGCCCGAAACCAATGACTTCCAAAATTGCCTGATCAGTTGAACTTTGTGGCCTGTACGATTCAAAAAGAAAATCTCAATGGGTGGCAGTAGATGTGGTGTGACAATTGCTGATCCATAGTATCCAAGGATGAGCACGTGCAATCGATTCCTCAATTATTTGCCGTTAGGAGGGAACTCGATTTTTTCTCCACGTGTACATCTATAGCCAGTAGGCCCATTATGAAATGGTTCCACGTGTGTATCGCGCAACCATTTTTTGTATAAATTATAAAGCCATTAAAATGGAAAATGAACAAAGTGAATTTTAACAAAATAGAATATTTCAGTTCAAGCGTTCTCCATTGACAGTGGTCTTGATTAGCTGTGTGGTCACGCTCCAATTTCATGATTTCATGAGAGGACACCACGGAGGAAGCCATCGCTGTCTAAAAAAAAAAAAAAAAACATTGCTGCATGTTTGAAGCTTGCAAAAGCGCACCTGGATGTTCCACAGCACTACTGGCAAAATATTCTGTCGACAGATGAAACCACAGTTGAGTTGTTTGGAAGGAACGCACAACGCTGTGTGAGGAGAGAAAAGGCACAGCACAACAACATCAAAACCTCATCCCAACTGTGAAGTATGGTGGAGGGGGCATCATGGTTTGGGGCTGCTTTGCTGCCTCAGGGTCTGGACGGATTATCATCATCAGACAGAAAAATGAATTCCCAAGTTTATCAAGACATTTTGCAGGAGAAGTTAAGACCATCTGTTCGCCAATTGAAGCTTAACAGAGGATGGGTGATGCAACAGGACACGACTCAAAGCACAGAAGTAAATCAACAACAGAATGGCTTCAACAGCAGAAAATATGCCTTCTGGAGTGGCCCAGTCAGAGTCCAGACCTCAACCAGATTGAGATTGAGTTGTGGCATGACCTCAAGACAGCGATTCACACCAGACATCCCAAGAATATTGCTGAACTGAAACAGTTTTGTTAAGAGGAATGGTCCAAAATTCCTCCTGACCATTGTGCAGGTCTGATCTGCAACTACAGGAAACATTTGGTTGAGGTCACTGTTGCCAAAGGACGGTCAACCAGTTATTAAATCCAAAGGTTCACATACTTTTTCCACCCTGCACTGTGAATATTTACATGTTGTGTTCAATAAAAACATGCAAACATAAAATTGTTTGTGAGGTATTAGTTAAAGAAGACTGTGTTTGTCTATTGTGACTTAGATGAAGATCAGATCACATTTCATGACCAATTTATGCAGATATCAAGGTAATTCCAAGGGTTCACATACTTGCAACTGTATTATTTTTTTGTATCATTTGTGCATTGTCAGTAGTATTGGCACTGACACTAATCACACATTTTGATCCACTTTTACATTATCTGTGATAACCCAGTGTCAGATTCTTAACACTTTTTGAAAGTGATATAACTATAACAAATACACAGATGCAGCAATTTGGCGAAAAAGAAAAGCATCTTGTCTCACTGACACATATACCATACTCAGAGGGTTAAAATAAAAAAAATTCCACCGTAAAATTTTTCATATTTTTGGATTTAGATACTCAATTATACCCTAGTGTCAGATTCTTGAGACATTTTGAACATAAGGACATATAGCTATTGAAATTACAAGGATCGTTCAATCGGGCAAGAAAGCACATTGCCATAAAAACCATGTTCAGATGATCATAATTTAAAAATCCCACAGTAAATTTTCTCATAATTCTGGATTTTGATACTGTTATATTTTCTCTGACACCACAGTGGCAGATTCTTGAGACGTTTTGCAGATGAGGAAATTCAGCCACTGAAATTACACAGATCGTCCAATTGGGCAAGAAAGCATATTGTCACACATACCATGTTTATTTCTGTTCCACAGAAATATTGCTCATACTTCTGTTATACTGTCTCTGATATCACATTGCCTGATTCATGTGACTTTCTGAGGATGGAGAGATATAGCCATTGAAATTACACAGGTCGTCTGACTGGGCAAGACAACAAATAGTCATACATATGTTCAGAAGGTCATAATTTCTAAATTCTATGATAAAATTTCTCATAATTCACAATTATGATACTCTTATGTTGTCTCTATTCAGAGGGTCATAATTTTAAACATCCCGCAGCAGAATTTCTCCTTATGCAGGATTTTGCTTATTATTTGGCAAATACTGTCGCCATAGCAACCAAAAAAAAGGAAATTTGTTATAAGTGAAGTAGAATATACCAAATATGAAAGTAATCAGTCAAAAATTACAGCCAGTACAGCATCCACAACGAGATGTCGACAGACTCGGACGCAGCAGCAGGCGGCAACACACGTACATCCATAGTAGCCGCCCGACTTCAACCGGGGGCTAAAATAACATTATTTTCGAGGGTTTAGTCTTCATGGCACACATGGATATTTCTATTAAAATTTGGCTGAAGACCGCAAATAACTTTCAACACAAAATACAACTAATTAGGTCAAATTAACAGCTTATTAAAATCCTATCATGGCCATTATGGTTGGAACGAAAATCAGTATACACAGGGAAGCCCCAGGAGTTTGAGAACCCCTGCCCGAAACCAATGACTTCCAAAATTGCCTGATCAGTTGAACTTTGTGGCCTGTACGATTCAAAAAGAAAATCTCAATGGGTGGCAGTAGATGTGGTGTGACAATTGCTGATCCATAGTATCCAAGGATGAGCACGTGCAATCGATTCCTCAATTATTTGCCGTTAGGAGGGAACTCGATTTTTTCTCCACGTGTACATCTATAGCCAGTAGGCCCATTATGAAATGGTTCCACGTGTGTATCGCGCAACCATTTTTTGTATAAATTATAAAGCCATTAAAATGGAAAATGAACAAAGTGAATTTTAACAAAATAGAATATTTCAGTTCAAGCGTTCTCCATTGACAGTGGTCTTGATTAGCTGTGTGGTCACGCTCCAATTTTTGGTGCAGGCCTGAAAGACCGTTCAAAGATCAACACACTCACAATAGCTACTGAAACCAAGTGTACTAAGGTATGGAAGTACCATGTTGACATAGGAGGAACCTGGCTAAAGCATAAAATATGCCAAGCAAAGTTAATCTACCATAGCTTAACTTTGCCATATAGAACAATATGTCTGTATATGCTATTAAAGCATAAAGTAATTTTGAGGCAGGGAATGCAGATTTGCAGCAGCCCCATATGACTGCACTACGATCCACTCCGACTCCGAGAAGAGAATATCGCCAAGTTCATCATATCAATGATAACTCAAAATTCTGTGAGTCAGTAGACCTATTTCTCCCATTGTGGACAGTTAATTGTAGCCCCTGGACGAAGTCGAGCGACTCTTATGGATTCAGACGTGACGAGAAAGAAGACACTTTCTTCTGGATGCTCAACAGGCTGTAATTTTGGATTGATTTCTTTCATATTCGGTGTGGACATGTGTTTCTTTTATGACATCTAACGATTTTGGTTGCCATGGCGACAGTATTGGTCGTATAATATGCAAATTAGTGGCAAAACATTTCCTTGTGGACGCAGTACTGGATGCAATTTTTGACCAATGTCTTTCATATTTGGTATGGGCACGTGGTACAGTTCACTTGTGACACCTATCCATTTCGTTTGCCATGGCGACAGTATTGGCTGCATAATATGCTTATTATTTGATGGTTTTCAGTCGGAACTTCCGTTAATTTTGTTTAAAAAATTCTTGTATAAATTACAGTAAATTACATAAACACTTCATATCAAGTGGTAATCCAGCCTGTTCTGATTGAAAATAAACATTATAAACTAGATATACTGCTGTGCAATGTTATTGCTGCTGCCACACCATAAAAGATGCGGTCTAAAAATAGTTTTCCCTCTGCCAGGAATCAATCCCTACTTGAGTTTATCATCTGATCACTTCATCTGGGAAAATATAACTCGTGCCCATCCCTAACAGTATCCCCAACTCGTCATCCACAGATACAGTAACAACTAGATGGTCAGTTGCCTGCAGGTTGACTAGTAGAGCACTCGCAAGAAATCTCTCTGGACACGGTGGCAGAAGTGGCGTAATGATTGCAGATCGAGAGTATCCTCGACTTGTCTGGCGATTCAGTGGCAACATTTGGTTTTTATTGATCAGATAACCTAATAAAACAGTCATCAAGTTTACCATAAATTTCTTTGCAGCAGGGGGGAATTTTTCAAGAGGTAAAATAGTTGAAGCCAGCACTAATCCAATCCACCAAGGAAGTGAGAGAAAATTATAGTGTTAACCATTTTTTTGCCTAAAAATAAAGGTGAAAGCCACAGGAAATGCATGAGCATGGTTCTTGAAATTGTTTAGAATACACATTAAAGTGCTTTCAAGTGATTTTAACCAAGTTAAGCTCACGAATGATCATTTCAAGGAAAAGACCACCTTTGCTGAAACTATGCATCAGTCAAAAGAGCTGTTGAAACGATGTCCAAAAATATTTTTTAGATATTTTTGGGATTTGTGCAATTCTTGTAACAACAAGTTGAATTTAGCCGCATCTTGCCAGTTGGGCCACGCCATTTTGTCCTGATAAGTCACATGAGGTGACGTATAAGTGCTAATGCTCTTCAGCTCAGTGAGGTAAATTATACTCTCAACCAGCAGCTGATGAACTGGCGATAGGGGAGGCTCAAACCCATCCCTTGAAAATAATGATTGGTCATGACCTGTTTTCAATAATTCATTTAAATTACCATTACAAAACCTCGGAAAACTCAACATTACCAGCTTTGGACAGTTTTAATTAATAATGAACACCTGTCAACTTACGCATACCGTGAAAGTTTTACTGGTTTACCTACGTTCCCCTGCTGTAGTCAGCATTTACTCAATTAACGCACGTGTAAGAGATTTCCGCACAGAATTGAATTACTTGTGCGTGGAGGTTTATCAGTTTCACCTGCATTATGACTCCTGACTTCTCACGCTTTTCTTAACTCAGGGGTTGGAAGAAATGCATCCCAGATAGTAAGAACCTCCGCTCCAAATCTGGCCCAGCTCTGGGGCGGATCAGCTGGAGTCAGCATAGAGCTGGGTCAGATCCGGAGCGGAGGTGCTTGCTATCTGGGATATGTTTCATTATCGTTTAAATAGTTTGAATGAAATTAGATCATTTGAAACGTCTTGTGCAATTCCATTGCTTCCAATGATCTTATTTAATTTACACAATCGCAAAACATATGCATTGCTTCCAACCGCTGAGTAAAAAAAAAAAAAAAAAACCAACAACATGAGAAAGTCCAGAGTCGTAATCGGTACGCATTATAAATGAAAACTGGCCATACCAGATAATGATGAGAGTTTTCAGAGTTTTTGGAAAGGTGATTTAAAGCTGTCGTATACGATCAGAGAATCAGTTGAGAAAGATTGAGACGTTGAGAAAAGTTTGAAAAAAGCATCCTGCCCACACACACGCACCCCTCCCCTCTGTGCTCCCTGATCCTTCCCACCCAGCACGTGTGGCCATCCGCGTGGAGACTCCCAGACACACCCCCTCAACCAGAACAACAAGCCGGCCGGTAGTAAACAGATAAAGCCAGTATTTATTCCACATACATGAACAACAAGAACATCTGGTCAAATATAAAATATTTGCCTCTCTCAATCACCGGGATGTTTGCAGTGTGTTTTAGCTGGGGTTTCTGCATTAGTAAGAGAGCGCTCTGTTCACTAACACCACAATGAAGAGGTTTACAATATAGTTCATCAATCGGAAATACATTTGAACAAGTTCATGTGTTCACTGAATGCATTCAGGCACAACACTGATAATAGCAATGCTAGTTTTCAATGCTAAAAATAAACGGCTAACGTTCTGTGGGGGATTTCCCCTTCTGCGTTGTGTATTTTAAGTATTGTAAGCAATAAGTAATAACACACTCAGTCAAAGGCAGTTGATATTAGTTTATACGTGCACGGGAAGCCACACTAGTACAGACAAAAGTCCTAGGTGGAGACCTCCTAGAAACAGGGGTGACCCCAGATCTTATTCACAACAGGAGGGGAGGAGTTACAGTAAACAAAGAGTAAGGGTCAGCAGGTTACAGTAAGTAAATCCTTATATAAACAGCGACACCTACAGTTCAGGAGGTACACACTATGAAATAAGAATTTCCACCACAGTTCCGACGACGTCTGTCAACACAGAAAATGACCGGCAGCATTTACAGTCATAAGCTAGCATTGTCATAGACTTATAAAAAGTTATTTATGTAACAACTCACACAATAAAAGTAAAAAATTACCAACCTGTTCAACAAAAAGTCTGCTGTATCAGCATCAGATTTCAGGCCCAAATCCTCCTGGATGTGAATGGATGACCCGATTTTTACTCGGCTTTTAGTCCTGCGTTGCTCACATTTCCTCTTCGTCTCTGTCTTTTCCTCTGCAGACTTACGCTTTCTCTCAAATTTTGCCGGTGGGGCAAGCAGTGGCCGCTTGCTGCTGTCGCTGTCTTTCTTTTCTATTCTTCTAGCACTTGTCGCTAAGCTGCTACTCAGCTACTTGCTTGTTGCAGAAAGTTTATTACGCGGAAGGGGGCAGGGACGAGGCGGAACGCGGAGCACGGAGAGTCAGAGCAAGCTCTCGGGGGAGTGTCAACTAGAGCGAGGGGATTGGATGAGAGTAGAAGAGAGACGTTGACCAATGTAAGCCATCCGGCCGGATGGCTTACATTGGTCAAAGCCTCTACAGCCCTGCAGCCATTAGAGTGAATGGATTTTTTTCGCTTTTTTTTTGCTCTAAACATTGTGTAGATTGTACTATAGGACCAGAACCACCATCTAAAGAGGTTTTTAATAATGATAAAAATTTCAAATCGTATGCTACAGCTAAAAATGAATGACTGAAAACAGGTTGGACAAATTCAAGCTCGGACAAAGGGGAAACCAATTTTGGACTGCAGGGATATCAGTTTGAACCTAGGTGCCTCGAAACTGAAACTGAGAATTCCAGCGACCCAAGCGATAGCAGCAATGAAGACTGAGGTGGACGAACCAGAGTGGTGCCTTGACAACGTCGCATGGTGTAAGTGCGGTCGTTGATCCCACGTCTTGCTTGGAAGACCTGTGCTGATGCCATGAGTACCCAAGAAAGGTTAATTCAGTTCGACCGTCAGTTCATATCCGTCAAGTTAACTGCACGTTTGCTTTAACACTAAGTACACCACATCTGGCCATCAGTAAGAAAATTGATGTTCTCATTGGTTGAAACATTTCAATGGCGAACCACAGCATTCAATGAAGATTGCCTGGATGCGGCAGTATTTCTCTCGTTTTTTTGTCCCGCATATATATAAAATATAAAAAATGTGAAAAATATTTGTTCATTCATACCTTTTATTGCTCTTTCGATTGATGTATGCTTTGACTAAAGGTGGTCTTTTCCTTTAAAAATTGTTCATCTATTCATTGATTTCCAAACAAATAATACAATAAGACAACATCACTGTATTGTAGAGTGATCTAGGTCCTCGAAGGGCTTTCAGGGGGGCCCTCAACAACATAAAGACTGCTATAAAATTTCACTTTTAATTTAAATCAAAAGGAATTATGGTACAAACAACGTAGAGTGATTTATTTTAACATTATCAGGGTTCAAATATATCAAACAATTGATAGACTCTACCCAATTCATAAGTTACTTAATTTCAAAATGGCAGGCTGCACAAACCCGAATTCCAATGAAATTGGGACGTTGTGTAAAACTAATCCTTCTTGACCTCAGTTGAGTACACCACAAAGACAAGATATTTGATGTTCAAACTCAAACTTAGTTTTTGGATATACTCATTCTTTATGAATTTGATGCCTGCAACACATTCCAAAAAAACTGAGACAAGGGCATGGTTACCACTGTGTTACATCACCTTTTGTTTTAACAACACTCAATAAGAGTTTGGGAATTGTGGACACTAATCGTCAAAACCATACATGTCAACTCTCCTACTTTTGGGGATTTTTATTCACCAACCGATTTTGAAATCGCCTTCCATTGAAATCAACCTCTTTTAATAAATTTTAATCAATTATTAATTTTTACGTGTGCACACTTTATTTTCCACGCTTTTCTTAAATCTAGAGTTCATTTTTTACTTTAGAAATATTTGTTTCATAAAATAATGACTTAAATCGCCAACCCAGACGTTTGTGAGGATGTGCACATACATAGGACATGCATGTGCAAAGATGTCATGTGCAAAGATGTACATTCCGCTCTTTGCTGCGTAAACGCAAAATTTTGGCAGTGCACACATCTCGAGGCCCGCTGTGTCAGGGCGCATTATACGCTGTTAGGACTAGCTGGGAGAGACTGTGATATTACGTTTGTTCTTGGAACTAGGCAAAGAGGGGGAAGTTAAGCTCTTTTGGTATTTAAAAAAGTTTCCGAGAATTTCCTGCATAATGGAGTAGAAATGTACTAGAAAGAAAAAAAGCAAGAAATGACAATGTTTTCAACTCTACACGAAGTGAACAGTACGAGTGCATCGGCCCGTCAAGCCTTGGTCCCATGCATTTTGTGAAGTGTGTACGTACAATTTTTAAAATAAATCATGTCTGTATTGCAGACGTTAAAAACATTTGCATACCGATAAACACATAAAATGAGCAAAGTCAGCTGAGAAAACCTGATCCGTTTCTTGATATGTTCAGACCATATACATCTCATGAAGATGGTATCAAAATGGTAGAAGTGCTCATACAGGGCTGTCATAATTTGCAGTGAAAATTATGCTGCTGTACTCTAACTCAGGTGGTACTTCATGAATACGAAGCTGGTCTAAACCAGGTTGAAATTGTTGCCACAAAATTTTTTTTTTTTTTAAATTAGTTCCGAAAATGACGCATAAAATTGAAGATAACTGGTCACGACTACCTCAAGTGTTTTCCATCCACACTTAGTCTAAATTGCTGCATAGTTGGGTATCGCATGCAAACTTGCTTAGCAACAAGTGCTCACTGCATTGATATTATTTTTGGAAAATATTAGGATTGAGCTTCTCCACCATGGTTGCAGCCGACCATTTTCTGGATCTAAAATAGCATGAAAAATCTTTCCCTGACCTTTTCCAGTCCTATTTGAACAGAATGGGCAGACCGGAGGGAAAGATTGTTGATTTCTACAGATACACCAGACTATGCAGGGGCTCCTTCATTGAAACACGGCAGTGCCTATGATAGCAGATGATAACAGATACAGAAGTTTGTTTGACGGCAATCAGAAGGCTGATTGTAATGAATTGTGTGTCAAATTAAACCTAATGATGTCCCCAATAACTTAATACGATTGAGATTCTATACTATTGATTTCCGTTAAAACATTCCTGACTACTGGTACAGTATATAGTTTCTTTGAGGTTGAACTTCAGTGTTTTTAAAGAGCTTTATTCCATAAATGCAGTTATAATTCTGCCTAAAATCTCACCTCAGAATGTGGCAGCATATGTTGCTCCAAAACCTTTGCGTACCTTTCAGCATTAATAGTGCCTTCACAGATGTGCAAATTACCTGTGCCATGGGCACTAACGCATTACCATACCATCACAGATGCTGGCTTTTGAACTTTGCGCTGATAATAATCTGGATGGTCCTTTTCCTCTTTAGCCCAGAGGACACAATGTTCATGATTTCCAAAAACAATTTGAAATGTGGTCTCATCAGACCACAGCAATCTTTTCCACCTCGCGTCAGTCCATCTCCAATGAGCTTGGGTCAAGAAAAGCTGACGGCGTTCTGGGTGTTGTTTAAATATGGTTTTCGCTTTGCATGGTAGAGTTTCAACTTGCACTTGTAGATATAGTGACAAACTGTGTTAATTGAGAATGGTTTTAGGAAGTGTTCCTGAGGACACATGGTAATACAGCACTGTCCATAATGATTGGCACCCCTGGTTAAGATGTGTTAAAAGCCTCAAAATAAATTCTGTTTTTATTGCAGAAGCATAGTCCCACAATGAAAATTGTAGAAAAATATAGCTTTCAACTCAAGTGAATTTTAAGGGAAAAATAAAATCCCTGACTAAGAAATATTTTTCATAAAGTCATCTGTTCCACAATTATTAGCACCCCTAACAATTCCAAGGAAATAAATGTAATTGAAGTATTTCTGTCATTTCTACAGTAGTTTACAAAGTTGATCAGAGTATCTTGGAACATTTAATTAGTAATTCATCACTTCCTGTTTCCCTGGGGTATAAATATGACGTGACACAGAGGCCATTTCTCTTATCCACTCTTCAACATGGGAAAGACAAAGGAACACACCATTCAAGTAAGGCAGATGTGTGTCAACCTTCACATGTCAGGCAATGGCTACAAGAAAATAGCCACTCGCCTGCACCTGCCCATATCTACTGTCAGAGGAATCATCAAGAAGTTTAAAACAACTGGAACAGTGGTAAACAAGCCTGGACAAGGACACAAGGTTATTTCGCCACCACGCACAGTGAGAAGGATGGTAAGAGAAATAAAAAGTTCTCCAAAGCTCACTGTTAAAGAATTGCAACAAATGGTAGCATCTTGGGTCACAAAGTCTCCAAAACAACCATCAGGCGCTATCTACATGCCAACAAGCTGTTTGGGAGGCATGCACAGAAATAACCTTTTCTCACTAACAATCATAAATGTAAACGTCTGGAGTTTGCTAAGCGGTACTGGGACCGTGTCCTTTGGTCAGATGAGACCAAGATAGTGTTTGTTGCCAAAAAGCTCTGAGTGGGTCTGGCGGAACACAAAAGATGAGTATGCAGAAAAGCACCTCATGCCCACTGTGAAGTATGGGGGAGGATCGGTGATGCTGTGGGCCTGTTTCTCTTCCAGAGGCCCTGGGAACCTTGTTAGGGTGCATGGCATCGTGAACGCTTTGAAATACCAAGACATTTTAAATCAAAATCTGGTGGCCTCTGCCCAAAAGCTGAAGATGGGTCATCTCTTGGTCTTTCAGCAAGATAATGACCCTAAACATGTGGCCAAATCTACACAGAAATGGTTCAGCAGACACAGTATCAAGCTCCTCCCATGGCCATCTCAGTCCCCAGACCTCAACCCCATTGAAAACCTGTGGATAGGGCTGAAGAGGAGAGTGCAGAGGAGAGGACCCAGGTTGCTGGATGATTTAGAGAGATTGTGCAAAGAGGAATGGTCAAAGATCCCGCTTTCTGTATTCTCCCATCTTTTGAAACATTATAGGAGAAGATTAGGTGCTGTTTTGTTGGCAAAAGGGGGTTGTACAGAGTATTAACATCAGGGGTGCTACTAATTGTAGCACACATGATCTGATGTAAAATAATTATTTCTTAATGTGGGATTTTTTTTCCCTCTGAATAAATGCACTTGAATAAAAGGTGGGATTTTCCTCTTTTTTTCATAGTGGTCCTATATTATTTAGAAAAAAACTGAATTGATTAGAAGCTAAAGAACACATCTTAACCAGGGGTGCCAATAATTGTGGAGGGCGTTGTATCCTTTACAGTTTTTAATACAGCGCCACCTCGCCCCATCCCTGCCTATGAACGTACAAGCCTTTTGAGGATGCTCCTTTTATATCATGGCACTCACCTGTTTCCAATTAACCTGTTCACCTGTAGAATGTTCCAAACAGGTCTTTTTTTAAGCATTCTTTTTTGCTTCCCCAGGGCCCTGAAAACGATGCACCAGCTGCATGGAAAATAATGTCCCTTGCGAAAGGACAAGAGCAGGTTAATTAGCAAGCTAGCTAGCCAGACAGCATTGTGGCTTGCTCAGGTAACGCCGTTTGATTTTCCCCAGGCGTTCTATCACTGAAAGTTGCACAAGGAGACAAGAAGAGGAATTTATTTTAGGCAGTTTTACCCTCACCTCATCATCTTCCCCACTTTTTTTCTCCCATTTTTTGTTTGTTCGTTCTTTGATGACCGCATTTTCGGCAAAATCTTTTTAATTGAAGGATATTTTCCGTGATATAAACAGAAAATATGCTGCCAATTCACTATCAATTACAATAAAATTTTCAATGATCTACTCTCAGCCCCTTGATATTTACTTAATTATTAAACATAATTAACATACCGAAATCTTAAGAATTTTACTTCCCACGACTGAGATTCTTCTTCGTTCATGTGTATTATTCTTACGCATCAATAACGATGGTCTAGAAACAGTGCGTCAAATTGTTTGCATGGATCCTTGTTGCTCGTTTATATTACACGCAGTGTTTCCACTACCATTGTTCTGGAGGGGCGGTGTGATTGCATGCAAGCAATTATTTTGGCCACAATATAAGATAGTACAGAGCAGAAAAATATTATTAGTGGTCTATTTTTGATGCATGCTTTTATACCAGTCCCAAACCACGAGGTGACGACGACGAAGATCGCTGCGCAGTTATATTGAATTAGGAGGTAAAATAAGTAAAAAGCCATACCCAAATTATCTGTCTCCTACTCCCTCAGGACCTGAATTATCTTTCTTGTGGTAGAACATAAGACTGGAAGCATCATGGTGCATGTATAATGTATACATTATGCTTTCCAAGTATTTACCTGTGACCTTTCCCCCACTTTTATTCCAGGCTTAAGACTGGACAAATGTATTGCTTCTGATTATATAGATTATTTAAATGGAGTAATTTTGGGAATTTTTACTTTTTCACAAAATCACACAAGTTAATGGTGCAAAGACTACAAAGAGCACTCAGCTATAGGAAAGGTGTAGGTTTGGGATTTATGTGCAAGCAATACATAAAGTGGATTATGGTTATGCTTCTACATCTGATGGTGACAAGTCCATTGACAAAGCTCACAACCAAGTTCACCAGCCCCCTAGAACAGAAATGAAATGCAAAGAAAGAAATCTCGTATTTTGTAAATCGAAAGTTATTTAGAGAATTTCCATATAAAAATTGATCATAATGGCTAAAGCAAATGAAACTCACTAAATGAGCCATATCATAAAGTACTCAGATTTTTGAATCCCTTTGCATCCCCAGAACCCCATTTTTGCTACTGCCATGGAAAACCCTGAAAATATGTGAACGCAGAAATTTCAGTCTAACTCTGAACCACGGACCGCCCCCGCCCACGAAAGCAAAAAAAAAAAACCTAGGGGAATCATTGACATGCGAATTCCAGGCCTGTTACAACTGATATAATAAAGGACCGATAATGTAATAAAATTAACCAATAATGTAATAACTGCCCAATAATGTCATTAAAATGTCTGCCCAATAATGTAATCACCCTCAACAAATAATGTAATTACTTAGTTTATTCAATTTATCTGGGCGTTAGTGGGTGACACTGTTGCCAGATGCATCAAGCCAAATTCATGTGGGCTTGATTGGGCAGCAGTGTTGCCAGATGCATCGAGTCAAATTCATGTGGGTGTGAGGGGGTAGCAGTATTGCCAGATTATGGAGCCAAATTCACGGTGCTGTTGTAATCATCATTAGAGAACGATGTAAGACGTGTCGACAAAATAACTGAACTTTTTGCCTGTGCTATGCACTCGTTGAATTTAAAACTCACAAATTTTGTAATTGTAAAAGTAGAAAATCCAAAACCAGTGAAGTTGGAACGTTGTGTAAATCGTAAATAAAAACAGAATACAATGATTTGAAAATCCTTTTCAACCTATGTTCAATTGAATACACTGCAAAGACAAGCTACTTAATGTTTGAACAGGTAAACTTTGTAATTTTTTTGCAAATATTAGCTCATTTGGAATTTGATGCCTGCAACGTTTCAAAAAAGCTGGCACAAGTGGCAAAAAAGAGAGTTGCGGAATGCTCATCAAACACTTATTCGGAACATCCCACAGGTGAACAGGCTAATTGGGAACAGGTGGGTGCCATGATTGGATATAAAAGCAGCTTCCCTGAAATGCTCAGTCATTCACAAACAAGGATGGGGCGAGGGTCACCACTTAGTGAACAAATACGTGAGCTGATTGTCGAACAGTTTAAAAACAACATTCCTCAACGAGCTATTGCAAGATATTTTGGGATTTCATCATCTATGGTCCGTAATATCGTCAAAACGTTCCGAGAATCTGGATAAATCACAGCACGTAATCGACAAGGCCGAAAACCACCATTGAATGCCCGTGACCTTCGATCCCTCAGGCGGTACAGCATCAAAAACCGACATCAGTGTGTCAAGGATATCACCACATGGGCTCAGGAACACTTCAGAAAACCACTGTCAGTGACTACAGTTCGTCGCTACATCTGCAAGTGCAATTTAAAACTCTACAATGCAAAGCGAAAGACATTTATCAACAGTACCCAGAAACGCCGCCGGCTTCGCTGGGCCCAAGCTAATCTAAGATGGACTGATGCAAAGTGGAAAAGTGTTCTGTCGTCTGAGGAGTCAACATTTCAAATTGTTTTTGGAAACCGTGGACGTCTGGTCCCCCGGACCAAAGAGGAAAAGAACCATCCGGACTGTTATAGGCGCAAAGTTCAAAAGCCAGCATCTGTGATGGTATGGGGGTGTATTAGTGCCCAAGGCATGGGCAACTTACACATATATGAAGGCACCATTAATGCTGAAAGGTACATACAGGTTTTGGAGCAACATATGTTGCCATGCAAGCAATGTCTTTTTCATGGACGCCCCTGCTTACTTCAGCAAGACAGTGCCAAGCCACATTCTGCACGTGTTACAACAGCATGGCTCCGTAGTAAAAGAGTGCGGGTGCTAGACTGGCCTGCCAGTAGTCCCGACCTGTCTCCCATTGAAAATGTGTGGCGCATTATGAAGCGTAAAATACGACAACTGAGACCCCGGACTGTGGGACAACTTAAGCTGTACATCAAGCAAGAATGGGAAAGAGGTCCACCTGAAAAGCTTCAAAAATTGGTCTCCTCAGTTCCCAAACGTTTCCTGAGTGTCGTTACAAGGAAAGGCGATGTAACACAGTGGTTAAAAGGCACCTGTGCCAACTTTTTTGCGATGTGTTGCTGCCTTTAAATTCTAAATTAATGATTATTTGCAAAAAAAAAAAAAGTTTCTCAGTTTGAACATTAAACATCTTGTCTTTGCAGTGTATTCAATTTAATATAAGTTGAAAAGGATTTGCAAATCATTGTATTCTGTTTTTATCTACGATTTACATAACGTGCCAACTTCACTGGTTTTGAGTTTTGTACATTTGAAAATATTTTGCAGATTGCATTATTTTTTGATTACACTTTGCTGATTATTCTTGACTGAATGTTTTCTTTCCCACTGGCCTCAAACTTCAACTAGGTGTGCTGATGCCCCGATTCAGACAAGACTTGGGCATTTCATTAAGAGCTTGGCCAGATTGATTCTTCGATCGACGAATTCAGCAATTCCTTATATCCTCCTAAATATTCTTGTTGATTGGCCAGTCACTCAATTATATACTGAGGCTCATCTGCGTAACACAGTTATAGTTCACATCCACGTGAAACCTCCACAGTAATGATGTATTGATTGACATGTTTCTTTTACAAATCCAAAGAGTATAAACTTTCCACAGTAACAGAAAGAGATTGACTGGACCATCAGAAAGGTATTTAAACACTTGCATAATTTATGATTCTGCCAGTGCCTGTTTCTGTTATTTTTCATTATGAGGGCCCGAGCCGACTGCAAGTCGTAGGCGGAGGACCCAATTGCAATCGCGCTGTTTATTGTTATTCTTCTGACTTTTCCTGGCCCAATTTCACCCCTTTCCCAAATTTGAAAATGCTTCTAACTTTCCACATTCATCCAGCCGGATTTAAAATTCGATATTTTTGGGCGCTCGCACATGGTCGACATTAAATGCTGAAATGGCGCTCTCTACAAATTTTAAAATAACTCCGCATTGGGGTTAGTTTGTCGTAGGCGGATGAAATTTGGTACGCACATGTATCATTGCCAGACGCACAAAAAAAAGTCTCTTAATGTCATGGTAAAATCCCAACAGGAAGTCGGCAATTTTGATTTTGCCTCACCTCGTATTTTAACAAACTTTTCCGAGAGATTTCGCCCAAACGACTTCCCATTTGGTACAGATCATCAAGACCCCATGCTGATCTAAAGTTGTGCTCTGCATGTCTGTCGGTCAAAGCACGTGGCATCTAGGGCCCGACAAATTTTGGCGACTTTTCATTTCCTCACCATTTACATTCGAACGGCTCTCACGCTCACCTACTTGTTTGTAGCAGCTTCAAACTTTATGAACACGATGATGGCGCCTTCCCGTGGTAACAGTTGAACCCATCAACTTCATTCCCCTTCATGAATGCTGTGAAGCTACGAGTAATGGCGTCCGCGTGGCGACGCAGCGACCATCGATCCCTTGCCGTGAAAATATGTTTAGGTCTTTAATGAACTCGTAACTTCATAAAAATTGATACACAGGTATGGGTGGCGAGCTCTAACATCTGATAGGGGCGTCACCCATGGTAGGAGTGAAATACCTCTGTAGCGCCCCCTTGATATTTTCAAAACCCCTCCCCATAGGAATTTTTAATTTTTTTAAAAAGGAAGATAAAAATTGGTACACGTGTATGTTGCCAAGACGCACAAAGAAGTCTCTGGCACCACTGGTCTACTCCAAACAGGAAGTCAGCTATTTTGATTTTAACGTGTCATTTTGGCCCAATTTCCACACATCGTATTTTAACAAACTGCTCCTAGACATTTTGTCCAATCCAGCTCATTCATTAAAGATCATCAAGAGACCATGCTGATCAAAAGTTGTGCTCTGCATGTCTATAGGTCAGTGGGCGTGGCCTCGATGACGTCCCCATTTCTGATGCCTTGCCATGCACATTCAAGCAGCTCTCTCTCCCTCATACTTCATCCAAACGGCTTCAACATTCCTGTACATGATAGGAGCCCCGCCCTGAACGCCTCTATATACTCGTAGGCAATCTTGGTCATGGCGCCCCCTTGTGGAAAGAGGAAATGCCATATTTCACATTGAAATTGGCCGATTTGCTCAAAACTTCACATTTGTGCTGACGGTCTGCCCCTAAATGCACCTGCCCACGTCTGATAACCCTCTGAGCACCCCCTGGTGGATGAACCATCAGCTTGTCATAACTCCTTTGTGCTTTGTTCGATTCGCTCAAAACTTTATCACAGGTTGGCCCCAGTGCTTGACCTGTCCAATGGTCGTGAGTGCACACCTGCACCCGTCAGGATCCCACCACTACCCCCAACGTGCACAAGGGTGCGAGGGCCTTTTCAACTCTGCTTGCAGCTTTAATTATGTATTATCATTATCAGTCTGCATCCCAGTTTTGTCTTGCCATTTGTTTATTTACTATTCTGTGCACCAGTGTCTACCCCTGTCTTGTGATCAGAGTGGTAAGTTCGTTCTCCCTAGTCTGCATGCCAACATGGTTGAGTGATTTCAGTGGTTTCTGGTTTTTCCCATAGATATATTTATATAAAACACTAGATTGCTGATAGGGTGCACTAAAGTGAAGCATCAGTTCTAAGAGCCTATACACCCAGAAGTAAAATTCGCTCATAGACTCCCATTCATTTTCGCCTACTTTAAAATTAAATTTTCAGAAGCACTTGCTTGCAAGTCGGTGTTATTCTGGTATCGCTGTGCAAGGCAACATTTTGTCTAAATATGAGCTTTTCCGAGGATGGAAAGCGGCACACTTTCTAAAGCGAAGATCAAAATGTGACTCGGTATTTACGTTAAAGTGCAGCGGAGAAGTGATGTTAATGCGACGGAGGCTTTTACCTCTGATAAGATAATTGCTTGGAAGCTATCGCCATTCTAAGAAACATCGATGAATGTCCGTATACTTTATAAAATTACACTCTGGTTTCCTCACTTCATTGTACCCTGGTTGACTATTTACCATCAACCAAATTGTTTATATTGAATCATATGGCTAATGCCAATGTTGATAAAAGGAAGCGCTAGTGAAGCCTTTCTCCCCTTTTTGTCTTCTGGAGCTCTGTACAAAGCAGACAAAGCGACTTGTCCACTGTTTTAAATATTATGCAGGTAAGAAGTATTGTTGAATGTCAGTTACAAGTATTTAGCTAGCTTGTTAGCCACCTTTTCAATTTTATTTACTACTAAGTCAATGCAGTCCCCGCAACGCCAAAGTAGCTCGCTGCTGACCGTTATCAATCTCAAGCGTTCGCTTTCAGTCAGGGGTCTGTTCAAGTCAACGGGACGGCTAATTAGCTAGCTAGAACGAAACGCGTTTCTTTTCTATCAAAGTTACAACTTTGCGTTTATACGTTAACTTACGCATGAAACGTTTTATTACAGCTCTTCAAATAAATATAGCTGCAAAAGGAAGCCGCACATCTCGGTATTTTCTTGCTTGTATCGACTGAAATTGGCCTCATAGGAAACCATTCATTTTTATGAAGAAGTTGGCTGTATCAATAAGGCGACCGGGTGCTTCACTTTGGATAATGTTAATATGACATTCGCGATCTAGTGTTCTAAATATATATATCAATGGTTTTTCCGCATAATTACTTCAATTCTCCTTTACTTTCTCCGATTACTAATAATGCTAACATTTATATTTTGTCTTACAGTTACTAACTTTACTCACCCATGTACATATTACTAACTAAGGAGCACTTGGCTTAATTTGTAAAATTGCACCGCTACTATTTATTACTAACGTAATCTCAGCACTCGCCCTGTTCTAATGTCCGCCCCTTGCATTGCTTTCCCTGTATCTTGTGTTTCTGCGAAACCTCTCGCACATGCTTAATTGCTACCCTGCACTCTTATCTGTGCACGTCAAACTCCTTAACCAAAGCCGTTTATCTGTCATAGGTTGTCCAAGTATTCCCAGTCTGCATCTTGGCTTTTGCAAATTATTGTATTAGAGCTCCCTCATGATCTCACCTTCATTGTCTGTTACTCCCCTCACCCATTTCCCTGCAGCATGTGACTTCCGTTTGGTGCGTTTAAGCCCTGCATTTCTGTTCCTTCGCTGTCAGAACGTTGGTCATTTCTTCTGTGCCGAGAGAACCGTACGCCAGTAGATCTGTGAGATTTCAGATGCTCTTTGCCCAACTACCGTTTTCTGCCTGTGCCCTTCAAATTTATTTGGTTTCATTGTTCTGGTTTTGACCCTGCCTGCCTGACTACGATTCCTGTCTTTTGCTGCCCTGATTTTTGGCTCACAATTTACTAACCCTGATTCTTTTCCTGCTGTCTATGTACCTTTGCCATTCCGACCTACTGTTACTGAACTCTGCCTGTCCCACGACCCTGTGGATTGTGTTTTGGATTGTGTTTTTCGGCTCTGTACTTTTGTGATCTCTGGCCTGGCCTCGGACTGAATAAAGGATTTTGATTTGAAGAATAAAAACAGGACGATAACAATAGGTCTCCACGACTTTTGTCTTGGAGACCTAAATAGCAAGCTTTCCGTCTGAGTGAAAGTTCTGATCGTAAAATAAGCAGTTCCATTAATTAGTACATGTGTTTGCTGAAGCGGCTTTGTCGAATAATGGACAAAACTCTGAACTTTATCATGGAGAAAAGGCATGTTTTGGGGTTGGAGAGGTTACTGGTGACCACTGATGTCCAGCTGCGCCAATACTGATAAACTCACACAACACTGAACCAGAAAATCATCAATTCATATTGAATTTCATTAATCAAAAGTTGATTTGAGTTAAAAATATGATTATTTTATGATTTGACAGTATGCCATTTTGAGGGCTGTTAGTGTTTGGGGAGCCACCTGGAGCGCTGTCTTATTTGGCTTTCTCTTTCAAAGTCAAATAAGACTCATGCTCAGTCGGGGAAGACTTGTGGTCAAGCAGTTTATGATCCCAGAAATGTATTCTTTTAAGCCCCAGCTATTTTTCAATAGTATTACTTTATCATTTCGATGATCAATTTTCATGAAGACTTTTTATTTTTGTTGCCCCTTTTCTCTGCCAAAATCATGAAAAACTGATATTCAATGGAATACTAAATGCTGCAAGTGTATTGTCTCAGTTGAGCCATATTCCCCCCTCTCTATGAAGCTTAAATCTTGAATAATAAAGCATTTAAGTGTCACATGTTAATAACCATATTTGGCCTCTGCACAAAGGGTCGTGTGAGGGTAACACGTGATCTTAGTCCAAAATAATTGTGATGTGAATAGTTCATCAGCCGTTGCCTGAGCAAAGACAGCAAACTGTTGACATCATAGTCACTAAGAGTTAGGTCACTTGCACAAACAAAGAATAATAGCATGGTACCCTCACATGCCCTAATGCACCATTGCGCTTGTTGCTGGCCATATTCTATTGATAGCTGACTATTCATTGATGGATTTTCAAAAGACGCATCTGGCAGCAGTCTGCCTACTCACCCTTGGAAAACTTTGGCCTGACGTGTCTTGCAACACTGCCGCAACCTCATACATGAATGAATTTGGCTCGATAATCTGGCAATACCATCATCCTCTCACGCCCGCATGAATTTTACTCAGTGATCTGGCAACATTGTCACTCAATCACGTCTAGATGAATTGAATGAGCCAAGTTATTACATTATTGGTTGTGTGTTGTTACATTATTGGGCAGACATTTTTTATTACAAGATCAGTCAAAATGTTATTACATTATCGGGCAGGCAGTTATTACATTATCGGTTGAAGTCATTACATTACCAGGCAGTTATTACATCATCGGTTAAATTCATTGTATTAACGGGCAGTTATTAAATTATCGGTCCGTTGTTAGATTATCCGTTGTAACCAAGTGGCAACCTGCGGGGCTGAAAATTGAAACAAATACGGGAGTGCCAAAAGCTGCAGTTCCTCGAATGGCCACTCGAGGCTGACTGCAGAAACGAGTCAATCCCCATTGACCACGATGTTAAAAAGCCAAATTTTATGGCAAAAATAAACATGTTTACAGCCTGGTTCAAAACACGGTTTTGCTCTCTATGGCCAATTTTCCCCTCCGTGAAAACTGTGGGGGGAGTAAATTTTTTTGTAACTCTACCATTTACATTATATAAAGGCTTAAATTTCTGCATAATTGAGGGCGTGGCCACTTTGAGTAACAGAACCTTGAATTACACAGTCTCAGGGCAGGAGTCGTCTCATCCGGTTATGTTGTGGCTAGGCTAGAGCACAGGCCGACACGGCCCGAGGCTTTAGAGTTGGAATGCCAACCCCTGCCACTGACCACGGGCCTAGCTTGGCTGTCTGGGGGAGGGGGGTTACTACAACTCCGCGAGACTAGCCGCCAATCCTTGGCCTCCTCTAGTCGCCTCTGTGCCGTCATCCTACCTAGGCTCACTCGAGTTACGGAACTTGATCTACTGGCAGCGTTTCTCTGGAGATTTTTATCAAAATATCAGAATGATAATGTCTTGCTGTTTGGTTAGGAGTCTGTGTGGTCTATTTTCTATGATGATTAAATTCTAATATTTCATATAATATTATGACATCACAAAGTAACATTACTTAGTTCCCCAGATAACTAGTCAGAGAATGAATACAGTAACCCCCGGTTCCTTTTTTACCAAAATGCCTTCTTGGTAAAAAATGTGCGCCTGCAACAGTTATTACACAGGCATGCAGCGAAGTAACAGCGAAACAGAAAAGTGTCTGAAGTTATGGTGAACATATTTTTGAACAAAAGCGGTCAGTCAGGGGTTGGAAAACCGTCACGTCTTCCCTAACAGGTTGCCAACGTAATTGGCTGGTGAGGTACAACATTAGAACCACCATATCACGCAACCAAATGACGGGGCTCCTTAAGCGGATGCCCCATAGTATTTCGAGGGCTTGACCGCAGATTGCCGCGGTTATACACTCAGTAGATTCGTACAGCAGTATCTTGCAGAATTGCATTTGCCACCAATGGATTTGTTCAATTTTCAGTGCGATTACTGAATGATATCATTGTAATTAGAAAGGCTAGCTGTCGCTAAAAGTCTTTTTACTTGAAGTCCATCATCTACTAACTAGCTAACCACATGAACATAACTAATAAGCCAGATGGTAACGAAAAACTGCTACTAACCAGCCACGTTCTGCTATATTAGCTGTCGCTATGAGTAAAGGCTTTCTCCCTGAAAGTAACATCAATTTTACGACGCAATAAAAAAAAAAAGTTGCGCGTCTCAGTGGTATTTTTAGCCAATATAAAGGACAGAGATAAGATGGGCAGCTGATAAAATAACAATGAAACCTTTAAGCCAGACGCCCAGCTGTGTTAGTAATGATGAGCCCACGTATGCTGACTACAGTAACCAATTAATTCAGCAGTCACTGAAATCAAAATGTAGGGGGATACTTATGATAATGTGCGAGAGTGTGGCAGGAAAATAATGGTTCGTCAGGTTTGTCAGTCAGGTAACATGGTGCAATGTTATCGTTTGACTGGTGATGGTACCGTTAATGGGACCGGGCTAAGGTGTGTATAAGAGCTAAGACGAGCACCCGCTTGCACTCCGGGGGAATACTGATACTCAGTGAGCCAACCGCCGCATCTTCCCTGCGGTATACAGAGTTCGTCACACTACTGCCTCATAGACGCGAACAACGTTCGTCCTGCAACCGCTTTCGAATATAAACAGCATTCGACCCACCAATGCAAGTTACTTGGCAGGATCCATTGCTTTACTGGGACAGATTTGACCCCGAGTCTTGGCCTTAGTGAACCAGGTCGCATCGAGCCAAGTTAGGTTTTTAGTGGAGTATGCAAGCCGAAGCTAGCTTAGCAGCTGCGAGCTTAGAGGGCGTTTCAGCAAACAAGTTTGCTGGCCTTCTAAAATTGGGGCATATTCATTTTTTTTAATTAATTTTTTTAACTTGCGCAATTCATCGACTGAACAATCAAGACCAATATATGACAAATAATCAAAAATGATAATGAAAAAAAGAATGCGAATTGCCAACATCTAATTGATATGGCATTGTAATATAATGTAACATGATGCAAAAATATAAAACTTTTTTTTGACTTTGCGGCTTTTATTTTTGCCATCCTTTAAGTTGTCACTCAGCAGCGCATCATGCCAGACAGCCTTTAGCCATGACTACGTTCAGAATACAGAACGGATTCTTGGGGCCTATTGCTTAAAGCCTGATTCATGCTTCTTGCGGTCGGCGCGGTCAGCACGGCCCACGCGGTGAAATGACGCAATTGCGGCTAGGGCGACAGAGTGCAGAGGGAGGCTCTGAACGCCGAGCCGTGCACCTGGAGGATTGGATCCTCACTGTTCAGTTTTACAACTGAACTACGGTTGAAAAATCCAGCCCGTTTTAGGGTAGGGGTTCGAAGGCTCTAAATGGGGCCAAAGGAAAAAATTGGACTTTGCCCTCAGCATATCTTCGTGCACCCTGAAAAAGCCTCCTTCATCTTATGGTATTTTGATATAAGGGCAGAGTAGTTCCAAAAAACGTTCGAATTTTCGAGGCTAATTGACGGCGCCTCAAATCCCAATTTTTGGCATTTTAGACCATGTTTGAGGCCCTCCCAATTCCTGCGCCCTCAAAAATCCTTGCTTGTTTATGTTTACTTAGCCATATAGGGGACTAGTTTTAAAAAAAATGTTAACAGCGAGGGTTAATGAGGGCGCTTGTGTATAGAGGGCGTTTTTTGCAGCATGGAATACCATTTAGGGCAATGTTTGTTGGGCCATTTATCATGTTCCACTCTCTCTCTTTTACCTATGATCTAAATATCTAGGAGGGTTTTTGCCTCATTAACCCTATATGGGCAAAAGCATGCACGCCCAATCACCACTTTATTGCTATCATCAGAGACAAATACCCTGGTTCTTTGAAGTGCCAGTAAATGGCTCAGTTGCATGAGCTGGCAGATGGTGCCATTGTGGCAGGTAGTTTGTCAGTTTCACCCGCCAATTGCAAAATTCACCACGCATTTGGCAGACAGGTGTTCATTTCAGGCCCTGGTCCTAACTCAGGGTTCTGCACACTTTTAAAATCACCCATCTCTGCTGAGCACAGCGGGATGGAAAATTAGCAGATCAGTCTGGGGCTTGTGGCCCCCAGCTGCCAGGCTGTGGAGACACTTGAAAATGTATTCTGACAGGTTCTAAGCACTTGCAGAATACAAGCAGAGTAATCCCACAATCATTGACATTTACAGTGAATATTCATAGGAACTATCAATCATGAATAAAGTTCTAAAGAGGGCATTTCCCCTTCACTGCATTCATTGAAAACTAGAGGTCAATCTGGCAGGACAAACAGTCGCAGTTGCGGATCAGAGTCACACCCAAACAGAAACGACAGGAAAGTGATTAAGAAGCCTTTGCGAGCTGGCAGAATTGCCCACGCATTATCAAAACCAGGCAGCTGTCATTGAGTTAATAAATTATGGGTGTTGCAAAATTTTCAGGAAACATTATGTCTAAGTGAGACCCAACACATCAAATAGAGCACAAAAATGCTTTCATTTTGGTCCCAAAAGCATCTCTAGAACCAATGTATTAAGGATATTATGGCTACTTCTGAACCAGGAAATTGACATCTTTAGTTGCGTTGTTCTTACATTAGATGGAATGCGCTTTTTGGCTTACTCCAGTCAAATAGAAATAGCCATATTGGATATTTTAGTGTGTTGGGTTAACTTTGCCTGAAGCCTACATAACTCGACATTAGTGGATATCACCAGGCGCCTTAACGATGAAACTGTTCTATATCGACACAAAGTGACCTGTTTGAAGCAAAGTAATGTCAAATACAGCATGTGCAGTGGACTCATAAATCCAGAATGTCCATATCAAGCGAATTTAATGACTATAAAGCTGTGTTCGAGTGACTTGAGACATGTTTTAAAGTATAACATTTGTCATCCAAAGTGGAAGAGCGCGTTTATTTCCAGTGGGGAAAGTGGTGTCATTCGCAACTATTCAGTCCACCTTGCTAAGTGGTTGCTCCAGCCTCTGAATTGAGCTGACTCCAGGTAAGTTACCTTGATTAAGGAAAATGCAACAAAACTTAACCCTTTTTTTTTTCAACGAACATGATACTTAGGGCCTGATTTACGGAGACGTTTAGTACATTCAAAATCTTTTTGCCCGTGCAAAACCAGAAACCATGCCACTGATTGGTGCACGAGCAAGTACCCTGGCCAATCTTGAGCAATGTTATTGGTTTTGCATGGGCAAAAAGATGTTGCATGCACAAATTAGTTGTCCATAGCCGTAGTCGAGAATTATGGCAGGTCGAATGTGACCAAAAATTTCAGACACCATTGGAAAGCCCAGCTGCAGCGCAGAATAGAACAAGTAAGAAAGTAAACACAGCTCACGAATACCCCGAACCTAGTGCGCTGAAAAGATTATGGCATATTTTCATGTAAATTGGCACTGCGCTTCTGCATTAAGTATAGAATAAATGACTTAAATTGGAAAATCTGATAAGCAGTTTTCCAGAAATTATTCAGACAACATTTGCAGTGGTAAATTTCTAAGTTCAAAATATGGAAAACAATAGTAATTATTGAAAATATCGTCACATATTCATGAAACTTGGCATAGCACTTCCCCATGAAGTGAAGAATGCATGACTAATTTGAAAACAATCTGATGAGCAGTTTTTGAGAAATCAGTCAGAAAAACTGGTGCAGACAGACTGACGGACAGGATTTTTTGGTATATACTAGACATATACCATATAATTACATACTATAAATAACAATTTCAGAATGAGGTTATTGAGGGTACATCCATGATGCTTATCTATTAATTTTCCAACAATCATCCAATCGGCGCAAATGCAATGGCAATTTTATTTGGGGAATGTCCTCAGGCAGTGACGCGATACAAAATTGCAGCTGATCATCAGGATTTCAGGGATAAAAACGTGTACGACCATCTGCTATCAAAAATATCAGGAATGGGTTTTCCTCTAAGCGTTTTAAAGACAGAATCGCTGGCAAGAGATCATGCGAAAGGTCACGTTAAACAGGACTCGAAATTGCGACCAAAATTAACACTGTGTGACCTAGTGACATGCATTCGAAGGTTAGTTTGGTGAGGCAGAATCCTCCCCTTTGCTTAATTAGCAATCAGACGATTAACTAGTTTAGTAAGATTATTCGGCAGAATAGTGGGCCAGTTTAAGTTTTCCTGGCATTAGTACATCGAACCTGAAATGCTCACATAACTGCAGATTTGCGAGTACTTGCTCAGAAGAAGCCAGAGACATGTGGTGAGGTGAGGCAGTGACCCAAACTTTTATCACAGGATTTCTTGAACCTTTTCCCACGTAGCCTACTATGCCTGATTGGCAATCAAAACAATTCACACCAAGCCTATAGGAAGCCTGTATACTGATAGTGTAGGTAATGACAAAAAGATTCTTTCACCTATATGCTTCAATACGAGACTGGAAGGATGGAAATCTGAATAATCAATGAGGAAAAATTCTTGGCTCTCAGCAATTCTGTATCTCGTTTTAACATTTTGTGAGTCGGATTATGAAAGAAGACTGAAAATAAATGCCTGCTTTTTTTTTCCTTTTGGGTGTAAAAGCGCGTATTTAAAAGGAGAATACATTGTATATTGATCAAGCATTGAACTCTGCATAATCACCTCCGCCAAATGAAGTTGGCAGAAGGTCATGTGATCGCCAGCGTCTGTTTGTTTGTTTGCAAGATAACACAAAAAGTAATGAACGGATTTTGATGAAATTTTCAGAGATGGTGGGTATTAGGTCAACGAACAGGTGATTAAATTTTGGGCGCAGACACGTTGCTTTAGTAGTCTTGGCTAATTCGCAATCATTTTCCTTTATTGACGCGTTTTCAAATTGTCGTGATTGGCATCTGAAGACACGATTTCTCTCCACATGCGATCTAACAGCGATGAAATCATGGGCTAAATTCAGTACAGCGGCAGAATCAGAACTGATAATTAGGGCGCACAAAACAGCCATTTAAAACAATTATTAGTCCTGACCTGTTCTCAGTCATTTTCATGATTAACAAAAGGCTCGCTCCAAGAGCACTTCACACTTAATAGGCACTGCTTGTTCTTACCGATTAGGTAAGACGACAATCATTCACCTGGACGCATATTTGCTGTATTTAAATCAATGTTATTCAGATTTGCATACCTGTGCAAATAGCTTGAGCCGCATACTTTTTATAGCCTAAATAAAGGAAAATGATTGAAAACTAGCCAGGACTAATAAAGGGACATGTCTCCTCCCCTCCCAATTCCCTGTCCTAGCACGGGAGCCGGTCAAATTGTTCCGAGTTCATGTTTATGGTCTCTAGAATAGAATCATGGTTAACATATTTTTTTCAGCTAGACTTTTTTCCTAACCTCATGGGAGAGATGGAGAGATTAACTTTACGTTACAATTTTTTTTCGGTTAACATTGTCTAAGTCAAATTGACCTCAAACAGAAAAATGTTAGTTTGAACATTCAGTGGATTCCAAAATTACTGCCACCCCTGACTGGCAATGCACAATAACTACATTTTTTAGAATTTGTTTAAGTATCAAGAGAAACGTGAGAAATACTGAACAATATTACTGTTCCAATGGAATCAACCAAAATCATTTACTGATTTGATTAAAAATCAATTTCCTCCAAATCAAGGTTGCACAATAAATAGTACTCAAAGATAACTGTACATAACATCTACCAGGGGTTAAATTCCACTTATTTAAGTCTTGTCAAAGTGTAATGGAACTATATTGAGCCACTGCATCACTGCCGGTTTCACGAGGGTACACAACTGAGGTAATGCACATGCAATATCCCTTTGTCATCCATTATCATAAAGAAAGCAAAACAACTGTCTTTTCAAAAGAAGCAGATGTCATAGACCTTCATAAATCTAGTAATGGCTACAAGAAGATTCACAAACGATTGAACATGCCACTGAGCACTCTCAGGAAAATTATTCAAAAATCATTTAAGAATACTAAAAAAGATACTGAACCGTTGAAAACCTCATGGGCAGCAGACATAAATGAATTTTCGCCCCCAGCATACTGATGAGGATGTTAAGAGAAGAAACAACCCCCCCCAAGAATCACTGAAGGAATTGTAGGCCTTGGCAGCATCTTAGAGCCACCAGAGCACCATCAGGTGCCACCTCCACAAGCACAGGCTCTTTAAAAGAATTGTCTGAAGGAAAGCCTTTCCTGACCAGAAGAGATAGAATAAAGCGCTTGGAGCTTGCCAAACATTATTTAACCCTTTAAGTCACAAGAGTACCATGTGGCACCCAGGCATGACAGCATTAAAATCCCAAGAGAGTCATATGGCACTCGTGAGATTCACATCAATCAAAATCATCGTCATATTAATCCGAGTGCCTTCAATTGTACTTAAGCCAATAGGAGAGGACCTAAGGTTTGTTTTGACTCTAAAATCACGCCATGAACCCATACAACTTTCCAGTATTCAACGATCAAAATCACCTATCACTTACCACATTGGAGACCTTGCGTAATTGGTGGACCGTCATGGCAGCGCCAGATTTGAAATCGACACTAGATAGTTTGTATCATAATGTTGTGTATATCATTTGTAACTCAAGCATCACTAGCACTAAAATATCCAAGATTTGAAAATAGTTTAGTGTCATTATAAAGCTCATTTTAGTACATAGAAAAAATTTCAACCTTTATAGCTCAATGACAGTTTCATTTGTTGCAAAGGAGGATATGTTTTATTGTCTAAGATTGAAAGGGCTGTAGTCCAAAAATATTTTATTAAAAACTGGGATTCATCAAGCAAAATATTCCTTGTTATTTGGCAAACAACTTTTCTGTATATTTCAAGACTTGATATTGCCTAAATAAAAAGATATAGAGTAAATTGTTAACCATACATAATTAATCTTGTTTCTTTATCAAACTCATGGGATTTGGGTGTGGTACCATAGCACTCCCCCTTAAAGGGGACTTAAAGGGTAAAATTACTACCAACAAGATGCTTTGGTTAGATGAGGCCTAAAGCGCACATTTCGGTCAGAAAGAGCATCTGTATGTTTGGTGTCCGAACAGATATGCATACAAAGAGAAGCACCTCATACCAGTGGTGAAATATGATGGTGGGTCAGTCATGTTTTAGGGCTATCTTAATTCACAAGGGTCAGGGGCACTGGTTAAGATTAATGTATGATGAATTCCGCCAAGTATCAGGAATCTAGTTACATTTGCCAGAAAGCTGGGACTTGGCCGTAGGTGGACTTTCCAACAAGACAATGACCCAAAGCATATCTCAAGATCCACAGAGATATTGTTCTGAGACAACAAAAGTAAAGCTGTGCAATGGCCATCGTAGTCGTCAGACCTCAATACAATTGAAAACCTGTGTGCTAAGTTGAAAAGGGCAGTTGATAATTGCAAACCCTGGAATGTGAAAGATCTTGAAACGATCTGCTCAGGGAAATGGTCCAAAACCTCCCATTGTGTGCCTTACCCCAGAAATTACAGTAAAGACTCCATAAAGTTATTCTTGCCAAAGGTGGTTGCATCGAGTACTAAATGAAGGGTGCCAATTATTATGAAACCTTTATTTATTGAAATTTATTTTGTATTAACCCCATGTGTGTGGTTTTGAATTTGACTGAATGCTCAAGTGACAGGCGTATGGGAACCACATATTCCCATATGGGTATGCTAGATGGTGTGTGGTGTCAATATGCAACTGCTGTGAGTTGATTGCCAATAAAGATTTTGTAACAATATTGGGTCAGACTTCGGAAGTACCAGATCGCTCATTGGGTGCGTATCCTGACCTGAAGATGTGAGTTTAGCAGAGAGAATGGGCAGAGTTGCCAACACCGAAACACACCCCTTGGACGACGCTTCTTGAAGGACCATCCACCCACGGCAAAGACCCAAAAACCACAGAAACAATGCATCATCTGTTCGAGAACACAGTTCGCCATGAGTCCCTGTTCTGATGTGACACTTGCAAAGTTAGTTTGAGAGTCGAACCGTGTAACAAACTGTACTACGAAACGGGTGTAGTGTACGGGATGTGACTGAGTAATTTTGCATATTTTTTGATTTTCCTGAGTTCATCTATACAGAGTGAAAAATGTAAAGAAAAATTCAGTTTCTATTGTGTTGAGCCATCATCCAAAAATTGTAGATAAAATACTTTTCCTTGCAATTATCACAGCAAACAGGCAAAGAGAATGCAGTTTTTGAGAAATATTTCCTTGGCGATGGTCCGAAAAGCTAGCCAACAATCGTGGCAACGACAGTGCGCCCGCATACTCAAATCAGGCCACGGTGGTCAACAGAGCACTCTGTGCATTTGCCGTTCCCAGTATGCGGGTCAGCAAGCCAGCCCTTATATGGGGGTAGAACAACTGTTCCTCTATAATCCGTTCCTCTATAATTATATTGTTCGTATTTTTAGGGGTTCAAGCCCATAGGGCTGAAACCCTATTGTTTTTGTGCTGATTTATTATTGTTATTATTATTATCATTATTGGGGGTTCAAGTCTGTAGGGCAGAAACCCTATTGTTTTTGTGCTGGTTTATTATTATTAGGGGTTCAAGCCCATAGGACTGAAACCCTATTGTTTTTGTGCTGGTTTATTATGAGGGGTTCAAGCCTGTAGGGCATAAACCCTATTGTTTTTGTGCTGGTTTTTTATTATTAGGGGTTCAAGCCTGTAGGCCAGAAACCCTATTGTTTTTGTGCTGGTTTATTATTATAAGGGGTTCAAGCCCGTAGGACTGAAACCCTATTGTTTTTGTGCTGGTTTATTATTAGGGGTTCAAGCCTGTAGGCCAGAAACCCTATTGTTTTTGTGCTGGTTTATTATTATTAAGGGTTCAAGCCCGTAGGGCAGAAATATGGCGCCATGGAACGCCTTGAACAAATTTTGGTGTCCTCATGGGTAGGAAAGTACCTGTCAAGTTTCAGCTTCATAGGCCCAGTGGTTTCGGAGGAGAAGATGTTTATGGACGACGAGGACGAACGACGGACAAACAAGCCATGACAAAAGCTCATCTGACTTTGTCTTCTGGTGAGCTAAAAAGGGCTTGTAGTAAAAATGTAGTACATATACAGGAAACAAGTAGATCAGAGGGATCTAATAGTTGCGACCTGGCCTAGCATCCGTCACGTGGCCTAGTGTCCACGACTGGTGGTTTCTTGTACAAGTGTGACCTCGAAATTGGCAAATGACCTTGAAAATCAATAGGGAACCTTTCCTCTTTACCAAGAAACTCGAGTTACGGTGCGAAAACTGTGAAATCGGGGCAAAATTGACACTTTTTTGACCGGTGTGACCGAGAGATTCAACAGATGACCTTGAAAATCAATAGGGAACCCCGCCTCTATACTAAAAAGCTTGTTCTAAGATTTCATAGCCAATCATTGAATTAAACTTGAGTTACGGTGTGAAAACCGTCAAATCGGGCAAAATTGACACTTTTTTTACCTGTGTGACCTTGAGATTTCACAGATGACCTTGAAAAAGAATTGCGAACACCTCCTCTATGCCTAGTAGCTATTTCCAAAATTTCATAGCGATCCATGAATTCTAACTGGAGTTACAGCGCGAAAACCCACAAACAAGGTCGTGACCTCTGTGAACTTGACCTTTGACCTCGACCTTGTGCATGGATATAACTTTGGTGAAGGTCAATAACTCCTGAAAATTTCATGATGATAGGACGACAGGAACATGGTGAAAAAGGTGTCACAGACGGACGAACAGACGGACAGACAGACAGAAGCGTTTATAGAGCTGCTTGGTCTCAGCTAAAAATATGCATGAGAAAATCTGCAATATTTGTGCCATTCTTTGACAACTCACGTGAGCATATTGCGCACAATCACATCAACACAATAGAGGTCTCGATGTTCTATAAATCTGTCTGACAGCGACAGCCTATCTCGTTCGCGGTAACGCCAAAGTGCATCAGCTACTCGTTTGACAGCGCTGAAACTCCTCCCGAGTTTACTTTCACTTTATTTTAGCTCACTTTATTATTCCTCTTAAAAGTCAGGCACCATTCAGACAGAAAGTGAAGGAGAAGCAAGCAGAGGCATTTCAGCTTCATCCCTCTGTCTGAACGCGGTCTTTGAGTGAAAGCTGGCACATGCGTCTACTGTAGCTACTGGTGATGATCAGCGATTCTGCGGTCGACCTCAGGGTCTATTTAACCCCTTTGTGCAGAAGCCAAATTTGGCTATTTATGGGTTACCCACTTTAATGCTGTATAATTCAAGATTTAAGCTTCATAAAGAGGAAAAATGTGGCTCAATTCAGAAAAGACACTTACAATGTAATTCTAAATGCTGTATTTCAGTTAATCTTCATGTTTTTGGTTGAGAAAATGAGCTGCAAACATAAAAAATCTTCATGAGAATTCACCATTGAAATTGCAAAAAAAAATAATTCTGAGGATTGAAAAACTGCTGGGGCTTAAAACTTTACAATTCTGGTATCATAAACTCCTTGAGCGCAAGTAGAATTCATCTTCAACATTACTTTCTAGATTACTTACATGCTATTATCCAAATTATACAGCTACCCAAGTGTCTCCCCAAAGTCTCAAAATTATGTACTGTCAAATCATAAAAAAATCATGTATTTAACAAAAATAAAGTTTTAAGGCATGAAATTTAATATGAACTAATGATTTTCTGGTTGAGTTTAGAATGAATTTATCAATATCAGTGCAGTTGAATATCAGAGGTCACCAGTAACCTCTCCAAACAAAGAACATGCCTTTTCTCCATATTAAGGTTTAGAGTTTTGTCAATTTTTCTTTTAAGTCCCCCAACCTAGCACAAACACGCATTGCATTTTATAAACTGCTGATTAAACAGTCAGAACATTCACCCTGTAATGGAAGTTACCAGTTCCCAAACTCACAACCTCATTTCAACCCTTATAAAGGAACAAGTACAACTCACTAACTCAGTAATATCTGAATTCTGAAATATACCTTATTTTAACAGAACAGACATTCCACTTTCAGGGAACATCACGAATTATAAATTCCTCCCTAGATTCAACAGAACGGTGCAATGACCGTACCAGGGGGTCCACCTAAATGCATGGGCGGTCCACCTTTAAACAGGAAAAAACGTTGGCATTCGACTTTGTTGAGTACGGTATACATTCCAAAACAGAAAGCAAAACTAGCAGGCTACCTTTTTTCCACGAATCCCTCCTCCAGAGACGATGTATCCAGTAAAGGAACTCTCCGGTCCTGTTTCATTCGAAATAATTCCCATTGACCATGTCCTTATCTTATTTAAATCCTCTAAATATAACTGAACACTTCAAGGCCAGTTTTGCGCGTCTTTTTTCTATATATATACAGATATGTCGAGTCTGTTTCAGCCGCTAATGCGCGCAACGTAAACAGGATACAACTGAGCCTGCTGATACGCATAGGCTTGTATGCTCTGTGTTTGTCCAATCAATATGTTTCACTTATTGTAGAACGTTTAAACACTCGGGAATTGGATAAGGAACGAGCCAATCAATACATTGTTACCGCGGAAGTTTCACGAGACCGTGAAGTCTAACTGCGCAGTTAGGCAGTAGAGCTTGAATGTATGATTGAGTGATTGGCTATCAACGCCAGTACTCGGGTGGATATAAGGAAGCGCTGGATTTGTCAATGAAGGAATGTACACGAAAATCCACGGTAGGGAACTACGCATTTTTTTGCATTTGATGACAGTAATTGACAGTAGAATGTGAGAGAATCAATACCATGTCGAATTTTTTGCTTCAGAAAACAGATTTTTCTGAACCACTAATTGGAATGCCGTTGGCTCACTGTTGCTAAAGTGGTAGCTACATAGGAAACGATTTTTTCAGTCGCAAAAGATCATTTTTTAAAACTGCTGGATCGATGCTATGGGCAAGGATATTGACCACTTTGCACATCAGGCTTAGCTGAGGAGTTTAATTCATGCAACTCTCGAAAAACAGGGAGTGGAGTGAACTTCCCTATATTCAAAACCGCATTCGAGGTCTGCTTGCTTGTGAATATTCAATAACTGATCCGGGGGTGCCATCTAGTGATCGAGTACAGTAACAGCGTGCTTAAATTTGCAGGTCTATTGACGCAGGCGTCTACATCTGCAGAAAGGGGTTAAAGTAGCCGTGTGCACGCACTCATCAGGACCAGCAGCAGCTGCGGCACCGGACTTCACTTAGCCGATCCTCCGCCACCTGCTGTTGGCTTTGTGCAATCAATTAATCCAGTGACGCGCTGTTTGGGATATGGCAATCCTCGCTTTGGCGTTGATCCAGGATCTCAGGTTCTGACTTTTGTGCAGTAGGCCCCTGGTTTATTCGGGGTTCAAGCCGGTAGGACAGAAACCCTATTGTTTTTGTGCTGGTTTATTATTATTAGGGGTTCAAGCCCATAGGGCTGAAACCCTGTTGTTATTGTGCTGGTTTATTATTATTATTATTATTATTAGCGTGGATGCTGACAGCATTCACCATTGTTCTTCATGTCGGCCATTTTTATATGGTTATTATTATTATTCTTACTTCTTCCGCCGTTCCATGCTATTAAACTAGTCCTACATACTTTGAGCCATTTCATCAGTACATTAATCAAAACGTGCCGCTTTTAGTGGACATTATTTCTATTACTCTTCTCTTTCGTCCTATTTATACTTATTCTGATGTTTTTGTCCCATAGAAATGCATTGAAACAGTCTTCAAACTCTTTTACTACTTTGAACCTCTAACTTCAGCATACTTTCTCCGAGAGACTTCATTCGACTTCTCACATTAGCAGAGTAATGTGGTTAGCGTGGTAAGCTTTGTTAGCCTAGTTAGCAGAATTGGTAACAACATTAGCCAAGTTAGCTGAGTAACGCGGTTAGCATGGTCATGTGGTTAGCATGGATAGCATTGTTAGCTTTACGGCTAAAAACATTAGCCAAGTTAGCTGAGTAGCATAGTTAGCATTGTTAGCTAATATTGTTAGCCGTTATGCTAACCATGTTAGTCAGCTAACTTAACATTATGGCTAACAACATTAGCTAACAATGCTAACCATGCTAACCACGTTACTCAGCTGATTTAGCTAATATTATTAGCAATCATGCCAAGTTCGCTGAGTGACGTGGTTAGCATGGTTAGCATAACGGCTAACAACATTAGCTACGTTAGCTGAGTAACATGGTTAGCGTGGTTTACGTGGTTAGCATTGTTAGCATCACGGCGAACAACATTAGCTAAGTTAGCTCAGTAGCGTGGTTGGCATGGTTAGCATTGTTAGTTTACCGGCTAACAACATTAGCTACGTTAGCCGAGTAATGTGGTTAGCATGGTTAGCATAACGGCCAACAAAATTAGCCAAGTTAGTGGAGTAACCTGGTTAACATGGTTAGCATTGTTCTTTCTTTGTTCAGATTTGTTTTTTAATAAACAATCAAGTATTGTTCATAATTCAAATATATTTTCAGGGCAGCTATTCAGTGTGGGGTCAGCAAACATTCAAATTGTCCAAACTTTATTGTATTCAAGACAGCATTGCAGTGTGGCTTCAGCTTTCAGCATTCACACTCACAATTTCTGAAGAAATTGCTATTCTCTAGTTATTTCTTTTCTTCTTCAGAAATATTTTTGCTAATTCCTATATGATTGCAATATGATTCAAGAAAAACAGGTTTTCACTTTAAAGGTCATAACTCCTACGCTGAAAGTCAAATTTACACGAAACTTGATAGAGACATTCCTTGATGCATTCTCTACAACTTTCCCATAAGGACCTTGAAGGTACACCATATTTGATTTTCCTGAATTTTTTGAAAAACACATTTTTTAATTTCCTCCAAGAAGTAGGTCCAATTCCTTCGAAATTTACTGTGAGTCATCAGTGGACCAAGCATATAGAAGATTGCATAAAGCTTGTTGAAATTTCATTTCGTTTCTAAGATATTGACCAATGAACTTCAGCAGGGGCGTGGCTTAGCACATAAATGGAAAAGATTCAACAACCATTCATCCAATCATCTCAGAGCTTGCATAATTCATCTATATAAGTACCAGGAACATACCTTGACAGTTTCATGCAAATCGGCCCATAGGGGGCGCTAAAACACAAATTAGACTATGAATCAGCAATTGTTTGTCTTATAGCCTACAGTTTTATAGTATTCAGCTCCGTTCAGCCGTCCGTCATGTCCCGTTTGTTGTGAATGTGATATCTCAAGAACGGTTTGACCGATTCCATTCATCTTTGGTGTCAAGGTGTATCACGGGGGTGCTCACAGCCCACTTGATTTACGTGACCTTGGCATTATTTTCAAGGTCATTACAACCATTTACCACTTACAAATACCTTGTCATCATGATATCTCAAGAACAAAGTGACCGAGTATTTAGCTCCATCAGTCCATCTGTCCGCCCGTCCATCCGTCACTTTCTATTTGTTGTGAATGCGAAATCTCAAGAACGTTTTGACCGATTTTATTCATCTTTGGTTTCAATGTGTATTTGTGTGATACGCCGACCCCAGTCGATTACTGTCACCTGGTGGGGGACATGGCCACATTTAGTGGCAACACTTGTTAATTAAGCTGTTAAAGCTTTCAACTACTCATAGTCTTTGTTTGAACCCCAGAAATGTCGCTTGCAGCAAAATTTTGTATTGTTTGTGCATTGCCAGTCAGGTGAGTCAGTAATTTTGGAGCCCAATGAAGTAGGAGGGTAAAGATGCCCAGGAAACAAACTGACGACTATTTTAAGCTGACATGAGATTGAGACTGACAAAAACAATTTCGGGGTAGATACATAATTGAAGGCAAATGATTGGTCAATAAAAATAAAAAACATTAGCATAAATTGAACTTTACTGGACCTGTAAATATAAAAATTCTTTGCATTTATAAAATGAGTTGACATTCATAGTGAAATTTCTCTAACTGGAATATTGGGATCTAAAAAACAGTGTCTTGAAGGTGAGGTTATCCTGAAAAAGAAAATATATTTTTTTATATACTTTTATGCAGTAATTAATTTTTTGTAATAATATAACTGAATTGTCACTCATTTATTTGTTTATTTCTGAAAATGCCTGAGTAAAGGGGTATCATCACATCAGCTGCTCTGTTTGGAGATAAGGTTGCAGCAGCCAGCTCCCCATAGAGTTGTTAGTGCTGTGTTATCTTTAGGGCTCTGAGGGGGAAAGAGCTAACACAGTGTTTTGTCTTCCAGTGTAATGTACATACCAACTATTCAGACAGTCCAATTAATAGTTTTTTTTATTCTTTTTGGTAATATACTTGTGTTACACTGTAATTTTCTTTATCATCTTGAGTGCCATTTATGTTAAGTGGTACTTCATCCGATTTCCAGGCCTTGATGTTTGTAAATGCACATTCTTCAGTTTAAAAAAAAAAAAAAAAGTTTTCATCGTCACATCTCTTCACTGACACGAATAACACACATCTCACCTTCTTGTTTTGTCAGAACTACATTCTCTCTCCAGAGCCTTTACTCGTTTCAGCTCCTTTTTTGCTTCGTCCAGCTGTTCTCGCTTCTGGGCGATCTTAAAATTAAGTATGAACATGATGAAAGTAAAGTTTGTGTTACAGACGGGCAGATGAAGAAATGATCAAGAAAAGGCAAAAACAAGCAATGCAATTAGGTTACACTGGAGTTTTTCCATTTTGTGCACGTATCACTACGTAACCATCATGGTAGAAACCTGTCCAATCGAATATAAAACCTTCAGACAGATAGGTTATCACAGTCCATTGCCTCAAATTTCAGATAGTAACCTATTTTTAGACCATCCAAACAATTATTATTATTCTGGTTTAAGGGAGGGGAAAGTAAACATGCTCTAGTTTAATAAAACAAGCTCAAGGAAGACGGAATTGATCAAAATTGGAGGGAATTCTAAAAAACAGCATTTGGAACATGGACACAAATCAGATATTCACGAATGGAAGGATATTATGAAAGCACCACCATGTGGCAAATTACTGCCAAATTTGTACATTAGTCTGTAAAGCCTGGGGGGGCAGTCTGAATAAATGAAGGGCGCACCCCAATCTTTTTTTTTCACATTTCTTCCTCCCTTTGGGATGGAAGTTCAAATTTGCAAAGGAAAGATTAAATAATAATAAAAATAATAATAATAATGCATCAATTTTATATAGCGCTTTTCTGGACACTCAAAGACGCTTTACAATGGAGGCATTATTCATTCACTTACACATTCACGCTCTGATGGTGGTAAACTACGTTTTTGTAGCCACAGCTGCCCTGGGGCAGACTGACGGAAGCGTGGCTGCCAGTATGCGCCTACGGCCCCTCCGACCACCACCAAACATTCACACACAGCCATACAGGAGGGAGGGAGGGTTCCTATATTGCATGTTTTTTAGAGGGTGCCAAAACAAATTTACCTTCTCCTGAAGGAGCTGCATTGACTTTTCAAAGGTCTTTGGTGCTGCCCTCTGGTGGTTGCAGAGAATGGCCACAGCTCTATTTGCACGGTTGTATGACAGTATCTTCTCCTCCAGAGTCATATCAGCTGTAAATTTAGGATATAGCAGCATCTCACGTAATCATGCATGGAAAAACTACCAAAAAATAAAACAACTTTAACTGAAATTCTTAGGTCAAAGGCCATGGGGACAAGCATCAAATATTATTCATATTAATTTGGAAAGTAGTTGAACATAATTGTTAGTTCTCTCAAAGCATTATTAAATCGAAGCAAAGCTTCAAAATGACAAAATTCAATTCATAAGTGAACTGATGCTGGAAATAATCTGTTAAAGTACAGATACATATGGCCAATCCTTTTTGAGGGGAGGGTGGGGAGGTGGTGCTAGGCAGAGAAAGGTAGCAAAAATAAGGTCTTTTTTTGTAATTTAATCATTTTTGAACAAAGGTTCACAAGACTGTGTACAAAAAAAAAAATACTGAGATAAAGTTGTCCACACAGCATGTGCCATGGAATTCTAGCATTATTGAATAACAAATTCTGACACATCCAGTCAACTCTATAGATAGATGGGCATTGAGAACATAACTGTTATTGTGGTTGTCTACCACACCATGTTGGAGATAAATACGGAATATGAATTAAAAGTACAGACTTTAACCTTTGATTTGAAGGTATTGACCTTCGAACCGAGCAAATTATGAAATATTTACAGCACTTCTAATAAATGGTCCCTCCCCTTCTTCAGGGACCAAAAGCAACTGGAAATGCGACAGAAAGTCCGTGGCAAGGAATAGGTTAATCCCTCATTATCTCAATAACTAGTAAAAACAGAAAAATAGGACAAAGGGTCCTGTAGCGTACCAGCAAGCAATCTTATTGGGCTGGGCTGGGCTGGGCTGGGCCGAGCAGCGGCCAGCCCCCTATAAACGCGAATGTCATTGTCTGAGTTACTGCGTGACTGACTGACTGATCAAGTTCAACGATAGGCTGGGCGCCAGGGAAGTTGTTCAGGGATTGGTCGGCCGGTGGGGAAGAACTTCAACGATTGGTTGGCCGATGATTGGCTGGCTGGCTGGCCGGGCGTCAACGTCACTCGTATTTACTGGTCTGTGTATTCTCATTATAAATACATGGGTCTCGGAATTTTGGCTTTCATACATTGCAGCAGAAACTGAATACTTTGCTCTTGTTGGATCTTGGATTTCAAAGATTGCAGCACAAACTGAATATTTTGCAGTTGTTGGATCTTGAATTTTAACGGAGTACTTTGCTGTTGGTGGATTTTGGATTTGTCCTAAGAAGGCAAGTAAAATTTTCACTTTTCTGACTTACTAATGTGTGCCTAAGTGAAGTCAGACCATTCAAAATTCATGGCTTGAAAAAAGTTTACTCCTTTAAAAATGGGGGCATTTCCTGAGTTAATTTACAGTAAATGATTGACTGTTTAGGGCTTTTGCGGGTCCGCGGTGTTGCTCGGAAATTAAGTTTCCCAGTTTTATTGTCTTGCATTTGGAATTGCAGTAGCTTCGTAATTCGAGAGCACAGATTTCACCACCTTACTTTTGTCCGAGGGCACTGAGCTCAGTGAGTTTCATTGCTGAATTCAAAATGGAATTGAATGTGCCACACACATTTATGCGTGTGATTATCCCGTTCTTTCTCGTTTTGTTCTTTCAGATTGGTTGGTAACATTAACGTAAAACAACCCTCAGCCCACCATAGGAACTTACACAATGTTAGGAAAAATTGATAAATACTGTAGCTATGACTATAGCTGCACTATTTACGTACATGGTGGAAGTGGATACTGGTATGATGCCCTGACTGGTTTGTAACAACCCACTTTGAAAAAATTACACGCTTTGAAAAATTTTTTCAAAGTGTGTTAACATTTGGGACCACCTCAACGCATTTTGAAAAAAAGATTTTTTTTTTCAAAGCGCGTTAAAAACAATCATCGTGATGCCCTTTGAAAAATTTAATTTAACAAAGATTGGTTAATGGCGGTTTTTGCATTTGACATGAATGTTCTTTGTAGACAGCCACAGAGCACCACGCATGGAATAAACGGTCTGACTTTAGGCCTTACGTCACGTTTTTCAATGAAAGCATTTTTCTTAGCAAATTTTTATCTTTTTTTTTTTAGCAATTTTTAGCTGACTCTCAGGCATTGTATTTTGTTCCCAGATGCCAGGAAAACGCATAAGTGACATTTAATTTCCAAATTTTTCAGTTCGAGGACGCCCAGATCCCCCACTAATATCGCCCCCCCACATGCAAATCCTGCAATCGCTCCTGCACGCCCAAAGCAATTGCAACCATGCAATTGCAACTAGTCGGGCTTTTCGAGTAAAAATGCCTAGAATGAATAGACCCCCTATCGGGCGCTGCAATCACGGAACCTGTTTCAGTCACTGGACTGAATGCCGTTCCATAGGTGACGCTCGCGTATAAGAATTAATTTTTACTCCCATTTTCTGGACTGAATGCCGTTCTATAGGTGATGCTCGCATATAAGGACTGATTAGGACCAAATTAGGACTGCAACCATAGATTACGACTACCCTATACGACGAGCAGCACGACCCCCGATCCCGACGGAAATGTCACAACATGCATGATCCGGTAATTTTGAGGTTATTTTCAGTCTGTATATATTGCCTTGAATCGAATGACGCCAATTTCTGCCAATTTTTCGACAAAAACACCTCGTTATGCCATGAATGGACGCAACCGACCTTGAATTTCTATCTTTAAAAATGATAATATAGCCGTTCATGACATGAAATGGGTAAAGCCAGTGCCACAAGCGAAATGAAATATTTTCTTGATGTACCTCCTTAACACACTTTGAAATTTTTTTTTAAAGTGCATTGAGGTGGTCACACATTTTAACACACTTTGAAAAATTTTTTCAAAGTGGGTTGTTACACTGGTTTCCAAATAAACTTATTCCCTTGTGCGTTCATGAGTTGGTTCACTTGAACGGAAGCAGTTGTGGTGGCCTCTTTGATTGCATCTATGAGAGGGACTTTAACCGACACCACTGATGAAAATAAATGTCAGAAAAGATTAGGTTTAAAAGATCGCGCCAAGCTGGATTCGACACCCCGTGATTCAGGTAGCTAATTCACTTCGTTGTTGTACCAAAACTTGTTCTTTATTTCATGAACCTTCAGTAATGATACATACTCGGAAATAATTTTCTCTTACATACTGTAACTGCTATCTACATCTGCTGCTGCCGTCTCTCTCAAATTGACATTCACAATATCAAAAACTGCAACCCTTACTCCAGCTCTTTGTCTATTCAAATGTATAACTTGCTTATGATACGTTTTCCTTACTCAAGACCCGCTCACCCCACCTCCCACTCCCTCAAACGGTCATTTGCGTTCCCTCCCATTCCCTCACTCACTTAAACTCTCAATCTTTTACAGACTCACTTTCACACTCCCCCACTCACCCCACCCACTTTGTAAATAATTTATCAGCTCTTGCTTGTTACTAAACTTGCACCTCATATAATTGCGTGAGCTTTGCCTCATTCAGTAACCCTTTTCTTGGGCCCACATTCTCATACAGCACTTGGAGGCCCAGCCATGTATTAGGTTTCACCTAGTCTTGTTGTGATGATACAAGTTATGCAAATTTCATGTGAAGTTTGACCTCAAAATCAGTGACGTAGACAGTGACTTTCAATGATTGGAAGTTCAAATAAGGGTCATTCCATATTAAAGTGGTTATCTGTATGATTTCCGTCTCGTTACTGTCTGTTAAGTCAGTGTCTAACAGAGGGGAGGGGGATAAAACAACAGAGATTGGGCTTATGACCCACTGATGAAAGCACTTGTATTTAATTCTTTGCCAGGTAAAGCGATCAGTGTGTCTGTCAGTGGCGACATTCCCGCGCTATATTCAAATACAGGCGCACATCTAGTGACGCTAACTAAGTCAGTAAGCAGTGTTTGGTCTGTCCTGAATCTAGAAGGAACCACAAGCGAGCTTGAAGAAAGTAAGGAACCCCGGGAGAAGCAATGGCAAGGTAGACGTCAGAAGGGATCTGGTAGTG